>OY856386.1:37500-1237500 GCA_963693495.1 Malacosoma neustria | reverse complement strand
ATTTATTAAGAAAAAATATATATGTATACATATATGAAGTATATTAGTTATCTAGTACCTATAACACAAGCGCTATGCTACTACTTACTTTGGCCCTAGATGGCGCTGAATTGTCACTGTATATTTATAGTATTTTTCTAGAGTCAATCACTTTATGTCCAATATACTAAAGCCAAAGGTTTAAGAACGTCTTGCCTGATCAAAAAATATTTTGAGCTGAAAACATACTTACCAATAACAAGCCATATGATAAACCGAATCCACGTCTGGTAATCAAGCTGGACCATTAGGTACACGTTCATGCCAACGCTCAGATATGGCACGAGAGGGACGAGTGGGACCTAATTTAAAAGAAAGTATGGCTGTTTGAAGTTTTATTGATTTGGAAGCTTATGATAGTTTAAGGACCCCTAAATTATCTCTCATTTTTTTAGGAGCTACCGCTCTTGTTGGTGGAGCATCTTCCAGTCCTCTCTTCAAAGCTACTTTTCCTTGACTTCTTGTTACGACACGACATCCAGTCTTTCTTAAGATACTTGCTTCATAAATGTCCTTCTTGGTTTCCTCTTCCGCTTTCCTTCAATTTTCCCTTCTATGATGGTTTTGAATAGATCATCGTGTCGTATCAAGTGCCCCAGCTTATGTTCTCTTCTGTTCTCAATAATTCCCAAGATCCTAAATTATATGTCAAATAATTTAAATAATTGTCGCATCACATTTGTATCCATGGGTGTAACCTGGAAGTCAAAAAGTCATATGCCACGATACGAGACGTACATATTCTTCCAGAACACGTGGTATAGCTCTGCGAGTGGTAGTAATGTGCATAGATGTTTGTAACTTGCTCCGGCCATTTGCCTGTAGGCTGAGACTTTAATGGATAGTATAGATAAATAGATAGCTTTGTTTGATAGGGTTTGTTTTCAGCTAAGTAGTTTCACACGAGAAGCTCGAAACCAAACCCAAATCTAATGAGTTTAATTTCCATGACGATATTTACCTCTTACAAATATTCCTCCGCTTAATGTTAATAGTATGAATTAAAATTGCCTTGTACTGATGGAAAAGGAAATTTTTGGAAATCTCAAAACTGGTGGGTGTACCTCAGTGTACACATGACTTAAATATGACTCATAGGTCACATAGAGATCATGAAACTACGTAAACATGAAATAATGAGGAATTTATTTGATGACTGAAATGATTTCATATTATATGACAACATTATGACATCATACTGTTATACACTTTGACTCTTGCCGTCAATTGGAGGTCATACTTACGTCATATATTTTACGTCAAAGTCTGACGTCAGGAGGTATGAAATAATGATTTTGCTTAATATCATTGTGATGTCATAATTACGTAACTGCGTTTACTGGGAAGCGACAAATCCACTTTGAACAGGCTTGGCGAGTTGTCCGTGTCTCAACACTGACACCAGTGTAAATATTAATAGTTTTCTTTAGTTTCTATAAATTATGATAAATTGTTTATGTAATTACCTTAAACGCTAAATTTGAAACATCATTCCTCGGTTGTCTGTACAATATTACTAGTAGGACGATCAGAACGGCACCCAGCACGCCGAGGGCCACGTCAGCTTGTTCCCAGCGCATCAACGCACACGTGACCAGAGCAACCAAGACTGAAAAAAACAAACGAGTACAGATATTGTCCTTGGCAAACCCGCGATCAACTTACCTATATTAGTAAGATTTTAGTTAAACGAGACAGACGATAAACTGCAAGTAATATGTTTTATATGAACAGTTCTCTGGACTAGCCTACAACCTGTATAGCAGGGTTAATACAGACATGATTTACAAACACGTACACTCAGGACAAAATAAACTATTTTGAGATCATAGAAATATTTGTAACCCGTATGACAAGACCTTACAATACCGCACATAGAAACTGAATCAATTGTACGCCAGATATGGTTTGTACCTCGTAAATACTGTATATAAAAAAACTTGTCTGTCTGCACATAAGTGCACTTCTCCTTATAACTTCTTACGGGCGTCCTTATGGTTAAGTTATACTCAGGCGAAACGGAACATAAATAACTAAAGCTCAACTCTTTGTTTGTAAAAGGAATGCTAAATTAATAAAATAATACATAATTAAAATAAAATAAAATAAAAAATAAGCCTTTATTGCTGTTTTTTAACAATAGTATTTTTTTAAATTATAAATATGATCTAGTTTTTCTCGACAATCGGTTACATGTATTCTACAACAGCTTGCCTTTCAACAAAGGCCTCCTCTAAGGCTTTCCAATTTCTCCGATTTTTTGCAATACGTATCCATTCTGGGCCAGCTAACTTCTTAAAATCATCTTCCCAACGTTTAAATTGCCTTCCTCTACTTCTTTTACTTTCTCTTGGGTACCATTCGGTAATAATTTTAGTCCATTTCTCAATATTCTTCTCCCTTAACATATGCCCAGTCGAACGCCATTTTAATTTTCTACAAATTGTTTGTACTTTTTCAAACTTGGTTTTTCCTTTTATTCGTTTTAAGTTTATTCTATCTCTTCTACTTACTCCCAATATATTTCTTTCCATTCCATTCTGACATATATTTATTTTATTTTTTTGCTGATCAGTAAGGGCCCATGTTTGGCATCCATACGTCAAACATGGCAGAATACAGACATTAAAAACTTTTCGTTTATCCGGCATAGGTATTTGTTTGTTTTTCATTATTTCACTCAGTGACCAAAATTTCTTCCACGTGTTAGCTATTCTACTTAAATTACAGTTTACTTTATTACAACCTGTCACTTTTGTAACTCCGATACTGGCAAAATCGATGCTAGAGGCATTGGAGCCATAACCTTAAGAACTGAACTGAACTGAACTGAACTGAACTAGCTATTCTACTTTCGATTTCTTTTTGCATGGTTTCTGTCGGTGAAATTAATTGTCCTAAATAAATATAATCATTGACATATTCTAATGATTGATTATTATTAACTCTAATAGGATCTTGTTGTAGGGAATTACTCATAACTTTCGTCTTTGTTATGTTCATTGAGAGACCAGCATTAGCACTTTCGTCTGATAATTGTTGTAACATTTTTTCCAATATCTTTGGACATTCAGAAGAAGTATTAAGTCATCAGCAAATCTCAAATGACTCAATTTCTCTCCATTCACATTGAGACCTACATTATCCCACTCTAGTTTTCTAAAAACCATCTCCAGAACAGCGTTGAACATTTTTGGTGAAATTGGATAATACAATAATAATGTGATAATTAAACTCAAATCTATAAATGAAATTAAAAAGTTTTTTTAAGATGAAAGTCACTTTTATCACTAATTTTTACAATGGACTATCCTAATGATAATTCATCACCATATATAATTGATATAAAACACGTATTTTTAAATATTTGAGATACTACTATGAATACAGTTATGAGTTTTCATGGTATCAGCTAACAAAATCATCATCATCATCCTTGCGTTAAGTCCCAGTTGCAGCCCAAACTCTCGCTTCGGCGCCCGGGGTCCGCTTTCCGACTTTTTCTTCTCCACTTCGTACGGTCTTCAGCATCCCTGGTAGTGAGCCCACTGGCACGCATATCACCCTTTACGACGTCAAGCCAGCACATTTTGGGTCTACCCCTCCTGCCGGGGCCCGGCAGAGGCGGCATGGCCAGACATTTGTTACCCGCGTAAGCATCCGGTTGCCGTAAAACGTGGCCGTACCAACGGAGCCAACAACATGTCGCGATAAAAAAAAAAACTTATAATATCTTCTAAACACGCCAAAAGTATAACTTCAATAATAAGGTTAAAAAACACCATTGATACCTACTTTTTATAATATATTTTTATAATACTTACAGAAAATAAATATAGTGCATTTAGCGATGTTAGCGGATAACTGAGTGGGATATTTGATACCGAGGAGGTTGAACGTCTGCCTTGTGATTGACCAGGGGTTCTCTGGAAGTGGCTTCGTGGCCTGCACTGGGAGGGGCGTCGTTTCTTCGTACCTTTGATCAAATAAGAGAGCTTGAATAGATGATACTTTTTAATTGAAAAAAATATATAAATTACTAAGGCTCCTTCATAATTGATGCTATTTTTTCTTTCTGATATTCACGAATATATGTGGGTATTCTATAACCTTTTAAAGACTGTACACAAACAAATCACCACAATATATTTTTTTATAAGTTTGATCATTACGAAATTAAAGGCCTTTGAGATTTTTCTACAACTCATCGGTTACCGGGATCGCTTATTAGGTTAGGTTTCCTACAGGGATCTATATTGGGGCCTTTTATATTTTTGATTTATATAAACATTTTCCTAATATTTACCTTAATATAAGTACGCTAGTGGCAACAATCGTGTACGCCAAGAGCGTACCAATGGACATCATGTCGATTAACTGGTTCAAATTAAAGATTGCTGCCATCGTCGCTGAAAATATGGAAAATTCATGTTAACACATACAAGACTTAATTTTACTTTTGATTTACTAGGTTAATTGTTAGTCCCATTTTCAGCGCGGAATAAGTTGGCTCCATTTTTTCGAGCCGAAGAAGGATTAATTAGTCCTATTGCCATATCACAGGCACAAAACGGCTTTTAATTTTTTTATACGACAGGCACGTTAAATTCTAAGACATAAAGATTGGATAATCGTACATTTTACAGACATTTAAATCTAAAAGGTATGACTATGAGCGTATTCCAAATTTCCCCCCAGACCTACATCATTTTGTGGAGATAGATTCGATTCCACGAAGTTAAACTTTTTATTACTTCTGTAAACTATACTTGTAGGTTTCATAAGTATTGAGGAGTAAAAATAAAATATTAAATAAAAGCCTTCGATTATATTTGTATCTAAGTAATAATTTTAATTTTGTATACGGTATAAAATCGAACTTACCTGATAATAGCCCACTGAGAATAGTAGCTAGGATAGGTGTTTGGGACTTCTTATTGATCTTCGATAGAGATCTGAATAGGACTCCGTCGCTGCCCATCGCGTAAAGCACCCTCGGAAGAGGGAACATGGCCCCGAGGAGACTGGTGCAGAGAGCAAATATAGCACCGATTGTCACTATCCATTTGATCACTGGAAGGTTGGCTTCCGTGAACACATGCGGGAAGGGCGCATCGGCATCCTACAATTTGGAAACAATAGCTTAGCTCCTTAAAGGCTTGATATTTTTTACATTTCATTCGTCATATAACTTCATACAAATATTCGACTTACTTATTGCCAATGGCAAATATTGTTAGAATTTACACTGATATATCGTGTAATACCAAATTTACCGTTTTTATACGTCTGCTATCACAAGAAGTCATTATGTGACATTCATTATTCTGGGAAAACAGCATTTTAGTTGGAATTAGTTATAATATGTAAAAATGAGCCCATTGTAGATAAAAACGTATTTAGTGATTTTTTGCAGTTAATGAGTTCTTGCAATAAGCCGACAACTATAATTAAAATTTTTTTAAGAGAATGTGAGGTTGCTATCTCAGTGGAGACTGGAGACACTTGGAGCCCAATCTAGATGTCCCGGCTTCGAATACGGTACACCGCTTAGGTATTTCCCTTTTCCGACGGTGAAGGAAAGCATTATGAGGAAACCTGCATACCGAGATTACCAGTATGTGTAATCCACCAATCCGCCTTGGACAAGCGTGGCGGGTATTTTGTCCGTTTCCTCGAGGGGGTCGCCTGAGCCCAGCTGTGGGACGTTGTGGGCTGGCTGGGTCATTGTTTATGTAACAGACAAAGTAGGTACGTCTTATTCAGTAATTGACTGTGAAATGTTTTTAATTTATACAATACTAAATCTTAATTAACAATGTTAAACATAAATAGTATATTTACATTTTAATAAAAAGCCTATAAATTCATATGAATAAAAGATATTCAGAAAAAACATGGAGTAAAGAAGTTAAAAGTTAAAAATGACTCCAAATCATCGTCATTTTAAGGCGCATTTATACGAATGCGCTGACACTGCCCTCCGTAACCAAAGATTTGGATGGATTCCGACATGATATTCATCGAATTTTATTCGAGATCTTGGAATAGTATTTTATAGTCAACTTAGCTTTAGATATCACATGGACACTATTATAAAAGAATCTTGTAAATTATCAGGATTCATAACACGCACCATGAAAATGTTTAAAAATCCTAGCCTAACTATTACAATCTACAATTATCTACTACGAAGCATATTAGAGTACTGCTGTATGGTGTGGAGTTCAAGTTATCAAACGCAATCTGATCGGCTTGAAAGGGTTCAGAAACGTTTTGTGTATGATTTAGCTTATACAGATAATAAATGTAGTATTCTTAAATCGTATAATGAACGTATCTGGAATTACAATATGATGTCTGTAGGTAATCGTAGAAAAAATGCTGATGTATTATTTACTTATAAAGTTATCAATGGAATAGTGGATTCAAGTTTAATTTTGCAGCAAGTCCCTATATAGAATGATGAAACATAGTAACCCTGTTCGTGAAAGTGTCGACATATAGGCGGATTCATTAGATACATGTCAATGGTTTAAGTCAAAACCAAGCTAAACATGCAATTCTTATCCCATTGATTTGTTTATCACAGTAGATTTTGACAATATGGTTTTAAGTTGTTTTTGTTTGTGTCTGAATTAACCACTGTCTGAGTTCTTTGTAAATATAATACCTATTAACATTCATGTTGTCTTTGCATATAAAAATAGAGTACGATTTTTATTTGTATTATAAAAAATTTATTATATTGTATTCTCTGTATTTTGTTTTGTAGACTTAATAAAAAATTATAAGTTTCGAAATCCATCAGATGAAAAGTTTCTTCCCTAAATGCCATAAAAATGTGATTATATGTTAACGAAAGATCTTGATTTTTAAAATGACAAAACACAATTTTGTATACTATTTACCTGCAAGTAATAAGGCAACATCATGGTAAGCACGGTTGCGATGCTGAAGTACGACACAAATATGATGATCAGAGACAACACGATTGAAAGGGGGATATCCCGTTTCGGGTTCTTCGCTTCTTCCCCCGTAGTGGCCACACAGTCGAAGCCAACGAAACCAAAGAAACATTTCGCCGCACCGGCCATGACCCCAGCTACTCCCCAGGGCATGAATCCACCGGCTCCTGCTTGGCTCGCGTATTCGGGGGGTATGTCTTCTAATTTGATGTTCCAATTAGCCGGATTACCTGTCAGAATAAAATAACCATTAATTTACGGTTAGTGAGACTGAAGTCTGACACAGTTCATCTTCTATTTATGAGAGACTAGCTGTGCCCGCGACTCCGTCCGCGTGGAATAGTGACTTTAGGCAGCATTTTTTGGATATATGAGATCAATTTAAATTGGAAATTCAACCTACAAAGTCCAGCCTAAGCTGAATTCTATTTCATATGATTGATGATATAAATCTGAGGTCAACTTAAATTGGAATATAAAATTTCCGAATCTTATCATTTTTAACATAAACAAATTTTTTTTTCTAAAATAAAAATAGCCCAAGTTACTCCTTGATACATCAGCTATCTGCCATTTCAGAGATTAGCCGGAACAAACAGACAGACAGACAGACCGACAGACAGACAGAGAGACAAAAATTGTAAAAAATGTTGTTTTGGTATATGTACCGTGTATATGTCCTAATGCACTTAGTAAAAAGCGGTTATTTTAATATTACAAACAGACCCTCCAATTTTATTTATTCATTCATTCTTTTTCTTGTTGAGGAACAGCTGACCGGCTGGCAGCCTACTTAATAGTAAGTAGTTCTTTATCCGTGCAGGGGCGGAGAAAGAATACTGACTTCTGCGGCCGAGGTCATCCTGTCGTAAAAGGAGACAAAACAACCCACCCTAGCTACGTGGTACAACAAAACCAAGCCCGTCTGGATGGCGAATACATTTGGTCTTAAGTATGCCGCCATAATAACTTTGTGTTGTGTTCCGGCATTAGTGACCCAAGTTCCTGTACCCTTATATGAAATAACAGCGTGTTCGCGATGCCACTGGTGTTTTAAACACCCATAGGCGACGGTAACTGCTAAGTTCTAAGTGGGCCGCCAGCCTGTCTGCTGTCCTACATAATACGACGCCACTCTTCGCGAATTGCCGCTCTCCTTGTGCATTCGTGCAGAGGAACGTCCGTCCACCTCATCGGTGATCTCCCGCGTGGTCGGGTACCTTCAACTTTGCCCTGCACTACCAGGCGTTCAATGGATTCGCCTCCGCGCCGTGGTACGTGTCCAAAGAAAGTGAGGATCACTAGTGCCGCAACACAACACAAGGTTATTATGGCGGCATACTTACAGACCAGGGGTGGTGGTGCTATTGAGATGGCTTTGGGGCTCTACCATGTATCTAGGGTTACTTTGTCGCCTTTTACAATAGGCTGACCCTGGCCACTCCAATAAAATACAACCCGTACGGCCACTGCCTTGGTATTCTTTAGTTCATTCGAGGTGCCGCTGCCAAAGGTAGGTCATTTTGTAAAAATACTAATGACAAAATGTGAATTTTTCATGAGGAAATTAACACGTCTTATTTAGCATAAATTATAGAGCATTAACAATAATGAAAATGTTAAGAAAACCATAATTATTATGAACGTCTTTTGGGACTGCCGAGGTGGTTTATTAATGTACGTTTTTACATTTTAAGGGGATGAATATGCCTCATGGCGGTTTTATTGTGGCACGAAGGGTATAGTGCTTCTTTGGTTCATTTCCCTAAAAAAAAATCTTTAGACGAAACCCGAAACATATCATTTTTAAAAATACAATACAGTAACACTCACTTTTGACGGCACCAGCGATCACAACTATGATAACAGTGATCATGTTTAACGCGGTGAATATGTTGTTCAGTTTCGTTGACTCTTTCACTCCGATTCCCAGAAGAACTGAAATAATTTTTGAGTTATATATAATCTATTGGCAAAAGGAGGATTCTGTTTCATATCTGTTTCATCCGAAGGCTTTTATTTCTTGTGACTCTGCAGGAAAGGAATCTGTAAGAACGCTGACGGAAAAAGACACGCAAAACATTGCCGTGCACTAATGGTCAGTGGCGCACATCACATCGTGGTAGTTATAGTATATGGTGTAAGAAAACTGATTACTGTCTCTAAGTTTTAGTAAAATTTAACAGCATTTAGTAACTACTGTACGACTTTACTATTATTCTATTGGATTATGCAACAATGTGTATTACCGTTAAGTAGAAACTACTGATTTATTAATTCTTATGTTATCTTTAATATCCGGATGACCGAGCTTTGCTCGGTATTTTTATTTTTTTTGGAAATTTACTTTGGACTACTCAAACGCCACCTTTTGACATTTTCTAGAAATGATTCCTAGTTAGATCGATTTATCGCCCCCGAAACCCCCCGTATACTAAATTTTATGAAAATTGTTGGAGCCGATTCCGAGATTCCAATTATATATATATGTATATATATATATATATATATATATATATATATATATATATATATAATATATATATATATATATATATATATATATATATATATATATATATATATATATATATATATATATATATATATATATATATACATACATACACAAGAATTGCTCGTTTAAAGATATAAGATATTGTGATTTATTGTAATTGTAAAAAAAAATCGACTCACCAGTAATCAAAATGACAAGTGCAAATGCGAAGAAGTCTGGGTAATCAGCTAAAAATGATACATTGATAGGTGCCGCCTCAACCATCACCTTCGCCATGGTATTGTTGCAAAGGCTGTCGATGTAGAGCGCCATGCCTTTAGCGACGCTGGCAGTCCCGATTACGTATTCCAGGATCAGATTCCAGCCAATTGTAAAAGCAATGAACTCGCCCACACTGACGTAACTGTAGACGTATGCTGAACCTGCTTTTGGTACCCTGACAGCGAATTCGGCATAGCAGAGTCCTGAAAAAGTAAGATATTCTTGTTAAATTCTCTTTGAAGCTTTAAGAGCAATTCAAGAAAACTGGTGATATTATTATTCTATCGAAATAAAGTAAGTGTGGTAAAACTGACCAGCATTTGAGGAGGAGCATGCATTGCCAGTGACGCGGAATGCTTTTGTCAAAGCGATCGACGCTGACCTCCAGCCAAGTGTGATGATTACACGAGTAGAATTATTTACGTAGAAATATATTATTATTAATTACTTATATTATTATTATTTATTAACTATTCCATCTTTTTGAAAAATTACTCGTATAATGTTGTCCGATAAGATTTTAACAATAAACATAAAGCACATTTCTTGGGGTTATATTTTCTTCGCTTTTACATGATTTATTGGCTTTGATTTTATTATCGACTTATTAAAAATGTTTACATAATTTCAACGCTATTTGCGTTTATGAGCCTTATAACGTAGACGTATCAGTAAATAATTGTTGTGAACTAAACCGAGATAATGAATATGAAGACCTTATTTGAGTCATTAAAGCATTTTCTCTAAAAACTTTTTTGGGTATCCTTACGTACCAAAAACAAAGGTTGCCGATGTTCAAAATAATCAGTTTATGAATTCGATAAGGTTTGGTTAGTTTTTGGAGTTTTATGTTTTTAAGGATAAAAAGGCTAATTTTAAAATAAACACTAACCAATACAAAATTCTCCGTTTCCACTGTAATTTTAAAACAAGTTTTAATCAGGTTCTTAAGGAAACTACTATTTAAGAATAAATAACGCTAACGGTATTAGTATTCACTTGCCCTGATTTTACAAAACTGGTTTAGCTATATTTTTGACGTTGATCAAATATCGAAACGATAGTTAAATGTGGGTCCATGTACAACCAATTTTATAATCAGGAAAGGAATAAGACATTGAGGAAATTGTCGCTAGTACTCTCATTAGGAGGTTAAAGGTCCTAAAATCGTCGAGGCAATCCCAGCCAGAGGACGGTCGACCTTCTGAACACCTGGTTTATTTTATCTGCTTCTTTTTTCTTCTAATTATCTTAGTAAAATAAAACGAAGTGCCACGAGGAGCTTCTATGTTATATCGGACACTTTTTCTTTGTATGGTAGTGTATTCAATAGTGTAATAGAAAAGTGTTTGGATACATCTAATCTTAATTCAGTACTAGGGTAAGGTGAAAAGGCCGAGATGACAATGAAACACTGCAATTTTCACTGCACTTGGTCCAGCGTTTCTTCAACATCAGTATTCCTTCGCGGAAGTGAGAGTCTAGAAGGATGTGAAAATATCCATCTACGGTACTTTCAACTTTTTCATTGGAGGCACAGCGCTTCCCAGAAACAAATTTCATCAAATTCGGAAACAGATAGAAATCTGAGGGTGCCAAATCAGGAGAATAAAGGGGATGGCCGACCAAATCATACCCCAAATCCCACAGTTATCCCATTGCCAACGCACCTTTGTGAGTAGGTGCGTTCTCCTGATGAAAAATGATTTTTTTCTTCTTCAAGCCAGGCCTCTTCTCACGAATTTTGGCATCCAGCTGGTCAAAAAAATTAGAGTAATATTCGCCTGTACTTGTTTTGCCTTTTTCAAGATAATCAATCAACAGGATCCCTTTTGCATCCCAAAACACACTGGCTATGACCTTTCCGGCAGATGGGATCGACTTCATTTCTTTGGCGCTGAACCACCGGCTATTACCCACTGCTTCGACTGTTGTTTCGTTTTTGGCGTGTAGTGGTGGACCCATGTCTCATCCATGGTAACAATCACCGCAGAAAATCCGTCGGATCCCTATTGAATCGGTCCAAACATTGCTACGAATATCGTTTGCGCATTTTGATCGGCATTCAGCAAATGCGACACCCACCTTGCGCAGAGCTTTCGCATCCCTAATTCTTTGTGCAAGATGTTTCGCACTCTTTCTTCCGATATTCCCATGGTCTCAGCTATCTTACTCACCTTAACACGCCTATCATTCAATACGATATCGTGCATCTTTTCGATGGTTTTCGGTGTGATTGCGGTTTTTGGCCGTCCTTCACGTGGTTCATCTTCGAGGAACGCGACATTGAAGGAGCAAAGTCTCCGTAAACTGAGATGAATATCCTTGAGGGTTAATCCATCCAAAACAAAGAATTTTATGACCGCACGATGTTCAAGTTTATCAATCTTAACGAGAAACACGCAAGACATCTACTGTAATTCGTGTAAACAAATTATTTGAGAGAACAAGTTCAAACTTGCCATACGAACTAGTGAGACATGCACCCAGGCAGAAATAATAAATTTTCGCTGATTGAAACGCAGTTTCTGTATTAGGCCGAGAACTATTCACCTTACTTTCGTATATGTGTGATATTAGCATGCCAATTATTGTCGAGATATGATGTAACTATGTACATATATTAATTTTTTTCTCGGCGAAAACCTCTTTCTTGACGTGTTCCCCCGGCCCGGAGGAACCGAGAGATATCTAGGACTCCGGGAAAGATGTTTGGCCATTAGATTACTCACTAAAAACCCCGCTGTACTCCTATCGTCTATGCCCGGGCCCTCGGATATGTAGCTTGCCGATCTCGTGGCCGGGCTGACGCCAGCTCGCCCTTTGTATTGGGGTGAGCCTCTTCTATCTGTTTGGCGCTAGATGGTCAGGATTTCGTCCCTTGGCGCTCTCCTCTGGCAACTCAACGAGTTGAGGGGGGCCGCGGATCCGCCCGCTGCCGCATTCTACGGCGGCCGGAGGTCGTTGGACGCTTTCCAGCGCCATCGACGTGGCCTGCGTTAGCGGGGAGTGTGGTGGCCAACTCCCACTCCGCCGCCTCCTTTGCGGACATGATTGCTTCGCAGAAGGAGGCGAAGGCCGTCCATGCAAAATCGCCCCATACCATGGACAGAACCAGGGCAGGGAGCGACAGGTTTACGCCTATTCGCACCCCGCGACAGTGTGCGTCACTGTATCCTCCTCGCCGCCCGCGCCACAATGGTGGCACCCTGACGTCGTCTCCCGCCGTATACGACACGGGTATCTCCCGAACGGTGTCCCGAGAGGATCTGCGTCAGGCGAAAAGTCAGGGCACCTTGGCGCCTTCCTATACATTCGGTCAGAACAGGCCTCACCGCGACGGTGGTGGCGAGCCCGCGCTGCGATGCGTGAGCCGATTCTTCCATTTCACCAGCTCCGCCCGCTTAACCTCTACTTCGCGAGACACGGAGCTACAGCCACGCTCGGCCGTATCCCGGCGCCAGTGGTATAACAGCGCCGGGACACGAGTCTCGAGGTCCCATGGTGGTGCAACGTGTTTAGCTGTTACAAGGAGAAGAAGTGGCAATAAACTTCCCAGCTACATGTCTAATTATAAGGTCCCATGGTGAAGATCCAGCCAAGTGATATTACTACTGTAACACGTCCAGTGCCGTGTATCATGCTAATGAATAATTGAATATGAATACAATTAGAATCAACTGTATGGATAATTATGATTTGTGCATGAACTAATTTTCCCTCATACAATCGTTGAAATCGCTTTATACGGGTACTCGTATTAGGGGTTATTAGGTACGAGGGGTGTTTAATAAATAGTGATACATTCTCCTTGGAAAGAAAAAAGTAAATACTGGCAGGCATAGCCCAGACATTAGATATAAATAGTAAAAAAGGAATCAATTCTCTTTTTTTAAATAAAAGTTATTAGTTTGCGTAGTTTCGGAACATATTCTTAAAAATGATTAAATTTGAAGTTCGCGCGGTAGTAAAATATCTCTGCTTGAAATTTTTTATTACGGAGTTGGAAAATCAATACTTGGGAGAACATTAAGGGTTCATACTCCTCCATATTCTACGGTTGCGTGTTGGTGCGCTGAGTTCAAGCGAGGAAGAACTTTCATTAACGATGACCCCCCCGCACGGGACGCCCTACATCGGTAATGACTGAACAAATGATTAAAAAAGTTGAGAACATTGTCTTGGTGGATCGTCGTGTAGCAAAAGAAATGAAGATTTATGTAGGAAGTGTCCATAATATTATACACAACCATTTAGGTATGAAAAAAGTGTCAGCGCGCTGGATGCCCAGAATGCTTTCTGACGCACAGAAACAAACGAGACTGAGAATTTCACAAAGCTTTTTGGGTTTGTTACAATAAGATCTTGACCGATTTTCGGCTCGATTCATAGCTATGGGCGAAACATGGCTTCACCATTATGACCCGGAAACGAAAAACCATTCAATGACTTGGATGAGACCGTCATCTCCAACTCCGAAGAAATTTAAGGCTATTCGATCCGCCAGTAAGATCATGGACTGTTTTTTCTGGGACAGCCAAAGGGGTGGTAATGATCGAATACCTTAATCATGGCGCCATTATTACGGCGACTTTATACGCAGGACAACCAAAGTTGCGTGAGGAAATACGCAAGCAACGGTGTGGCAAATTCGTTAAAGTTATTTTGTTTCACGAAGATAACGCCCCCGCGCACAAGTCCAGAGTTGCGATGGCAGCCATTCAAGAAGCTGGCTTCGAATTGATAGAACATCCTCCACATTCAGCGGACCTAGCTCCTAGTGATTTCTAAGTATTCCCACGGTTAAAGGAACATCCCAGTGGCCATAAATTTGAAGATGATGACACAGTAGTCGCCGCGGTACACGATTATTAAGGGATCAGAAGATTTTTAAAAAGCGAATTTCAGCTTTAGTAAAAAGATATAGTGTATAAACCTGAAAGGTGACTACGTCGAAACATAAAATAACATTTAATAAAAGATAATTGCGTCATACTCATTATCACTTTTTTATTGAACACCCCTAGTATGTAAATGTAAGTATTGTATCAGCACTTTTAATAAGCATCTAGATCTTAATAGGAATTTTCTAAATTAAATAAAGTTTACCAGCAAATGCAGACGCTATGGCAGCCACCAAGAAGCTGAGGGTAACTGCAGGACCTGCCACCGTTTTTGCAACGGCTCCGGCTAACACATAGACTCCCAAACCGAGGGTGCTGCCGACGCCCAAAGCAGTGAGATCGATTAGACCCAAACACCTGTCTAAAGGTGTCGACGTGTCGTCATCTTGGAGTTGCTTGCATCGGCGTAACGCCGACCAGATCCTCGCGCACCCCATTCTGAAAAAATAAATTTCAGTTATGGATTTTCGTTGGGGTCTTGTTAAAATAATTATTTTAAGAATGTCTTGCATTGATGAGGCAAGCTCTGAGTTTAAGGTTTTTGAAACTGAACATCAGGATTAGCCAATAAATTTTAAATAGCTCGGTGAGCCAATGAGCGGACTATCTGAGATGTTTCTCTTCTACGTGAGGTTATATATAAGAGAATAAAAATGACCGATATAGCTTGCAAAATATATAAGCTCAAGCGGCAGTGAGCCAGTTACGTCTGTGTGAACCCAATGAGCGCGTGATTAATCTTTGTAAGTTGGTATTTCTTCACAAGAAAACAAATTGTTGCCATCTTTTATTTTAAATCGTTTAAAAGCTATTTTTTTTAATGTAAAAAGATGTGTGATATTATCTTGAGAATTTTAGGATTAACCTAAATTATTTAAACAGCAGTCATCCATAAATCATGTCATAAGTTAAGGGGGGGTTATCACCGGAATGTGAGTTAAAAGCTTTGTGACGTCACATATTAAGATTTAAAATACTAAAACGCGAAATTTATTTGCGAATAAAATAGGTACTTTAAAAATTTACGAACTTGATCTATATCTATTAATACTTAGCAAAGGATTCGGAAAAGTCAATAAAAACTTTATAACGAAAAAATTAAATCGCCGAAAAAACTGAATAGCAATAAATAGTAAATCTTCTTTTTATTAATCTTAATAACTTAGTTCTAACACTTTTTTTTGGTCTCGGGGAAAACCACTCTTGACGGGTTCCCCCGGCCCGCGGGACCGACGGATATGTGGGACTCCAGGAAAGATGTTCGAACATCCGACTACCCACTAAAAAACCCTGCTGTTCTCTTATCGCCTACGCCCGGGCCTACGGATATATGGCCTGCCGATCTCGTGGCCCGGGCCGGCGCCGGCCCGCCCTTTGTCTTAAGGCGGGTCCCTTCTTATGTAATGTAATTATACCTAAGCAATTTTCAGTCGGCGCCATTGCCCTCACAGGTGTGCCTATAACTTTTTTCTTTTGATTATTTATAAAAACATGCATATAATTGAAAAAATGTGTGACGTCACAGCAGGGTTCTAAAAATGTGACAAACTGATAAGGATGGCGGAGAGGGGTTAATATTCCTTTAAAATTATGGATGGCCCCATACTAAGATGGTTTTGAAGTTGGGTGATTGAGATTTCTTTTAAAAATTATTCGAAATATAATACAATTAAGAAAATACCCTCATTTTAAAAGATAACTGAAAATGTTTATATGAAGCCACGTCTGTTTTAAAACGCGATGCTACTTGATGACAGCTGTTACTTTCTCATACGCAAAATGGTAGTACGATAGATACCATAGATTCCGCTTCCAGCCTTAACGGATATCTTTTTTATACTGCTATGGTTGACGGCCCCCTTAATATTTAGTAAGCAGTTAACGCAGACTATTGACGTTTGCGACACCGGGGGCTCCACTAACACGCTGCCTTCGCGTAGGGGAAATGGAAATTGGGTTATTTACGCCGGAACAGTTGTGTTGACATACCAGGATACCTTGTGTTGACAAGGTATTAGTCAGGCCGCACACCGGCGCCACACGCTACACGCAACATACATTTACGTCGCTACATCGGAAGCACAGTTGTGGCGTGGCACCAGCAACAGAATGTCGACATCATCGTCCGACGACGACGATTTTTTGATGTGGCGATTAATAAGAAAAAAAGATGTTATTGGGTTCATCCGTTTAATAAAAATTGTACAGTTTACGGAAATTTCAAAATTTCGCAAGAATTACGATCCGATGAAGAAAAGTTTCATTTATATTATAGAATGTCTGAAAAGACATCAATTATTATTAAATTTAGTTCAATGAAGTTTAATGAAACAATACCTCTGCAATAAAGTTTACACATAATTCAATATTGTCTTTTCATTTTTCGAGAGTGCGGCGCCACATAAAATGAACGTGTTCGAACTTGAATTCGTGTGGCGCGACAATTATCTTATTACAAATGTATCTCTGGTGTGCGGCCTCCCTTATGAAACCAGAGGTGGTTGCCATTTTTTTATTAATCATGATACTATTATGCAGAATCCGACTAATTGTATAGAAAAAATACAAGTATGCCAAAATGGGATGGAAAGAAGTGTTAGTGGAGTTAGAAGAAGAGACAAGGTCACTTATCAAGGAGAAAACTAAATTTAAAGATATATGTACCGTCTACAAACGCCTAAAATGAAGATGGACGGGACATATGATAAGAGAAAAGGAAGAAAAGTGGACAAGAATTGTGACAGAATGGTACCCACGGGATAGAAAAAGAAACAGAGGTAAACAGTTTAAACATTGGGAAGATAACGTGAAGGCGACGACAAGAGACTTTTAATGATTTTATTCTGAAGATCACATCTAAACGAGTGGTGTTAATGAACTGGAAAAAATATATGTTAAATTTGAGCATTTTCTCAATAACTTAATATGTGAATATTTTAGATTATGTTTATATTACATAGTGTAATTAATTTGTAAAGTTAGGTCTAACGCAGATAAAAATCTGAGAATCACGTAAAAACTATCAAGCGTATTTTTATGAAACCTTCACCATCTTAAACACAATTTAATTACCCATCTTTTAATATACGACTTTTTATTTCAAAGTAAAAGGATAATATACAATTATGCTTTTTCGAATAATCTTTATGCTCGGGTTAGCAGGGGCCCTTGCGGGCGACGGGCGGCAGTGCATCGCTGACCACTGTCACGGGTAGACGTTGACGCTCGGAGCAATCACTAAACGATTTAACTCTATTATAAGTTTCGCGCTAAAATGGCTGGTAAATCTAGATTACTAAAAAAGAAACGCCAAACGCTCGCAAAAAATAGATTACTAAGGTAAGTAACGTGTTCTCAATCATAATTATCATTTGTGTATTTTAGCACATTGATGTAAATTGGACCAGATAAATTAATCATAACATTTAATTGTTACATATATTATTATTTTTTATTTTACTAAGTGACATTATTTTCTTTTTAGGAGATTACATAATAACAAAGATAATCGCGACGTAAATGAGGAGACAGAGACGAGGTGTGTATTGTAGTGTAGTATGACAATACTACATCGTAGTCGGGACAGTCCGGATTCGAGTTTTAAAAATATTTGAATGCTATTACTATTGTCACTGTATAACTAAATATAAATACATTTATATTGTAGGTCTGAATTTACGGAAACGCTTGGAGTAATTAAAGGATCTTCCCATATTGACAATGAAAATGAGAACAAGATTGTTGACAAGTAAATGCATATCTAATTCAATATTCTGATTTTAGCATATTCGAAACCTAATTCTATTAACTTATATTAATTACTATAACTGTTACAGTTCTCAAGTAACCGAAACGATATTTGCTGAGCAGGAAGAAAGCTTTCAAATGGATATTGAAAACGAGAAGTCAAATTCGGTCAGGTAAACGTATTATTATTTCTATGATGTCAGGATAGTCTGTCAATATAAAGTTTTATATAGTAAAACTCTCGATAAATAAAATTAATAAAAAAGGGGAAAATTTTCAATATAATATTGCAGAACCCGTGAGTGATAGCAAAGAATGTGAACAATAAAAGATATTACAAAACAAATGTTAAAGGCCTTATTCTGTTTAATATTGCAAAATTCTTATTATGTATATTTCATTTTCAGAAATAATCAAGAAATAGTGAATGGAATGCGAATATTAAATATTAAACATTTTTTTAAAGAGCTTCAAGAAATATCTTCACATGGTAATATAGACTGTGGTTTGAAATCTGTAGAAATTATATCTGAACGAAAACTGGGCCTTGTTTCTAAACTAAAACTAAAATGCAACATGTGTAACGAAACTTTTGTCATTTGTTGCAATGATCCTGAAATTGACTTAAATATTAATACAGTTGCGGGTGCAGTGGCAATAGGTTGTGGCTATACACAGCTTAATGAATTATTGGCAGCAATGGACTTGCCTCATATATCCTATGAGTTATTTAATAAAAGAATGGGAACAATTAACAAAGTTTGGGAAAAAGAAGCTTTGAATTCTATGAATGAAGCCGCTAATGAAGAACGTCAAATGGCTTTGGAAGACGGTAGAGTTACTGAAAATGGCATTCCATATATTGACGTTATTGCAGATGGATGTTGGGGAAAAAGATCTTATAAAAAAAATTACTCATCCCTATCAGGCGCAGCTGCGATAATTGGGAAAAGAACTGGAAAAATTATTTATATGGCAGTGAAAAATAAATACTGCTGCATATGCGCCCAAGCTGCCAAGAAAAATGTCACACCTAAGGAGCATGCTTGCTATAAAAATTATTCTGGTAAATTCATAATATTAAATATGTTGTAATAATAATAAAGAAACTAAAATTTTATGGTTGGAATAATTATTACTTTATTTTCAGGTCCTTCAACTGGAATGGAATCCACGATCTTGGTAGAAGGATTCAAGAACAGCATAGAAATGCATAATTTAATATATTCAAGGTTAATATCAGATGGTGATGCAAATACTTATGCAAAATTGTTACAGTCAAGACCGTATGAAAATATAACAATTGAAAAAATCGAATGCCGCAACCACCTGTTAAGAAACCTTTGCAATAAGTTACAAGCTCTTATCACTGACACGAAATATTTAATTAAATACAGAAAATATATAACAAAACAAAGAATACTGTCAATAAGAAAGGTAATAGTAACCGCTATAAGAAATTATAAAAATTCTGGCAATGTCACTAGTTTACATAATGATATCATGTTAGCCGCAGAACATGCATTTGGAGTTCATACTAATTGTAAGACATATTTTTGCTCGAAAATGGGAGAAGATGACAACATAGACAGAGATATTTTCACAAACAGTTTGTGGCATAGAATAAAATTTGTATTGACACATATAGCTGCTCATGCAAGAAGCTTGATTGAAGACGTTGACAGCAACACTGTGGAGCGCTTCCATAGTATTGTTGCAAAATTTGTAGGGGGTAAGCGGGTAAATTTTTCCCAGAAGAACCAATACCATATGCGTTGTAATGCAGCTGCTTTATCATTTAATACCCATAAACCTTTATCGTTGTTGCAAAAATCAATCACGGGCAGGAGTCCAAATGGTGAATTAAAAAAGATGGAAATACGTAAACAAAAACGCCTACATTTAACAAAAAATTATCATAGAATAAAGAAGAGATTACATGAACACTACACAGAAAGTAATAAAAACTATGGTGAGCAATGTTCAAGACCGGATATGGATGATGATATATTAGAGGAATCAAAAAAAATATTTTTAGCAAATTTGGCGGAAACTGCCAAACAAAGAGAACAAATAGAAAGGAAGACTATATTACAAAGTGGTTCTAGTGAGTGGCTAGAACTACGAAGACGGATTTTGACCGCTTCCAACTTTGGACGTGTTATAAAAAGACGCAATGACATAAGTTGCTGCAATTTAGTTAAAGATCTTTTATATAAAGAGTCTATAGGACACATTAAGTCTCTAAAACATGGACAAGACAACGAAAATTTTGCGAAAGAACAATTGTCGAAACAAGAAAATATTAAAATAGAACCGTGTGGACTTTTTCTTGATGAAGAAATACCCTTCCTCGGCGCATCACCAGACGGTATTATTAATAAAAACACCATTTTAGAAATAAAATGTCCACTCACAGCTTACAAACTAGGACTAGATAAAGCCATCCATGAAAAAAAAATATTGTTTTATAAAAAACTGGTAAACGGTAATTACATAATAAACAAAGAACATAATTGGTGGTATCAAATACAGGGACAGCTGCATATAACAGGAAAAGATAAATGTATGCTTGGTATTTGGTCTGGTGAAAACTTTCCTGTAAAAATTGAACTAATTTACAAGGATGACGCTTTTTGGGACACTAAAATGAAAAATAATTTAATTAAGTTTTATACAGATTGTATGCTTCCCGAACTGGTTGATCGAGGAATATGGTAATTAGGGACCCCTCTTATATAGTTAGTGCCATACACGGACGCAAAAGGAAAAAGGAAGAGGAAAAAGAAAATAAAAACAAACTAATAAAAAAACGAGCAGTGACGGCTGAAAAAGAAGACAGTATAGTTGCTGTGAAAGTATTAAATTTCGAGGAGTTTTAAATAAAATCCTATAAATACCTAATTCACTTTTTTATTTATAGTTACAAAACCTGTAGACAGAAAACCTGTGTTCGTTTGATATAATTATATTTTCCGTTTATTGAAATACCTATATTATATTATATCCTACCACAGGGAATGATATAAGATACAGAACATGAAACAATAATCCTAACTAATATTAAATAAGCGGTTAAAAATTTCATGATTATTAGATAGTCTTCATAATCTGTAACGTATGGTTACCCAACGAACTTCTCTAAAATATACAATTACGTCGCCTGCGAATTTTCAATGCGGGTTGCGGGGGGGCCCCGCGCGTGCTACTCTCACTAGCTCAAACTCCTCCCACTCGCTCAAGGTCGCTAGCACTTAGTGTCGTCTGAAAAGGATGGCAGGGTCGGAATGGATATGCACTGCCAAAGACAAAACCAAGTGGCAAGCTTTAGAGGAGGCCCTTGTCGAAGGACAAGCTGTAAAAGAAAAACCAGTGGCAGATGTTAGCTTAAGTTAGAATTAATTTTAAATTAGATTTATATTAATATTAATGTAGTTTTAAGCACATCTAACTTTTTGATATATTTAGGATTAGGATATAGCAATAAAGGCTTATTTTATTTATTTATATTTATTTATTTAATTGTATAGGAAGTAAACGATGCTTGACGATCGAAGTCATCCAACAAAAGTGGCATTGTACGCTGGCTTACAGCGTGACGCTCATGGAAATTCAATGACGTTTGGTATCAGTGGACACGCTGACTGACTGCTTCAACGACAAGCAATTTAACAACGTGATAAATCATTGTTTTTTTTCCACGTTTTCGCTTTTACTTTATCGTATTAAGATTGTTCACGATGGTGTGGTCGATGAAAATAATAGGGCCACACCAAATCATCCCAAGAGAGTCGTAAAAGGCAACTGATGGTTATTCCTACTGCTAGCTTACATGCGGAGGGGGAAGGACACCTTTGGGTTTTCCTTTGAGGTTGGAAGGTCGGATGGGAGATGCTCCCGTAAAAACCAAAACCAGCCAAACATAAAATGGTCGTAACAAGAAAGAGTGGGCTTCGCCACAAAACGACGCGCAGGAATTTCGCCAGATTTATGTGACAAGTAGACTAGGGCTGCCGTGCCGTGGGCGAGCACAGCTAAAGATGTTAGCCCAAAACAAAAGGAAACTCTGCTTCACAACTTGCAACATTGGTACGTTAACTGGACGCGCGAGGGAGTTGGCCGACTTACTCACCAGGCGAAAGGTAGCCGTGACGTTCCTGTAGGAGACTCGGCGGAAGGCCAGCAGATCCCGGTTCATTAGAAGTGGCTACAAGCTAATCTACACGGGAGCACCTGGTGGGGAGAACGAGGTCGCCATAGTGCTCTCGGAGGAGCTCCAAGACGACATCTTGGAGGTGAAGCGCTATAGCGATCGGCTTATGGTTGTGAGGTTGGTTGTCGGTGGGGTATCACCCATTTGATAAGCGCCTACGCGCCACAGACTGGTTGTAGCGACGCCGATTAGGTAGCGTTTTGGAACTTATTCGAAGAAGTGCTTCGCGAGATCCCATTGTCACATGGTTTTGGGTGGTGATCTGAGAATGTTAATGAGGAATTTGAGCATGTTTACGGTGGATTTGGGTAGGGTAGCCGCAATGTGGAATGGGAGGGTATCCTCAATAGGTGTGTGGCTTGTCGCTGTCGATTCGGTCAGGGGTAGGTTGGTGTGACGTGTGTAGGCGCGGAAGGTATTGCTTGAGAACGGAGGAAGAAGGAATGATCTATAAAAACGATTTATAAAAAAGTAAGGAGATGGAGAAGATTTGACTAGTAGATTTGCTACCAACCACATGAAACAATGCTCCTAACTATTGTACCGTTTTTTTGGAACATGCAGTAGCGTAGTTTCGGACTCTGCTCACTGCCGGGCGCCTCCCTCTTGTTTTGGAGGCGCACACCGCGTATATCCACAAAACCTTGTCCTAGGTTGTGACGGTCAGCCAAATATAGCTCGTCAAAGAAACTTTGGCATTATTGTACGACATGAGATTATAGGAGTAGTTTTTCGAATCACCGTTGTATATTTGAGTTAATAACACAGTAAAAATAGCCATAATAACAATATAAGTTGGTAATATATTAAAACTTACAAAATTATTTTGATAAAATTGCAAGATAATTGCCGGTTCGACGTGGTCATGGTCGACGGTCACAATAATGAGGCTTACTCGACCTCAGCGTCACTTCAAGTTGTATTTTTTAAATTATAATCTATAGGATTTATATTTAGGAATATAGGATTTATAATTTACAAGTTTCTGCCATGTTACATGAATTTATCTTTTTTTATGGCGAACTTCGTGGTGCAACGGCTTTCACATTTCGAAATGCCTGCGGGAGCCACGGGTCTGAAGGTTTATGTATATATATATAATATGTATTTAGTTATGGAAGAAATATGTACGTATGTAGTATATCAATTGCCTAATATCAATTATAGAAGAGCTCTGCTGGAGGCCGGCCCATTCCATGATGTTGGCGTCAGGGGGTCAGGGTTTTGTCCCCACGGCGATCTCCTTTGATAACTCAAGGAGTTGAGGGAAGCTGCGAGCTGTTCCGCGCTCACCCTCGCGTGAATGGTGCGGGCGGCAGAAACTCTCCCGAGGAGCCGCCCGCTCCCGCCTTCTACGGTGGTCCTTGGATGCTTTCCGGCGCCAACGACGTGGCCTGCGTTAGCGGGGTGTACTTGCCAACTCCCGATCCCGTTCTGAAACTGCCTCGCAAAAGGAGGCGACGGTGGTCCATCCCGGTTCGCCCCCGACAAAATATCAAAAATATTTCACATACTGTTTAAACATGAAATAACACGAGGAAAAGTCATCGGTGAATATTAAAACAGCTTTACGTCATATTCGACATTGTTAACAGATACGGCTAGACAAATAACTCTGACATGTTTTATTTTGATGACTTTCGGTTAATCCTTGAGTAAGTATAACTCGCCAGATTTAAAGAAATCGCCTTTCTCAGACGCTTAGGTAAATAAAGACATCACGGTTGCGCGGGGTGCTTGTGGTACGACATGCGAGTATAACTTATGTTAATATTAATGCTGAGTATATGATATTTAATGCATCTAAAGTTGCATGCCAATTCGCCCTAGACATGGGTAGCGGGTATTCTAGCAGTTCCTCTAGGGGAAGCCCTGAGCACAATAATGATCAATGCAGTGCAGCCAAATCGTGCGATTTTGTTACCCCTCTCTAACGTCACGCGCGCGCGATACTCATGTAAGCGAAGTGTGTCGGTGAGTCGGAAAGCCGAGCGCAGCCGAGGGAAACCAAGACCAGTGGATAAGTCGAGGGGAATAAATACCCTTAACGCGAAACAGAGATAACACATTCAACACTTGCCTTCTGTTCGTGTGAAATTATCAAAATTCGATCGTCACTGAACTGTACGGCGCGGCGAGAGAAAATAATTTTAAGAAAAATATTTTCAAAAATAAGTAATATTATTGTAAAAAAATGCTAATAATAAATATTTTAATTACAAAAAAATAATATTACATAAATAACTGTTTTATAATAATTTTTTGAATAATTAATATTTAGAGAACGTGAATCAAATTTTACCCTCACCCATTTAAGGAACAAACAAAAATAATTTTTGACTAGAATTTTTTTTTGCCTTTAAATTAACCTACCTACTGGAAAGTGGTTATACATTTTTAAAGAAAATTAGATGATTTATGCCATACCTTATTTTTATGCCATTTTTGATAAATTCACTGATGACGACAGAATTAATACCTATATGCTGAATAGAAAGAGAACTCTAGAAATGAATGATAATTACGATTTCTGAGTTACCTGAAAGCTTCCATATGAACTCTACCAAATCTGTTGATAATATTATTCACTCATTCGAATAATATTGAAAGTTAAAGTTAAATTTATCATAAATTTTTTGAATTTTTCATTGATTCTGAGTTTCACACGAACAGAAGCCAAGTGTTGAGTGTGTTATATCTGTTTCGCGCAGAGCTTTGTGCCCCAACGACTTATCCACTGGTCTCGGTTTCCCTCGGCTCCGTTCGGCTTTCCGACTCACCGACACACTTCGTTTACAAGGGCGTTGCACGCGCGTGATGTTGGGGGGGGTAACAAAATCGCACCATCTGGCTGCACTGCATTATATGCATTTTAAGCGAGAAAATGTACATAGGTGTCCACACGCTTATAGCATGATAGCGCTTGTCTATCTTCTGTATTTTATACCAAATCCTTGGAGAGTTACTTGGGTTTTGGCGTTGGTAATATTTTTAATTAATATTCTTTTTATATATCATTTAAATATTTTAGATACCCGTGTGTGGAACGTTTGCGCTTTATAACATGATACTTAAAACTAAAATCTATGAGTATATCGTATTATAATATAATTAGTTTGTTGAAAAATGTCAATAGTACTGTGACGGCGTAAAATGATTAGTTGGAGGACAGCCAGTAATTTCTTCGAGTATTCCTAACTCCCGATGATTGCGGTGATATTATGTATAATTCGGTTCAAATAAATAATATTTAGACTATAACTTGACAGAAGATGAAATAAGGTTTTTATGGCGGTATACGATAAAACTCAAGATGGCATTCATTTAGAGGCTATATACATACCTTATATATGTATATTGTTGGTTGCAGGAGTATTCTTACTTAGTTAAAAGAGTTAAATATGTATATACACAAGCTTAAATTCTTTTATATTACTAGCTTTTGTTACATCCCGTTACTATTACTATTAATACGAACAATAAATATCTAACTGTCGACGCCTACATCGTCATCGTATACAGTTATTGCTTTTTTAATATCAACAAAAAAAATACGGAGGATATAATTTATTCTTATCTCATTAAAACATATTTTAATATATTAAGTGATTATTTGTATTCGGAATGTAAAAGGCCCTACCATTATTCGTAGTTCGTTTCTATCTCATCTGTCAGCTGGTAGGCCGGAAGTGCCACAGAAAGCCAGCGACGCAGACGACGCTTAGTTCTTAAATTCGTATGATGACAACATTCTGACTTTGGACTTCTAAGTTGATGCTATAAACGTGACTAGGAGAATACGCACTCGGAGAAAAGCAAATATATTTTATTGTAATACTATAATACTAATAATAATACTGCTTTATCTATTTATAAAATGATAGAGGTCTGCAGTTTTGCATACAACTGCATCACGGCAAAATTACTGGATGTATTTCAATTAAATTTTCTAAGTTTTATAACATAGACGCTTGATCTTTTTCTAAAAAAAATGTTTCAATATCTTCATTTAATATAAACTTATTAAAGATTTAAGAAACTTGTGTTTTCTTGCTGCTGAGAAGTGGGGCAAGCGGTGTAGCGCGCATGCGTAAGAGAGGGGAAGTCTCTTCTACTTCTGCCTCATGACAAAAGCAACGCGGACGAAGTCGCAGGTGTCAGCTAGTGTAACAATATATTTCAATTAGTAAAGGCCGCCAACCTTAATCTCTTTACCAAACCTCAAGGTTATCCAACATACACACGTTTCATTGTCACCTTTATTTATTAACAACAAAATGTAGACTGAAGATCCATATCTTATGTTCAAAGTCTGAATAATATAAATATGCAAATAAATTTCAAGATAATAACTTGAGTTAATAATTCCACAGTTTTTTCCGTTTTCTTATCACATCACTAAAACAGAATAAAGAAGAAGAAAGCCGAAACCGTGTGAAGCGAAGATAAAGTTTGCGTTGCAACCGGGACGTAACGCTAAGATGTAATCATCTTAGTTAGTCTGATGATCATATCATTTTGTTTGTTTATAAGTATGCCGCCATAATAACCTTATGTTGTGTTCCTACATTAGCGACCCTGGCTCCAGTACCCCTATGGGACATCAGCGTGTTCGTGATGCTAGTCCGAGCCTAGGGCCGTCAATCTATCTGCTGGTTATAAGTAATAAAAAAAAAACCAAAATGGCCGCTCTGTAAATGCATTGAATGATAGACGAAATCATATATACGTTTTAGTTACGGGTTAACCGACTGTAGATACGACTGCAGTCAGAATTGTCCTTTCCTTTAACTGTTACCGCTTTGTACCATATCTTTCGTAACATTTTTGGACTATCAAGCTTCAAGCACCATAATTTTTTTTGACTATTCTTTTTTACTTTTTAGTTAAATTTGTCACTAAAACGTGTTTTTCAATAAGTCCCAATCATTTTATTCTATCCTGGCACTCTTAATCAGAGCAATGTATTATTCTATGGAGCGGGCTGAATCTTTTGGTTACACCATAAACCACTCAACTCAGTACTTCAGGCATCGATAAAGACCTTTGATAGGTAAGAGCCGCAAGCAGAAACGTATTTGAAAGATGTATATTTATATATTTATTCCACGGGCCATTTAATGTTGATGTCAGTGAACCCAGAATACTGTAGCGAATTAAATAACGTATTTACATTACGAAGCTTATCATACACTGGAGTATCTTAAAATATTAAGATGTGTGTCAGAATTACTTGATTAAAATGTTATTAATATTTGTATTTTTTTAGTATATTTTAATGATACCTCCATTAAAATTGCAGTTAAGAAGCAGCATTGTTGCTGCTTCTTGCTCTTCAGTTACAACGCATTGTTAAATGAATTGTAAAATTTTTAGTTACGCTCTAATACAATATATTTTCAAAGTTCAAATATATATACTGAAAATAAATAATCTATACTAATATAAATGTGAACGTACTCTGTCTGTCTGTTCCGTTTTCACGCCTAAATCGCTAAACCGATTTTGATGAATTTCATTACAGAGGTAGATTGGACCTTGTAGAAGAACATAGGCTACTTTTTAAATTTATATGACAGAACAAAGTTTGCCGGGTTAGTTAGTATATTATACAAAAACTTGTTTCTTTATATTATTGAGTGTACATTAAAATTATCAAGAAAAAGAGGATAAAATATGAAAATCATATATCAAGTAATCTCTTAGAAACATTTGAAAGCAGTGTTTATGATTAATAACATATTGTATTAAAATTTTATCAAGTATTACGAATATTACCAATATCACACGTAATATGTAATGTTTCAAGTTTCGTATATACAATTAACCACATTACTATGTCATACAATTCAGGATTTTACGTTTGTTTATTAATCTGCTAATATGGTTAATTGAACTGAATCACCGACAAGTTTAAAGTTAAATATGATTAGAAACTGGAACATCCTTTATGAAAATTATTTTATTTTCCTTAAAGCCTATAAAATGTTATTTCTGGTCTGAAATAAATGTACTTTGTTATTTTTAAAGCGTTTTCCTATGTCTGTAACTAAACCAAACTTTTCACTCAAGACTTCTACCATATTTCTATATGGTAAACAAGTATACAAAATTTCTTTCCTAGTCCATATTTTAGTAAGCATTCTTTTGTCAATTAAAGACCCTCTAGAATGGGGATAGTCCCGTCCTCTTGTTGATTTTTTTATTGATTACACCTCACAAAGAGAAAAAAATTGCAATTTGGACGAAAAAACAATATTATCGACACATGCAAATTTTCCTTTTAACCTACAATAAAATGTCTAATTTTATCTTTTCTTTTTGATTTTTTAAAACTTATAAAATAATTTTTTATGCATGTAAACATATGTTAAATTATTTTAGTTTAAGGTAGTTATTATTAAGTACTCTTTAGTTTTTTAATTAGAAGTAATAAAGGAAATAAATCTTAAAATGTTGTTCCCATAGTTTTTTGAAATTGGCACTGTTTTTCTTCCTTTCCATGTTTTTTCAATCTTGGCATGCTTCATCTGTCACATCACGTATTATAGTTACAGATACTTTAAGTATTATTTAAAAAAAAAACTACCCGTAAAATATCTCAAAAACTTACCGAAAATCAAAAATAACACCGTGTTATATTAATTAAATAAAACTTTTTAATTACTAAACAATAAATACCATAAATGAATACAAAAAATACTAAGTCACTGGATGACTGTGTACAAAACAGTGACAGTGTTAAATGATTCTTCTCGTCATTATGTCTGTTTGGACAGACTGATATGATCTGTTTGCTAGCAATGATTTACAAAGACAAAATAATTATTTGATAAAATTAGTGCCGAGGAAAAACTTCAACATTCCGACGCAGTTATTTTTTCTTAAATACTGCCTGTATACCTGAATACTTGTATCGCTGGGTTTTTTTACCAAAATAATATTAAATGATCATCTTTCCACCCAAAGCAGTACACATTATTTGCATTATACATATATTTTGTTCCCTGTGATCGACCCGAAACGACAGTACCAAACCACTTGTGCTGCCACTGAGCAAACTGTGTTAACTACTAAATTAACTATATAAGAACTAAGGGAGTCCTGGATTAAACCGCATATCAGATATGCCTTAGATAGATCGATGGCCTGTGCAAGTTTTTTTTTATTGCTGTAGGACAGCAGACAGGCTGACGGCCCGCTTAGAATTTAGCAGTTACCGTCGCCTATGGGTGTTTGCAACGCCAGTGGCATCGCGAACACGCTGCTGTCCCATAAGGGTACAGGAACTTGGGTCACTAATTCCGGAACACAACACAAGGTTATTATGGCGGCATACTTAAGACAGAAGGTGGTCGCCATCTAGACGGGCTTGAAGCCCTACCACGTAGCTAGGGTGGGTTGTTTTATCGGCTTTTACGACAGGCCGACCCCGGCTGCAGAGGTTAGTATTCTTTCTCCGCCCCTGCACGTATAAAAACCGTAGTAGTTACTAGTCGGAGCTAGATGAGAGAGGCTGGAATTTGTGACGAATCTTGGTGAGACCTACGTTCAGCTGCGGAAGAAGTAAAGCTCAGTAATATCTGTCAGTCATAATTATTCCAGTTGACTTAGATTATTAATACTGACTACATCCAAAGCTTTAGCTTCATTACCTGGAGACCACCGTTGAGTCCTGTTACAGGACGAAACGACTCTGTCAGTGCCTATCAGTGATAAATTATTTTATTTTAATGGAAATTTATAAAATGTATTTGAAAGTATTTGCAAAGCGAAAAATTGTTTTTACGGAAGCGATGTGTGTCGGAGCTCTTAATCCTGATGGAGATCATAGTCTGGGACTCGTCCATCATTTAACAGGGTGCATCTTTTTCCTGAGGATATTTTGACTCCTAAATTTTTGCAAACCGTGAGCGTACGGTATATATTGTACACTAACACATGTACAGTAGTCTGTTGGTAATAATGAATATCGGACTAGTGAGATAATCGGCTCTCACGGCAGGATAACTTCAGGATCTTTACACAAAACTTGAAGTGCAGTAAATAGACCAGATGTTATCTATTTGGACTTGGATCACTATCCAAGCTTATCCTGATTGTATCATAAGATTTAATTTTCGAGATGGGAGTCCGTTATTGCTATAGTCAGAATATATTCTTAAATTAGTATTTAGTGGCTTAGTAGTCACTTAAAAGAGAAATGCTTTTATGATATAAACAATTTTTTATTATAAATTAATTAGCTAAAACACGACTTATTTATATTATAGTAACAGATTTTCAACATTAACTATTGTAATTATAACTAGCCGATTCCGCCCGATTCGCTGGTCGAATAACAGAAAAAAGAATTCGTAAGATTCAATTTTTTTTCTAAAACTATTTTTTATATATACTCGTATATTATATATATAATATGTATTTATTTACAAATGAAAATTATATATGCCGTATATCAGTTGTCTAGTACCCATAACACAAGTGCAACTTAGTTTGGGACTAGATGGCGGTGTAAATGTCCCAATATATTTATTTATATTTATTTGAACGACCTCCTGAACAAATAGTAATACATATTTACCAATTATACTACCTTTGCACAGAAAAGTTCTTACTGATTTACTGATATTTAAAAGTCAGACAATAAACAAGCTAAAATAAACAAGTTAATTTAACAACAGAAAAATAAACAAGTTAAAGTAAAACAATTATCTCATATAAAGCAAGATAATTGTTTACCAAGACTTTTTAGCTTAGGACAGCTGCTTGTCAACGACCGCGGCACGTTTTTATATTTACTATATAAAATGTACATTGTATTTAATGCCTTTAGGTTATCGACTCAGATAGCAAGACTATTGCTCCATGAACGGGAAACTCAAAGCAGGTGTAAGGAGTCCACTGAGATCTTTAGGCCTATCTACTGAAACAAACACGGCGTTCCATCATTTGACTGCGGGATTATAAATTAGTCTGACTGCGATCCCGACTGGCGTCGTTTTCGCGGGCCTCTTTGGAGCTGTGGGGTAATGGAATGGTACTCTTTAAGTATACCGGCTGCGAACCTGCCCTAAAGGCCGCACCAGCGATCGATCATTACGGCAGTTGGAGGTCGGTCGCAAACCTGCGGCAACTGGCCCTACGTGAGCAGGAGGGGAGCCTAATACGCTTTCGCTTCTGCCGCCTCCTTCGCGGACATGAATGTCTCTCAAGAAGCGGTGACTGTGGAGATCTTCAAACTTAATGAACTTACCACGTTGAACAGTGACATGTTTTTCAGTTTCTCTTTTAGAATTCAGTCTGATGGCAAATGTTGCCAAGTCTAATCCACATTTTTCTTATGTTATATAATGTAAGATCTTATCTAATAATGTAAGATTTCTTTGTTTATGCAAATGAAAGTTTTGGATGCATTTGAAATTAGATTTTATTACTGTAAGTCATCTTATTCGTTATCCATTAAGATGATTGTTGCATTTAATTATTTATTAGCTAACACCAGATATCGCGTTACGATCCAAATTAATATTTAACTCAACAATTGATGTTGTTGTTAAAATGGATGTCAGGTAAACATCCTTGACCGTTATTTCTTTAGCAATGATCGTAAACAGAAATAAAATAAATAAAGCGTCTCCCAATTTAAAATTATCTTACGAATATGTAAAAAGATATCCTAAAATGGATATTTTTATTGACCTTAATAAAACTCGAAATCCTTCGTATGCTTTTTTTATAAAACGTTAAAAGAGTTTTGGAAAATGTTATTACATTTAATAGTAGCGTAAAATTCCACGGGAGAGTGTTTAAAGCATTTTTTGACTGTTATTACGATGTCGAGATACTGAGTTGAGTGCCAGCTTTGTTCTAATATCCGATATTTATTGGCACAAGGGGTCCCGACATTTGTGCGAACTGGTGAAAAATATCGAGAAGCGGGATGAAGTACCCTGACCCCGTTTGCACTCTTGGTTGGCCTCGGTTGAAACGGAACTAAGAATCACTGGTGATAATTTAAATATATTTATTGATCTTTTGTTTATGATACCTTCCTTGTATAAATATATACGATAAGAACACGTGCCGTGGGCTGTAAATGGATGAATTCATATAATAAAGATTTATCCTATAGATTAGGGTTGCCAACCCCAAATTTAAAAAACTAGGATATGATGTTGGAAAAACCAGGACAATTTAGTTTAAAAACAGGACGCAGTAATAGAGTTGCAATACTTAAGTAGGTTTAGTTAGAATTAGTTTTTTATACTGGTGCGGAACAGCAGACGGCCCACTAAATAGTAAGCAGTTACTATCGTCTATGTATGTTTGCGACGCTAGGGGCACCGCGAACACGCTGCTGTTCCATAGACATACACAAGATTATTATGGCGGCATACTTATAAACCAAGGATAGTAGCCATCCAGAGGGGCTTGTGACCCTACCACGTAGCCAGAGTGGTTATGTCGCCTTTTACGATAGGTCGACCCCAGCCACAGAGGTTATTCTTACTCCGCTTCTGCACGGAGAGTATAACAAGTTAGTTACAAATATTATTTAATAATAAATATTTGAATATTAAAAACCACAAAAACTAGGACATGTCCTGGGAAAACAGGACGGTTGGCAACCCTACTATAGATTAAATTACTATTATAAAGTAATTGAGGCTGATTGTAGTTATGACACGGATTGGATTTAAGGATTTACAGTCATTCCTAATTTCCTACGATATAATGTCTCGAGCATATTGTTTTATTAGCATCTGTGAGATAATTTTCGGATTTATTCGGATCTCTATAGGTTGTCGCACGATGGTACGCCGAATCAATCTCGGATTCGGTTCCCCTCCGCGGGCTGAAAGCTTATGTATAACATGTATTTAAAAAATATACTAATATTAGTTATCTAATACCCATAACACAAGTGATATCCTGTTTACTTCGGAATTAGATCGCGCTTTGTAAATTGTCAAAGTATATTATTTATTTATTCCGTTAACGTAATTGCGTTTAGCAGACAGGAAACCGCCCACCTGGTCACCGCGACTTATGTACGTTTAAACCGAGTATATTGACAACGTGCTGCCGACATCGAAGGGAGGAAATTGGAATCTGGGTCACCAATATCGGAACACAACACAAGGTTATTTATGGTGTCATCTTTGACAACCAAAAACCGGAACCAAACAAATTTAATATTCACACAGCGCCATCTAGTCCCAAAATAAGTAGCCTAGCACTTGTGTTATTAGTTAACTGACACACACACACATTTCGTATATAAATAAATATTATACACAATAACCAAGACGCGAGACGGGAATCGAACCCGTGACCTCCCCAAGCGTACCGAAGTGCGTTAGCCTTTACGCCATAGAGGTCGTCAAATATAAAGAGAAGGTTAGCATAATGCAGAACATATAAACATGTTCTAGGTTGCATAATAACCAAAAGTGACTGCGTCCAATTTTAACACAGGTATGACAGACAGACTTTCGCTGCGCACGCCATTTGAATATAATATTAAGTCCATGAAAGATTACTTCCGGGTTTTTATATACGCAGGTCCGGTAAATCTGGAATAACTTCATGTCAGTTTGCTCCTATGGCCGTGGGCCATAGCATTTCGATTTTCTTTATTGTTGAGGAACGACAGGTAGGCTAATGGCTCACTATGGATGTTAGCGATGGGCTAGGGACACCGCGAACACCCTGCTATCTCCATAAGGGTACTGCAACTTGGGTCATCAATGCCGGAACAATGGTGGTTATCGTCCAGTCTGATTTGAGGCCCTATCAAGTGGCTAGGGTGGTTTTGTCGCCTCTTACGACAAGCTGACTCCGGCCACAGGGGTTGGTATTCTTAATTCGCCCCTACACGGAGATAAGGGCATTATAAAAACTTATTAATGGTTTATTCTTCTGTTTGTTCACAAGCTACGAGGGGTGTTAAAAATAATAAAAAAACACAATCAATTCTCTTTTGTTTTTAAAAATAAAAGTTATTTGTTTGGGTCGTGTACGAACGTGTTCTTAAAAATAGAATTGAAGTTCGCGCGGTAATAAAATATATCTGCTTGAAATTTTTTATTATGGAGCTGGTAAATCAAGACTCGAGAGCAACATTAGGGGTTCATGCTCCTCCATATTCTAAGGTTGCGCGTTGGTGTGCTGAGTCCAAGCGAGGAAGAACTTCAATTAACGACGACCCCCGCACGGGTCGCCCTACATCGGTAGTGACTGAACAATATATTAAAAAAGCTGAAAACATTCTCTTCGCGTAGCGTCGAGTTACTGTATGTTTTGTAGTAGAAGAAATGAAGATTTCTATAGAAAGTGTCCATAATATTATACACAACTATTTGGGTATGAAAAAAGTATTAGCGCGCTGGGTGTCCAGAAAGTTTTTGACGCGCAGAAACAAACGAGACTGAGAATTTCACAAAGCTGTTTGGGTTTGTTACAACAAGCTCTTGGCCGATTTTGGGCTCGATTCATAACTATGGACGAAACATGACTTCATAATTATGACCCGGAAATGAAAAATATAGTCCATGACTTGGAAAAGACCGTTACCTCCGACTCCGAAGAAATCCAAGGCGATTCCATCCGCCGATAAGATTATGGGCTGTTTTTTCTGATACAGCCAAGGTCAAAGTCAAAGTCAAAATTTTTTATTTTAAATAGGCCTGAGTAACAAGCACTTTTAAAATGTCAAAAGCTAGATGTCTGTTCCAAAAGTGAATCCTATGGAGAAGAACAGACAAGAAACTCCATGGATGTATTTTGTACAAACATATTATTATAATATGAAGTATATATAAACATAATTATAGAACACGAAATTGATATATTATTTGTCAGTAGGCCGAGGAAATGCACGCGTTTAAAAGGATACAGCTGAGAATAACCTAAATGTACATTAAAAAAATATATATATAAAAAAAATCATAAAAAAAATCATTGCAAGCAGGAGGGGACCGAAGACCAAGCATTTTTATCGTCCATATATTGTTTCGTGCTATAATATGCTTTGGAGAAGGGGTAGTAATGATTGGATACTTTAATCATGGAGCCACTATTACGAGGACTTTGTACGTAGGCCAAATAACAGATAATCAAATTAAAAAGTAAAAAATAATTCATAACATAAGAATAAAATTATTGACGAAAAAATTAATGTCACTGTTCTAAAAAGCACGGGGAGATCGATATTAATCGTTATAATTTTTTAACTGATTTAAATGTAGGATAAATAAAAGTGCTGACTCGGCGTTTCGATTTTTTCTTTTACATATTAAAGTAACAAATCTTTTAGTAATAAACTTTTTTATGTACATTTCGCTATCTTCTTATATTATCCATGCAGGGGCGGAGAAAGAATACTAACCTATATGGCCGGGGTCGGCCTGTCGTAAAAGGCGACAAAACAACCCACCTTAGCTACGTGGTAGGGCCTCAAGCCCGTCTGGATGGCGACCACCTTTGGTCTTAAGTATGCCGCCATACTAACCTTGTGTTGTGTTCCGGCATTAGTGACCCAAGTTCCTGTACCATTATAGGACAGCAGCGTGTTCGCGATGCCACTGGCGTTGCAAACACCTATAGGCGACGGTAACTGTTAAATTCTAAGCGGGCTGTCAGCCTGTCTGCTGTCCTACGCAATAAAAAAAAAATTATCTTTCTGTCACTTAACTGTCCGCTGTCATTCGTTCTTTGTCTTGCCATACGTAATTTTTACAATTCCATATATATAATTAGAATATAGATAAAATAAATCATAATGTCCATAAATAACTTAGTAATATATACAGTGTAACGTGTTAAACCCGCGGTTCACGAGTACGTGTTCTAGTGTATAAATCAGGTCGTATTCTATCAATGGCTTGACCAAGGCTGATGTCGAGGTCGCATGGTTTTCCTCTGTCACTTACGGTTGTAATAGGGCAACGACTATTGTATAAAATAATATCGAAGTGAAAGATAATCTACATCCCTTTGTTAAACAAACTTTTCTTACTGGCAGATTTTAATGTAATAACTAATTATGATCTCATTGTTTAATGATAATTTTAACAAATAAATGTTTTCTTTATTTACTGTTACCACTGCTTTCCTTGGAACTGTGGCGCAAGTGCGAACGCAAACTTGCGTCTTCGAGAGGTTGAACTAGACAAGGTTTTGTCGTCCCCATTCAGAGACTCTCTCTAGAGAGTTATCTACTTCAGACACAAGTCTGACCCGACTTTCTTCCAAAACCGTCAAATGATGTCACATTAACAATATATGAGGAAAGTTACATGATGATCGATTCGGTACCAACAATTCATACAATTAAAATGATATTTGACTTAATATTAACTGATGTTATTATTATAGGATCGTGAATAATTAACCCACCCAAACTAAGACAACATAAACTCATAATACTCGAAAAGGGCCTCTTTTTAATCTAATATTCATTTATTTTATAAATATTTAATTTAGCATTTAGTTTTATTAATTATCAATTCGAGGAACAATCTCAAAAACTAATTACATAGTAAATCAATTAAGAAAATTAGAGTTCACGTTGATAGTTGTGAATGATAACAGAATGCGGAAAAATTATTTCCGACGCTGACCACCGTGTCAGCAAAGAAGACATGATTGGCAGATGCCAATACGCAAAAGTTGATACCCGCTAAAGTATATAACAGTTAGATCATCATCATCATCTAAGCGTTGTATCCCGGTTGCTCCTAAGCTTCCGTTTCGGTGCCCAGGGTCCGCTTTCCGACTTTTTCTACTCCACTTCACACGGTCTTCAGCATCCCTGGTAGTGAGCCCATTGGTACGCATATCACCCTTTACGACGTCAAGCCAGCACTTTTTGGGTCTACCCCTCCTGCCGAGGCCCGGCGTTTTTACGGGAGCGACTGCTGTCCGACCTCCCAACCTCTAAAGGGAAACCTAGAGGTATCCTTCCCTCGCCGCATGCAAGCTGGCAGAAGGAGTAACCCATCAGTCGCCTTTTACGACTCCCTTGGGATGATTTGGTATGGCCCTATTCTTTCTTCGGCCGCGACCACACGGCTACAACAGTACATAACAGTTAGATAACTGTAATTAATATACATTTGCGGGTACCAACCACGGAAAAGTCAAGAGGGATGTAGAATTCCTCAGAGATATCTACTAAAAAAAAAAAAAAAAAAAAAAAAAAAAAAAAAAAAACCGCGCTGTCCTTCTATCGACTAATCTCTGGGCCAATGGAAATATGGGCTTTGGTAATATTTCCCATTTTTTTCTAAACATAATTTTAATTATACAGTAAGTGTGGTCATGTATTAGCTACATTTAAGGTGATTATATTAAAAATAATTATTATCAAATAAAGGGGAAGAGGGTTAGAGTCCTATGTAAATTGGAGCAAATGAATTGTGCGAAAGTCACAACCTTAACCTTTTCTCAAACATAAAATTAGTCTAAATTATGGATGGAGAGTTCTATCTCAATCGATCTAGCTGTTCCAAAGATTGGCAACGGAACATACACACAGAGAATAAATTTAAAATCTACTATTTTATATTAATTTACAATTATACTATTTTTACATGCTTTATTATTATTATTAACCTGACTCGTATGTAACGGAATTTTCTAACTCGATTTTTAACCACTTTGAACAATCAAAAAAATTCAAAATTTTCCACACTTGTCAAGACCTAATGACAATTCACAAACTTAATAATTTTGTCCTATAGCCTTTATCAGGATCATCAGGATTAACGCTTTCTTTTCCTTTTGTCGAAACGCTATCTGGCGTTTAATAAATATAAATAAATAAACACATAGGGACATTTCACGCAACGTTATCTAGTTCCAAACTAAGTGTATAGCATTTGTGTTATGGGTACCAGACAACTGATATACTACATATGTATATACTTTTCTTTTGTAAATAAATACATATTTAATACATAAATAACAGACGCTAGACGGGAATCGAACCTGTACCCCCGCAAATGTACCGGCGTATGTTAGCCGTTACGCCAGGAGGTCGTCAACTTAATTTTAATCTATACAAATAAATAAAATTGGAGGGTCTGTTTGTAATATTAAAATAACCGCTTTTTACTAAGTTCATTCGGACGTATGCATGGTACATATACCAAAACAACATTTTTTACAATTTTTGTCTGTCTGTCTGTTTGTTCCGGCTAATCTTTGAAACGGCTGCACCGATTTTGACGGGACTTTCACTGGTAGATAGCTGATGTATCAAGGAGTAACATAGGCTATTTTTATTTTAGAAAAATAAAATAGATTTTGTTAAAAATGATAAGTTTCGGAAATTGTAAGGTCCAATTTAAGTTGACCTCAGATTTATATTATCAATCATATGAAATAGGGTTCAGCTTAGGCTGGTCTTAGTAGGTTGAATTTACAATTTAAGTTGATCTCATATATTAAAAAAAATGCTGCCCAAAGTCACTATTCCACGCGGACGGATTCGCGGGCACAGCTAGTTAATTAATAAGTTTAATTAATAACATTGCCAGCAGATGTCATTAAATTAATAATAACACTGCCGGAAGATGGCATTAAATTAATAAAAACATTTACCGACTGGGAATTGACAACAAATAAATTATATTTTATAGTTAATCAAACAAAAAAGTAAAAAAGTTGTTTTGTCGCCTTTTACGACAGGCCGCTCTCGGCCGCATATTATTCTTACTTCGCCTCGCCACATTAATAAAGATCGCGAGGAAACAACTGGAATGCATGTCAATATCTCAAATGTGTCTTAGAAAAAGTTGTCTGTAGAGATACATGTTTTCTAGTGAAATATTCAAGCTCGTAGGATTTTTGTCGCTATATTATACTGCCTCGAAATGTCAAGGTTTGTCAACTGGTTTCATACATCTATTTATGTACGTTTGTGGCTTGTATCTTTATGGAGACCGCGGCAATTGGCTGAGGCTGAGGTCGGCAACATATACTAATCAACATTCATACTCGTTGCAAAATTGTTTTTGTAGCATTGATCAACTAGGCAAATGTAACAGCCATGACCATAAAAACAATGAAGTAATATTAAATTTACGATCGTAAACATGCAGGTTTGTACTTATCCAAGTGTTTAACTTAACTTCGAGGTTTGAGTAATTTTAGTGCGATATACTGCCTTTTGTGTTGATACAGTTCTCTGAATGTTTCTTTTCTTGTCTTGTACTAACGTACACAAGAAAATATTATAGATCAATCCAGAAAGGAAAATCAAATAGTAGATCTTAATGATCTAGGAAAGCGAATGGTTTTATCCGTGCAGGGGCGGAGAAAGAATACTAATCTCTGCGGCCGCGGTCGGCCTGTCGTAAAAGGCGACAAAACAACCCACCCTAGCTACGTGATAGGGCCTCAAGCCCATCTAGATGGCGACCACCTTTGGTTTTAAGTATGCCGCTATAATAACCTTGTGTTGTGTTCCGGCATTAGTGACCCAAGTTCCTGTACCCTTATGGGACAGCAGCGTGTTCGCGATACCACTGGCGTTGCAAACACCCATAGGCGATAATTGCTAAATTCTAAGTGGGCTGTCAGCCTGTCTGCTGTCCTACAGCATTAAAAAAAATGGTTAAATGCAAAAATAATCAATATTAAATTATCAATATGTTGAATAAGTATACAAATCTGGATTATACCATTGTGATAGTAAAATGTTAAATCTAATCACAAATAAATAAATAGCTTGACGTCGAAATAAAGTGGCTATTGTTCAGACAATCCATTATGATATATTGGTTATTGTTTTATATTATATTCATAATAATATCAATTTATTTTGTCACACTGATCGGACGTCAATGGTTTTTTTTTAATTAAACCACGTCATCAATGTATTGTTTATTACTGACTTATATGATTTACTCACATTCACTGCAGGTCACACAAAATCAGCCTGAAATAGAAAGATTATCTTGTGTATTAAAAGTTCGACAGAAACGAATATAGAAAAGGTCCTGTTTGTCAAATCCAGTGAAAGGAATGATCAGGATTATTTTAACAGCTTACAACATGTATTCACAAAGTTTTATGTTTTAACCTTAGTTTTAGTTTATATAATAATAATGTATGTTTATTTGCCGAAAATGGCTTATTACATATTGTTAGGGTAGCAACACCAAGGTGTTCAAGCCAGAAATGTAATAGATGTTTTATGAGCTCTCTCTTTCTCGCCGCCATTAACGTGACAGTCACGTCATATCGTAGCGAGTCATTTATTTAAAATAAATATAATACGCCTCCATCCTTTTTCTTGGTCTCGGGATGGGCCTTGGGGGACCGAGGGATATGTGGGACTTCGGGAAAGATGTTTGGCCTCCGACTACCCACTAAAAACACCGCTGTTCTCCTATCGCATACGCCCGTGCCCACGGATATGTGGTCTGCCGATCGATCGGTTCTTGATTTTAGATTTTGTGACATTGGCATACCTAATTTCTATTTTTATATTTATTTTTTTTTTCTTTTTAAGTCGATGGTCTTTGACCAACTCCTAAATAATATAATTGTGAATTTATAATTCAAATAATTTTGTAAGCTGCGCATGAAATTCGACTGTATAAAACAAATTTATTGAATTCAATTATACGCATTTCAATTGCCAACGCAACAGAGGAAAGTTCATGATATTTCTCCGCGTAGCGGCGACATAGATAGATAGATAGATAGATAGATAATTCTTTATTGTTCACCACACAATTTTACAGAAAAAAAGACATAAAAAGAAGTAGGTAATAGTACAACATAGTGAGCAAACGGCGGTCTTATCACTAAATAGCGATTTCTTCCAGACAACCTATCAGAAATATTTAAAGTAGTAGTACAAGGCGGTGCACAATAGACATAGAAATCAAGATAGTAAATATTATAAAAAAAAAAAAACTAAATTAATCTAACATACAATAGCAATACAATGAAGCATACACATGACGATGCAGTTTATGACTTTAGGTAATGGTCATTAACCAAGTTTTTAAAAATGGCAAGTGATTTTGCTTTTCTAATATCCAGAGGGAGGGAGTTCCAAATTTGGACAGCCTGTACTGCAAAGGAATTAGAAAAGAATGTCGAAGAGTGTACAGGGGTCTGTAAGAGCAAGTTTTCATTAGAGCGCAGAGAGCGGGAGTGAGTTGTATAAAGAAATTTAAAACAATCCTTAAGGTAAGGAGGTGAAGAAGGAATAAACAATATTCTATAGAGTAAATAGAGAATGTGAGCATTCCGGCGAAGCGAGATGGGCAACCACTTGAGCTTTTGGCGATATTCAGAAATATGGTCATATTTTCTTAAACCAAATATGAACCTAATACCAACATTTTGAAGACGTTCCAGCTTCAATAGTTGCTCTTGGGTAAGATTAAGATAGCAGACATCGGCGTAGTCAAGGATAGGGAGTAATAGAGATTGAACAAGTTTTATCTTAGTGGCAAATGGAAGAAAGTTTTTGAGCTTTTTAAGAGAATTATAAGAAGCAAAAATTCTACGACTTAATTCTGTTATGTGCGGCTGCCAACATAGTTCTTTGTCAAAAGTTACACCAAGGTTTTTTATCTTATCACTAATAGCAATCTGCATACCATCAAATGTGATATTGGGAAGAAGAGATGCATCTAATTTAGAAATCAGCCGTGAACTACCAATGATGATAGACTGTGTTTTTAAGGGATTTATATTTAAGCCATAGGAAATACTCCATTCAAGAATTTTACGTAAATCTTCATTGGTAGTTCTGATGGCGTCATGTAATTTATCCCTAGGTACCTGAGTATAAATTTGCAAGTCGTCTGCATAGAGATGATAGGAAGAAGATAGGTTACAAGAGATTGAATTTATGAAAATGGAAAATAAAAGAGGAGATAAAACGCCGCCCTGCGGGACTCCAGCAGTGAGGTCCTGCCAAGATGAAAATGTATCATCTAAGCGTACCCGTTGCCGGCGTCCAAACAGGTAACTCTGAAACCAATCAATAACTGTTGGAGACATGTTGAAAGTACGAAGAATTCCTATGAGAATATCAAAGTCTACATTATTAAAAGCACTACTGAAGTCATATAACAATAAGTAATATTGATGAGTAACAAGTTATTACCTATACCATAACATGGTATGAGATTCAATACATTCTTTATTTTAACAATTGTTATACTCTCTTCTCCAACAATACTTTGCTAATTTTCTTTGAAACTAGTTTCTCTTGATGTATTCCTCACTCCTCTTACTATTGGATTGGCAAGAAAGTAATTTCGGGTTATAACTAGCAACCAATTCTGAAACATGCCTTCTGTTAAACAATTAACACCATAAATTTCACAAATCTCTTTGAGGCTCAGCCGGTTTCTTACATTTATAAAAAAAGTAAAAAAAATGTCAAGAATGCTTATTTTTGCATTCTATGTCAAAAATGACAGTTGCTAAAAAAATTAAACGGAACTTGGTTTTATAGAAACCTTAAGGAATCGATTACCAAATCTGAAAAGAAAAATATTCTAACATTGACAAAAGTTAACGGAATATACATATCTACTGGTGCAAACCGAAATCACTTTCTGGCCAACACAATACATAGATGTTATTTTTTATTCGTAATAACGAGGCTAGACACACTCACCGCACAATGCTCAGTGACATAACGACACCAGACGATTTGGGCTTAGCGACTCATAGCATTTACGCTTAAGAACAAGTACATAGATGCAATCACTAGGTGATTGTTGATTTAAAAACCCACACTAATAAATGTTGATATCTGGAATAGTATCTTGATATATTTCATCACTAGCTGACCCAGAAAATGTTGTTCTGCTATATAACTTTACATGAAAACAGAACTTAATTACGCCTACTCATATTTCACCCTCGTCAAGTTTCATTTTCTCAAAATCTTCAAAATAGGTTCAGCGGTTTAGGCGTCAAAACGCAACAGACAGAGTTACTTTCACGTTTATATTATTAGTATGGATTAGTCGCAAAGGTTTTTGATCAAAAAGAGATCAAGAATGGATTCTTCTATGATTATATTTTAGTTCACAGGCAACTAGAAAAAGGCAGTATACAATTTTTCTTTCGTGTTAAGAACTAAATTCAGCTGTATCTAGTCTATTTTCTTGAGAAGAGAAGAGAATGAGCTCCGAAATCGTCGGATGCAGCCGAGATCAAACCCCCAAAGAGATTGATTATGAATGTTCACTGTTAAGGCAGTTACTCTTAACTATCACTACATCTCGTGGCCTGTAAGGTTCTATTCAGCTTGACTCGGAAGTAACGAGGACGAATGCTATGTTTCTCATATGGTTGCATTTGACAGTTCTTATTAATTCTTGTTAGGTGGTTGGGCACCACCCCTGGTGTCTACATATGCCGCCATTTCAGTTCCCCGATGCGGACGGCAGTGTGTTAGCGGTGCCCCTGGGGTCGTTAACATCCATAGGAGACAGTAATTGTTGAATATTAAGTGGACCGTCAGCCTGTTTGCTGTTCGACAGCAATAAAAATTATTTTATATTTCAAAATGATCTCCAAAATGTCACGCTACACCGGGCTAACCACCAAAAAAACAGGCTGTAATTTAATTTAAAGGAGTCAAAAAACGTGTGCACCATGGCGTGACAAATAATCTGTGAATATAACAGCGGCGGCTGATAAGTTCGCGACCTTATGTATTTAATTTATGATTTTTTTTTATTGCTGTAGAACAGCAGACAGGCTGACGGCCCGCTTAGGATTTAGCAGTTACCGTCGCCTATAGGTGTATGCAACGCCAGTGGCATCGCGAACACGCTGCTGTCCCATAAGGGTACAGGAACTTGGGTCACTAATGCCGGAACACAACACAAGGTTATTATGGCGGCATACTTAAGACCAAAGGTGGTCGCCATCCAGACGGGCTTGAGGCCCTACCACGTAGCTAGGGTGGGTTGTTTTGTCGCCTTTTAAGACAGGCCGACCCCGGCCGCAGAGGTTAGTATTCTTTCTCCGCCCCTGCACAGCTAAAATAGATAATAGATTAATCGTATCGTTACTAATTGTGGGACTCAGTGGTAGTATAAAAACAACCCAATAAAATTTTAGGTCATATTAATTACCTGTCGAACAATGAATGTTGTAGCATACGCATGCGATTGGTCTGGCTTTCTGCTTACATTTGGATAACAGAACTAGGCTCTGTCGATACAATCGTTGTTCCACTGATCAAACGGACAAAATATCAAGTTACAAGCTAAGCACATACCTTGCCTTGCAGTCTGGTGTCCGTTTGCCGATTTGATTCCACCTCGTTGAGGGTCACAAGTTGACGTCGATGGATTTTAACGGTTTTGAATTTTGAATTTTGGCGTGAAAGCGGCAGCGCGGTAGGCCGGTGTGCCTCGCTCGACAGTCTGAATTCCACTGTCTACTTGATAGCTGTCAATCTGACAGGTGCGAACAACGATGTGCCAGATGACTCGAGTTAGACCGATTTTCGATTACAGTTTACGAGATTATGATAACGAAACATCCCGCCCACCAAAATGCCTATGGTATTTTCTGGTTAGAGAAAAAAAATATAACTAAACAGAAAGAGATAAAATTGCTGAAGACAGCATCAAGTAGAAGATAACGAATAATAACTATAACTAAGATTTGCTTACTTAACTACGGTTTATTTACGAATAATTGCTAATTTGCTAACACGACGATTTAAACTAGTCTTCTATAGGAAGAGGACAAAGTTTAACCAACGGTCTTTGAATAAGAGTGTTGTTAGCTGTTCTAACTACAGCACTCCGAGCCACTCCATCAACGCCAGGTTTCAACTCCACTACTCGAGCCAAAGCCCATTGTAAAGGGCTGCGATTGTCATCCTTGATTATCACCATCGAACCTATCGATAACGGTTTAGAATGTTTAGTCCATTTGGCGCGTTGGGTAAGAGAATTTAAATATTCGGATTTCCATCTAGACCAAAAATTCTGTTGCAAAGCTTGTAACATCTGCCAGCGATGAAGCCGTTTTATATTTGTGTTTGAGAGATCTTCATCAGGGACAGCTGTCAAAGGCTCTAAGGTGAGAAAATGACCGGGGGTTAGACAAGAAATGTCATTTGGATCAGAACTGATTTGATACAAAGGCCGTGAGTTTAACATGGCTTCAATTTGGACGAAGAGCGTCGTGAGCTCTTCAAACGTTAGTGCTTGGTCGCCTATCACGCGATACATATGTGCCTTTGCTGCCTTTATTTGGATTTCCCAAACTCCACCATGGTGAGGCGCACTGGGTGTGTTGAATTTGAATTGAATTTGCTCGGCGTCAGAAGCGTGTTGCAAGGAATATAGAAGATTTTTGGCACCGACAAAATTAGTGCCGCAATCTGCGTGTATAACACTGCAACGTCCACGACGACCCACGAAACGCCGCAAAACCGCGATGAACCCGTCCGTGGATAGAGTTGATACCACCTCCAAATGAACTGCTCTGGTGGCCAAACACACGAACAGACACAGGTATGCCTTCTCTATTCTAGCATTTCGATATGACCCCAATTTGACACGGAAAGGGCCACCAAAGTCCACGCCTACTACCGAAAACGGTTTAACTTCGTTTACTCGAAAACTGGGAAGATCACTCATGAAAGGCTGCAAAGGTTGCGGATTTGTTCGAAAGCACTGAATACATTTAGATAGACGACGACGAATAGTTCGTTTAGCGGATATGATCCAGAATTGTTGAAGGAGTAAAAAATGGGTGGTGTTGATGCCAGTATGGCAATACGATTTATGAATATGATCGATTATTAAAAACGTGAGAGTGTGGTCGGACGGTAAAAACGCCGGATGCTTGTGTTCGTATTCTAAACCCGATCTAGAAATCCGGCCGCCCACCCTGAGCACACCTTGCTTATCGATAAACGGATTAAGTTTTCGAAACGGTTTGCATAACGATTTGTTATTTTGTAAAGCAGATATTTCTGCAGTGAAAACTTGAGATTGCACGTACTTTACAATTTTCATCAAAGTTTGATGTCGTTCTACGTTATTAAGAAAATTGTTACGATTTGATTGATTTTGATTACGACAATTGTTAATAAAGCGATAAATATAACTAAGAATATTAACAATTTTGTGTAACGATGAAAAACGATTTAATAAGTTTTCGTAGATATTCGATTCAATATTTGCGTTTGTGGAATGGTCACTTGAGACTAAAGTTAACGATTTGCGTTCTTCCGATAATACGATAACCTCACTATGTTCGGAATGAGAATTACTGTCACTACTATACGGCCAAGCCTCATGATTCAACAATAACCAGGTTGGTCCCGCCCACCATAGGGAATTGTCAAGAAGTTCACGAGGAAACTGCCCACGCGAACAGATGTCGGCAGGATTTTCTCCAGAAGCCACATGATGCCAACATTCAACGGGTGTGACACTCTGAATATGGCTGACTCGATTGGCGACAAACGTTGCCCAGCGCGAAGGATGAGAGCGTAACCAAGAGAGAACAACCGTTGAGTCCGACCACAAGTGAACAGTAGCGATTGGAATACGTTGGAAATAAGTGTCTCGTACGAATTTGTATAAATCGGAAAGAAGAACCGCAGCGCAGAGCTCAAGACGAGGTAATGAAACACGCTTAAGCGGAACAACACGAGCCTTTGAGCAAACGAAGAACACATGCACACTACCGTCTCTTTCAGTGACGCGTAGGTAGATAACAGCACCGTATGCTGTTTCTGAGCTATCGCAAAAGCCGTGAAGTTCATACGAATCAGCATTAGCGAGTGTGAGCCTGCGAGGTATTCGAAGTTGACCTAATTCCGATAGTTGATTTTTGTATTTGTTCCATGTACTAATAATCTCATCAGGTGGCGATTGATCCCATCCAATACCGAGAATCCAAAGCTTTTGGATGTACGATTTGATTTGTATTGTGATAGGCGATAGAAATCCTAATGGGTCGAATATTCTGGCGAGTTCGCTCAGAATAGCGCGTTTTGTACACGGTCGATCTGAAGATGCGATTTCAAACAGAAAAGAATCTGTTGACGGATCCCATCTTAAGCCAAGAACCTTAAATGTTGACGATTCTGAACTGTCTAATGAGACAGACCCTGAGAGACGATCTGAAATGGGAAGATCTGATAATAAACGTGGATCACTACTAACCCATTTCCTTAGTTCAAAACCACCGTGTTTGAATAAAGCGATAAGTTGACTCTTTGCTAATGTTGAATTTTCGTAAGTATCAAATCCCGTGACAACGTCATCGATGTAAACGTCCGACAAAATGATCTTCTTTGCTAGTGGGTATGAATCTCCGTCGTCTTCAGCGAGCTGTCGCAAAGTACGGCAAGCAAGGAACGGAGAGGACGATACTCCATACGTCACGGTATTCAGACGGTACTCTTGAAGAGGATCGCTCGTTGAGTTTCTCCAAAAGATACGCTGATAGTCGCGATGATCAGGTGAAAGTAGAATTTGACGATACATCTGTCGAGCGTCACACATGAAGACGATATTATGTTCCCTAAAACGTAACAGAATTTCCAAAATATTGGGTTGCAATTTCGGACCGATTAATTGAGAGTCATTTAAGGAACGAGAATGAAAATCCTTAGCGGAAGCATCAAACACGACGCGAAGACGCGTCGTAGCGGAATCCGGTCTAAGTACGCAGTGATGAGGGATGTAATATTTTCCTACGCTTAACTCGTCAGCCGGGACTACAGACATGTGACCGCTTTCAATGTAATTTGACATAAATTCAGCATACTGTTGATATAACGATAGATCACGTGACAGTTTTCGTTCAATAGCAAAGAATCGGCGTAGTGCAACATCACGAGAGCCTTCAAATATAGGTTCCACATCGGTTATGAAAGGCAAACGTACGATATATCGTCCAGATGAATCGCGAGAGTGATCAGATACAAATTTTTGTTCGCATAATAATTCATCTGGAGTCAAAAGTGATGGTTTCGAAATGGAATCTAGTTCCCAAAATTGCTTAACTAATGAATTTAGTTCATTATCGATTTCTAGTGAAGTGTGTACCAAGGTATTAGTAGCTAAACGAGTTTTGCCTAATAGAAGCCAACCGAACACAGAATTAAAAGCGGTAGGTTGATTAGAATCTCCCTTGATACGCTGATTGAGAAGAGACTCGGCGAAGACATCGGCTGCGAATAAAAGGTCGATGGAGCCCGGTATATCGAAGCCGGGGTCCGCCAACGGTAACGATCGTACATGTGACCAGCCTGACGTATTTAATTTAGCAATAGGTTGGTCGCCACATATTTTAGTGATCACGTGCATGTTCAACGTAAATAGTGTTTTATTGTCCGTACCTACGGAGCAAGTGACGTCACCAAGAAGAGGAGCCGCGTGGTCGCCAAGACCGCTTACGATTGCTTTGGTGCTTGTAGGATTTAACTGTAGTCGTTTTACCGCTGCCTCCGTTATGAAGTTACTCTGACTTCCGGTATCGAACAGTGCACGAAAAGATTGCATAGTGCCCGATGCGTCTCGAATATGTACGATTGCAGTGGCAAGCAAAACGGTTGTATGAGTGGGTGACCTTAAAACCAAAGACGACGCGGATTGATTTGATTCGATAGATTTGTCGCGATGGAGTAAGGTGTGATGTTTACGCTTGCACGTGCGACATGAAAAAATTGATTTACAATTTTTCAATTGATGAGATGGCTTAAGACAATTGTAGCACCAGTTCTTCTCAGTAGCAATCTTCATGCGATCATCATAAGATTTATTTAGAAACCCCGAGCAAGACGATATTGAATGAGATTCACTGCAAAACGAACACTTCATAACATTACGGGTGGCAGCGTTCGCGGTATTTAAGGTGCGCGACTGATCATCACTATTCGATGCGACAAGTGTATGAGATACGCTGGGACGGCTAGACTGCGAAGATGAAGTTACGATTTTGCCATTCGATTTATTTTGCGGCTTATTTAATTTTACCGACTCAGAAAAATGCGTATCACGTATCAAAGCCTCACATTTGGATTGTAAAAATCCCTTAAGTTGAACGTAAGAAGGGAATTCGGTTTCAGAATATTTTTCTTCAAAATCACGACGCAGCTTCGCATCGAGTTTCGATAAAATATGATACACTAGAATAAAATCCCAATGTCCGATAGGCAAATTAACTGTTTTTAGAATGCATAAATTTTCTTCAAATAGATCGAGTGATTTTCGAAACAACTTAGCGTCACCGTACCTGAAGTCAATATTCAAAAGATCACGCCAACATGTAAAAGCTAAATCGCGTTTGCTTTTGTATCGAGTAATAAGAGCTTCATACGCGTCGCTGTAGTGCTCGTGCGTAAGTGGGAATGCCTTCACTAGGGTTAACGGATCACCGCTCAGAGATGAAACAAGATAATGGAATTTTTCAGTATCGCTGAGAGATTTCGAATTATGTATTAATGCGTTAAAAACATCGAAATATTCTGGGAATTGTTTAATATCTCCGCTAAAAGTCGGAAGTACGATTTTTGGCAACCGAATATTCGATGGAGAATTCGATGAAGGTAACGATTCGATTTTAGTAAGATTACGATGTATCGATAATATTTTATAATACATTTCATCGAATGATTCGTGAATTGCATTATCTTCATGTTCCGGATCATCCAAAATTTCTAAAATGGCAAAATGTGCATCCTCAAAATTCGCAGCTATATTTTTTACGTCTTGGTGATACGATAAAAACAAATCTATATATGATGGATCGGTCGAAGCCAAAACGCCCACCTCAAGCGCCTTAGATAATCGTTTAAAAGTGATGGTACGTTTTCGACGCAAAGCCGGGAGATCCCTACTAGTATATTCGACATCGATTGATTTTGAATTACACTTTTTTAACGATTGACGTTTACGAGAATTTTTTATTAATAAAGACATTGTTAATTTTGTAACAATATTTTATAACAAGTCTAAGCAATAAAGGTCTATAGAATAAAATGTATGTTTGTCGAAATATAATAACGAGATACCGATGTGAATGTTAACTACTAATAAAAAAAATATTAAATACCGTTTTGAGTTATAATTATTATTATTTAATACCTTTGCAACGATAAAGTTTCACTTCACTAAATACGCGTCACGATTTGTGTGTAAACAAAATGTAAACAATGAATTCGAGTACAAAACTTGTGCATGCACAACCCTAGCGCGTAATAAATGATAACGATAAGAAACACGTCTAGCGTAGGCGCAGCGGCAGTGCAACGCGGCGGGCGTGGTGTGATTTTCTATGTAGGTACCCTCGAGTTTGTTCGATATTTTGTCACACACAAGTAATGGAATATTTTTTCTAGTAGGTAATTACGATAATATTGGATGAGATATTACTAGAAAAACGAATAGAAAGTTATTGTAAGTTAGATTAAGCACCGATTTGTATGTGATTGCTTATTTAATCTACAACTGCGATTTTACTCACTAATAAATGTTATTTAAGCATAGAATTGTTTTAGAACAAAGAGATTGTGATTTGAAATTATGTATTTCTGTGATAATTGCGAGTCGATGGAAATCAAGCACCGACTAGGAAAATGATTGCTTGATTTGATCCCGCAATAACACGGAAACACATACGATTGAGTAGACTGTCGAATTGGTTCGATGGTGATGACGAAGAAAACTCGTGAATGTAGTACTATTTTACGATACGATGAGTAGGCACTTCTGATGCGATGAAATAACTTAGAATGCGAGAATAAAGAACGATAGATATTCTAAGCTAACGATTGAATAACCAGAAATACCACAGGTAAATTGAAAAGTAGGTACTATGCAGTTCGATTAGGTGGAATCCCGGGTTTCGGCACCATAAAAATGTAGCATACGCATGCGATTGGTCTGGCTTTCTGCTTACATTTGGATAACAGAACTAGGCTCTGTCGATACAATCGTTGTTCCACTGATCAAACGGACAAAATATCAAGTTACAAGCTAAGCACATACCTTGCCTTGCAGTCTGGTGTCCGTTTGCCGATTTGATTCCACCTCGTTGAGGGTCACAAGTTGACGTCGATGGATTTTAACGGTTTTGAATTTTGAATTTTGGCGTGAAAGCGGCAGCGCGGTAGGCCGGTGTGCCTCGCTCGACAGTCTGAATTCCACTGTCTACTTGATAGCTGTCAATCTGACAGGTGCGAACAACGATGTGCCAGATGACTCGAGTTAGACCGATTTTCGATTACAGTTTACGAGATTATGATAACGAAACAAATGTCACCATGTCGGCCGAATCCAAAAATTCATGGAATTTTTGGATTCGGCTCGTACTTCACGGCGCGGTGTTCTCTCTATATCCGCCATTAGCATTACACAAGAATTACATTTTATTACATATTATGACACTGGAATGTTATAATCAAGTAATCTACATAATATATGCAATTAGAAATGTTGCCATGGTTAAAATTGCATTTAATAATTGTGTCAAAATACTTTTAAAACGCCGCAGCCGTTACATTAATTAATAATATTTGATAAAAATCAATAAATACAAGTCAGTAATTGTTTTTTTTTATTGCTGAGGGACAGCACATAGGCTGATGGTCCGCTTAACAGTAAGCAGATGCCATCGCCTATGGATGTTTGCAACGCTAGGGGCATCGCGAACACGCTGCTGTCCCATACGGGTTCAGGAACCTGGCTCACTAATGCCGGAATGCAACATAAGGTTATTATGGCGGCATACTTTTAGATCCAATGTGATTGCCATCCAAACGGGCTTAGGCTTACCACGTAACTAGGGTCGTTTTGTCGCCATTCACGACAGGCCGACCCCGGCTGCAGGGGTTAGTACTCTTACCCCGCCCATGCACGGATTAAAACATTTTTTAATCAAACAATCTGTGAAATATTGTTTTACAATGTCTCACAGAATTGAATTCTCGAAAATGTCACAATTATGATTTGTATCCAGGAAATAATTGAGAGCAGACGTAGAACCGGGGACCGTACGACAAGACGGGACTGCGAACAATATCTTTTCTTGCTCGGGAATGGTATATAGTACGTCGACCATGAGAAGTATTTTACGTAACTTAAACGCATTTATTTACGCGATTATTTAGGTTTAGTATCGGATTTTAAAATGAGAAGTTTCCGCTTTATAATGTTAGTGTATTTATTTGGAACCTATAATTATGATTTTCCCACTTTTTACATACCTAGTCAGGTCATAAATTCTGTCACATGTTTAATGTAAACTAATTGTAACAAGTTTATTAATTATGTAACCATTCATATACCAAAATGAACTTAACAAAACATAGATTCTTATGACATTAAAGTTTATTCAAAATGACCTCCGTGATTTTGAATACAAGCCTTCAATCTGCGTGGCCAGTTGTCTATCGCAGCACGAACGAGGTCCATGTCAATATCGGCGGCTGCCTTAATCAAGGATGTCTTGAGTGACTCCAAATTGGGATGAGGCTTTGAGCACGCCTTTTCCTCCAAGTGTTGCCATATCTTGTAATCTAACGGATTCAAATCTGGACTGGAGGAGGGCCAGTCTTCGTGCCGGATGAAGTCGATTTCACGCGCCGCCAGCCAGTCTTGTGTGCTCTTCGCTCTATGAGCTGGCGCCGAATCTTGTTGGAATACCCAGTGCCTGTTATTGAACATGGTATGAGAAACAGGTTCCACAAGGTTCGTCAGGACTGTATTTTGATACACAACAGCATTCGTTTTTACACCTTTCTCACAAAAATGTACCTCTGTTAAGCCCCAATAAGAAACTCCCAACCATACCATGAGCGAGGATGGAAAATGACCTCGTTGGACACGCGGAATACGGTTGCTCGCTTCTTCACTACTGTGTGCGTACACCTTATCATTTTGTTTGTTGTAGCTCTCTTCTACGGTAAACATTTTTTCATCCGAAAAAAGAATTTCCCGATATTTTTTCCCGCGTACCGCTTCAACAAAGCGCGGCATCTCTTCAGTCTCAGGTCCATTAGACGAGCATTCAAACGATGTCCTGTTTTTCTTCGATATGCCCGAAGCCCTAAGTCTTCATTTAACACCCTTTTCACCGTGGTTCTGCTTAACCCCATCTGAAGGGCCAACAGTTTCTGCTTACGTTTGGGATTTCTTTGAATTCGTGCCTTCACAGCTTTTATCACTGCTGGAGTCCTAACAGACCGAAGGCGACCACTTCTTGACCTGTCATCTACACTAGAGTCTTCATTGTATCGTTTGATGGTACGATAAACGAATCTTTTGGTAATATTCAAATTTTTCAGTATGTTAAAAATTTGAATTGGCGCGTAACCGCAACGATACAACGCAATAACTGCAACACGGTCTTCTTTAAGCGTCCACTCCATATTTAAAAATGAGTAAAATTCTAAAAGTTATACATTTTTATTTTCATGAACAATTCGAAATTCTAATTCAATAAATTTTTTTGTGGCCAGCATTCTAAAAGAAAAGTTTTTACTGTGTGACAATACTTATGACCTGACTAGGTATATTTAAGATATTTATAATTGAAATAAGTTGTCTTTCGAAAGGATAAAAAAAATGTGAATTTAAAATGTAAACCTTTTCAAGATTTGAGGGCAAGCAAAATCTTTCTACGCTAGTAATCTTTTCTAGTTCTAAGCTCATACAGTTTTTGTCGATCTCCGTAGTGTAACGGCTAACGTACTTCGGTACGCTTATGGAGGTCATGGCTTCGGTTCTTGTCTCTCGTCTGAGTTTATGTATAATATTTATTCACAAAACAAAAGTATACTTTTAATATATATATTTAGTAGGTATATTTGTTATCTAGTACCCATAACACAAGTGCTATGCTACTTAATTTGGGACTAGATGGCGCTGTGTGAATTTTTAATATATTTATTCATTATTAGCATAATAAGTAAATTATAAATTAAATAAACCTACAACATCAAACGAATTTAAACAAAACAACAACGAATTTATTTAATGCGAGTTGTTCTACATACTGTATATATAATTACGACTAATAAAAGAATACATTAATTAATATTCGTATGGTATATAGTCTATATAAAAAAATGTAATTTAGTCGGAACAAGTTTACCTTGTATGTTTGATATCCGCATTCAATTGTAATTCAAGTAGGCCTTTTATTAGACATGTTTGTAACTGCTACAAATTCCAATTAGACCGATCAGTCGGTCAAGTGTAACTGCCGTCATAACGAAAAAGGACACAATTAACATTTTACAAATCTGGAGAAAATCGGGTATAAAATATTTCTTAGTTTTTGGAGAATAAAAACGACAATATTTTATTTTTGGAAGATGTTTTAATGAAAATAGTAGTATCTACATGATTTTTATAAGAACCATTAATTACAAGGTTTTATTTTAATAGCATTTATTAATTACTATACATTTTCCTTTTCAAGGTAACAAAAAAAAATGTGTATAAATATTATTTTACATGTAAAAGGTATAATTAACCATTTTTGACTTTTCATTTTAGCATTTAGTGGGAAAAATATGAAATAGTACAATGAAAAGTCACATTTATTCAATTGTGCCTTTTAATTATAGCTTGAACAAGTTCAAATTATCTTATAGTTATACAATACACATTAAAACACAGTTAGTAAATAAAAACTTTTATTAAACAGGAACAAAAAACTTAAACAATATTAAAAACTTCTTTTACAATATTACAATAGTTATTAACTGAATTATCATAACCATTTTATTTACAAAATCACATTATATAATAAAAATTAACTCTATTATTAGGTACTAAAAATAATATCTGTAACTAAATGGCATTTTTTCTTAACTTTAAAGTTGTCAAATTTAAAAATATCAATATTTAAAGAAAGTTTATCAAAATAAAAAAATAAAACTTTTTCAAAATTAAAAATTAACGTACATTATTATTAAATTTAGTTATGACAATTATCAAGGCACTCACTTTTTCTGCCAGATTTGGCTTCATGCCACAAAACGGCCAAAGTTTGCAACTTCTGTGTTAGGTTCTTATTTTTGGGTTAGGGTTGTGAATTTCAGCTGTGTGAAAATTTTTTCACACAGCTCACATTCTTCATGATCTAATTTTAAAAATGAGATATTCAGCTCCTTTACAACTTTTCTGTAGTAACCATAAAATACAGATACTTTACAGGCACAGTTTTACAATAATGTTCATATATGATACGAATACTGAGGTCAGAAGGCAAATACTTTTTGATGGGTGCGTGTTCACGCCTGTAATGGGTCACAGCACGTACCAATTTCGCGTTTCATGATTTCATATTGCTGAAAAAAGAATAAAATTTATCTTGTAACTAGTGTACATTCCCGCAGGCGAAGTCACAGTTTGTATAATAACTTCCACCCCCGATTTTACACCCTTAGATATTGGATTACAAAAAACCTATGAAATACGTTTATTTTACTTTTTAACTAATTTGATAAACACCAATCTTCAGAAATTACGGACTTTCATACAAACTTAAGCATTATTTTTAACTTATGTATTTCAGGTAAGTACAATGTTGATTTTTTAAACTAAAATAAACTAAATCACAACTAACCCCTTAAACAAATAACAGTCAACAAAATGTATTATAATTGTAATAAGTAATAAAAACTTCTTACCAGCGTAGCGCAGACACGCTTGGACTCGTCGGTATACGTGAGGTACAACTGACGCGACTCGCTTCGTATATCGAGCCCCTCACCTCATCTCTATTTATTTAAAAAGTACTGCCACATCACATATAACATTGAAAATAACAAACTATTTAATTTATGGCCTGATGCATGTGACAATAATGGCGTACATAACATTGGCAATTATCGGCTCGAAGATGTAATACAATAATTAATTAAGAAAAAGAAATAAAAAAGAATACCTAATGAATACTTTGAAATCTCTATTCAAACATGTTTAGTAGGAAAGGTATAGTTGCCAGTTGTGACTTTTCTTTTAAATTAAATGTTAAGATGCTCTATCGGTAAAATATTAAATTAAAAGGCACACCTGCCGCATAAGCCTTTACTATTTGAAGTAGGTCAATTATGCCTTGTGAATTAATAAAATACTAGCAATAAATTATGAGAAAAAATAAAAGCCATATTTGTTCATTTCTGACCTTTTAACGTACTGTAAGTTACATGATTGTGCTCTTTTTACACACCAATACAGGAAAAATGGCTCAGTTGCGTTCTTTGAGCTTATGGTACTTTTGTTTATCGTGTTTGTAAAATTATAAAAAAAAAAATATAGGCAGATAGACCTTTTTTTCCTGATTGTAAATATTTATATAACTCAATTTTGAAAATAAATGTTAGTTGTGCCCTTTTTCGTTATGACAGCAGTTTAACAGGCGTCAATAAACGTTTGTTTATAAACATTGATTTGGGCTTAGTTGATTTCGAAAGTTTCTATTTTGTAATGCGATTTCAATATTAAACTTTGCTTGGGTAATCGATTTGGCTTTAATAAGAAATTAAATGAAAGAGTGTATGTTACAAACAAAATTGATAATTACATAATATCGTTACTGCAGAGTAATTGAATAGGAATATTCATCGCCATCCATTGAATTTCATAATGAAAGTATATATTGCAACATGACGCAAGCGTTTTAATTACATTACTTAAGGTGGATTATGTGTGAAACGGTGGTAGCCGAGTGGGTGGTAGAAACTTTTGCGGATTATAGATGAGCTTTATTACCATATAAAAGACTGGTGGTAGCGGAATGGCAAAGTAATGGACCTGCAACGCATGAGGTTGTGGGTTCGATTCCGGGTGTGGGGGTACCGATGTAAAAAAATCTGAGTCGTTGGACATGTTGCTCCTCCGTCTCTTTAGATAGACGTTCGTGGATTAATCCGAGACGGTGCCCACATTGCTCCTCCGTTTCTTTGGATAGACGATCGTGTAACACGCTTAGTCGGGGGGCACGTTGCTCCTCCATCTCATTCGATAGACGATCATTGATCAAGACGAGGTGACTAAGTTTTTCGATATTTTCCCTGTTCAAAACTTTTTTCATGTAAAGTCGAATTTTCGAAAATCTATTGTTGCGTTCTTCGCAAGTCTCTGTTGAGAGAGATGTTTCCCCCTGACTTCGTTTTTTAACAAAAAGAAAAACCGCCTTCAAAGAAAAAAAACTGTTCCAAAATAAATTAATATGCACTAAAAAGTAAAAAATAATTGCATATTCTTCTATAACTTAATAATCAACTTACTTTTGCTACTCATCAATATGTAGGTACGATCTATATTACGATAATATAATGTAGTAATATTACGATAATTATTGTTATTTTTGTAGTCGGTGTCCGCACATATACTAAAACAACATTTTTTACAATTTTTGTCTGTCTGTCTGTCTGTTTGTTCCGGCTAATCTCTGAAATGGGTGCACCAATTTTGACGGGACTTTCACTGGCAGATAGTTGATATATCAAGGAGTAACTTAGGATATTTTAATTTTAGAAATAAAAAATAGTTTTTGTTAAAAATGATAAGTTTCGGAAATTTAATTCCATTTTAAGTTGACCTCAGATTTATATCATCAATCATATGAAATAGGGTTCAAGCTTAGGCTAGACATTATTGGTTGAATTTCCAATTTAATTTAACCTCAGATTTATGTTATCAATCATATGAAACGGGGTTTAGCTTAGGCTGGACTATTTTTTTTGGAATTTGTAGGTTCAAATGTATGTATTCGCATGGCGTAACAGTTGCATTCGATAATACTGAATGTTTGCATATTTCATTTATATTTTAGGGTTTATAGGGTTTGTAATACAAAATAAACATATAAGATATCCAAAAATTTCTGCCCAAAGTCACTATTCCACGCGGACGGAGTCGCGGGCACAGCTAGTTAATTATCTAATTACATTGCTGTAAGAAGTTTTTTTGTCTCGGGGAAATACCTTATTCTTAACGGGTTCCCCCGGCTCGGGGATCGAGGGATATGTGGGACTCCGGGAACGACGGTTTGGCTATCCGACTGCCCATTAAAAAAACCCAGCTGTTCTCCTATCAACTATGCCCGGGCTCTCGGATATGTGGCCTGCCGATCTCATGACCCTAGCCGGGCGCTAGCCCGCCCTTTGTTAGAGCGGGCCTCTTCAAGGTTTGTAGCGCCAGGGGTCAGGGCGCTCACCCTCGCGGCAATGAGGCGGGCGGCGGATTTTTCCTCGAAGGGTCGCTCGCTATCGCTTTCCACGACGGCCGGAGGTCGTTGGATGCCGTCGGGCGCCATCGACGTGGCCTTTGTTGGTGGGAGGGGAGTGTGTTAGTTAGCTCCCACTCCCGCTCCGCCGCCTCTTTTGCGGACATAACTGCCTCGCAGAAGGAGGCGACGGCCGTCCATCCAAAATCGCCCCCACCATAGACAAAATCAGGGCAGGGAGCGACAGGTCGACAGGCGCGGCGCTATTCGCACCATTCAAGGCACACAGCGATAGTGTGGTCACCATGTCCTCCTCGTCGCTAGCCCCACAATGGTGGCACCCTGACGTTGCCTCCCGCCCTATGCGACACAGGTACCTCCGAAAGCAACCGTGCCCCGAGAGGACCTGCGTTAGGCGGAAGGTCAGGGATTGCTGTCATAAGACGTGATTTATCTAGCAGCGAAACCAGCACGCAGACGTGCGTTTAAAAAGCGCTTAAGCCTATGCTATAATAAATTATTCTTTATTTAAATCGACACTATATACCTCATCATTTCAGCCGGAAGACGCCCACTGCTGGACAAAGGCCTCCCCCAAAGATCTCCACGATGATCGGTCCTGCGCTGCCCTCATCCAACCTATCCCGGCGATCTTGACCAGATCATCGGTCCATCTTGTGGGGGGCCTACCAACACTGCGTCTTCCGGTACGCGGTCGCCATTCGAGGACTTTTCTGCCCCAACGGCCATCAGTCCTTCGAGCTATGTGCCCAGCCCACTGCCACTTCAGTTTTGCAATCATCCGGGCTATGTCGGTTACTTTGGTTCTCCTGCGAATCTCCTCATTTCTGATTCGATCTCGCAGGGAAACTCCGAGCATAGCCCTCTCCATTGCTCTCTGAGCGACCATGAGCTTTCTCATAAGGCCCATAGTTAGCGACCACGTCTGCGTTCCGTATGTCACCTATATACTATATACCTATATTATAATAAATAGATATCCTGTGACGATTCACAAAACTTCAAGTACTAAAGTAAACATCAGAGCGCTTGTCTTGATGGTATTAGACAGCTGATATCCTACGTACATACTTTTTATGTAAATTATTACGTAGACAGATTTCTGACCTCCGCATCCGTCTGATGCGCGTTAGCCGTTGATCTAAAGCGGAAATCAAATCTATACCTAAATTGACTCTCTTTTCCTATACCTTTTCCTTGCCAAGCCACAAAAAAAAAAAACAAAATAAATGTGGCAAACCTCCAACTCCGTTATGAGAACCAAATGAATTTCTACCTTAGCTAGACAGCACTTACCTAGGTAAGTTTTACCTAGTAAAAAGAACGGAAGCATATACTACTATTTCAACGATAAATCATTCAACTAAACAAACGTTTTATTACCAATTATGCAAAACAGTTTCGAAATTAAGTTACTAAACATGTATTGAATCAGAAGGGGTTCAAGGGTGGATGATGCGTCATACATGACTCGGGGTCAAGAACAGTCAATTAGCCTCTCTCTACCAACTCCACTCCCAGCCTACGCGCGGTGAACCCTGTTACGTCGAGTAACCTTAATCAAGATTGCGGTAACCAACCCCTTTGTAGATATAGGTCGACAAGCAGTTAGGGAGTTCGGGGGTCCGGACCAATACTTCACTTAATCCGGATATCAGGCGCTGGCAGCAGGGCGTTCTGAGTACACATGGTATCGCTGCGGTGCAGAAGGCAAGGGGAAACCACTGCACTATTTTCCCAGGAAACTCGTAATGAAAGCACAAGGAAAAGAGATAGCGATGGCATGCAATCCGGCTACCACCCGGCGCCATGTCGGTTCCAGGTCGCATGGTGAGAAGTATGCTACTGGCTCCACTGTAGTGACGCATCAGGCTCAGTGTGCGACAAATGTTACTGGTGATAACGACACGCCTGTCCAAGCTAAACGGCCACAGCTCCGGAATAAGATCAGAATCGGGACATGGAATGTACGGGGCATGCTGCAACCAGGTAAAGAGGAGATAATAGGACTGGAACAATCCTGCCACAGGTTGGAAATTCTCGCAGTTACTGAAACGCACAAAAGAGGATCCGGATTTTACACCACCCCGACGGGTCATACACTATACTTTTCCGGGCCAGAGAACGAGAGCAAGAATGGAGTAGGTATATCGGTGTCACCACTTATCAATAAGTCAGTTCTTGGCTACAACCCAGTGAGTGATAGAATAATGACTATGAAAGTGAACACCAGGCCGTGTCGCCTAAATCTTGTTGCCGTGTACGCACCCACGGCCCAGTCATCGGAAGCGGAAATTGAAGACTTCTATGGCTTGCTTGAAAACACTCTTAAAGACTTACCCAAAAGGGATATAACACTAGTGATGGGAGATCTAAACGCGAAGGTTGGAACAACCAGTCGGGATAACCACCTAAGAGATGTAGTAGGGAAGTATGGTGTTGGAGATAGGAATGATAGGGGTGAGATGTGGCTGCAGTTTTGCGCGGAAAATTCTCTCACTATCATGAACACCTGCTTCATGAACCACCCACGACGCCTGTACACATGGGTGATGCCAGGAGATCGCTTTAGAAACCAAATCGACTACATTGCGGTGGCAAAGCGATGGAGATCCTGCATCAGTAACACTAAAACCTACCCGGGGGCGGATTGTGGAAGCGATCACAAACTTCTGGTGGCAGAGGTCAATGTCAAACTTAGAAGATGCCAACGAGCTATAGTCAAACAACAAAGTCGACCGGCAGGGCGGTCACTAGAGACGTTCAAGGAAAGCTTCAATGACAAAGCCGAACTCTTCCAGATCGATCGGAATTCTGACGTGGATATGAACTGGGAGAGAGTAAAAGGCATGATCATTGCAGCACGAAAAGACAGCCAAGGTCGTGTTGCAGATCGCCCGCGGAAGATTTGGATTTCTGAGGAGACGTGGGAGGCGATTAAGGAGAGGAAAGCTGTGCTGGCCAGAGGTGTCTCGGAGCGATCTCGATATCGTTCGCTTTCAGCAAAGGTGCAACGCTTATGTCGTAGGGATTATGACCGGTATCTGAACTCTATATGCCAGGACATTGAAGAGCATGCCCAGACTCTACACACAAAAGATCTTTTCATGAAAGTCAAAGGCATCACCCGAGAGTTTAAACCTAAAACTTGGGCAGTTGATGACGGTCAAGGCAACTTATTAACTGAGATAGATCAGGTTACAGAGAGGTGGCGACTTTACTGCGAAAGTTTGTACGAAGATAGTACAAGCGTAGATGGACCTGCAATGATAGCGAATGAAGACCTGCTCCTGGAGCCGGAAATTCTTGAGTCGGAAATAAGAGATGCTTTAAGAAAGCTAAAGTTAAACAAGTCAGCCGGAAGAGACACTATATTTGCTGAAGAGTTAAAGCATCTTGGGGACACAGGTGTCCAAATTCTGAAGGATCTGTGTAATCAGATTTGGACAACGGGAAAATGGCCTAAAGATTGGAAGGAATCTCTTTTGATACCATTGCACAAGAAAGGCTCGACGAAGAAGTGCGACAACTATCGAACGGTGGCGCTTGTATCCCATGCTAGTAAGATTATGCTCTCTATCGTTAATGGACGCTTACTACCGTATCTGCAACGGCAAATACCAAGCGAGCAGGCCGGTTTTGTCAGAGGGCGTGGGACGAGAGAGCAGATTGTTAATGTCAGGCAACTGATAGAAAAAAGCAGGGAGTTCAATGTTCCAATGCTGCTATGTTTTATTGACTACTCCAAGGCGTTTGATTGTGTAAGATGGAGCTGTCTATGGAAAATCCTTCAAGAAATGGGCGTTCCTCTGCACTTGGTTTCGTTGATTGCGAACTTATACAATGGTGGAGAGTCGATGGTACGAGTTAATGATGTGGTGTCAGGACCTTTTAAACCCCAGAAGGGTGTCCGGCAGGGGTGCATTCTCTCACCTCTTCTATTCAACATCTACGGCGAATATATCATGAGAGCAGCCCTGGAGGGGTGGGAGGGAGGCATCTCGGTCGGAGGTAACAAGATCAGTAACCTTCGATATGCGGATGACACTACATTGTTTGCTTCCTCGGAACAGGAACTGGCTGCGCTGTTTGAAAGGGTGGAGCGCGCGAGCGAGAGGATTGGTCTCTCCATTAACAAGGCCAAAACAAAAGTTATGGTGGTCGATCGGGGTGGACAGCTTGCACGTACAGGAGAACTAGCGGGCCTGGAATTCGTTAGCGAGTTTGTTTACCTGGGTTCTTTGATCAGCGACCAGGGAGGCTGTAGCGGAGAGATCCGTAGACGCACACAAATGGCCAAATCTGCAATGAGCAAGATGACTAGAATTTGGCATAACAGAAGCATCTCTAATACTACAAAGATGAGAATTGTGCGATCTCTGGTCTTCTCGATCTTTCTGTATGGCTCAGAATCATGGTCTATTCGTGCGGCTGACCGGAAAAAGATCGAGGCTTTTGAGATGTGGTGTTGGAGGAGGTTGCTACGCATACCGTGGACAGCAAAAAGGACCAACACATCCATTCTTGACCAGCTGAATGTCAGAACCAGATTGTCCACGACCTGCTACAAGCGAGTACTTGGCTATTTTGGCCATATCGCTCGAAAGGAGTCAGACAACCTCGAAAAACTGATAGTGCTAGGTAAAATAGAGGGGAAAAGGCCCAGAGGACGGTCACCAACCCGATGGTCGGATCAAATTAAGGCTATCACGGGGCTCACTTTGCCTGCAGCTCTGAAACAGGCCGAGGACAGAGTGGTGTGGAGGCAGTTCATCAGCGTCTCCGTAAAGGCTTATCAAGACGGGCACGACCTTCAGGAATGAAGAACACGACGAAGAAGAAGAAGATTGAATCAGTTAGAAATGTTTTCTTATTTTCAATAACAACCGTTGTTTTGAAATCCGAGGCGTTGGCAGCTAATTGTTTTGTAAATAACTCGGCATATGTTTTTAGGTTCATATTTATAATGAAATAAATTTTATAATTCTGTAAATATGTACATTGCGGAGTAGTACTCCTGCGGCTTGCAGGAGTGTCGCCTTCAATGGTATCGCCACGTTTTGCGGCAACCGACTACTTACGTGTGGAACATATGTCTACCCATAACGTTTCCGCTAGTCCCGACTGTAGTACACCCAAAAAGTGGTGATATGCGTGCCAATGGACTGAATACCAGGGATGCTGAAGACCGTGCGAAGTGGAGAAGAATAAGTCGGAAAGCAGACCCCAGGTACTGATACTGAAGTTTGGGTTGCAACCGCGATTTAACGTTAAGATGATGCCAAATTCAGCACGTGTACGTACTACGTGTCACTCTATTTCCGCGAAGCCATCGCTATGTGCAATGCGCAGCTTATTAATTATAGATCTCTCATTTTGTACCTTATATCCTAAGTAATATTATAAATGCGAAAGTGAGTTTGTTTGCTTGTTTATTACGCTTTCACGCCTAAACCGCTGAACCAATTTTGATGAGTTTAGGTATAGTCATAGATTGGACCTTGGAGAAGGACATAGGCTACTTTTTTTAAAATTCATATTGCAAAACGTTTGCCGGGTCAATTAGTAACTAATAAATTGATACTGAAATGTAGTTTATGAAATGATTTTATTTAAATAAAAGGTTATATGTGGCGCGTCTACGAGACCAGAGATAGACGAAGAGGGTGATCACATAGGTCCATAAGAACAAAGAAGGAGAGGTCCACAGGTTAACAAGCCACATCTAGGGAAGATGAGCTCAAAAAATAGCCGGCTCCAACTGGATTCAAGTATCTTTATATAGCTATCTGGCTATCTTAGGGAGAGGCTTTCACCTACAGACCGGTTCTTGTAGATTAAACAATTTAACTAGGATACATAGATACTAGAAAAACAGATGATTAATTAAAATTTATCAAATAATTTAAAGCAACAACATCGGGTTGCCTGGAAGAGATCGCTTTAAGGCGACGACAAGAGACTTTTAATGATTTTATTCTGAAGATCACATCTAAACGAGTGGTGTTAATGAATTGGAAAAAATACATGTTAAATTTGAGCATTTTCTCAATAACTTAATATGTGAATATTTTAGATTATGTTTATATTACATAGTGTAATTAATTTGTAAAGTTAGGTCTAACGCAGATAAAAATCTGAGAATCACGTAAAAACTATCAAGCGTATTTTTATGAAACCTTCACCATCTTAAACACAATTTAATTACCCATCTTTTAATATACGACTTTTTATTTCAAAGTAAAAGAATAATATACAATTATGCTTTTTCGAATAATCTTTATGCTCGGGTTTGAAGGAGCCCTTGCGGGCGACGGGCGGCAGTGCATCGCTGACCACTGTCACGGGTAGACGTTGACGCTCGGAGCAATCACTAAACGATTTAACTCTATTATAAGTTTCGCGCTAAAATGGCTGGTAAATCTAGATTACTAAAAAAGAAACGCCAAACGCTCGCAAAAAATATATTACTAAGGTAAGTAACGTGTTCTCAATCATAATTATCATTTGTGTATACTAACACATTGATGTAAATTGGACCAGATAAATTAATCATAACATTTAATTGTTACATATATTATTATTATTTATTTTACTAAGTGACATTATTTTCTTTTTAGGAGATTACATAATAACAAAGATAATCGCGACGTCAATGACGAGACAGAGACGAGGTGCGTATTGTAGTGTAGTATGACAATACTACATCGTAGTTGGGACAGTCCGGATTCGAGTTTTAAAAATACTTGAATGCTATTACTATTGTCACTGTATAACTAAATATAAATACATTTATATTGTAGGTCTGAATTTACGGAAACGCTTGGAGTGATTAAAGGATCTTCCCATATTAACAATGAAAATGAGAACAAGATTGTTGACAAGTAAATGCATATCTAATTCAATATTCTGATTTTAGCATATTTGAAACCTAATTCTATTAACTTATATTAATTACTATAACTGTTGCAGTTCTCAAGTAACCGAAACGATATTTCCTGAGCAGGAAGAAAGCTTTCAAATGAATATTGAAAACGAGAAGTCAAATTCGGTCAGGTAAACGTATTATTATTTCTATGATGTCAGGATAGTCTGTCAATATAAAGATTTATATAGTAAAACTCTCGATAAATAAAATTAATAAAAAAGGGGAAAATTTTCAATATAATATTGCAGAACCCGTGAGTGATAGCAAAGAATGTGAACAATAAAAGATATTACAAAACAAATGTTAAAGGCCTTATTCTGTTTAATATTGCAAAATTCTTATTATGTATATTTCCTTTTCAGAAATAATCAAGAAATAGTAAATGGAATGCGAATATTAAATATTAAACATTTTTTTAAAGAGCTTCAAGAAATATCTTCACATGGTAATATAGACTGTGGTTTGAAATCTGTAGAAATTATATCTGAAAGAAAACTGGGCCTTGTTTCTAAACTAAAACTAAAATGCAACATGTGTAACGAAACTTTTGTCATTTGTTGCAATGATCCTGAAATTGACTTAAACATTAATACAGTTGCGGGTGCAGTGGCTATAGGTTGTGGCTATACACAGCTTAATGAATTATTGGCAGCAATGGACTTGCCTCATATATCCTATGAGTTATTTAATAAAAGAATGGGAACAATTAACAAAGTTTGGGAAAAAGAAGCTTTGAATTCTATGAATGAAGCCGCTAATGAAGAACGTCAAATGGCTTTGGAAGACGGTAGAGTTACTGAAAATGGCATTCCATATATTGACGTTATTGCAGATGGATGTTGGGGAAAAAGATCTTATAAAAAAAATTACTCATCCCTATCAGGCGCAGCTGCGATAATTGGGAAAAGAACTGGAAATATTATTTATATGGCAGTGAAAAATAAATACTGCTGCATATGCGCCCAAGCTGCCAAGAAAAATGTCACACCTAAGAAGCATGCTTGCTATAAAAATTATTCTGGTAAATTCAGAATATTAAATATGTTGTAATAATAATAAAGAAACTAAAATTTTATGGTTGGAATAATTATTACTTTATTTTCAGGTCCTTCAACTGGAATGGAATCCACGATCTTGGTAGAAGGATTCAAGAACAGCATAGAAATGCATAATTTAATATATTCAAGGTTAATATCAGATGGTGATGCAAATACTTATGCAAAATTGTTACAGTCAAGACCATATGAAAATATAACAATTGAAAAAATCGAATGCCGCAACCACCTGTTAAGAAACCTTTGCAATAAGTTACAAGCTCTTATCACTGACACGAAATATTTAATTAAATACAGAAAATATATAACAAAACAAAGAATACTGTCAATAAGAAAGGTAATAGTAACCGCTGTAAGAAATTATAAAAATTCTGGCAATGTCACTAGTTTACATAATGATATCATGTTAGCCGCAGAACATGCATTTGGAGTTCATACTAATTGTAAGACATATTTTTGCTCGAAAATGGGAGAAGATGACAACATAGACAGAGATATTTTCACAAACAGTTTGTGGCATAGAATAAAATTTGTATTGACACATATAGCTGCTCATGCAAGAAGCTTGATTGAAGACGTTGACAGCAACACTGTGGAGCGCTTCCATAGTATTGTTGCAAAATTTGTAGGGGGTAAGCGGGTAAATTTTTCCCAGAAGTACCAATACCATATGCGTTGTAATGCAGCTGCTTTATCATTTAATACCCATAAACCCTTATCGTCGTTGCAAAAATCAATCACGGGCAGGAGTCCAAATGGTGAATTAAAAAAGATGGAAATACGTAAACAAAAACGCCTACATTTAACAAAAAATTATCATAGAATAAAGAAGAGATTACATGAACACTACACAGAAAGTAATAAAAACTATGGTGAGCAATGTTCAAGACCGGATATGGATGATGATATATTAGAGGAATCAAAAAAAATATTTTTAGCAAATTTGGCGGAAACTGCCAAACAAAGAGAACAAATAGAAAGGAAGACTATATTACAAAGTGGTTCTAGTGAGTGGCTAGAACTACGAAGACGGATTTTGACCGCTTCCAACTTTGGACGTGTTATAAAAAGACGCAATGACATAAGTTGCTGCAATTTAGTTAAAGATCTTTTATATAAAGAGTCTATAGGACACATTAAGTCTATAAAACATGGACAAGACAACGAAAATTTTGCGAAAGAACAATTGTCGAAACAAGAAACTATTAAAATAGAACCGTGTGGACTTTTTCTTGATGAAGAAATACCCTTCCTCGGCGCATCACCGGACGGTATTATTAATAAAAACACCATTTTAGAAATAAAATGTCCACTCACAGCTTACAAACTAGGACTAGATAAAGCCATCCATGAAAAAAAAATATTGTTTTATAAAAAACTGGTAAACGGTAATTACATAATAAACAAAGAACATAATTGGTGGTATCAAATACAAGGACAGCTGCATATAACAGGAAAAGATAAATGTATGCTTGGTATTTGGTCTGGTGAAAACTTTCCTGTAAAAATAGAACTAATTTACAAGGATGACGCTTTTTGGGACACTAAAATGAAAAATAATTTAATTAAGTTTTATACAGATTGTATGCTTCCCGAACTGGTTGATCCTAGATATACGAGGAATATGGTAATTAGGGACCCCTCTTATATAGTTAGTGCCATGCACGGACGCAAAAGGAAAAAGGAAGAGGAAAAAGAAAATAAAAACAAACTAATAAAAAAACGAGCAGTGACGGCTGAAAAAGAAGACAGTATAGTTGCTGTGAAAGTATTAAATTTCGAGGAGTTTTAAATAAAATCCTATAAATACCTAATTCACTTTTTTATTTATAGTTACAAAACCTGTAGACAGAAAACCTGTGTTCGTTTGATATAATTATATTTTCCGTTTATTAAAATACCTATATTATATTATATCCTACCACAGGGAATGATATAAGATACAGAACATGAAACAATAATCCTAACTAATATTAAATAAGCGGTTAAAAATTTCATGATTATTAGATAGTCTTCATAATCTGTAACGTATGGTTACCCAACGAACTTCTCTAAAATATACAATTACGTCGCCTGCGAATTTTCAATGCGGGTTGCGGGGGGGCCCCGCGCGTGCTACTCTCACTAGCTCAAACTCCTCCCACTCGCTCAAGGTCGCTAGCACTTAGTGTCGTCTTAAGCGATAAGGCCGCCCATTGTCATACAGCATTATATTTTTGTATACATATTTTAAGTTAGTTTTAAGTATCTGTATGCAATAAAGAGTTTTCATTCATTCTTTCATTCAACAACAAAATTTAGGAACTAAACTTAATAACTAGCATATAATTAACAACACTAACATAGAAATGACAAAAATGTAATCTGCGCAAAGAAATGACTTTTTTTCTTTCCCACGGAAATGTGGAGGTAGAGGGTTCTTAAATGTCAACCAGACCTCCATGACCGTGAGGTGTACAATCTCAGAGAATATTTTCTAAATTCCGATGGGGCTCGGAGTATGCATTGCGATGTGGTGTCAGTTGACAAGGGACTAACTCCGTTATCCTTAGCGAAACAGACCTGGCAAAGTCCAGTGGTGATGAGTGCTTCCGACTGAGCAGTTATATGGAAAAGCAAGGAGTTGCATGGTAGGTTCTATAAGACCCTGAATGGGCTCGATATGACCTATTTGGGGATACCGAAGGTTTTGTCTGTGCAATTATGGACCAAGTTATCAAGACGAACAACTACAAGAAGTACATTCTGAAGGACGATACACTTGATATTTGTCGAGCGTGTCACTTCCCTGGTGAATCCATCAGACATGTTACTTCCTGTTGTTCTCGTCTTGCTAACAACGAATATTTGTACAGGCACAACCTAGTAGCCAGGATTATCCACTAACAAGTAGCTTTGAAATACAATCTTGTAACCTTGGAGGTGCCCTATTACCCATATAGGCCTGAGCCAGTTCTCGATAATGGCTCATATTTGCTCTACTGGAATCGGTCGATTATCACGGACAGGTGTATTGTTGCTAATAAACCTGACATCGTGATAGTGGACCGATCTGCGAGACGTGCTATGATTGTAGATGTCGCAGTTCCACATGATGGTAATCTCGTCGGTGCTGAAAAAGAAAAACAATTGAAATATATTGATCTCGCACACGAGATTACTGCTATGTGGAAATTGGATAGTACAATCATAGTTCCGATAGTAGTGAATGGTCTGATGGCAAAGAGTCTTGACCGATACCTTGAAAGGATCTCGTTTGGTCCTTGGCTGAAGGGTTGAACACAGAAGGCAACTCTCTTGGATCTCTCTGTTGCCTGACCACCGGTAGTTTGGAACTGCAAGGACCGCCGTTGATGGAAGACGATTTTTTACATTTTTTAGGATATTTTATTCTTGTTATTTTTATTATTGTTATGTGACCCGTTACATTAGTTCAAATGAGGTTTAAAAACTAAGTATAGAATCATAAAAATTACTTACGACTAACTTTGGTTTCTACAGGAGCCGCTACCCTCTGACTACATAGTCTTGAAAAGAAAAACCGAACTAATATGATTGCATAGGCGCCTGTCTGTACATACATAGGAAAATAAAATAGACTATTCATATTTCTTCACGGGATCATTATATTAAAAAAAACCATTTCAAAATGTCAATATTTATTCCCGTTCATTTATTTAAAATGTTCTCTTTGCAGGCCAATAATCAAACCAAGCCTTCAGAATCGATAAAACCCTTTTTGATTTACCATATTATATTAAAAATATAGTCCGCTAATAAGAATATAATAATTCAACGACTAGCAAAATTAGTATGGTAAACTTTAGTGTTTTAGCGAATGCGACTTTGTCGATGCATATTCGAAATTAGTTTATCTTTGGACCGCTCATCGTATATAAAGTACTTGTGGTAATATTATTCATCGCGCATAGAATCGTCGTTGCAAACTTAATATGAAATTTCTATAATCTTGAAAAACAACTCGGGTAGGACATTGAACCTGTAACCCCGTAGGTGTGCGCATAAAAGCCGCTGCTCCATTGAGATCATGATGACAGTAATGGTTGGGTTCACAGCCTTTATTTAATTCTTGCTTTTTGATATGTGACTAGACATAATTAAAAAAGTGGTTTTTACAGTATAAGACATTTTTAAGCCTGATGAACTGAGAATCTGCGCAAGGTTTGTACCACAAATCTGGCGAGGCCTATGTCCAGCATTGGACGACATAAGTTGTAATGACGTCACAAAGAATTCTGAAACTATACATTTCATATAACCGTTGATTACAACTTCTCAGGTGAGTCTTGTTTTTTATTTCCTGTTAAGAAGAGATCTTAATAACTGTTAAAAAGATAATATAAAATTTTGTTAATGTAATAAATTTCATAAAGATTTATGTGAATGTTCAAACAGCTAAACAAATTCAGCTGTAGAAACATAAGGAATATAGCGACTCATATAATAATATTAGTTTTATAATTGGCAATAACACTTGCCAAATTCCCAAACAAATTTTATGCGTGTATTATTTATACACGCAATTAAAATATCTGCGACCAAACTTTAAACACTGAAACTAAAAAAAGTATAGCGAAGGTTGTTTCTCGATTCAGATGAACAAGGACTGATATTGGAATTTCTTGGTCAAAAAGATTTTATTATTTAGAAAACAGAGGTCGTCTTCAAAGTGCTTACGTACTTCTACTAAGTAACTAAGCAGGAACTGCGTATCACGGAGATGAATATGCTGCGGTGGACGTGTGGATGGACGTGCAAGGACGCTGTTATGAACTCCCGCATTCGCGGCAGCCTTCATGTTTGTGACATCGCGGATAAATTGCAGGAGTGTCACCGTTGCTAGTATGAACACGTTTTGGGGCAACCGGCCATTTATGTGGAGAACAAATATCTGGCCAGTAGATCCAAAAAGTGCTGGATTGACGTCGTCAAGAATAAACTTATACACTTTATGTAGGTAATATCCATATAATACATTTACCCGTGCAGGGGCGGAGAAAGAATACTCTGTGCGGTCGGCCTGTCGTAAAAAGTGACAAAACAACCTGTATAGCCCCATAGGTAGGGCCCAAGCCCACCTGGATGGCATTAGTGACCCAAGTTCCTGTACCCTTATGGGACAGCAGCGTGTTCGCGATGCCACTGGCGTTGCAAACACCCATAGGCGACGGTAACTGCAAAATTCTAAGTGTGCCCTTAGCCTGTCTGCTATCTTACAGCAATAAAAAAATATGTGTATCAATTAATTCACTACTAAGGATACCGAAGACCGTGCGTAGTGGAGAAGAAAAAGTCGGAAAGTGGTCCCCGGGCACCGAAGGGAAAGTCTAGGTTGGAACCGGGATTTGACGCTGGGATGATGATAACGACTTCAAACACGGTATCAAAAGCATGTCAATTGATGCACATTGACATAGAGCAGTATCAACTGTGAGTATATCAAAAAATATCCAAATTTTACAATGAAAACGTGACCGATATTCATTAGTACGCATGGTTTATCGGTGACGAGTAATGGCGTGCTCCGTCTTTTCATACTCATCAATATTCGTTGATAAGTTAGTTTGTTAATATCACGTTTATTGACGCTAATGATACATATATTTCTGAAAGGTTCTTGCAAACATCATTCATTCGGTGGTGTGGAGTTGCTGTATTTTCACGTGAAACTAAATGGGCACCTATATGTTGATTAAAAGAAGCACCAGAAAATAGATTACAAATGGTTTTATCAAGTGTTTTACAACTCTCAAAAAATACAACCAATATCTTCCTTAGCTGTCTTTAAACTAGCAAAATGAGGATCTTTGTCACCTTGAAAGATTCAAAAATATTTGCCTACTAATATCTTGTTTTGAGTGTGTACATCATTACAATGAACTCATAGTCAAGAAATAGTACAAGATCGTTATACGAGCCATGCTTTTTTATAATAGTGATGACCGAACCTTAGTTAAATAAATAACAGTTACTAGAAAAAATTAAGTTCAAATTTATCTATTGACGGAGATCATAAGGATAAAGGCATCAAAAGAGTAGATCTAGTTTCAATAAATCTTAAAGCATAACGCATATACGAGGGATCTTCAATAAATAGTGATAATGCAATACGTTCTCTCTAGTTCACTGATTCTGCACTCCTGAAATCTCCTGGGTTTGTTACAACAAGCTTTTGACCGATTTTTGGCTTGATTCATAGCTATGGACGAAGTATGGCTTCACCATTATGACTCAGAAATAAAAAAACAGTCCATGACTTGGAAAATACCGTCATCTCTAACTCCATTGAAATTTAAGGCGATTCCATCCGCCGCGCCGGTAAGATCATGGGCTGTTTTTTCTGGGATAGTCCCTTGACTATCCCAGAAAAAACCCCTTGGTGGTAATGAACTTTGTACGTAGGAAAAATAACAAAGTTGCGTGAGGAACTACGCAAGCAACGGCGTGGCAAACTCGCTAAAGTTGTTTGGTTTCACCAAGATAACGCCCCCGCGCATACGTTCAGAGTTGCGATGGCTGCCATTCAAGAAGCTGGTTTCGAATTGATTTCTACATAGTGATTTCCGCTGTTAAAGGAACATCTCAGGAGCCATAAATTTGAAGATAACAACGCAGAAGTCGCCGCGGTACACGATTTTCAAGGGATTTTAAGGGAAGATTTTTTTAAAAGGAATTTTAGCTTTAGGAAAATGATACACAAAGTTTATAAACCTGAAAGGTGACTACGTCGAAAAATAAAATAACATTTAATAACAGATATTTGCGTCATACTCATTATCACTTTTTATTGAACACACCTAGTAGTTCAACGTGAAATAATAATCATGTTGGAATATTGAACAAGTATTGTAAGATGTGTCAAATATTGGCGTTTGTGAAAAGAGAAGTGAAAGTTTGAATGAGATAACTTTTCTTATGAGACTCGTTTTTGAACTCTTAAGGATTACGGGGAATGCAGAGTTACGAAGTCGCCGTTTGATACCTCAGGGTAAGGGCGAAGGGAAGGAATGTCAGGCCTGCGTACGTTCTTTCACCCTACGAAGAAGAAGCGTCAGTAGCTCCTAGTATTTAAGAATCTTTTTTGTCAGATCGATAGAAGCAGTAGAAGGCTCGCATCATTTTCCTATACCCAGGATAGAAGTGATAAAGAGAAATCTGGGGGAGATATTTGTTTAGAATTCCCACAAGTCCTTTCGAAAATATATGTGAATCCAATTTATATCTATCGCGAATATCGTATAAAGTAAAAAAGGCATTAGCTAATAACGAGAGTATCACGATAATGCAGCTATAAGTATACACATAAAATGAATCGCAAAAAAATAACTTAAAAGACACTGTCGCAAAACTATCTAATTAATTTAAGTTCCTGTGATTCTAGAACAGCATGTTGTTTGTTCTTTTAAAATATGTCAAATAGTTGTAACTTTGTAATGTCGTAACATTAGCGTCTTATGCCGAGGACATTCTATTTCGTTGGTTTTCACGAATCGAAAGGAGGTTGAACTCGTATTCATCGTTACAGTTATTGGTGGACATACTAAAACCACTATCTTCTTTTTTATTTATATGGTCAGAACTGGAATGACGGCTACCCCATCAATTACCTAAGGAGTCATTGAGGCGATAAATAGCTTACTCCTTTTATGAGTACATCAAGGGTTCTTTACACACAACTACATGAGGTGTTTTTCTACTAAACATTTTATGGCATTCAGTCGAGCTAGTATCGGCGCTAATATTTTTACAATATACCTATATTAGGACAATTGCGTTTGTTTATAATCATTCCGCTCAAAATAATTAACAATCTACGTTATGGTATACAATTACTCTATCGATCAGATTACTATTCACAGGTAGATGACCGACACCGGTTTCAGGCGATCCATTTCAAAATTATTCAAAGACATCCGCATGTGATACAGAAGTATCAAATGTGTATTTCTTTGATACGTCATACTTATCATGTGTGACGTAAAATTGGGGAAACTAAAAGTGACAATGAATAGCTCTAGACGATGACTAAGAATATGCGTTCAAATCGTTTGTATAATATTTGTGAATTAAATTTAAAATATTATTAGACTGGGGCCGTGGGGTAAAATGTTATTAGACTCTGGGCCACAAGCCTTTATTGAAACCTGCCAAAACGCTTGATAGAGGTCTCACGGGATCAAAAAGCTGATTTGTATTTAGAGCGTTTTGGGTAAGTTTCCGGCCGAAAGCAATTGCTTTTGGAATCAATATATTATTTATAGTTTTCGTTTTCTTTTTTTTGTAATATAGTTTAATTTTCAAAAATTAATTCAAGCATATTTTTTGTGTAAATATAATAGACTAAATATTAATTTGTGACTAATATTTTATAAAATGTTTTAAGTTTTCTTAGGAGTTTTATAATTTGGAATTAGTTGTACAAACAGTTTATAGCAAGAACACCAGGGACTGGAATCAACTGACATAAAAATCCCATCAAATATGATTGATCGATTAAAACAATAACAAGAGTCATAGTAGTGATCAAAAATTGTTAATATATCTTGAAGATTTGAAATAATTTTATATTTATATAACCAAAAGAATAAATAACTTTCACATATCTTTACTCGTTTGAAGTTTATATTTTGATCTTATTTGAGAAGCAGAGAAAGTTTGTGACTTTTAAAAAGTGAAACAAATGTTTTTTTACAGCAATGGAAGGATTTTTTTTGCAAGAAGTTGTAGTATGAAATATTGTATAACATCAAAAATATTAAAATACTCAAAGTTTTCTTACCAACATCGGAGTACATAACTTAAATTTTACAATTAAATTGATTACGTGGGGACGTTGGTAAGAGACCGTTGGTTAGGACCCTCTAGCGTGGGATCTAATATGTATCAATATCCAACTTCCAGACACAACTTTGGCAAGGTCTGCTTCACTACGAGAAGACCTGAAGAGCCATGTCCATCCGTTTGGCGACGAACAGTGTAGCTTTTCACTTTAGAGACTGTGGACAATTGGGCTCAGAAGTCCATAGTCTTCACCGAGACGCTTTATAAACATTTTATGAAATCAAAAGGTTGGTTTGTATCTAAGGATGTGTTGTCATCGACATTACTATTTAGAATATATTGTTTTCATTTTATTTATTTACTTGTAATGTACATTTTATAGAAGCAAAATAGCAATTTATAATATAACAAATATATACAAATTATTAGTAGTATTAGTAGTATTTGCTAGTTATTTTTACAAAGAAATACACACATTGTATTTTATTTTGTTTGTATTTCCATACAATACAAATTCTCATTATATTTTATGGCAAATAACTCGAATGAACTGATCGCGTTTGCAGTTGTTATGTAAATTATTAAAATAATTACCACTCAGTTCTCATAATTCATTTCAAATTGTCTACAAAATTTTAATTTTGTATTATTAGCACTCAAGATGTGAACCAAAATTAAAACTATTATATCTAACATATCAAGTTTTTAGTTACCCCTGATTAAAAAATTTAACACATTCACATTTTTTAAGTTGTTTTTATTAGAAATCAGATACGATTCATCAATTACTACATCTCTCTGGTGGTTAGATTATTGTTTACTCCGAGCTATTTCAGGTCTGCCTCGATTCCCGACAAATGCATTATTTCAGGTGTTTTACTGATATGATTTTTGGCAGAATATTTTCGTTGTAAATTATGGAATTTATAATAATAGAATAAAATAAATGTTTATAATAATTATAGAACTTATTTAAAATTTTCTCAAATTACTTTCGAAAACAACAAAAAAATATGAAACTTACCTAAAATAATAACAATTATATCCTTCTAAATATTCACTTGCACACAATACATTCACTGTTAAATCAATTTACAAAATAGAAATCGATATGTCGTATTTTATTTCACAACCGATAGAGGCGCTGACTAGTGGCGCGCGCGCATTCCTCGCGACTGGCAGCAACTGACGTTTTCATTGCAAAACCCGGTGAATGGTATCGCAGTTATTTTTTTATTCTGTCACCGATTATTTACGAATATTATTCGAGTAATATACTATTTTACTAACGCTTTTTTGATATATTTATTCGAAACAACCACAAATTTTCTAAAGATGCGCAAAACTATATTTTTAATTGAATTCAATGTGATATATGTCATCACTTTTATTCCATTTTCTTTATCCTTTTTAATGCATAAGAACAAATTTCCTGAATATCTTTTTTGGATTATAATTTGGCCTGTATCGTAACGATCAAAATGTTGTATATATTTGATTGTAACCTGTCTTGTACTTAAATAAAAAAAATGCAATAGCAATTTCATTTTCAAGCACAACTTTATTGACCAATTAAATATTTTTATCCTAGGAATTTTATAAACCTGATAAAAATATTTGCTTAAAATAGCTAATTTGACGTTTTTTAACTATCTTATTTTTAAATTTTTTATATATCTTAATAATATATTCGGACACAGACCCAAGATAGAACGTACAATTTACATAATAATGACGACACAATTTAAATAATATGCTATAACTATGTTGCAATGTTGCATATTTTATTTGATAAGCAATACAGACGACATAGCAGAGATGTGGTCTAAAATCGAACAGGTTTTTCTAGATCTACCTTCTTTTTTATCTTCTTTCTTTTTCAAAATTTCTAAAAAGAAAAAAGTGACAAAATATTTAAAGCTGGTTTAACTAAAACATAACTCCGGAGTTCTTCTTTCATCTAACGTACGTAAATAACATATATTTGCTGGCCCAAACCTGGGACCGGGGGTGAATTATGGCTTTACAATTTGTGAGTGATAACTTGAACTAACCTTTTATGGCTTCAATTTACAAAATTTCGTAAAGGGCAGGCCAATAATGTCCTTCAAAATTTTATTATAAAAACGTATAAGTATGTAAACGTAAACGTGGCGATCACAATAGTTCATTAAATTGGACGCAGTGATACTAGGTTCGAACAAACAAGCATAGCCACCTTTTGAAATAATAATAATAATACCCACGCCCTTAAAGGAGGATGATACCTTTATTAGCCTGAAAGAAGGTAGGACCAGTTTTTGATTAAATCAGGCGTTACCTTATGAACATCTTTTTATTTCACATAGTTATTAATTTGAGTCTGAATATATATAATGTATAGCGATGCAACAATCATAAATCCATTTATCCGTGCAGGGGCGGAGAAAGAACGGGACGCCTATGACCTCCTCAGGGGTAAGATTACTCTTCGGAGTCAGTCGAATTAATATTTATGTATTATTTACATTTTTTTATTATTGCTGTAGGACAGCAGACAGGCTGGCGGCCCGCTTAGAATTTAGCAGTTACCGTCGCCTATGTGTGTTTGCAACGCCAGTGGCATCGCGAACACGCTTCTGACCCATAAGGGTACAGGAACTTGGGTCACTAATGCCGGAACACAACACAAGGTTATTATGGCGGCATACTTAAGACCAAAGGTAGTCGCCATCCAGACGGGCTTGGGGCCCTACCACGTAGCTGGGGTGGGTTGTTTTGTCGCCTTTTACGATAGGCCGACCCCGGCCGCAGAGGTTAGTATTCTTTCTCCGCCCTTGCACGGATAGAAGTAGTATGTCATGAATGTAATAGTAGACATGAATATAAGAAGTATGACATCTGTCTAGTTCTCATAACACAAGCGTTTGATGTTACTTTCTGACTAGATGTCGCTGTGTAAATTGTATGTTAATTTATTTACCTTCATGCATATCAAAAAGTTTAAGGTATTTAGTAGCTCAGAAGTATTACACGCGGACCAATCTAGAGGTCCTGGGTTCGAATCCCATGGTAGCATGCATCGCTTAGGCAGCCATGTACCGACGGTGAAGGAAAACATCGTGAGGAAACCTGTATATCGAGTTCACCCGCTAACCCGCCTTGGATAAGTGTGGCGGGAACACTGTCCGTTTGGGGAGAAATGACAGTATTCCCGCCACCTAGAAACAGGGGGACGCTATGAGCTGTTATTATTATATCAAGAAGTAAAATAGTCAAGTAAAAGTACTCCTAGGACCAAATGTCAGTAAGTCTACGGGATGTTTGTAAAAATAGTCACAACACAGACATGTGGCTAACGGAGCACTTCAGTAAAGTAATAAGAGTAGGAACCAGACAAGACAATTGCAGGATTTCTGCTAATAAAACTATTAATATTTATGTTATATTTTAATATTATATTATGTTACATCTTCGACGGAATACTCACATTCTATCTCTGCTTTTTAATATTTTATTCCTTCCCAATACACCTTTCTATCTTAAGTTTTCAGTTTGTTCATCATCTAAATAACCTTAATTTGCGCTCCTCTAATAATCTTAAACTAACAGTACCTGTACACTCTTCATCCTTTTACAATCATTCCTTCACTGTACAGGCTGTCCGACTATGGAACTCCTTGCCTGTTGCAATCACACAAGCGAAATCACTACTAATTTTTAAAAAAACTAGTTCGAAATTATTATCTGGATGAAGCCAATAAAGACTGATTAAAACAATTCATTTGTGTTATATTTTATTTTACTTACGCTATTTGCTTTTATGTTATATTGTTTATGTTATTATTATATCTTATTTGTATTACATTACTTTTAGCGCGCCATCTATAACAAAAGGTTTTTTTTATAGTATTCCGACCATAAGCTTGTCTGGAAGAAATCGCTTCTTAGCGATAAGGCCGCCTATGGTGCACTGGTTATAAGTTTAATATTAAGTTACTTTGCATGCATATAATTTTTGGTGGACAATAAAGAATAATCTATCTATCTATATTTGTGCATTATTTGGACGTAAAATTACGTTTAGTTTGATAACAATAAGACCGGCGACGTGGTTATGTGGGGTTCTGCGTTCTACTCTTATTACAGCCCCGGCCTGTCTAGCAAGTAATGGGGTTGATAGTGACGGCGGGCCCACTGAAAACCCGGTCGCCACCCAGAGCTACCGTGGGAGCACAGGATCGAATTTGATTTGAGGATCAGCCTATAATCATGGGTCTTTCCCCAAAAATAACTTCATACAAGAAAGAAAATATCAACATTGTTTTATCTTCTCTACCGTTTTGCAGGGACAAGGACAGAGAGCTGAAGGGCAGGTGGTCCCTAAGGAATCACTGAGCGCCATTATGATTCCTTAGAGCGTTCAGGTTCAACCTTGAAAACCTCAACTATATAACCGACTTCTTCCAATTTTCGATATCGGATTTACTAGTCTGCAGGATCTTGAGAAAATAATTATTATAATACTGAGAAATACTGACCTCTGCAGCCGCGGTCAGCATGTCGTAAAAGGTGACTAAATAACCCTAGATAGGTGGTAGGGCTCCAAGCCCGTCTGGATGGCAACCACCCTTGATTTTTAAACATGCCGCCGTAACAACCTTGTGTTGAATTCTGGCAGAAGTAATCAGGTACCACTACGCGTATTGCAGCGTGTTAGCGATGCCCCTGGTGTTTCAAACACCCATAGGCGACGGTAACTGCTAAATTCTTAGTGGGCTGTCAGGCTTGTTGTTGTTCTACAACAAAAAAGGCAATCCATCTATTTCCTAGGTCTAATAATTAGAGACAAATACTTCTTTTTACAACTCATATGCAGCAAAGAAGGGTCGAATGGCATGTATCCATATCCACCTAACTTTAGGCAAGTTGATTCCACCTATGAATTTTCGAACACCTCTTTTTTAATTGCAGAGGAACAGTGGCCTATGAATGTTTGTGACGCTAGGGGCACCCTGAACAGGCTGCTGTCCGATAGGGGTACTGGAACCAGGGTCAATTGTAATAACGTTCCGTTATTAGTAAGTCTTATATGTCAATAGTTTTGACATTTGTTAGATCTCGCACTTGGACATACATAATGTAAGAGAACACGTAGTTTTGTAATACAAAATAATAATAATAAGTAAAATAATAATAATAAGTATTAAAAGTAAAATAGCAGTAAAATATTAGTATAATAAACACCAATACAACAAACAGTGTTTTAATTAATTACAAAACAACAACAATAAACGCTAATTCCGGAACACAAGGTTTTTATGGCGGCATACTTACAGATCAAGGGCGGTTGCTATCGACATGGCTTTGGGCAACCCACGTTAGCTGCGAGGTAGGGCCACCAGCTCGTCCGGATCGCAATCACACCTCGTGTAAAGTATGCCGCCATTATAATCTTGTGTTGTGTTTCGGCATTAGTGACCCAGGTTCCTGTACCCTTATGGGACAGCAGTGTGTTAGCGGTACATCTAACGTCGTAAACATCCATAGCATCTCAACTGAGAATAATCTGTTAGATGGTAAACAAACAGCCGAAAACCATGATCATCGAAGGTCGGCCAATGACAGACGTACGAATCCAATGTCATCTTTTCCACAATAATCTGTAAGTCATGATTCTTTTGAACGTTTATTATTGTCGCAAAAGAAAACAATTTTGACGTGCGAAACATCTAAGGGCTTCTACACACGTACCACGACCACATCACGTCGCAACGACAAAATGCTGTCAAGCAGTGGTTAAGTGTGAATAGTGTCGCTGCAGCTTTTTGTAGTTGCGTTGTGGTACCGACAAAATGTCGATGTGGTTGCGTTAGAATGAAATGAATAAACCGGAGGAGGGGAAGAGTGCGGGCGGTGACGCGCAGTGTCGTTGCGTCGACGCAGCGTTGTGTTTGCGATGTGGTTGGTATCACACACACGGTCGATAACGACTGCAAAATGTGGTACGTGTGAATAGTCCTATTCATTTTCAATACGAAATATACACCCGGCCACGTGGTGTGATTGTGGTGTGGTCGTGGTACCTGTGAAGAAGCCCTAACAATATGAAATAGTAAATAGCTAACTAGTTATGTACCAATTTCGGGTGTTTGATAATATTTGCAAGGAAATAAAACATATTCAGTTATTAATAACGCAAAACATTAAAAAGTTGGACTAACTGAAATGTTAAAGATTACGTGAAATGGAAAAGAAAACAATCAGACAGCGGACTCAGGCTTCGAAACGAATGTGTGGGTTGCAAGTGGAATATAATAAATACTACGACGATGTAGATTCGACATTTAAATAATATTAAATATTAATTAAATATCGAATCTACACGAAATAAATACTTTTCCATTTCAAACAGAATATCAAACATGTTCTGAATCTTCTTGCTCCTGCTCTTATCACATTATATGGGGTCGGCTCAACACTCTCCTCTGTTAGCCGTCATCTCAACAACCTTTTTCCGTCATATCATATTTTTCGCCATTCATCCATCTTTTTTTTTGGTTTACCTTACTCCTGTGTACCTTATTTCTATCATTTTCCTTGTTATATGCTATTCTTCCCTGCGCATTACATGGCCAAACCACGCTAATCTATAATTTTTAAGTTTTTTAATAACTGGTGCAAATTTCTAATGTAAAAATGTTCTCAATGTTTAAAGTTATACATTTGTATTTGTTATTTTAATGTAAACAGAATACATTTGTATTTGTTATTTTAATGTAATGGTTTAAATGTAAACAGAGCTACCCTACTTTGAAAATGTAATTAATAACATGTTTTTTTTAATTAACAATACGTATCTTTTATTACCATTTCACTGAAATGAAACAATATACACCCCTGTGCAAGGTGTAATTAGTACCCGTTATTTAATTTAATAAATCATTACTAATATTATAAACGCGAAAGTTTGTATGTATGGATGTGTGGATGTTTGTTACTCTTTCACGCAATTACTGGAATGGATTTTGATGAATTTCAGTATAGTCATAGACTGGACCTTGGAGAAGGACATAGGCTACTTCTTTTTTAATTCATATGGCAGGACAATGTTTGCCGGGTCAACTAGTTTTCAATAATAATCAGTCCGCAACTTTCTCTTGTTGGGCTCGAGCCTGCTCCTAGATGCCCTAAAAGGAACGGGCAGCAAGGTATACGAGTACTGTCCGTTCCAGGTGTCACGCTTGTACAAGGTGGATTAACACAGAACTGGTAATCTCAGAATGCAGATTTTCTTTTGATGTTTTCGTTTGTCATCTGTACGTGTTAGATGTTTTTTTAATATACACACGAGATAAAAAAAATTGCCTAAGCGGTTCACGTAATCGTGGTATTTGAACCCATAACCTCTAAATTCCTAAATATGATACCACTAGGCTACAAAGAACCAGGCGTTCATTTTTTATTAACGAATGAAAATCCAGTTTCACAAATAATAAAATCATGACACTTATGGTAAAATAATAACAATGATTTATGTTAGTACTCATGTGGAAATTGCTATTTTTATACGGTAGGCACTATTTAAAATATTCGAAGGATATAATATTGTTAGTTATTTACAAAGAAATAAATAAACTACTCCAAATTGGTTTTTTCATGTGACTTTATATTTAAAATATTTTTATACGTGTTTATCGTGTAACATACGTGTAAATGAACACTATGAGGTATCGATACATTTAACTGGATCAATCGACGATAAGCGTTATCTGATAAAGGAATAATTACGATGTATCAAAACAATGGAATTTATTTATGGCGCTAATAGTCCTTGGGAGTAATATTCGTCATACTATATTATACTTCCTTAAACGGCTAATGCATGTGCCGGAACGCTAGCGGAGGTCACGGGTTCAATTCCCGTCCGACGTTTGGGTGTTTATGTATAACATGTATTTATTTATAAAAAAAAACCCTAGCACCTATAATACAAGTGTTATGCAATTTGGTTTGAGACTATATGGCGTTGTGTGAAATGTCATAATATATTTTTTATTATTAAACAAGGCATGTTATTTATACGTAGTCATCTTTAATGCTCATATAAAACACAGTGTCAATCGGTTTTGGTCGGTATGTCGTTGCGTCCATCATTGGTGATCACCATTCCTCGTCAGAAACGAGAAGAGAAGACTCTTCTACTCGTAGAAGAGTCCGACTCAACCAAATCGACTTCCCCGTGAAGTTTCGACGATGACCTTAGAGTTGAGTAGAGTACTGATGATGCGCTTTACTCGGGGTAAAATCAGGGGGCGTTTTAGTGCTATTGTAATAATAAATAAATAATAATAAATATTTTATGACAATTCACATAGCTCCATCTAGTCCCAAGCTAAGTAGCATAGCACTTGTATTATGGGTACTAGACAACTGATATACTACATATTATACATAAACACCCAGACGCGAGACGGGAATCGAATCTGTGACCTTCGCAAGCGTACCGAAGTGCGTTATCCGTTACGCGGCAGAGATCGTCAAATAATAAAGGCGGATAAATTTCAGGAGTGTGACCTCCGTTGGTACGGCCACGTTTTACGGTAATCCGATGCTTACGTGGGAAACAAATGTCGGGCCATGCCGCCTCCGCCGTGCCCGGCAGGAGGACGCTGGCTTGACGTCGTAAAGGTTGATATGCGTGTCAATGGGCTCACTACCAGAATGCTGAAGACCGTGCGAAGAGGAGTAGAAAAAGTCGGAAAGCGGACCCTGTGAACCGAAACGAAAGTTTGGGTGGCAACCGGGATACAACGCTGGGATGATGATAATGACAGAGGTCGTCAAATAATGATTTAATATTAATCTGAATTTTATATGATAATAACAGCTCATAACCTCCCACTGTTGGGCTAGGGTTTCCCCTGAGAGGGAATGGACATAACAGTGTTCGGTTTCCTCGCTATTTTTTCTGTAATACGCAGATTCGAACCCGGGACCTCTCGATTGGTGACCGAGTGCAATACTTAGCCAGGTGCCTAAAATCTGAAATTTATTGAATGCTATTTTGTGAGATTACAGCCACTTGTATAGTATTTCAATACACCTTATGATTGCGAAATTGTACTATATGATAGCAGGTTGTTAACATAAAATTTCTCGTCATCAGAAATGTTTTGTCGATAGATATACAAAATCCTATGATAATAGGCAAATACTAATCAAACGACTTATTATCTGATAAAAGAGCCGCATAGCGATGCACGCGTCCATTTATCGCCTTTTTATTTTATATTTAAATTGTATTTTATACAAAATAATATAGGTTTGGTAATAAATAAGAAAATAGTGGCTTAATACACTTATACCTTATAGTTGGCTGATCGCTATATGATTCATGGTCAATAATATTACTAGTTAGTTGCGAATTAGTGAAGTGTATAATAAAAAGTGTTTGACAGGATAATTTTTATTGTAAGTATAATAATTATCATATAAATTATCATGTGGAAACGTTTCATCAAATTTTGGCCCAAGTCTACCTCGGTTGAAAACTGTTGCACAATCAACAGAGTTGAACAATAAATAAACCATTAATACTTTACAACTACACGGTGACATGTATTGGTGGGGTTAGGTTACGTCGGTTTTTTTACTAAATATAGCTAGCCCCCCATGTTTTTAAATAAATGCTTACAATACTCTTTAACTATAGACGTAATAAATAACTATTAACTGGCCACGAAGTTAGGTCTTGTTTAAAAACTCGTTAATTAAATACATTCCTTAACTTTTTTAGTTAGGGAGTCAAACGATAGCAGTTAAAAAAAAGCCAAGTCTAGTCTATTTTATTACGCTTATTATCTCAAAACTAGATACTTAAATGACACTAAAAGGCACCCAAAAACCCTACACCCAGATATTCTAAATAAACTGCCTTCATTAGTACGTACTAAGCAAAATTTCAAATACAATAGCTAGGACACGCTAAAAGATGACGAACACTTAGATAAATGAATTCATCTCTAACACATTCGCTTGAAAACAAGAAACCAACAGTATCTCGGTTAAACAAGTGAAAAAGATCTGTCGATTATTTTTTTATCTTATCACGAGAATACTCCGTGTTATCTTGCCTTAGTTGCTCATGTTCTTTGACCAAGTGCGCCCGCAGTGCATCGCCATGTACTCGCGTATCACCCAAAACGATAATTTTTCAAAAAATGTATAATTAATATGGTAAGCCAAAATTTATCATTTATGTCTTAGAAATTAATGACAATTACGAACTGGAGTAAGATAAGATTTTACGCCTATAAATTCTTTCTAGTTGTTTGCAAATGTCTACGGAATTACGTGAGAATCTGATATGGTGAGGGGCCCTTTGTATTATGAAACTGAAATAGTAACGAAGAAACTAATGCACATATGCAAAATTTTATAAATATATAAAAATAAGAAATTACCTTTAAATACGGTATAAATAATGGTAGATGGTTGATTTGGTTATAAACGTCTTCCCAAAGAAGGAATAGTCTACTAATAGGATCAATCTAGTTAAAATTTTAATGACAAAGCAACGGGTGTGATCTCGAATATATATCCCAGATTTACTTAGAGACTTACAAAGCTGCAATAAGAATGTTACATTTGATAATTTTTCACGAATCAAAAAGAAAATATTTTTCTTTGTTTACTCGCTTAATCCAACCTCTAAAACAAACATTAGTCATTGAATAAGTAGACACTAGAAACGATGTAAAGTGAATCACATTAAACATGAATTTTGCATATTCAAGGCTATATTTTAAACACGTAAACTATGTCATTAGACTACGAAAACTTAAGCAAAATACATTTTTTTATATAAACCCCACAAAATATTTGTGGATTGGATACAAAAATTGCGTTAAAAATATCTTTAAATATACTAGAATTGGGTTAAGAATGTATTTTCAAAGCTTAGTAAGTAGGTAAATTTGCGTTAGGAGCTTAGTAGCTTATAATTGAAGAAAACAGTTTATTTTACATCTACATTTCGTATATATTCGTCTTTTAGATCCTTTAATTGAACAAGTTACGCTCGATTTAGTAAAATAAAATCTACAAGAAAAAATCAGCGTTTCCCCCAATATGAGTTCGAGTAACTTCGAAAGTAGTTAGATTAAACAACTTAGAATAAACGAGATTTTTTTTCATTGTTGAGAAAACAATGTTGGGCTGCACATGAGTTTAATATCTATCAACATTGTGTAATGGAATGGAACGTAAGGTTAAACTGAAATTCGAGATAAGATTTAACCAAGATTAGAAACTGCAGCTTCGTTTTATCTTAACTACGATTAACACGTGGTTTTCCATAGAGGAAAAATAGAGCATTGTAGTTGACATATTTAGTAAATATTTCATTCCAATAGCAAAGCTATGAATTACATGCATCAGTTTCAAGGCTTGCTAAAAATTGTGTGGAAAAAATAAATCTTTAGACACGAAAAACAAATTACAATAAACTTCGTTGAATCCCTTAGGTATGCGACTATTGTAGACAATCAAAATACTTATAAGGTTGCCTAGCCTAACTTTTATCAGGTCGGCTCCGATTCATTGAAAGAGACAAATGAAATCAATTCGGAAATCGTTTCAGAATGTAATCCATTAGATGGCATAAAAATTTGAGTCAACAATTTGACGACCAGAGGATATGATGATATTACTAGAATTTAATTTTAATTCAGTTTTATACTCCAAAAATAGTATGGTATCATTCCTTTTTAAATGAAACCTAACAAAAGAAGTAACGACAGCATTTCACGATATCTTAGGTAAATAATGATCATATTATGTTGTACACCTATTAAATATTCAGCCATACCTTCATTTACAATGAGAATATTTTAACAAAGATGTCGTCAAAACTGTTTGAGAGGAGCCGCAATGGAATACAAACCTATGGCTTTTCGGAATTTTTATTCATTACTACTTATTATTACTCAATAATAATATTATCACTCAAATTAATTACTACGAAGATTGAATTTGTACACATGTAAATAAGTTGTATTTTCACTAGTTCCAACAAATTCTTACAAATGCGGCATGAAAATGCAATAAGACTGAGGTGATGGGTTGCTGGGACAGGCTGGTCACTGGTGCTGGCAGGAGGAAGGTCTTTGAACCTGGTCAACTTGAAGATACCAAATTGAGAAGGTATATCTTTATTAAACTGATCTTTGAACAGTATTTTTTTAGCAATAACGCCAATTCTTTTATGAGTTAGTATTCATATTTATAGTCAATTGAAATTTCTAAGATCTCTGCTTCTGTTTATGACTAGTTCTTAGTACTGTTAGAAATATGAAATCGAACTTGGCAAGCAATATACGATTAGTGCTAAGCTATATAAGAAACTTAAGATTATTAAACGAAACGCTGCCATAATTTGTATTGAGAACAATATCACCAAAAACAAAACGGCTTGATAATTTCAGATGTCTGAGCCGATGGGATCTGACCGCGCTGGGCGTGGGCACCACCCTCGGCTGTGGGGTGTACGTCCTTGTGGGCCATGTGGCGCTGCACATGGCAGGTCCTTCGATAGTACTTTCCTTTTTGATAGCAGCTGTTGCAGCGTTGTTTGCAGGTAAACACAATTTATGTTCCTTATTCTTTATCGTCGTGACTGTATTTTTTTCCATCTGGGCAGAGGTTCTTATGGCTTTGGAATTTGAAGTTACTAACCTAAAAAGAAAAGGAAGGCGTGGTGGCCCCATTCTTTTTTACCACGTACAATAGTCGTTGACTTGATTAGCGTAAGTCTTCGTCTTTTATGAAAGAAGAATCCTTGTTACTTCCGCAATAAGTCCTTTTGTATGATACAGGCACAAAAATGGATGGAATAGGTCAGTGGTGCAAAAACTTTTTCCAACTACGACCCCTGCAGTATAACGAATTTTTTGGCGACCTCTAGATAAATCTTTACATATACGATGTATATTTGGCGCATTTCTTTCGGTTTCATTGAATAAAAACATCATTATATCTACTTACATATAATATTAGTTTTACTTATATTTTAAGAAAATACTTTTTATAGAACATAAAAAAATAACAGTAAAATTGCCTAAGACTAAGTGCTTCACAAACTTGATATTTTCTGGCCTCAGAGAATATCGAATGAACAGCTGTGGGATATCGGTCACGAAACACCGATCGATCACCAGGTCAAGCGCCGAAAGTGGAAGTGGATCGGTCACAACCTCAGAAGAGCTCCAAACCACACCCTAAGGCAGGCGCTGGATTGGACTCCGCAAGGCAAGAGGAAAGTGGTCTGACGTGGTTTGAGGCAAAATGCGTAGCCCTCGATAGAATGCGATGGCAGAGTACTGTGGACGCCCTCTGCTCTATCTAGGGGTCATAAGATATTAAGAAGAAAACCTGTTCAACCGATGCCTTCCATGCCAAAGGAGTGGTGTATTACGAGTTGCTAAATCGACCGAAAATTTCGAAAATTGGCGACCTCCAACAATCTTCTGGAGGCGACCCCTAGTTTGCGCACCATTGGAATATGTGTTTTCGAATTTGTTATTAAAATAGTGATTACTGTTTCTCCAACCCATATGGAAATCTCTTTCTTTATTAAACTCTATATCTCAATTTACATGACTTTAATATTTCGAAGTGTGTTTATTGACTACTTTTACTTTTCCAGGACTTTGCTATGCCGAATTCGGTTCACGGGTACCAAGAGCAGGCGCTGCTTATTCCTACACCTATACGACTTTGGGTGAAATGTTGGCTTTTATCATTGCATGGAACAACATTCTAGAAAATGTTTTCGGTAAGTTTAAGATTTGAGTTATGAAATTTGAATGATTAAAGGTGGATTTATATTTGTCTGACGCTGACTAAAAACGCCTGTAAGAAGAACAATCTTCTTCTTCCTGCCCTTATCCCACATTATATGGGGTCGGCATAACATGTTATATTAGTTGTGGCTTAGTTTTTACAACCGGCCGCCTGCCTGACGTTAATCCCTTTTTGGGGAAATATCTGTCATCCTTTTTATTTAAATTATTTTTCTCGTTTCAAATTGAGTATACTTCATAAAAATATGCCATGAAAAATATGTCGTAAACGCTGCTGTCGGTAAGGTCACTAATGCTGGAACCCAACACAAGATTACTATGGCAGTATTCTTATAGACCAGCGGTGGTTGCCATCCAAATAGGCTTGGGGCAAAGATGTCAAATTTTGTGGTTATTAAATTTTTTATGGTTGTAACGTTCACCCCCTACGTCACTTAATATATATATATATATAATATAATCCGTATATGTACCGATGTACATATATTTAAGAGGAGATTCGATTAGTAACGACGGATCGAACTAATAATTTTAGTTAAGAATTACGTATTTAATAGTTTCAATAGAAGTGTGATAAAATGAGCAGTCACAGATATAAAATCCTGTTTGATGAGAAAATTACACATTTGTGTATAAAATATAAATAATAAATTAATTAATTTCTATCACTCACCGAACACGACGGTTTCTGGTGATGCTCTGGCCGGAGATCGCCTTTACGGCTAGGACACCTACGTTGTGTTTTCCCAAAGTAGTAAACCTAGATTCTTTTATTAACCGGTGATTTGAGATATCGTAAGCTGTATATGTTGGAATACATCTATGTACTTATTTCTATGGGGCTTAACGGAAAATGGAATAATAATAAACATACTTATAATATTCATATAGGTCGATAAATATTAAAGAAAATATAAGGTGAGTAAAATGTAATTATTGTAAGGTGTTATGTAACGAGTATAGTGTGAGTAAGTTATTAGTCAGTTACTTATAATAAACCTTAGCCTAAAGTAACTCTAGTAGCTTTACAAATAGTGCTAACCTAACCACGACCGCGAATCGGGAATATTTCATTGTAAAACCGAAGCTCTACAACAAAATATGTTGCCCGGTGAAGTCACCCACCACCTCAAAGCCCCGCGAAAATACGACACTAACCTTCTACATTTAGTGTCCCACAATACAACTTCTCAGTATAATTTCTTGGGGAAAAGAGGAATAAGTGAATTATATAATGTGGCGCGAGAAATTGCCGAAGCTGTGAGCAGCGCTTATACGTTGGAGATTGAAGACCACATTTACCATGGGCGATACGCCTATGCCTATCGAATGGCGAGCAAAAGGACCTGGCCAACTCATTAAAGTATAGCAAGGAAAAGCATCTTGCGTCATGTCGAAGAGAAGACACAGGTCGGCTCAAGCACTTACATCGAGTCAGCACGTTAATGGCATTGTGGATAGTATAGTATGTTCGGCCTTATAGGCCACGTACTCACACCTCTCACAGATCTAGCAATCCCTTTTATCGATGTAATAATTCTAGTTATAGGTATGTAGTTATATAACAGGCAGAACCGCCTTATCCATAATAATGATGATCGTCAATGCAATATCGCTATGAGAATTAAGAGTTGAGTGATAAATTTAATTCCTCTATTCTCACTTTATAAACTTATACCAGAAGAATAATTGTGCAACCCAAGTGGCAACAGCAGCCGGCAAATCAAAGCTACTTTCTTTTATTACTTCACTAGGGTAAAACGTGCACTAACTTCAGTACAGTTTTACGGAGATAGGAGAGGAATAGGATTATAGGATTGACACTTAAAATAGCGAGTAAATGCTGCATTAGTTAAATGAGTTGAAGAATATCACGCACGAAGCGATTCTATATTATTATGCATGCTTATCGGTATAAAATTTGTACCCATTTGTGCACTCGTATTAGAATATAGCCAAGTATGCAGACCACAGACATTGAGATTGCTGAACCATAACCGCACTCGTCCGTTCATCGTCAGCATAGTAATACTCTAACGCTAAGACGAAGAGTGGGGAGTCAACGTTTGGTTTGGAACGTCTCAGTCTCGTAGTCTACACCTCCTGGTTACATTCCAGACAAGCATAACGCACTGTTAAGTGATAGACGAGATATACCAGTCGGTCCTCAACGTGGTACCATTCGGTCTTCAACTTGAAAGCCAACTACTCCTTAATTAGTTCTGGTTCAACCACAAGTGTTCAAGAAACCTTACAAGTTTCTAAATTCCATAAAATAACATCATCACAATTTTAGCGTTAAATCCCGGTTGCAACCCAAACTCTCGTTCCGGAGTTCAGGGTCCACTTCGCGCGATCCCCAACATCCCTGACGGCAAGTCCATAGGCAAGCATATCACCCTTTACGACTACTAAGATCAGCCTTTGATGCCCAGGGTCCACTTTCCAACCTTTCTTTTCCCCTTCGCATGATCCTTGACATCCCTGACGGCAAGTCCATAGGCTCGTAGTGCCCTTTACGACTACTAAGGTCAGCATTTACTCGATGTCTAAGCCTGGGTTCTTATGTATAAATATAACGAAGCCAATCAGGTAGCGCATACCCCATGCAAATATAATTAGGTCAGTTGATTTTCCTTATGTTCTAAATTAATATCTTAACCTAATTTAGTGTCGAAACTGATATATATTCTGTGTGTGATAAGTGATTGTGTGATGTGTAATGAAGTAATGATTTATAATTATATTGAATATAATATAATATATATAGTACATAAAATAGTTAAACGGGATATATTATTCGCGACTTACATTTGTATAATGTTGAAGTTTCATTATATGTAATTATAAGAATTTGATAAATTGTTAAACCTATACGACTTACTTGGCAGTCCAAAAGCTCCGTTTTGGACTGAGCCTCATTCACTGACTCTAAGCTAAGCCCTATTACGGAATTACACAAAATAATTGAAACATCTAGACTTATTCGCGTAATGGCTAACCTAAGACAACACTGACTCGACTGGGCCCTAGTTCGAGAAAATAACAAACAAAGGGCTAGGCACACCCGTGAATTATTATTAAATTAAATCGCGGAATAAGAAACAACACTGACTCTAATAATTCCCTATGTCGAATTTCCACGTTATTTTAAAATATCGCGAATCGCGGGATAGAAAATAGACTAAGCAATCCACATCATGAAAGATCAGAACTGGCCACATTCAGATCCAACACAATGCAAACCACCATAATCAATTCTCTATATAGAAACAAATATCGCGCGACGCGAAGCCAGGAGTTTGTCCCCGGCTGTTATTACTCTCTTCGAAAGCGATTTCTCTGATCCGCTCTTCCCGGCGTCCCGACTCAGAGTCCCCTATGAATTCTGATCTCATTCCTTATATTCCTCGCCAAATACAATCCCTTAACTATATTTCAAATTTCGTCACCTCTCCATAGAAAAAATTACGCGCCACAGTAAAATTCTTTTACAGTGTATAAACATGATTATTTGATTGAGGAAAACTATATAGATTATGACTACATTATCCAAAGTCAAAAGTTGTTAACCACACATTTACATCTAATACGACTTAGACCTCAACCAAGCTTTAGATTTGCAGAATCGTTGGCCCATCCTTTGCACAAAGTTACTATACTGCCTATTCACCTTCCCGATACTACGCTATGTCTTACATCAACAAGCACCCATTCATTTAAGCAAGAGAGCTGTTGACAGATTAAAATTGTAGAATATGTGAGTAAACAGAGAAGACATTCTTAAAGATTTCTGCCTACTATGAAGTCTGTCCAACAACAACAACGTTTTCCCTAATCTTATAGTATCGCTTAAGTATAAGAACAGTTTTATCAGCTTGGTACCGTCACAATCGCCCCTATAATTATGATGTAGTTCACCGAAATCATAATTATACAATTCACGGTACCAAAGTTCCCTTCTGTTTTGTTTCAAATCACCTCTATGTCTGACGAGTTAGCAGAATTAATTTATAGAAAGTGAAAAATAATCATCGAACGCTTTAACCGAATTTAAGGTTAACGCCATTCATATTGAATTTACTAATCAACCCAATATTGCACTCTACTTACTTGACTTGCGACCCTCCTATCAATATGATATTAAATCTTCTTCAAACATCTCACCCGTCACATATTGTCTTATTCGCCACCAAACTCCAACCGTGTAGATTGCAATATTAAATATTCACAAATGTAGTTTTTGTTTCATCTTAAATTTCGTTACATCTGTTATTACCCATAAATTATGTCTAAGGGTTGTCCTTCTATGCTGTGGTTGTTTAGGTTTTTTTTTTTTCAATAATTAAGAAATCTAAGTTGATCATGAAACAACCGAATAGATGTGGATAAATGTGATCACTAAGCATTTAATATAACGTATTAACATCCTTATTAAAATAGTATTGATTTCAATATCTGTATTTCTCATAAACATACAATGAACCTGACCTATAATATTAGACTAAAATGGAACACAAATTTGTTGCGTAGGGATCGAACCCACTGATACCACCGTATAATGTCGCTCACTTAATCTCAGACCCATCCGTACCGACAAGATTCATTGGCGCTTGCGCAGATTACGGACGAACTCTAATCTACATAATATATTAGATTATAATTGGTTTTAATATGCTATTATATAGGTATATCGACAATTACGTGGCGTAATGGCTAACGCACTTCGGTACTCTTGCGTAGGTCACTGTTTCGATTCTCGTCTCGCAGTTTGAGTGCTTATGTATTATATTTATTTGAAAATATATAAGCAGTATATCAGTTGTATAGTAACCACAACACAAGTGTCATGCCACCAACTCTGAGTCTAGACTGAGCTGTGTGAATTCTCACAAAATATTCTAAATTTTTATTTACATTACATTATAATTTATCACAAATTAACCCTAGCTACGTGGCAAAGCCACAAGCCCATCTCGATGACAACCACCCCTGATCCGCAAGTATGCCGCCATAATAACCTTGAGTTGTGTTTCGGTGTTAGCGACTCAGGTTCCTGTACCACTATAGGACAGCAGCGCATCCGTAGTACCCCTATCGTCGCCAACATACCTAGGAGACTGTAATTATTTACTATCAAGTGGGCCGTAAGCCCGTCCGCTGTTCCTCAGCAATAAAAGATATTTCCGTTCACTATTATTTATCTATAGAGAAATTGAAATTATTTTGCACAACTATAAACTGAAGAGGAATTGTGTTTATGTGGAGCCTAAGATCTAGGACGATAATTGAGTCGCAAATCTAAACCTGTGTCGTGTTAAGGGTGCCACGCAAGGGAACCTCTAGGACCCTATACATAACACAGATAATGAAATCATGTCTGTTTTCTACTCTTCCGGGGATCGAACCCGGAATTCCGAAGTCGCAGGTGCAACGTTCCAACCACTCAACTATATAGGTCTACAACTTATTATCATTATACAAAATAATATATTTTCACTATAAATGATTATCAATCAGCGCCCCTTCTTCACACGCCCCTCTTCACTTAGTGAAGGTCATGATGTATGATGCTAACAGGATTATTCTCAACCATATCCCAAATTTTGCTTATTTGTAAGCGTAGTTCATTAATTATGGTTTCGTTTAAATCCATTGAAATAGAACCTACTATAATATCGTTTTATCCCGGTATACAAAACCCCCTTTAGCGATTGCACTTAGTTTACCTAAGATCTCTACTTTACATAACAAAAAAGTTCGCCCCCATTATTAGTGCTTCAGATTTTATTACTAACTCTTCGTAATCTACAACACAATCCGTCGAGCTTAATACAGCCTAATAATGTAAACACTTACAACGTATGCATATAGGAGTCGTAGTAGTAGTAGAGTATTTATTTTATTGATTCTCAAACACAAATTTTAAATTGTGAGTCGCATTTAAACGATAGGGAAACCAACCTCAAATACCGAACCAAGAAGGTTGAATCCCAGATGATTATGTACCCTTTAGATCGTTAATATTTAATCACTTGCAACTTAGATGTCAATACTAAGTGATAACATAATAATATCCTATACCCTAACTAATAATAAAGTCGTTGTAGATATCACTTGAACACAAAATTAAAATACTGTTGGTGATAACCAATGTAATTGCTTAACGGAATTGTAATTCACGATGAACGTAATTAAACGCATGCTTGAATCAAAACTTCTAAGCACGTACTTAAAAGTAAAATTTTTAAATTGTATCCCACGCAATCCCTAAATACTTAACAGAAACCACTCCATGGTATAATAAATTCGTCAACCTTATCGCTAAAATTCCATAAGTATAACATTATTTTTTAGCTCAAGAGGGTTTTAGAGCGCAAACTAAGAGGTAATAAATAAACCCAATCCAATGAGTGGAGTCGCACCAAGAGCACATTATCGATGGGTTCAAGTATGAACTAATTATTGTTTAATGTTTTCCTATTTAGTAAATTATGAAAGGTACCCCACTTTTAACTGGAATATTTAAGTATTGTAATGATTTTACATTATAAAAACAAACTCTGTTTAAGTTATGTTAAAATTTATTAGACATGAGGCACTTATCAAGAACGTATTTGTTTAAAATACTCAACATTTTGTTAAGCTCGTTGTTTTATTTGTTGTAGTAACCATGGACGTATAGTTGTAACTAAAACCATATCCTTTGTTCTTTGTCTTAATACTGAGGAATAATTATATCGGATTTATTCTGATAAAGCGGATATTGTATTATACACACAATGTATACTATATTAGTTTTGTTTCTTACAATAATAATTTACATAGTGACCACAAACACCCATTTTTTAGAATTAAATAATTTTCCCATGAATAAACTTGGCAAGTACTTATTGTTATTATTACAGATTGTTTTTTTTTTCAGTACATAGATAAATCATCGATAATGATTCCTATTAGAAAGGCTATGCTTTCTGATCCTGAAACTATTTACGCCCCTTCAAATTCTAGACTTCGTCTACTAGAGATATCCTGTAATTCGCCCCTAACTACATTTGTATAATAGCCCACGGGTATGCACGCTAATTACGTTACACAAAGGTACGCTACCTTCTTTAATCTAGTGCTAAATACTAATTAGCTTCGCGAATATACTGCTTCCGGAAACTGTTAGCCAAAACTGATAATTAATTCAAAATTTAAATATATACTATAATAGATTACATACCGAATATAATAACTAGTGATGTATTCACATACAGTCAACATCTCAAATCTTGTGAAACCGGTTAATCCTGGTCACGGCACCAAATTGTAACGTTCACCCCCTACGTCACTTAATATATATATATATATAATATAATCCGTATATGTACCGATGTACATATATTTAAGAGGAGATTCGATTAGTAACGACGGATCGAACTAATAATTTTAGTTAAGAATTACGTATTTAATAGTTTCAATAGAAGTGTGATAAAATGAGCAGTCACAGATATAAAATCCTGTTTGATGAGAAAATTACACATTTGTGTATAAAATATAAATAATAAATTAATTAATTTCTATCACTCACCGAACACGACGGTTTCTGGTGATGCTCTGGCCGGAGATCGCCTTTACGGCTAGGACACCTACGTTGTGTTTTCCCAAAGTAGTAAACCTAGATTCTTTTATTAACCGGTGATTTGAGATATCGTAAGCTGTATATGTTGGAATACATCTATGTACTTATTTCTATGGGGCTTAACGGAAAATGGAATAATAATAAACATACTTATAATATTCATATAGGTCGATAAATATTAAAGAAAATATAAGGTGAGTAAAATGTAATTATTGTAAGGTGTTATGTAACGAGTATAGTGTGAGTAAGTTATTAGTCAGTTACTTATAATAAACCTTAGCCTAAAGTAACTCTAGTAGCTTTACAAATAGTGCTAACCTAACCACGACCGCGAATCGGGAATATTTCATTGTAAAACCGAAGCTCTACAACAAAATATGTTGCCCGGTGAAGTCACCCACCACCTCAAAGCCCCGCGAAAATACGACACTAACCTTCTACATTTAGTGTCCCACAATACAACTTCTCAGTATAATTTCTTGGGGAAAAGAGGAATAAGTGAATTATATAATGTGGCGCGAGAAATTGCCGAAGCTGTGAGCAGCGCTTATACGTTGGAGATTGAAGACCACATTTACCATGGGCGATACGCCTATGCCTATCGAATGGCGAGCAAAAGGACCTGGCCAACTCATTAAAGTATAGCAAGGAAAAGCATCTTGCGTCATGTCGAAGAGAAGACACAGGTCGGCTCAAGCACTTACATCGAGTCAGCACGTTAATGGCATTGTGGATAGTATAGTATGTTCGGCCTTATAGGCCACGTACTCACACCTCTCACAGATCTAGCAATCCCTTTTATCGATGTAATAATTCTAGTTATAGGTATGTAGTTATATAACAGGCAGAACCGCCTTATCCATAATAATGATGATCGTCAATGCAATATCGCTATGAGAATTAAGAGTTGAGTGATAAATTTAATTCCTCTATTCTCACTTTATAAACTTATACCAGAAGAATAATTGTGCAACCCAAGTGGCAACAGCAGCCGGCAAATCAAAGCTACTTTCTTTTATTACTTCACTAGGGTAAAACGTGCACTAACTTCAGTACAGTTTTACGGAGATAGGAGAGGAATAGGATTATAGGATTGACACTTAAAATAGCGAGTAAATGCTGCATTAGTTAAATGAGTTGAAGAATATCACGCACGAAGCGATTCTATATTATTATGCATGCTTATCGGTATAAAATTTGTACCCATTTGTGCACTCGTATTAGAATATAGCCAAGTATGCAGACCACAGACATTGAGATTGCTGAACCATAACCGCACTCGTCCGTTCATCGTCAGCATAGTAATACTCTAACGCTAAGACGAAGAGTGGGGAGTCAACGTTTGGTTTGGAACGTCTCAGTCTCGTAGTCTACACCTCCTGGTTACATTCCAGACAAGCATAACGCACTGTTAAGTGATAGACGAGATATACCAGTCGGTCCTCAACGTGGTACCATTCGGTCTTCAACTTGAAAGCCAACTACTCCTTAATTAGTTCTGGTTCAACCACAAGTGTTCAAGAAACCTTACAAGTTTCTAAATTCCATAAAATAACATCATCACAATTTTAGCGTTAAATCCCGGTTGCAACCCAAACTCTCGTTCCGGAGTTCAGGGTCCACTTCGCGCGATCCCCAACATCCCTGACGGCAAGTCCATAGGCAAGCATATCACCCTTTACGACTACTAAGATCAGCCTTTGATGCCCAGGGTCCACTTTCCAACCTTTCTTTTCCCCTTCGCATGATCCTTGACATCCCTGACGGCAAGTCCATAGGCTCGTAGTGCCCTTTACGACTACTAAGGTCAGCATTTACTCGATGTCTAAGCCTGGGTTCTTATGTATAAATATAACGAAGCCAATCAGGTAGCGCATACCCCATGCAAATATAATTAGGTCAGTTGATTTTCCTTATGTTCTAAATTAATATCTTAACCTAATTTAGTGTCGAAACTGATATATATTCTGTGTGTGATAAGTGATTGTGTGATGTGTAATGAAGTAATGATTTATAATTATATTGAATATAATATAATATATATAGTACATAAAATAGTTAAACGGGATATATTATTCGCGACTTACATTTGTATAATGTTGAAGTTTCATTATATGTAATTATAAGAATTTGATAAATTGTTAAACCTATACGACTTACTTGGCAGTCCAAAAGCTCCGTTTTGGACTGAGCCTCATTCACTGACTCTAAGCTAAGCCCTATTACGGAATTACACAAAATAATTGAAACATCTAGACTTATTCGCGTAATGGCTAACCTAAGACAACACTGACTCGACTGGGCCCTAGTTCGAGAAAATAACAAACAAAGGGCTAGGCACACCCGTGAATTATTATTAAATTAAATCGCGGAATAAGAAACAACACTGACTCTAATAATTCCCTATGTCGAATTTCCACGTTATTTTAAAATATCGCGAATCGCGGGATAGAAAATAGACTAAGCAATCCACATCATGAAAGATCAGAACTGGCCACATTCAGATCCAACACAATGCAAACCACCATAATCAATTCTCTATATAGAAACAAATATCGCGCGACGCGAAGCCAGGAGTTTGTCCCCGGCTGTTATTACTCTCTTCGAAAGCGATTTCTCTGATCCGCTCTTCCCGGCGTCCCGACTCAGAGTCCCCTATGAATTCTGATCTCATTCCTTATATTCCTCGCCAAATACAATCCCTTAACTATATTTCAAATTTCGTCACCTCTCCATAGAAAAAATTACGCGCCACAGTAAAATTCTTTTACAGTGTATAAACATGATTATTTGATTGAGGAAAACTATATAGATTATGACTACATTATCCAAAGTCAAAAGTTGTTAACCACACATTTACATCTAATACGACTTAGACCTCAACCAAGCTTTAGATTTGCAGAATCGTTGGCCCATCCTTTGCACAAAGTTACTATACTGCCTATTCACCTTCCCGATACTACGCTATGTCTTACATCAACAAGCACCCATTCATTTAAGCAAGAGAGCTGTTGACAGATTAAAATTGTAGAATATGTGAGTAAACAGAGAAGACATTCTTAAAGATTTCTGCCTACTATGAAGTCTGTCCAACAACAACAACGTTTTCCCTAATCTTATAGTATCGCTTAAGTATAAGAACAGTTTTATCAGCTTGGTACCGTCACATGGTTTATAAATAAATAAATATTCTTGCCTTGTTTAATTGGACGTCGGAACTCTTACTCGCCATACGGATTGATCGTTCAAAGTTGTTAACAGTATGGATTCATCAAACTCAAATCTTAAAATATTTCATATTTTATTTACAGGAGCCGCGAGTTTGGCTAAGGGATTGAGTATGTACGTAGATATAATAACGAATAATACAATCTCCGAATGGTTTGTTGCCGCCATGCCAATATCTTTTACACTAATGTCACCGTATTTCGATCTTCTAGCGTTTCTGATAGTAATCGGATTAGCAAGTAAGTTTTTGATTTTCATATAAATTCATTACCATCATCTTAGCGTTAAATACCAGTTGCAATTTAAACGTCCGCTTATCACCTTTGGCGACGTCAAGCTAGCACTTTCTGGGTTCTCCTGCTGGGCTCCTGTTGGGGTGCGATTGCCGTAAAATGTGGCTATGCCAGCGAAAGTCACACTCATGCAGTTTATCCGCTGACCTTGAACTATTCGATTTTCAAATAGACTATGACAATATAATATGTTGGATCTGGATGCATAAAATGTTTACATATATTTAATTGTTTAAAGACAGTAAATATATTTATTATATGAACCGTGTAGTCGTGCTCTAGTATGAGAAGAAAAGACCTATCCATCTTGTTCTTAAGGTTCATTATTATTATGTGCTATTTGAATAAGAAAAGTATCACGAAAGGATATTTTATCCGTGCAGGGGCGTAGAAAGGATACTGACCTCTGTGGCCGGGGTCGGCCTGTCGTAAAAAGGCGACAAAACAACCCGCCCTACGTGGTAGGGCCCCAAGCAAGCCTGGATGGCGACCACCTTTGGTCTTAAGTATGCCACCATAGTAACTTTATGTTATCTTCCGGAATTAGTGACCCAAGTTCCTGTACCTACCATAAGGGTTTATGGGACAGCAGCGTGTCAAAAAGTTCACAAATGTTTCATAATAATAAGCAAAAATATAGATCAATGAAAATAAAAGCTTAGAATGATGAATCGATGCAAAGCTTGTGTAAAGAAGTAGTGGATACCACATATATATTTTCAAAAGTAGTCTAACAAAATAATGTAATTCAACAAATGAATTTAAATCAGTTTGTTCATATTTCAGTGTTATTATCATTTGGTGTTCGGGAATCAACAATGGTGAACAATGGGTTAACAGTTATCAATATGAGCGCTATTCTGTTCATAATAATTGTTGGCGCGGTATTTGGTAAGAGTTGTTATTAAAAATAATATGTAAGCGCATATCCTTTTACCTAGACTTGAATCCCTATTATTTCGGAGCCCAAGCTTTATTTGCCTCTTTTTATGATACTATCATATCATTGACATTCGTTTATTTCTTACAATAACAAAAACATATTTTTGTGTATTTCTTACCATATTTAATATTGATATTTGTAATATATTTTTAAATTTTTTGTACTGTGGCGGTACAATTAAATAATACTTTCTTTAGTTTACATTTTTTTCATAGACTTCATGTTTATTTTTATTTTAATTAACCTCAGTTTTAATGATGAAAGTAAATGTTCAGTTTTAATTGATAGCCAAATAAGTATGACGGATAAGTAAAGAGTGTATGTATCTTTATTCCTAAATTAGGAGACTGATTTTGATGATCTATATTGTTTTAAATCTGATAATTATGAAGATAATAAACTGGAAATCAGTTTGAAACTGATAATTGCCTGTTGGAATATGAAAAAAACATTTTTCAGTTCTGTTTATATTTGGGGCTGTCATTAGTTTGTTTCCCCAAAACTTAATGATTGTTATTGTTGCTTCTAGAATATGAAATATTTAAATAAATATTATAACATATTTAGATACTCAATGCATTATTAGAAAAATAATATATAAAATATTTGTTAATATTTTCAGTGGATTTGAATAACTGGTATATACCATCGACGGAAGTCCCACCAGGACACGGTGTGGGTGGTTTTTTCCCATTCGGTGTTTGGGGTACGTTACGCGGAGCAGCACTTTGCTTTTATGGCTTTGTTGGATTTGACGCCATTAGTTCTACTGGCGAAGAGGTAAACGTTTGTCAGTCACCATAAAAATAAGAAATGTAACAGTTGTACATAGAGGCAACAAATAAACCATTGAATGAAATGAATTGAACACTATCCGTGCAGAGGCGGAGAAAGAATACTGACCTCTGCGGCCAGGGTCGGCCTACGTAGTAGAGCCCCAAGCCCGTCTGGATGGCGAAAGCCTTTGGTCTTATGTATGCCGCCATAATAACTTTGTGTTGTGTTCCGGCATTAGTGACCCAAGTTACTATACCCTTATAGGACAGCAGCGTGTTTGAGATGCCACTGGCGTTGCAAACACCCAAAGGCGACGGTAACTGCTAAATTCTAAGCGGGCCATCAGCCTGTCTGTTGTTCTACAGCAATAAAAAAATTCAATTATATTTATAATTCTTCCAATGAAATTCTGATGATTCTATTAAGATATTCTTCTTGAATTATAATGGTTTTATTTTCGATATTAGTCATCCTCATCGCCTGGTTGCTGATCTAAGATTTTACTTCAGAAGCATGATTTGAGAAGAAAAAATGTTTTGTATTTCAGGTGCATGAGCCCCATAAAGTGATCCCATACGCGATATTATTGGTACTGTGTGTTACATTAATATCGTACATGAGTATTGCCATTGTCTTCACTATGATGGTTCCTTATTATTTAGAGGTAATATATTTTTTCGTAATCTAAGGAAAAGGTATAAAATGTATGTGCTATAAGTGTAAGCCATTATTGAATTTGAATGTTTCCAGGATGGAATAGCTGCAATTGCTTTAGGGTTTACACATGTTGGAATGGAATGGGCGTGGTGGGTTGTATCACTAGGAGCAATAATTGGTATATTCACAAGGTAAATTTATATTTAGTAATATATATGTATAAATTATCAGTTGCCTACTATCCATAGCACAAGCGCTCTGCTGCTTACTTTTGGACTTCATGGCGCTGTATGAATTACTACAGTATTTATTATAAAAAAGTGTGGGGTGCTGTCAATTGTTTTATTATTAATTTAACGCCATCTTCTGGCAATGTTATATATATATATATATATATATATATATATATATATATATATATATATATATATATATATATAATATAAAGCGTGTAAAAAAAGCAAAAAGCCACCGTTCCCAGGCGGTCACGCATCCAAGTACTGACCGTGTCCGACGGTGCTTATCTTCGCTGATCGGGACGAGAACCGGTCTGCAAATTCATTAATCCTGAGGATTTAATCCTGGTAAAGATAATGATACAAACTATACAGATTATTGCATTGTCATCGGTGCTTGACAAGTGTGCAAAGTTTCAAATCAATCCGTCTCGCGTCGTTTTGAAAGGGGTGAAAATCACGTTCAAAGATTCTGTTACAAAGATACATAGATTGAAGTATCTAAGCAAAAAACCTCAGACCAGGTAACAACGACTAAAGTGCTTTTTATAAGCTTTCAAAGCTTTTCTATAACATTTAAACGTTTTAAATCAGCAATGATGAAGTTTTGGCTAGTTTTCAGCAGCCATTTTTGCTAACTTATAATTATAACAGTCATCGATTGATGATGGACACATAAACCTATTCTTATAATCGGCTAAATTAGTTTTAATGATGAAACAATTAATTTCGAAAACGTTATAATATTATGACAATTATGGTATACCTACTATGCCCTAATTTTGTAGAAAAACCTAACACAATATCTAGTACAACGAATATTGGAAACAAACATATTATTAAATTTTTTGTTGATTATTTTGATCGATTTCAAAGATTTTGTGATATTATTTATATTTTTAAGGCTTTTGTAGTGCTGAGGAACAGCAAATATGCTGACGGCCCATCCATTTTATACTAAGCAGTTACCATCATATGTGGATATTTGCGATTTTAAAGACATCGCAAACGCGCCCTATTAGGGTACTGGAACCTAGGACACTAATGCCGGAACAGAACACAAGGATATTATGGCGGAATACTTATAAACCAGAGGTTATCTTCCTTGGAGCACTACCACTTAATTAAGGTTGTTTTGTCATCTTCTACCACATGCTGATCCCGGTTGCAGTTGTCAATATTCTTACTCCACCCTTGTATGGAAAAAAACGACTTAAAACCACTTGTGGTAGCAAGTTATCTGCATGTAAGATATCTGCGTGTAATTTATAGACATATCCAATTGTTTCCAGTTTATTTGGGGCGATATTTCCTCTGCCAAGGCTTCTTTATGCAATGTCATCTGATGGACTGATGTTTTCTTGGTTCTCTAAAGTAACTAGTCGGAAGTCACCTGCCATCGGCACAATGTTATCAGCCTTTGTTATTGGTAAGAATTATTTATCATCATCAAATATTATAATAACAACCCATATACTACTGAACTTGGAGCTTCTCTTAATAACGCCAAGGGAACGAACAAAATGAAAGACAAGACAACAAGACAAAATAAAAGAGATGAATGATATGGTTGGAAAATCTGTAAATAAATGTTGGAATGAAATAGCGGAATGCATTAGACGTGTAGCAAAGGACCTTTTTGAAGAAACGAAAGGGTAAGGTAAAATTGAGAAAGAATCTTGCTGTTGGAATAAAGGAGTATAGGTGATTCTGAAAGAAAAGAAAAATGCTTTTAAAGAATGGAAAAGTGTGGATGAAGAGAATGTTATGTTAAAGAAAAGTAGGAGAGGAAAGAATATTTAGAATATAAGAAGAGAGCAAAAACAGCTGTTGTTGCCTCCAAGGCCAGGGAACAAGCCAAGCTGTATGAGTTTTTGGGAAGCCCTGGGGGTGAGAAACATTTTTATAGAATGTTGAATGATAGAAAAAAGAATGCAAGGGACAAACCATATCAAATGCATAAAAGAATATTGTGGAAGGGTCTTAACAGATGATGTAGAAATAAAGAGCTGATGGAAAAATTATTTCTGTGAATTGATGAATGAAGAGAATGTCTGGAGTGGTATGTTAGCGAACGTACTCGTTAATATGGGCGTTATGAAAGAAGTGAGTACGACTGAAGTTAGACTGGCTATGGATAGTATGCCAAATGGCAAGTCTGTAGGACTGAACGAAATACCAGTGGAAGTATGGAAGTTCTGGAAAGAAAGATGGAAGTGGCTGACTTTGTTCTTCAATAAGCTGTTGCAAGACAAGGCGATGAATGGTGAAATAGTGCGCTAGTGCCTATTTTTAAGGAATAAAGCTCATGTTGCACAGCATGAAGATTTGGGAGAAAGTAATTGCAAGGCGACTACGAGAGGAGACCGAAATAGGTGAGAAACAATTTGGTTTCCTACCCGGGCGGGGGACAACGGATGCCATATTCGCACTTTGCTAATTGTGCGAGAAATACAGAAGTGCACATATGAACCTGCATATGGTATTTGTTGACCTCGAAAAGGCATATATATGACCGGGTTCCTAGAAAGGTTTTGTATGGATCGGAATGCTTGGCCACAAAGGGGAGGGACGAATGGGTATTTCATGCTCAGGGAATGAGCATGTTGAGATGAATGTATGGAGTTACGAAAGTGGATAAAATTAGAAATGAGTATATTAGGGGAAGTGAGAAATTAGCGCCAGTTATTGAAAAACTTAAAAGTAATAGACCGGCGTGGTTTAGCCATGTAATGCGCAGGGAAGAATGACATATAACAAGGAAAATGATAGAAATGAGGGTGAATAGATACAAGAGTAGAGGTAGACCAAATAAAGATGAATGGATTGCGTAAAAGATGATTTTTTTTTATTGCGTAGGACAGCAGACAGGCTGACAGCCCGCTTAGAATTTAGCAGTTACCGTCGCCTATAGGTGTTTGCAACGCCAGTGGCATCGCGAACACGCTGCTGTCCCATAAGGGTACAGGAACTTGGGTCACTAATGCCGGAACACAACACAAGGTTATTATGGCGGCATACTTAAGACCAAAGGTGGTCGCCATCCAGACGGGCTTGAGGCCCTACCACGTAGCTAGGGTGGGTTGTTTTGTCGCCTTTTACGACAGGCCGACCCCGGCCACAGAGGTTAGTAAAGGGTGTGAATGTTGGGATGCCGGCTAACAGAGAAGATTGGAAGAAGAGAACATGTTGTGCCGACCCCATATAATATGGGATAAGGGCAGGAGGAAGAAGAACAAACGGTATACTTGTTCTCGGAAGATTGGACACACTAATAATTTTTCGCTGTGGACGTACAATGTTTTCCTTCCCCGTATATTAGATGCGATAAACTAAGACGTGCAAGTGATGATGAATCTATGATGATAAATGTTGATAGTTTACGTCGGATCTATAATTAGGGTCCACTGAGTGCTAGAAATAGTAATACAGTAAAACTACACAACAACATTTCTTAAAACAGGTATCATCTTTATGATATGATTAAATTATTTTATGATTATTATGAAGTTTTAGGCTTGTTTAAGGGATAATCTTTGCTGAATTTTAAATATAAATGTTTGAGTTCTAGTTTTAAGACCTACTTGTAACTTCTGATTCACTCGATTAGGGTAACATTTATATTTATTTCATAAAAAGGCTTAGTTAAATCGATTTTTTTATTTATCCTGCCTATATATGGTCATGTAGAATTTTTAAATCTAAACGTGGTTATTTTTAGCGGTATTGGCTGGACTAATAGAGCTGGACCAAATGTTGACAATGGTGTGCATTGGAACTTTATTTTCTTACACGGTTGTTGCTGCTAGCGTTGTTTTATTGAGGTAAATAATTTTATTAATGGTAATGAATCTGATTAAAGATGGTAATGAATCTTAGCTTCTTTGATAGAAGTAATAGTAGAGTTATATATATTACCTAGAAAATTGCAAAGGGTGATGAATAAATTCTTGTCTTTGCTAGTTCACTTAATAAAAATTATTAGGTTTTTGCTTCGGGAGGTGAGATATAAATAGCAAAGGTCGATGCTTCGGATACTAATGAGATCAGACATATAAGAAAAGTGAGTTTACTAAATCCAAGCTGGATGATTTCGAAGCACCGAAGGAATCTCAATCTTAGGAATCTCAGTAGATTTGTAAAATCGACAGTACTGTCGTGTTTCACGACACAGCTCAGGCTAAGAACGTCCGGCACGACCGTGTCTATTTTGACAAAATATATTATCTAAATAGTTTGTTTTGGTTTAGATTTAGGAGACCGACCATTGTATGTTTGTAAAAGACTTCTGAGATGTGGTGAGTGGTCTTTGAAAATTTATTATAAAAATTATGTGAAATATATATTAAGGGGCTTATTTTATTTGTAGGTATCGTTTGGAATACGCTCCAGAATCGTCAGTGAGTTACTTCAGGCAAATATTTGGCTGCAGCCCTAGGGTGCCAACAAAGTCGACTATACGAATTATCGATATGTGTTTAGGCTTATTTAGTAAGACAATTCACATTATATACCTAATCATCATTAACCACTTGTCTAGTGTTTAACTCCAGTTGCATTAAATTTCGCTATTTGAAACTTAAGGTCTCCATTACTGAGTGTCGATGAGTGTTGGAGCAAAAATGTCCTGGAGTGGAGACTGCGTCTAAGCAACGCAGCGTAGGACGCCCCCAAGCCCGATAGACTGATGACCTACGCAAGGTTGTTGGTCAGGTCAACTAAAAACAAGGGACTAGGATATGTGGCACAAACTTGGGAAGGCCGTCCGGCAGTGGATAATGATTTATTTATTGTTAGAACTGTGTACATTATAATGTTGGTAAGTACATTTTGTATCAACAGTTTGCCTTTTTAAGGCGTACAATATTTATAAACGTATTTTTATGCTTCAAATTATTACAAAATAATAGTAACATATTCATTTATTTGCAATTATAATTTAATTATATCTAATTTTTTTTTATTTGGCTGATGACAACTGAAAACACAGGGTTTTCAAATCTAGAATAGAAAAGTACACCCAGATCAGAACCAAATATTTGCAGATCATGCAAATATATTTCATCATGCATGGCAGTCTTACAAGGCTACTTTGTCACTGAACTAACCGTATCATAATCTTTATTTTCTTTTCAGTTTGTGTTTGTAGCGTGTTATCAGTGATACACATGCTCGTGACGAACCCCTTAATTCCGAGCTTAGTCCTGCACATGTTCCTCGTGATACTGATATTCATTATGTCGGTGCAACCGAAAATTAAAGAGGAGGTCTACTTTAAGGTAAATTTTTGTTATTTTTTATTTAAATTTTTTTTTAACATTCTTAACTATTCTAGTTATTATAATAATATTCTATTTATAGGAATTCCTACATTATAATTTCTTTATACTAACTAATATTATAAATGCGAAAGTGAGTTTGTTTGTTTGTTACGCTTTCACGCCTAAACCGCTGAACGAATTATGATGAATTTCGGTATAGCCATAGATTGGATCTTGGAGAAGGACATAGGCTACTTTTTTTAAATTGATATGGGAGAACAACGATTGTCGGGTCAACTAGTAAATAATATATCTACCTTGTGATAATAGTTAACAACGAAGTGAAGAAATGCAACCTTAAGATACCGGTATGAAATTTTTAGAAGAATCATATACCTACTCAACATATTTACATATATCTTTTATTTTTTTCTTCGTGCAGTGGCGGAGTTAGAATACTAACACCTACGGCTGGGGTCAGCCTGTCGTAAAAGGCGATAAAACAAGCCCAGTTACATGGTAGGGCTCCAAGCCCGTCTTGATGGCAACCACCCCTGGTGCATAAGTATGCCGCCTTATAACCTCTTTGTGTTCCGACAGTAGTGATCCAGGTTCCTGTATCCCTATGGGACAGCAGAGTGTTCGCGGTGCCCCTAGACATCTGTAGGCGACGGTAAATGCTTACTATTATGTGGGCTGTCAGCCTGTCTGCAACTCTACAGAAAAAAAAATATTATTATTAGTTTTTATTTATGGCTCAGGAACAGCAGAAAGGCTGACGGCCCACTTAATAGCAAGCAGTTACCGTCGCCTATGGATGTTTGCGCCCCCAGAGGCACCGCGAACACTCTGGGTCATTAATACCTCAACACAACATTATTATGGTGGCATATTTATAGACCAAGGGTGGTTGCCATTCAGATGGGTTTGTGGCCCTACCACGTAGCTTTATCGCATTTTACGACAGAGGTTAGTATTCTTAATCCACCTCTGTATGAAGAGAATTAGTGTTATTACAGTTACCATATTAATATTATAGATGTGAAAGTAAATTTGTTTGTTACGCTTTCACGCGAAAACTACTTAACCGATCATCATGAAACTTTGTATACATATTCGTGGAGGTATTAGAAGTAACGTAGAATACTATTTGTTGAAAAAAATAATTTATGAAGATTTACTTTTTCCCTTTCTCATTTTTTTTTGATATAATTTTGCCTGTTAATCACCCAGCGGGGCGGGCGTAATCGGCTAGTTAGTATACAAAATAAATGCTATTAACTAAATTAGTCCTTAGACAATAAGAAGATTTGATACTAGTTATATCCGTGTCATTGTGGCCATAAAAGTAAATATTGCTAATTTATTATGATGATAAATCCATTCTTAACATTCACAAAAATATAAACAAAGAACCATTTATGAGTAAAACATATTTTTTCAGACTCCCTTGGTTCCACTTGTTCCCTGTATTAGCATCTACACTAATATACATCTGATGATTCTTATCAGCGCAGACACATGGATTCGTGTCGCGATATGGATTGTAGTTGGTAAGTGATCATATTAAGTACTGTGTTGGAACTAGTATTGAAAGCCGTTAATTTTAACTTAACTCCTTAATTAAAAAATTACAGGAATCCTGGTTTACATGTTGATTTTGCGATTCAAAAAACAAGAAAATAATTTAGAAGAAAACGTGATAAATTTTAATATTGGTAAGAATGGGAAACCACCAGTGCAGATCATTGTAGAATCACCAACACCTCCGGGTACTATGATGAGAAGTAGTAATTATGGAGGTGTGATCGAAACGTTGGAAGAAGAAATTGAAGAGGCATCAAATACGGAAGAGAATCTTCAAGGAAGTGATATTACTGTGTTTCAAGCGTATATTGAAAATAATGAAGAAAAAGAAGCAAAAATTATTGATTTACTAGATCAAGTTCTGCAAGCAGAAGAAGATTCTTATGGCGAAATCATAAGTTTGAAAGAAAAAGAGGACGTTGTTGTGATCCAAAATGTCCACAGAAAATCACTAAGTGAACTATCAGATGCAGGTTCTGATGCATCGATGGGTAACCAAGTGTTATCTAAGTACGATGTTATTGCTCAAGTACACAGAGAAGATTTGCCGAAGGTCACCGAAGAGGAAGAGAGAAATGATAGAGATGTTGAAGAAGAAGAATCAGTAGATATAAATGAGGAAGTTACTGCATTTAACGATGATAGCGAAACAAATTCTCGCACAGATGAATCCGGATATTCTGATACTTTTGACAGAAATTTAAATGAGTTGGTTGATGAAATTGTAAGTATACCAATTCCACCCCCTTTACCTTTAGATGAAAATTTCTTTCACAATTCAAATTTTAAAAAATCATATACTATACCTGCAAGACCAAGTCAAAAAATAGAACAAAAAGAGGAGACAGAAGAAAAAAATAAGCCCAGAGAGAGTATACAATCAAATAATTCCCATGGAGATGAGAATATTATTTTTGGTAGTGATAGACAAATTCATTTTATGAGTAAACTTAATAATATATTCCAAAATAAAATGTCTTCCAGTGATGATGAAGAGCCTAGAAAAAGATCACACTCTACTGGTAATGTTACTGATGGTGTAGAGTTTAGTATTAGTAGAGAGCGACCCTCTGCATTTTTAGATCTTAAAAAAGAGATACTTTCGAAAGAAGCAGCACAAAATTTGCGACCAGTGAATGTAGAAGCAAGAAGTACAGATAACTCAGAAGAAGAAGAAGATACCAGTATGAATAGAGAAGATTTAAAGTCAAAACTTGAGAATATATTTGCTATAGGTGGTCCGCAATTGCTTAAACCGCGACTAATGAAATCGAATCCACCAACACCTGAAGAGGCTTACCAAACTGACAATTCTAGTACAGAAAGTATACCAAAATTGCCAAAAATGGAGAAAATGGATACTTTAAAACGGCAGAAGGCAAAATTTGGTGAAGTTATGAAATCATTTAGGTTAAGTTTAAATAAGGACGATGATATTTAAATACTTTTTTGGGATTATTTAAGAAATAATTATATATCAGTGACATTTTGTGTTGAATTCAGGTAAATGGAATTAAGCTAAGCTAAAGAATTGACGAAATAGAATTTCACATCGGGTATAGCCTAGTCTTAATAAATAAGTGCCTTATAATTTATTTAAAAAAAGTTATCCCATGAATAGGTTTATTCTTAATGTATTTCATAATTAAAACGAAAAAATATTGTGTCTGGTATTCCATTAGATTGTAACTGGAAAAATTATAGTTTTAAGTTATTAGCGTCATAAATGCAGTAATAGTTATTACATAAGACTGAAATAAAGATATCTTCATCAAATAAAGATATTTTTACATATTACATTATTCTTCTGGTATTCTTCGAATAAGAGAGTAAATTACAATATTCATACATACTTGATTTTAAAGAAATATTAAATTCTGCAGAACTAGAAATTTCACAAAATGGGATGTTTTATCTAATGTAGCAGAGATTCCATTGGGTCGAAGTATCCAAGACATTTCTCAGCCCCGAAACAAGATGTATAATTTTCCCATAACAGTTTTAGTATTAAATACACTATAAATTTATATAATTAATAAAATGATAGATATTTGGACTTTCAACTCTTTTCACAACCCTCCGCAGTAATAACACCATTATTGACTCCATTTTCAAACGTTCATCACTAAAACTTTGCTACATATTATGTAAAATTTGTTTAAGTACATAATCATTATCAAAAAAGAATTAAACTCTGGCAATTATTGTCCCTGCAGTCCAGTTGATTTAAAAAAAATATATTCAAATTTATATTATACATAAAATAAATTAAAGTTTTAAACAAAAATTCATTTATTAAAAACTATAAAATATTCAGAAAAACAAAATTATTTAGTCTCACAATGGTAGAGATCTTCAATCACATGATGTAGCTCCATTTCCCTAGCACATCCCAGTAGAAGTTCATCGATTATTTGTTCTGATATGCTGAAAATCAATCAAAATTAAAATAGTAAAAAGTTGAAAATGTCTAGTTTTTTTAAACATTGACATGTCACATCCGTGTTGCAAATGCAGCTTAGATAAGCGTTGCGGGTACAAAACAATTCCCTTTAGAGTAAAGCTCCAGACCAACTTTACGGAAGTTATTGTCTTTAGAGCTATTAGGATCTCCGGGTTTCCGGTTTCAATCTTAATACGATGAATACGAGATAGATATATGTGGTATTTCTTCCGGCATCTCCTTGGTATTTATAAATGTCTGGATATTTATACCTAAAGGAATTAATACCAACCATCCAATCATCTCCCAAGGTTTGCCCACAGCGCTATTGGCATACATGGGGCTGCTGAGCATGTGCTGTACAAACTTAGTGCGATATTGAAACAAATTGTCAGTAGTTTTTTGTGATATGTTAAATTGCAGACGGTGTCTGTCAAAATCGTTTGAAGTCGACGTGTTCTGGTTGAATGGTGTCGGTGTTTTCTTTCTGATGGTTTCTTCCAAAATCTATAACAGATAAACGTCTCTTGATATGTATATCATAAGAATATAATATAAGTCCTCTTAATTAACAACGATTAATCCATTGAACGTCTTCAACAAATTAATGTGCTTACAGGCAAGTAAACATATTTTTCTCCGTACAGGCGCCGAGCAAGAAAAAACAACCCTAGTTATGTGGTAGGAGGGTCCCAAACTCGTCTGGATAGCAACCATCTCGAGTTTAGAAGTATACCGCCATAATAACCTTGCGTTGTGTTCCGGTATAAGTGATCCAGTTTCCATTATCCTATGCAGACAGCAGAATATTAGGTGTGCCCCTGGCGTCGCAAACATCCATAGGTGACGGTAACTGCTTACAATTTAGCGGATCGTCAGCCTGTCTGCTCTTCTTAAGCAATACAAAGAGTAATAAGATCACTTTTAGGCCAACAGAAAAATTACAAGAGCAAACTTGCCTTTCTTGGAGATATTACGTTTTATGACAATCACACATTGTTGTGGAGGATAAATGTTTAGATATGAAGCCTCTGTAAATCACGGGTGGGAGGTAGAATGGTGGTATGTGCGCTAACACATTCACGGTCTTCAGCATTAGGGATGCTACGAAGACTTTGCAAAGTGGAGTAAAACACGTTGGACCTATAACTGGTTAGTGAATACAGAATAATTGAGGATACCTTCAATAATTGAGGGGTGCTTGGAGACCTTGAACTGCTGCCATTAACGCAGAACAGCTGGGCGTTTTTAGCACCAGTATAGACTTCTTGTCGTCCACTGAAAAGAAAAAGGATCGCAAATAGAAGCCCACTCGTATTATTCAACACTTCTATTTAATAAAAAAATGCTAAAAGTCATTAAAGGGTCAAATGGTATCACAGTACATGGAAGCCATGTTGTATCATAACTTGAACCAAAATTCAAAGGTTTCTGGATTTGCTTCCCAGCATAGAAATTTCTTTGTGTGGGACGTTATGTGCAGCTGCCATCAGTTCTTTAAAGTTTTTCACCTGATGATTCACGGTGAATCAAAATATAGATAGATATAAAACTTTTTCTTATTGCTAATAAGCGGTTTCTTCCAGACAACCTAATTAAAATCACAAAACAAAAGTAAAAAAAAAATAGAAAGTAATGACAAATTAATAACATTAAATTAATACACACATGCGAGAAAACAATTTAGATAGATAGATAGATAGATAATTCTTTATTGTTCACCACGCAATTTTACAGAAAAAAAGACATAAAAAGAAGTAGGTAATAGTACAACATAGTGAGCAAACGGCGGTCTTATCACTAAATAGCGATTTCTTCCAGACAACCTATCAGAAATATTTAAAGTAGTAGTACAAGGCGGTGCACAGAGCCGTGTGACCCCGGCCAGTGAAAAGAATAGGGTCACCCCAGGTCATTCCAAGGGAGTCGTAAAAGGCGACTGATGGACTACTCCTTTGCCAGCTTGCATGCGGCAAAGGAAGTGCACCTCTCGGTTTTTCCTCTAGGGGTTGGGAGGTCAGACGGCAGTCGCTCCCGTAAAAACCAAAACCTAGCCAAACAACATGGTCGTAACAAGAAAGGGAATTGTCACGGATAGGGCGTCGCCGCATAACGACGCGCAGGAACTTCGCCCGACTCCTGTGACAAGTGGACTAGGGCTGCCGTGCCGTGGGCGAGCACGGCTAAAGACACTAGCCCCATCCAAAAGGAAACTCCGCTTCGCAACTTGGAATATTGGCACGCTGACTGGACGCGCGAGAGAGTTGGCCGATGTACTCTCCAGGCGGAGGGTGGCCGTGGCGTTCCTGCAGGAGACTCGGTGGAAGGCCAGCAGATCCCGGTTCATTGGGAATGGCTACAAACTGATCTACACGGGTGCACCTGGTGGGGAAAATGGGGTCGCCATAGTGCTCTCGGAGGAGCTCCAGGACGACATTTTAGAGGTGAAGCGCTGTAGCGATCGGCTTATGGTTGTGAGGGTGCTTGTTGGTGGGGTAGTCACCCACTTGATAAGCGCCTACGCGCCACAGGCCGGTTGTAGCGACGCCGGCAAGATAGCGTTTTGGAACCTACTCGGAGAAGTGCTTCGTGGGATTCCATTGTCACATGGGATCGTTTTGGGCGGTGATCTAAACGGTCATGTGGGTGATGAATGTGGGGAATTTGAGCGTGTTCACGGTGGATTTGGGTATGGTAACCGCAACGCGGAAGGGGAGGATATCCTCAATACGTGTGCGGCTGCCGACCTTGCCATCGTGAACACGTATTTCAAAAAGAGACCCGAGCATCTCATCACCTACAAGAGCGGGAGGAATGCTACCCAAATCGACTTCCTACTCACTAGGAGACACCACATCAGCAAAGTAGCCAACTGCAAGGTCATACCCGGTGAGAGTCTCACTGCACAACACCGTCTTCTTGTCATGGACCTCTGCGTGAAGCCCAAAGGCAAACGTGTCGATCGCCTTCAGCGTCGAATCAGGTGGTGGCTGCTCGATGAAGTCAAGTCCCAGGAGCTCGCCTCTTCCATCGGCGACAAGTGCGCCGGTGGTGAGGGCGAACCGGTTCAAGCTTACTGGGACAGGATTCAGGCGGCTATCCTTGGGTCGGCAAGGGAGGTGCTTGGTGTGTCTAAGGGTGGTCGCAAATGTGACAAGGAGACTTGGTGGTGGAACGACACAGTCCAGAGGGAGACTAGAGCGAAGAAAGCCCTCTTTAAGAAGTGGCAAGCGTCCAGATCTCCTGAAGATCGCGACGCATATAGGTCTGCCAAGCGCGCCACTAAGAGAGCTGTAGCCAGAGCCAGACGAGACCACTTACAACCACTATACGACAAGTTGGAATCGTCTGAGGGGCAGAAGCTCATTTATAAGTTGGCGCGCTCCAGGGTCAAAGCGGCACAGGATATTTCCAAGTGCCGCTGTGTAAAAGACCCTGTGGGCAACCTGCTATGCGAGGACCTCGCGGTGAAGGAGTGATGGCGCTCATATTTCCACGAGCTGCTGAACACGCAGCACAAAGAGGTGCAGCCGCCAGATCTTCCTCCGAATCAAGGACTAGTGCCACTGGTAACGCCTGCAGAGGTCCAGAATTGTCTTCGCCGCATGAAGAATCGGAAAGCTGTTGGATCCGATGGAGTCCCCATCGAAGCATGGAAGGCGATGGGCTCTCGTGGTGTGGGCATCTTAACCGACCTCTTTAACCGGACACTCCTCACCGGTACGATCCCGAGCCAATGGAGACTGAGTATCATTACTCCAGTCTTCAAAGGCAAGGGGTCGGTGCAGGAGTGCGGTAATTACAGGGGGATTAAGGTCATGTCCCACACCATGAAGCTCCTCGAGAGGGTTATCGACTCTCGGATTCGGCAGGAGTGCACTGTCTCGGGATGTCAGTATGGGTTTCGCCCTGGTCATGGGACTATGGATCCGGTTTTTGCCCTAAGGACTGTCGCGGAGAAATACAGGATGAAGAATACGCCTCTGCATTGCCTGTTTCTTGACTTGCAGAAGGCCTTCGACTGTATTCCTCGCGCGATAATCTGGTGGGCATTGCGATCTAAAAGGGTTCCAGAGGCCTATATTGACATCATCCAAGACATGTACCGTGACTCCGATTCTGTAGTTCGGACCGCTGTTGGCGACACAAAACCTTTCGCCATCACCGTCGGGGTGCACCAAGGATCCGTCCTTAGTCCGTTTCTGTTTAGCGTGGTATTAGACGTATTGTCAGACAGCATCAGAAACTCACATGAGCAGCCCCCGTGGCTGCTTATGTATGCTGATGATATCGCGCTGGCAGACTCGGACAGGGGTAGGCTGGTGCGACGTGTGAAGGCGTGGAAGGAGTCGCTTGAGAACGGTGGTCTGAAGCTCAATGTGGCGAAGACCGAGTACTTGGCCTGTAACTCCACAGATCCCAAACCCGTACGTATAGGCGGCGACACGGTCGAGCGCACGCACCAAGTGAAATACCTGGGATTTGTGTTTCATGCGTCTGGTGACATCGATTGTGACGTCAAGGCACGCATTGCTGCCGCGTGGGCCAAATGGCGTGAGGTAACTGGTGTCATTTGTGACCCCAAGATGCCGGTAAAGTTGAAGGGACAGGTCTATAAGACCATCATTAGGCCTGTCCTTTTATACGGATGTGAAGCGTGGCCGGTGCTAGAGCGACACAGGCAAGAACTGCGTGTCACGGAGATGAATATGCTGCGGTGGATGTGTGGAGTGACGCGGAAGGACCGCGTTAGGAACTCCCGCATTCGCGGCAGTCTTCATGTCCGTGACATTGCGGATAAACTGCAGGAGTGTCGGCTCCGTTGGTACGGCCACGTTTTACGGCAACCGGATGATTACGTGGGAAACAAATGTCTGGCCATGCCGCCTCCGCCGGGCCCCGGCAGGAGGGGTAGACCCAAAAAGTGCTGGCTTGACGTCGTAAGGGGTGATATGCGTGCCAATGGGCTCAATACCAGGGATGCTGAAGACCGTGCGAAGTGGAGTAGAAAAAGTCGGAAAGCGGACCCCGGGCACCGAAACGAAAGTTTAGGATGCAACCGGGATAACGCTTAGATGATGATGATGATGATGACAAGGCGGTGCACAATAGACATAAAAATCATCATCATCATCATTTCAGCCGGAAGACGCCCACTGCTGGACAAAGGCCTCCCCCAAAGATCTCCACGATGATCGGTCCTGCGCTGCCCTCATCCAACCTATCCCGGCGATCTTGACCAGATCATCGGTCCATCTTGTGGGGGGCCTACCAACACTGCGTCTTCCGGTACGCGGTCGCCATTCGAGGACTTTTCTGCCCCAACGGCCATCAGTCCTTTGAGCTATGTGCCCAGCCCACTGCCACTTCAGTTTTGCAATCATCCGGGCTATGTCGGTTACTTTGGTTCTCCTGCGAATCTCCTCATTTCTAATTCGATCTCGCAGGGAAACTCCGAGCATAGCCCTCTCCATTGCTCTCTGAGCGACCATGAGCTTTCTCATAAGGCCCATAGTTAGCGACCACGTCTGCGTTCCGTATGTCATCACTGGCAACACACATTGGTTAAAAACCTTCGTCTTGAGACACTGCGGTATTTGGGACGAAAAGATTTTACGGAGCTTCCCGAACGCTGCCCATCCGAGTTGGATTCGACGAGTGACCTCTTTCGCGAAATTGGACCTGCCTAACTGGATCGTTTGACCCAAGTAGACGTATTCGTCAACAATTTCGAAAGTACAGTTCCCAACTGTTACGGGGGTAGGTGCGACATGGACATTAGACATGATCTTCGTCTTGTCCATGTTCATTTTGAGACCTACTCCTTGGGAAGCTGTATTGAGGCTATCAAGCATATGGCTTAAGTCTTCCATGGTTTCAGCCATGATTACGATATCATCTGCGAATCTAAGGTGAGTGATGTACTCACCGTTAATGTTGATGCCCAGTCCGTTCCAGTCCAGAAGCTTGAAGACATCTTCCAACGCAGCAGTGAACAGCATCGGCGATATGACATCGCCTTGTCTGACTCCCCGCTGCAGTCGGATAGGCTTCGAGTTCTGATCCTGGAGACGGACTGACATGGTGGCGTTTTCATACAAACACTTCAACGCTTTGATGTATCGATAATCAATGTGGCACCTCTGGAGAGACTGAAGCACCGCCCAGGTCTCGATCGAATCAAAGGCTTTCTCATAGTCCACGAACGCCAAGCATAGTGGCTGGTTATACTCCTCCGTCTTCTGTATAACCTGCCGCAGCGTATGTATGTGGTCTATGGTGCTAAAACCTTTTCGGAATCCGGCTTGTTCGGGAGGTTGGAAGTCGTCAAATCTGCGCGCGAGACGATTCGTGATGACCCTTGAAAACAGCTTGTAAACATGGCTCAGAAGTGATATCGGTCTAAAGTTCTTCAAAAGGGTTTTGTCGCCCTTTTTGAAGAACAGCACCACTATACTTCCGTGCCAGGCCTGCGGCGTTTTGCCATCGAGGATGACGGAATTAAATAGCTTCTGGAGGATTTTAAGCACAGGAGTACCACCAGCTCTCAGAAGCTCGGCTGTAATTCCATCATCACCCGGCGCCTTGTTGTTTTTAAGCTGTTTAAGGGCTACACTAATCTCGTACAGACTGACGTCTGGGATATCTACGGTGTAGTGTCGGGTTAATTTAGCTCTTGGGTCTTTAGCATTGTTGTTAACAGGTGCCCGTGTGGTCGTGTATAGCTGTCCGTAGAACTTCTCGACTTCCCTCAAAAGTTCGGGTTTAGACGAAACGACCCTGCCGTCGTCGGTCTTCAGCTTCGTCAGTTGGCTCTGCCCAATAGACAAGTCTCGTGCGAATACTTTAGAGCCCTTGTTACGCTCTATAGCCGCCTTTACACATTCTGTGTTATGGCGGCGGATATCGCGAGTCAAGGACTTGGAGATCTGTCTATTTAGCTGCCTATACTGGGAAGCATCGTCCGGGGACTGAAGGGTCATTTGACGTCTCACATCCATCAATTTGAGAGTAGAATCTGAGATTTTTCCGGTTCTTTTTGAACGGCTGGCCTTGAAGAATTTAGACCCGGCCGTTTGAACAGCTTCCACGAACCTGTTATTATACTCGTCCACGTCAACGCAGTCACCGAGGCATTCGAAGCGGTTTTGCAATTCGAGTTGAAAGTTTACCGGGTTTTGGATCTGTATGGGTGCAGGTCGGAGCGTAGACTTCACCAGTCGAGACCTCTCCAATTTTGGATTGATATTCAATGTGCCTCTTACTAAGCGGTGATCACTCCCAGTTTTCACCGAATTGATCACAGAGACATCATTGAATATCTGTCTTTTGGTCGACATAATGAAGTCAATCTCATTTTTGGTGGCACCATCGGGACTAATCCAAGTCCATTTGCGTTGTTCTGGCTTCATGAAGAAGGAGTTCATCATATACAGGTCCTCCTTCTCCATGAAGTCGGCCAGCATCTGGCCTCGGGTGTTCCGATTTCCGAACCCAAATTGCCCCACTCTCAACTCATCGCCGCTACGTTTCCCCAATTTTGCGTTGAAGTCTCCCATGACAACGTTAAAGTGGGTTTTAGAAGTGTGGATGGCTGTTGAGATGTCCTCATACATGGCTTCCACCTCCTCGTCAGGATGTGTCGAAGTCGGAGCGTAAACCTGAATGACTTTCAACGAATACCGTTTGGTAATTTTGAGTATTAGGTACGCTACCCTAGTCGAAACACTCCCCACCTCAGTAACGTTGTTCACAAGAGATTTGTGAACGAAAACCCGACACCACCTTGGGACAGTTGGTCACCCTCCCGGAAGTAGAGCAGATTTCCGGAATTTAGGATTATTGAGTCCTCTCCCTGTCTTCGGACTTCAGATAACCCCACAACATCCCATCGCAGTCTGCTCAAAACTTCCTCCAGTTCCTCCAACTTCTCGTTGGTCCGCAGTGTCTTGACATTGTATGTTGCCAGGGCCATAAAAATCAAGATAGTAAATATTATATAAAAAAAAAACTAAATTAATCTAACATACAATAGCAATACAATGAAGCATACACATGACGATGCAGTTTATGACTTTAGGTAATGGTCATTAACCAAGTTTTTAAAAATGGCAAGTGATTTTGATTTTCTAATATCCAGAGGGAGGGAGTTCCAAATTTGGACAGCCTGTACTGCAAAGGAATTAGAAAAGAATGTCGAAGAGTGTACAGGGGTCTGTAAGAGCAAGTTTTCATTAGAGCGCAGAGAGCGGGAGTGAGTTGTATTTGTGTTGTTATTTATGCATTGATGTAATAATCTTTGATCATATTTTCAAGATAGAAAGTAATTTGGCTTTTCTAACATCCACGGGTAATAAGTTCCAAAGATTACAGCTGGACAGCTTGCTGTACAGCCAAGTAATTAATGTAAAATGATGAATTGTATGCAGGCGTCTGTAATGAGACATTTTCAGAAGAGTGCAAAGAACGGGAATGAGTTTTAAAAGGAAATTCAAAACATTCCTTCAGATAAGGAGGGGTAGATGGAATAAATAGTACACTATAAAGCATAAACTGAGAATGTGAGCATTCTGACGAAGCGAGATTGGCAAGCAAAGTTGCTTTTGTAGCCCAGATTCCACTGATGACCTATTTGTACTTCCTGTTACTATGCCGATATAGAAAAAAGGTAGATAGAATAATATTTGGCACAAAAAATCACAGAGTAAAAGAAAATTATATGGACTTGGACCCTGATACAGATAAAAACACCGACATAGAATAATATGATGTCATAACTAAAAGGACATTAGAGGACAAAACTAATGTCGCAGAGGAAAGTAGATTATGTAGTAGGGTGCGACCCCTTAGGGAGCGTCGTCTAGACACAATACATACATAAAAACGTATTTATCACCATTCTTTTATACAATGAACGTCATGTTAGTTTGAAATATTTGCAAAATGTTTTGCAGAATATTAAAAACTATATAAAACAAATGCAGTTTGAGCTATATCGGGGTTGAAAGTTATAGAACGTTCCATGTGAAATGCGAATGTTTAATTGGATGTGTTATAGAATTAAGAAAACAAAATCAGAAAAAATAAAGTAGAATAGATTCAGAAGGACGGAAATACCAAATTATTAATCTTTTATAACAACTTAATAAAGTGATGAAATGGTCTACAAAGTAAAAAGCAGTGGGCAACACTAGTCTTTGTCTAATTAGTCAGTATTTACGATAGACATATTTTGCAAATGATAATTTAAATGCGCTAATAACTCAATTATTCATGGTGTTCTGTTCTGCTTTAAAATTTTACTTCCCTAGTTTGCATGGTATTTGATATTCCTGGTGTCTATTCACTATATATGGACTTATATATAATTCTTTATGGTGTCAAGTATTCACTTGGTACCATTGACTTATGTCTGTCCCTCTTGCCGGTACCCCCGATGGAGGTGGTATGACCGAATATTTCTTCTAAATTCTTTTTGTATGGTTTGAAAATGTAGACGACCCTTTTCTCATGACAACGGTCTTACTAAAGATAAATACAAGAATAACAAAGAACTTGACATGAGTCCTTCATTATGATAACAAGGGATTGTCTTACCTCATTGTCAAACAATTGGCCTTTTTTATTGCTGTAAGACAGCAGACAGGCTGACGGCCCACTTAGGATTTAGCAGTTATCATCGCCTATGGGTGTTTCGTTTACACGCCAGTGGCATCGCGAATACGCTGTTGTCCCATAGGGGTACAGGAACTTGGGTCACTGATGCCGGAACACAACACAAAGATATTATGGCGGCTTACTTAACACCAAAGGTGGTCGCCATCCAGATCAGCTTGGCGCCCTACCACGTAGCTAGCTAAGTGGGTTGGTTTGTCGCCTTTTATGACAGGCGGAAACCGACCGCCAACGACTCGATCGAAGAATTCGATCAAGATGGGATTACTAACTACCATAATGAACATTATTGAAGTGAGAAAGTGCAATCCTAACAAAAAGAGCCAAAAGGGTCGCAACGCCGGTTTTCGGTCAAGATGTGGATGGGAATAATTGACGACAATTTAATCGGACCACATTTTTAACGAGAAATCTAAGTGCTGCAGATTACCAAATTTTCTTGACAAATGAAATCTTTGACCTCTTCGAAGACGTGGCTACAAGGCAAAACATGATATACTAGCAAGACGGATGTCCTGCACATTTTACTCTCATTTTCTTAATCGTTGGATAGGGCCAGGAGGACCCTCTTCGTGGCCTGCGAGGAGTCCAGACTTAACGCCGGTTGATTTCTATGTTTGGGATCACATGCCTAGTTTACGACGTTTCGCCTGTGCCATCCGCGGAAGAACTGAAAATAAGAATTATAAACGCAGCAAACGCGATGCGGAATAATTTGACTAATTCGGTAGTTAAGTCATAACTCAGAAAAAGAATGCGACTTTGCGTACGCAATAGGGGAAGTCACTTCGAGCAAGAACTTTAGGCTAAATTACAAAATTTCTGAATCGTTACTTATTATTAATTGTTATTACTACTAAACTGTTACTGGTTTTAAATTTGTATTTTTTGTTGTATTTACATTGGATATTGTTTTTAAATCATTTTATGGAAATTTTAAAGAACGACCACAATATCAGTGTATTCTCCATTTGTGTAATTTTGAAACATATGCTGTTCATTTTGATCAAGATCTTCCATATTTAAATTCAAATTAAAAATTAAACTACAATTGTGCATGTATTTATTTCAAAAAACACGCCGCCAATTTGTAATACAAAACCAATGCACGCGTGAAAAATTTTTGAAAAAGAACCCTATGAATTTTTTTAGCCTTCCAATTTGATCCCTGCGTTGGCTTAGGTACGCATTAAACCTATTTGCAAAATTAACCTTACCTATTTAAACAGCGATTTTAAGTTTAGTTCGAATACGAATTTCCACCTGCTCTGATCTTTCTGATTTCTTTCTGATCATCTTTTTCAGTTTCTTTACAAGATAAAACGGTTATGTATTTAAAATAATTTGGAAGCCAAGTTTCATAACGTTTTTTTTTGTTTATAAGGTATTTTAGTGAAAAAAAAAACCTTAGTAAAATGTTGAAATATTATCGTTTTTCGTCTCCCATTTTTAAATTTGGACCGATAATTGTTGTTTTAATATTGATAATTAACCAGTGATTAATCAATTTTATAGATCAGAAGATAAAATGAGGTTGAAATAGATACTTTTTTTGGAATAAATTTTAAATGTTGCTTTTTAATTCAAAAATGGTTCACTTTTGCATAATGCAGGGGGTTAGAATTATCACAAACAGTCACCCCCTATCACCTCCTAACGGGAATACGTCGAATAAACTTGTACATCTATATAAAAAATCTACAAAATAAATTAAAGGAGATAATCTCCACTGATTTGTGCAATGCGCTATATTGAAGCGACCTCGACACTGTTGATGTCATTCATTGGTTAAACCAAGCACAATGTAATCGAGTTTAATAAAGTTTATTACACTCTATGGTCTTGGGTGTAGATTTACTTTTTTTAGTGGTGACATACAATATCACGTTCCAGAGTCTTTTAGAGACATAGAATTTTGTCCACTAAATGGAATGAAACTAGAGTTTTATTTTAATAATAAAATTAAGATTAAATTTGAAATTACTTGGATTATTGCTTTAAAAATTAAATATATAATGACGTTTTTTATAGCTGAACATCAGATGGTCACAAATGTCTATGGACGTTTACAACACAATTATTCACAGGCTCGATTTCCAAAGCACAATATACTCGTCGGTAAGTTTTCTCATGTGGTATAAAGAAAACATTACATTCATTGTAAATGTGGGTGTAGGTAACCAAATAATTGCATTTTAAATGGTAAACATTTGCATAACCTTGTTGCCTGACGTAAAATATAAGAAAAACATCTAACGATCAAAACAATACAAAAGATAACGTTTAAACGTGATATAGTCACGTGAGCACTCGGAAATAGGAATGGAATAACACGATCGACCCCCCTGACCTTGACTTGGTGATCCAGATATGTAACGGGGGTGAGTAATGCACCAGGGAGAACCTTCTAACTGGCAGTGCCTGGCACGTTTCTTAGGAAACACCGACTGTTGTTTCAAATACTGTCGTAAGTTTTATAATTGATGTTTTCCTGGCCGTATATAGCTTTTGTTTTAAACTTTATAATAGAAATGTCGCAATGCAACCTGTTTAATTAATGTAATGAAATATTTATTAGTCATGTGTAATAAACACCGTTATTACCCCGTGGAGTTTTTTGTAATTTCATATATCCTTCACTCGGTAGCCGCTCCCATGAAAGGAAAAATATTAATCATGGCTATAGAGTTAATGTAAATAGTATTGATCATGGCTGTAAAATGGGAGTCATTATTTATTTGGACAACGAGAAAAAACCTGTAAAACAAACAAAGATGAATTGAAGCATATAAGGCAAATTTTCACTGAAGATAGAGGCCCTAGTAGGCTGACGGCCTGTTTAGAATTTAACAGTTACCGTCGCCTATGGGTGTATGCAACGCCAGTGGCATCGCGAACACGCTGCTGTCCCATAAGGGTACAGGAACTTAGGTCACTAATGCCGGAACACAACACAAGGTTATTATGGCGGCATACTTAATATCAAAGGTGGTCACTATCCAGACGGGCTTGAGGTCCCTACCACGTAGCTAGGGTGGGTTGTTTTGTCGTCTTTTACAACAGGCCGACCTCGGCCGCAGGGGTTAGTATTCTTTCTCCGTCCCTGCACGGATAAAAAGCTTGCAATAAGTTTTTAAAATAGTACTCAAACTTTGAAAATATGTCCAAGAGTAAAAATAATAATGCACGACTGTAACATTCAATTTAAAAAGATATTTAAATTCATATGCAAGTACGAGATCTACTGATCACAAATACTGAGATCATCATAAGACGGTGAGTCCATCCAATAGCCTAAAACGAAACAATGGGACAGGTAAAACACATAAACCCGCTAAGGGAAAGGTTACGTTCGTGTTTATGGAGAGGGTAACGCAATTTTACGTGACGACACAGAGCAGCTAAATCAAAGGTAATGAATATTAATTTTATCCGTGCAGGGGCGGAGAAAGAATACTAACCTCTGTGGCCGGGGACGGCCTGTCGTAAAAGGCGACAAAACAACCCACCCTGGCTACGTGGTAGGGCCTCAAGCCCGTCTGGATGGCGACCACCTTTGGTCTTAAGTATGCCGCCATAATAACCTCGTGTTGTGTTCCGGCATTAGTGACCCAAGTTCCTGTATCCTTATGGGACAGGAGCGTGTTCGCGATGCCACTGGCGTTGCAAACACCTATAGGCGACAGTAACTGCTAAATTCTAAGCGGGCTGGCAGCCTGTCTGCTATCCTACGCAATAAAAAAAATTAAGAATTGCATTTTGATATAACTGAAATTTAAAATCATTTGACTTTTTTCCATGCTGGAGAGGAGTAAAACTTTTGGACTGTTATAAAAGGCGACAAAACAACCCTAGCTACGTGGTAGGACCCCAAGCCCGTCTCCATGACACCTTTAGTTTATAAGTATGTCGCCATAATAACCTTGTGTTGTGTTCCGGCATTGGTGACTTAGTGATTATTGCTCGGGAACAGCAAACAGACTGACAGTCCATTTAATAGTATACAGTTACCGTCGATTACAAATGTTTGCGAAGCCAGGGACACCGCCAACACGCTGCTATCTCATAGAAGTACAGCAGCCTGGGTCACTAATGTCGGAACACAACACAAGTTTATTATGGTGGCATACATGAAACCGGTTACCAGCAAACAGGCTATTCGCATAGCTGATTACGACCTTAGTAGATTAGAATAAGGGCCATAATAATAGAATGATCCAAGATTTCTGGATTGATTGAAATTTAGTTTTTCCGTAATCCAAATTTAATTCAATTTTAATTTGTGTACCAATTTGGGGCCAAATTGGTACACACAAACCTATACATGTAAAATGTGTATACATGTACGTGACAGAGAGGCGGTATCCGAAAATGTAACGAAGAATATTAACAACAACAAAATGGAGTGATAACACTGGTGTAGGCATAAATTGATATTAATCGCTTTTTAACAAAAATTACTATTCACGTAGGAAGTTAGGTGTGTCTTGCACATCATTCTAGAAACGGAATCGCTGATTAAAGAATTGCATCACAACCAGAAAATGGTCATTTGTACGAAAACCTTTTCTCTTACATCATACTAACTACGTACTTCATACTAATATCAGAAATGTGAAAGTAAGTTTGTTTGTTACGCTTTCACGCAAAAACTACTAAACCGATCATCATAAAACTTTGTACACATATTCTTGGAGGTATTAGAAGTAATATAAGATACTTTTTCTTGAAAAAAAAAATGTTTTTTTACGAATTACCCTTTCTCATTTTGTTTCGATTTAATTTTGCCTGATATTAATCGCCCAGCGGAGCGGGCGTGATCGGCTAGTAACCAATATATAAAACACTAGCTGACCCGGCAAACGTTGTTCTGCCATATAAATAATAAAATGTCAAAAAATTAAAAAAAAAAATTTGGGGGTGGGTCACCCCTAACATTTAGGGGGATGAAAAATAGATGTTGGCCGATTCTCATAGATACCGGATAAGCACAAAAAATTTCATCAAAATCGGTCAAGCCGTTTCGGAGGAGTATGGCAACGAAAACTGTGACACGAGAATTTTATATATTAGATATTAAAAATTTATAATCAAAGGAGAAAAAATAATAGCCGTCGCCCTGTAAAAGATGAATTTAGTTAGACCTATTTCATGACGACTTTCATGTAGCAACGGCTAGCTCAAAAAATACTCTTGAAGTCTGTCCAGATGCGATGGGAATACACAAATACCCAGGTTTTTAAGTATACTCGTATATATATGTAAAAACAAAATATATAAGTGGTATATTAGTTGCCAAGTCCGGATAATGCAATTATGCTGCTGTTGCTTACTTTGGGACCAAACGGTATTCTGCAAATTATCCCGGTATATCTATTTATACTGACAATATATTTTGGATACAAGAATATAAACATCAGGCTTGGGCACCGCACCGGCTCATCCGTTTTGATCTGCGATAGTTCGCAACGACAATTAATGAATTGTGAAAGTTTTACACGCAACCGTGATTTACCACATGAATATATATTACAGTCAACGCATTCGGAGAATCTTATCTTCTATTACGAATTAACAATTCTGTGAATGGAAATAAACATATCAAGAGATTAAATTTATCGCAAGAAACTTTTTCATAAACAATGTAAAAGGATTAGTAATACTGGTGTTATTGTTATTAATAAATAAAATTTAAAAATTTAAGAAACAATATGATAATTCGATTTTCATTTATTCTCTGCTTCTTTGAAGCCGACAGATTCGACAGACGCTAAACAGGGCAAATTTTTACACTTCTATTTGGGTCGGACCACTTTTGTGATATGTCGTGTTATTTTACAAGTAGACACAACAAATTAGATGAGTGATTGTGGCTGAAGACGATTTTAAAAGTATTTACTGGCATCTGATCCTATAGATACTCTAGATACTAATGATGCGCCTGAACTTCTTGCTGCTTTTTACGAGAGGGCCGACCTATGAACATATTTTCTTCCGATTGCATACGATATTACATTTGCATTCAATTAAGGTATGACAGGGCTAGGACAGTTTGTTCCTCCGAAGCCTTAAAACAGAATCAGTATATACTTTAAGAATAAGTATATCAGTACATACTTAAAGTATATATAGTCGTTGTCAAACTAGTATCCAATATCTGCTATGCTTAAAAAGTTAAACTTTTTATGTCATATAATTTTAATATAAATTGTTTCTTATAAAATTTTACATAATAATGTTTTTACCACATATTTCAAAGTTTTATCCGTGCAGAAGCGGAGAAAGAATACTAACCTCTGCGGCCGGGGTCAGCCTGTCGTAAAAGGCGACAAAATAACCCACCCTAGCTACGTGGTAGGGCCCCAAGCACGTCTGGATGGCGACCACCTTTGGTCTTAAATATGCCGCCATAATAACCTTGTGTTGTCTTCCGATATTAGTGACTCAAGTTTCTGTACCCTTATGCGAAAGCAGCGTGTTCGCGATGCCACTGGCGTTGCAAACACCCAAAGGCGACGGTAACTGCTAAATTCTAAGCGGGCCGCCAGCCTCTCTGCTGTCCTACAGCAATAAAAAAAGTTTAACTTTTTTAGCACATAGCAGATATTAGTTTGACAATGACGATGTGCAACATTGGTGAGCGGTATTTAGACTCAAAATATAGCCTTAAAAATTTGTTGACTCACCGTGACGCATCGGCGGTGCACAGCTGCCTCACGAGATTGGTAACCTCACACCTGCCCGGAGACACGTTAGATCGCTGCAAACACAAATAATGTTAATGCAATTAATCGGTAAAGTATTGTGAGTATAGAAATTTCTTACAAATTCATTCGCATGCCCTTTAAAGGTTTGGTCGTGTTCATTATGACACATTCATTGACACGACTGGGTCCGTGGCTACGTAATTGACCTCGTATAGTTGGATTTGTGTATTCGATTCCAACGCAGGTTATAAGTTCTGATTTAGGTGTACATGTCAGTCAATGTTTCTAAATAAAACATTACAATGCCGATATTCAAATAGTGTTGGAAACTGTATTTTAGAAAAGAATGTTACCAAATTTATGTGAAATATAAATTAAAAAAAAAACACGCTGGTCACATGGTCCCAGTATAGAAAAAGAATAGGGTCACCATTTTTGTAGGTAGGTGGAAATGTCAGGCATTTCACCCGCGTACGGCAGTACACCTCGCCCCGTGGGAATAGGGGACAGGGTAGTGTGGGATTCCTCGTGCAATGCGCCCTTACGCCCCCCTCTCTAGGCTGAAGGACGCATGTCGCTGATATATCCACTAAAACCACCACGGTGTGCCTTCGCACTCCTTGAGCGCCGAGGCCGCGGAACGTGACGGTCAGCCCTTCAAGTCAGGCCTTCTTTTGTGAGCTGCCTTTTTTCAAAGTCGGGGAGGTGATGAGCCTCTGCATCTTTTGTGTCTCACACAGGGGTGGAATAGGGTCACCCTATCCCATTCTAGAGTGTTATAAAAAAGTGGAACAATTCATTATTCCTTCAGCTCGGTGCAAATGCATCTTACCCAAGACAATGTGACAATAACCTACAGTTGACCCAAAAACTCAAGACTGAAAGTGACCTTAATTTAATCTCATTAGCATCACCATTTTTTTTTTAAATAATATTTTATTTTTATTAGCCTTGAGTATTAGCTTAGCATTTTTATAAAATTATCATTTAAACTTAATTCTTCTCTTACTAATTTTTTTATATAGCTAAGAGTTCAGCAGACAGATAACGGTCCACCCTGGCAGGTGGTCACCGTCACCTATGGACGTTTGCAGCACCAGAGGCATTACCAACGCGCTGCCGGCCTTGAAGAAACTTTAAAACGCCTTTTTTGAAGAACTCCATATCGTACCGCGCTGAGAAAACCTCAGCCGGTTACTAATTAAATCAAATCCATTTATTTTGTATTCAAAACATAATTATGTCACTATTGATAAGAAAAGTACATTATGTTTAACAGCATGCAAATATTTTTAATAGTTATTAACTTTTTTAATATCAAACGTAAATAATTTCTCATTAAATTCACTTTACTATAGTTTTTAACTAGTAAGTACATTTGTATATCTTTAATCTGCTGAACGCAGCCCGATGGCAGTGCCCGATGCAGCGGTAATAGTACACTTGGTAACAGTAATAGTAATGGTGGACCTTAAGTGACGGTGACTGCTCTTAAAAATACGTAAAGCGTAAAGGTAAGAAAAGTCACGCAGGACCCTAAAGTCACTCAAGTATCTGGATCATTTGACAGAACAATTGCATATACGACTCGCTGCCACTATAGGCATTACGTCATGCCACCGAACGAGATAACGCGTTCGTCACCGGCGGTTCTCCATCCAGTCCAGTCGAGCGTCGAGCAGTTATACTCGTGGAATACTGGCGACCGGTCGCTATACTCACATTACGTGTAAAGGAACGAAACCCACTCGACATGGTGAGTAACACTGATATTTTACGCGACGTTGGATGGAGAAGCTCTTGTAGAATGCAGTAGAATTGATAGCATTTTATTTTGATTCTAAATTAATAAACTGTATACGCGCAAAATGTTTTATTATTTTTTAGTTATTGTCGCATTTGGCAAGATTTTAGTGCAATTTTTTTCTGTTATTGTATTCAAACTAATAGTAATAATAGATGATGACTTATTAAACATTTCTCTACAGAGAATAATGTAGTGTGTTAAATTAAAGTTTTAATAGTTTCACATTTTCAATCATTTTCGCACTTCGGATTCTTTATACATTCGTTCATTCGACGAAGTACGACATATAATATTTCTAGGAATTGGCTTTAAAAGCTTAACTGTATTTATATATTATGTCGATTTTTAAATAATATTGGCTTTGTTTAATTAAATTTTGTTCTAATTTGTAGAGATTATTTAATCTATTGAAAAGGTAAGTTATTACAAGTTTTCAGCTGATATTCAAAGAATATTTAAAACTCAGTCTTTTCATAATTAAATTAGACATGTAGCTATAGGAATATTGCCTCCTATTGGAATTCTTTTGATTTCATAATCTTTTTCCCTATAAGGGATATAAGACCTTTGATCGCTTTGACATAAATGATTTTGTTCATTTAACAAGAGCATCGATTTTAATATGAAATTTTAATGACGTGATACTTTATTGTAATTGCAGATAATACTTTTGTTTGTGACACTGACGCAAAATAGTTTGGTAAACACTGAAAACCTTTACCCAGTTAAATTAATAATTCATTTTAGCAACAGTTTGAGTAGACATGGATTAGTACAAAGATTCATTGCATAAAAATTAAGATTGCTTACAATTTAATTTATTCCTATAATACGACCTCTATAAATTGCTAGATTTATGAAAAGAATGGCGTCTTTTTTTATGACAGCAGATAGGCTGACGGCCCACTTAGAATTTAGCAGATACCGCAATTTAGCAGTTGCAACGCCAGTTGGCATCGCGAATACGCTGCTGTCCCATAAGGGTACAGGAACTTGGGTCACTAATGCCGTAACACAACACAAAGTCACTACGGCGGCATACATAAGACCAAAGGTCTTGGTCGCCATGCAGACGGACTTGGGGCGCTACCACGTAGCTAGTGTGGGTTGTTTTGTCGCTTTTTACGACAGACCGACCATGGCCGCAAAGTTCAGTATTCTTTCTCCGCCCTTGCACGAATAAAAAATCTTTTGCTTAGAAATGAAATTAATTGGGTCTCCTCATTACCTCGGACGAGACCGGTCATGGACCGATCATGGCTGAAAGAAAATGAGAAATATGTTGTATTCATACATATGTGAATTAGAAATAAATCATAAACTATCAATAACTTTTATATCATTTAAAAAGGTGAAATAGCTAGATTATTTTATAATACATTACACGCGTTGTATTTCAATCAAGAAACTTTTCAAAATATCTAATTATCCAGTGGATGAAGAAAATATATACAAATCATTTATATTTAGAATTGAATGGCACGATGCGTTAGTTGTTGCTAAAACAAAAATTTACTGCGTTTACTGTTTTATTTTTACAATCAATCTTGTGACGACGGTGCGTGCACATCGCAAAATTGTACAGAAAATTGCTGCTGTTATATGAAGTTTTTAGATACCGGTAGCTTTAGAGGTCCAATAGTTATATTAATAGGGCCGTTTAGTTAGAGGTCCGAGGTTCGAATCTCACGGTGTCTAGGCAGTTTTTCACGCATAACATGTATATTGTTACATAATTGTCATGTACCAACGATGAAGGAAAACATCACGAGGAAACCTGCATGCCAAGAATACCTGACGGCCCGCTTAGAATTTAGCAGTAACCGTCGCCTATGGGTGTTTGCAACGCCAGTGGCATCGCGAACACACTGCTGTCCCATAAGATACAGGATGTTGGGTCACTAATGCTGGAACACAACACAAAGTTACTATGGCGGCATACTTAAGACCAAAGGTGGTCGCCGTCCAGGTGGGCTTGGGGCCCTATCACGTAGCTAGAGTGGGTTGTTTTGTCACCTTTAACGACAGACCGACCGACCGACCGACCGACCCCGTTCGCAGAAGTCAGTATTCTTTCTCCGCCCCTGCACGGATAAAAATCCAATGTGAATTATGTATTGGCGAGCTCTGAAATTTTGTATTAAAGCCTTATTTTATTGAATTTTGAATGAGTGCATACAGATGAAACAGTTTTATTTGGGATGCTGATGCATCTTCTAATTTATATGGAGAGCTTAATGGACCGTACGTAGTCTTGACCTTTTTTTTTGTCTCAGGGAAAAACCTTTCTTGACGGGTTCCCCCGGCCCGGGGGGACCGAGGGATATGTGGGACTCCGGGAAAGATATTTGGCCATCCGACTACCCTTTCTAATTTTTTATCTATATCACACAAATATTTTCATAAAGAATCGAAGTTTATTCAAAATTTAAATGGTAGAAAGACAAAAATGAAATAAAACATGAAATACTGTTCATCACAAGATCTCTCAAACAATACATCCTATTGACTTGAAATTTAGCATTGTTTCTCATTACGCGATGTGGACGCTCACTAAGAACGGAATCTAATCCAAAATGGAATTTAATTTATATGACAGAACAACGTTTACCAGGTTTGTTCCTTAATTTGTATCATCTAGTAGGCAATAATGTATACACATAATTATGACAAAAGCAAACGTTCGTTGCGTGCCGACAGATCTGAGCAAAAGGACTTGAGGATTGTAACTCTATTTATAAACCGTGCCGTTTGAGCGTTTTCTGTTTACAAACCAGATTATCACGAAAACCTTGAATTTCTGTTTAGATTTATCTACTGGGAGTAACCTACAATATATATATATATATATATATATATATATATATATATATATATATATATATATATATATATATATATATATATATATATATATATATATATATATATATATATATATATATGATTTATTAGACATATATCACTTCGCCATCTTTGATTCCTTGTCCCGAATCTAGGCGTTTATGTGTAATATATATTTATTTACAAATATATATAACACATTGATCAAAAATTTTCTGGACTAAATAAGAAAAACACAAAATTTTCGCAAAATTCATTCCATTTATCGACATAATTTCCATCTAAGGCGATACTATCGGCCCAACGCTTCTCTAACTTCTTGATACTTGATCGCTTTAGAACTTGATCTTTGCCCGCAAAATAGGCCTCAGTTTCGGCAATGAATTCCTCGTTGGTGATAGATCTTTTTCCCTGGAGTATCCTTTTCAGGTCTTTAGAGAGCAAAATATGAATGTTTAATATCAGTAACGATAATGTTTGCATGTAATTAATCATATTTCAATCTGATGAAAACAAATGAACTTGATTTAAAAAGGTAATAATTAATAGTAAAAACTATACAGGGTGACTTTGACAAACCCGTCCAAATTCACACAGAAGAATCTTTAGTAAAAGTTATGAGAAACATGTATTTTAGTTTTGTATCACATAGTACAAAAATGTTGAGTAATCAGTATCACAAAGTCATTCAAAGAACTCGCAATTTACATAATACGGCGCTAGAGTGTCAAAGACCTCTCCATCTGACCTAGTAAAAGGCCGAGGACGGCGGAATTGCACCGGGCGAGCGAATACGCACTACTCATTTATGCGGGAGAGACAGAGACAGGTAATAACAGGTTAACGTACGAAGGTTGCCCCATAGGACTATTCTGTACAATTGAATTAATGATCATATATAAAATATTTTATGGTGAAAATTTGACATACAAGTTTTTTTGCAAAAATGGGTTCCTTAAATGATGTTTAGTGCGTAAAAAAAATTTGGACGGGTTTGTCAAAGTCAGCCTGTATAACGAAAATGGGGTTAGTTTGACGCTCCATCACAACAATACTATTGAACATATCGGGATGGGACTACTACCATTCGACGTTCATAGATGGTTAAAAGGTATTTATTTTTTAGATAGATAGATAGATAGATAACACTTTATTGTAAACCAATTATATAAACACAATGAAACTTATTTACACAATCAATATGTACTTGACTTACAATGGGCGGCCTTATCGCTACAGAGCGATCTCTTCCAGGCAACCCGGTTTTTTGATTCCATTGAATCTTTCTAATTTTTTTATCGATTTACCTTTGCCTGTTACTTGCCCAGCGGAGCGGACGTGATCGGCTAGTAAATATAAACGTAATTAGGAATAAAATACGTTAAACATTTCCGAAACAAGAAACCCTAACCGCACAATCTGTCCAGACAACGTTTACAACATCACATACATGCACAAAAAACAAAAATAACCATTAAATTAACTGCAGAAAATAATATAATTATATTTTTTACCTTGATAAATTTACAGGAATAATATAAATATGCAATTCGATTTATGTTAAAATTGAATCAATTTAAACATTTTCCTCCTTGGTAATATGTAGAACATGTATTAAGATACAAAAACAAATAATTACTTCAAATTCTTCTACGATATTATAAATATAAAATTATCTCAAATAAGAATTATGTTTTTTTTTTACATTACGATGTGAATTTAGAAATCTAGGTTGACCGCCACAATATTTATCCATTATTATTATACGCACGAGGTATATTTACAACTAAATTACGAATCTGTTTAAAATAGTATAAAGTGGATCATTAAATTCTAGGAAAATTGTTTTAAATACAAAAAAAAATAACGCCCACCGACCGACCTGAAAAGATTTTGGGCTGATGGAAAAATTAGGTAAATGTCATGTCATTTAAAATAATATAATATTAGTTTCCAATTGAGTAAAATTTCATATTAATTAAAATTTGTGCTTAATTATATAATAATAATATAATAATACTAGCTGTGCCCGCGACTCCGTCCGCGTGGAATAGTGACTTTGGGCAGCGTTTTTTGGATATCTTATGGTTTATTTTGGATTAGAAACCCTATAAACACTAAAATATAAATGAAATATGCAGTCAGTTTATCGAATGCAACTGTTCGCCATGCGCCTCCGGAATACGTAAGTTCGAACCTACAGTCCAGCCTACGTTAAACCCTACTTCACATGATTAATGACATAAATCTTAGGTTAACTTAAATTGGAAATTCAACCTACAATGTCCAGTCTAAGCTGAACCCTATTTCATATGATTGATGATATAAATCTGGGGTCAACTTAAATTGGAAAATAAAATTTCCAAACTTATCATTTTTAACAACCTTTTTTTTTCTAAAATAATAATATCCTAAGTTACTCTTTGATACATCAGCTATCTGCCAGTGAAAGTCCCGTCAAAATCGGTGCAGCCATTTCAGAGATTAGCCGGAACAAACAGACAGACAGACAGACAAAAATTGTAAAAAATGTTGGTTTGGTATATGTATCGTGTATACGTCCGAATTCACTTAGTAAAAAGGGGTTATTTTAATATTACAAACAGACCCTCCAAAGTTATTTATTTGTATAGATTTAATTATTAGACACTCTTGTCAGAGTTGAATGTTACTTATTGTAAGTGAGGATAAACCAGCAAACATTTAAGTAATAACATTCTAAATTTAAAATTTTAAGGAAAAATCAAGTACAATAATTCAGTAATAATAATTCAATGCTCCAATTGCAATGAGATGCCATAATTCTGTATACACAGAATTATAGGATACCCTTTTCATAAAAGGCTACTAATGCGGTGTTAGGCGCCGGTTCAGATTGCAAACACGTGTCCGTGTGTTTATTTGGATCTTTATCTATTCAAATTTGTACATATCTCATTATACGAGATGTTAGTTGTGACAATGAAAATTTAATGCGAATGAATAAATTATCGGTCAATGAATAGTTTATCTGTCATTTTAGGGGGGTTTTTGCCATAATCGTCACGCTTGGCAGGCGGGTTGGCGATCGCAGTATTCGCAGTTGGTGATGCTCTCACGGAAAGATGCTGCTGCCCATCCTCCGTTCTTTCTATCCCTTAGTCATCTCTTACGACACCCACGGGAGGAGATGGGGTGGTGCTATTCTGGTGCGACACCACACACTACGAAGACGAAGTGTTGGTAGGCCCCCCACAAGATGGACCGATGATCTGGTCAAGATCGCCGGAATAGGTTGGATGAGGGCAGCGCAGGACCGATCATCGTGGAGATCTTTGGGGGAGGCCTTTGTCCAGCAGTGGGCGTTTTCCGGCTGAAATGATGATGATGAATAGTTTATTAGTCTTACTCATTTAAAGAACTACGGGGATATTCGTTTACTGGAGACTAGTAGTAGTAGTTGACGACCTCCGTGGTGTAGCGGCTAACGCTTGCGAAGGTCGCGGGTTCGATTCCCGTCTCGTGTCTGGGTGACTATGTACACATATTATATATTTATTTACAAAATAAAAGTATATATGTAGTATATCAGTTGTCTAGTACCTACAACACAAGTGCTATGCTACTTACTTTGGGAATAGATGGCGCTGTGTGTATTGTGTCAGTATATTTATTTATTATTACTAGTAAAAAACATATTGGTGATTTTTTTTATAAATTATCAAATAAATTTCGTAGACTAAATATAGGCATTTTTACCTTTAAGTTTAGAGGATCCATGGTCAGAAATAACCTTTTGCAATTACTTCGTTTTATTTCTTTATGATCATAATAATATCCGATAATTATAGCATTCCTTCAGCTTCGCTCAAATAAATAATAAAGCAGCCAGTTTGTTTGTAAGCTATTTTATTAAATAGCTTATAAACAAAGAGGTTGCCTTCATATCCATCAGATTTTAAAGGTAATCAGTAATTCTGTGGCTACGTAAGTGGTGTGTTTACTGCTGTCATCATCATCATCTTTGCGTTGCATCCCGGTTGCAGCCCAAACTCTCGCTTCGGCGCCCGGGGTCCGCTTTCCGACTTTTTCTCCTCCACTTCGCACGGTCTTCAGCATCCCTGGTAGTGAGCCCATTGGCACGTATATCACCCTTTACGACGTCAAGCCAGCACTTTTTGGGTCTACCCCTCCTGCCGGGGCCCGGCGGAGGCGGCATGGCCAGACATTTGTTACCCACGTAAGCATCCGGTTGCCGTAAAACGTGGCCGTACCAACGGAGCCGACACTCTTGTAATTTATCCGCAATGTCACGGACATGAAGACTGCCGCGAATGCGGGAGTTCCTAACGCGGTCCTTCCGCGTCACTCCACACATCCACCGCAGCATATTCATCTCCGTGACATGCAGCTCAGTAATTCTGTGGCAACGTAAGTGGTGTGTTTACTTTTAATTTCCATGCAAGCAAAGATATTACGATAAGAGTTCACCTACAGTAATAATTGCTTCTTATATTATTTAAAAGGTAATGTAAATTTTTTATATTTAGGCAAAGTATAAAGAAATGAATTTCAAAGTTCTGAAATAAAAACTAGGGTTAAAAAGGAGTGTGAATGCGTATTCCTGGACATACTGTAACAGAGTAGAATACTAACTTAATTACTTTTCTTTCCTCATGTTTAGTGCACTACTATTAATTTGAACATCATTAAACAACAACCAACAACTTGAAATAAAATAACAACACAATGAACACGTATATTCAGGAAACCAGAGAACTATGACATCTATAATACGTACAGTAGTACAGTAAGTACAAAATAGCATTATTTAGCATTATCATTATCGGGAAACGGATGCCGCGATTTAATTTTGAGAAACATCATCTATCGGTGATTTGGACAAGTCACTTGATTCTCTTTTGAAATACAAGATATAGAGGTACCATGAGCATAGGGCTTGACGAAAATTGGATAAGAATAATGGAATGTTCCATGGCAGTCATGCCAAGAGCGGTTAATGTCAACGACGTCTTTCAAGAGTTTCACTATTCAGTTAGGCAAGAACAACGATAAAAAAAAAAAAAACGAAATGGAAGCCAAATGGAGGATTCACGAATATGCAAGTTCAGAATCACAAAGAGTTAATGGATCCTAGAGACCGCATTTCCGTTATCATAGTTTATGGTCCCCTAGTGCGATGAACCGACGCGCGACGTAAAGGACGACGCAAGGCCGCCGATTAGGGCTAGGAAGTTTGATTGAACTGGACTGTCGACGAAAATGAGTGAATAGGCTTTCCTGGAGTCAGAGTTTTCACGATTTATTTCTTCAAATTAAGTTTATCGATTTATTTAGTACTAGCTGACCCGGCAAACGTTGTTCTGCCATAAAATAAAATAAAATGTCAAAAAATAAAAAAAAATTTTTTGGCGGTGGGTCACCCCTAACATTTAGGGGGATGAAAAATAGATGTTGGCCGATTCTCATAGATACCGGATAAGCACAAAAAATCACTAACTCAATTTAGTTATCTGCCTACTGCCTACCCCCTAAGAACGATGGCGTGATTATTTATAGCCTATGACCATTTCTAGGTTATCATCTATCACCATACCAAATTTCATCAAAATCCGTTCAGCCGTTTAGGCGTGAAAGAGGAACAGACAGACAGACAGACAGACAGACAGAGTTACTTTCGCATTTATAATATTAGTATGGATTGTCTATACTTATTTATATATTGTTTTTATCATTAAAATTACCAACATTTTTTTTACCTTCATTTTTAACTCTATAGTCTGTAATCTTACTTTTAAAAATAAGAATCTAACGCAATCACACTTACACTGCACGGAATATCTTTAAGTGTATTTATTGTGCTTATGATATGATTATAGAAATATAGATACAAAATATTACTCTGACGAAATTATAGAATCTCGCAGACCAGTGAAATGACTCGAAAAATCGGTTCCTTAATTGGATTATTGAAGTTAAACTTGAAAGTTCGGAAACAACAACTTACCTATATATCAAATTACTAGCTGACTCGGCAAACCGATAAAAAAATTTGTAGTAGAATCATAATCGGAGGAGTAGTTAGTAGTAGGAGTTTAGTATGAGTTCAGTGACACACGCAAAAATTTGCCACTTCTGATGTTTACGCATCATAAATTCAGAGTAAGCAGTACTTGTTTTCATAATTTAAAACAAATCTTGGGGAACTTCCTTAAATTTACGACAGGCTGACGGCTCACGTATTTAAGCAATTTTGTACTTAGTAGTATTGTACTTAGTAAGCAGTTACCGTCGCCTATAGATGTTTGTGACGCCAGAGGCACAGGTAACACGCTACCATTCGCGTAAGGGAACTGGCCACAGGGGTCTTTTTTGTGTTCACTCCTCCGCTGCACGGAGAAAAGAAGAAAGGTAATGAAAACTCGTTTACTAAAAACTATTTGTACACTTTTACGATGATTTAAGGCTTAATTGTGATTACGAGTACATTGTAATATACACACACTTTTCTTATCGCTGTAATGTCGAACGCGTTGAGGTTCGCAGTAAAACTAATAAAATCAAATCGTAATGTTGCCAGCCCTGCAACAATAAAATAATACGTAGTGGCAACATTATCATGATAAATTGATAGATGCGAGCGTGTTTGCCAACATTAATACACAGAATGCATGACTAAGTTGCCACAATATCTGTTATTTCTTGACACCTATTCCGTGTAATATTGTCTATAATTGTTTGGGCGGTGGAAATAGTGTCGTGTGCATGTTTAGTGGCTGCTTTGATTTTATTCGCCTTTGAGTATGTCCTCGATTTTGGAAGCTCATCAACAATTCAGAAAATATTTTGCATTAGAACAATAGGCGTGAAGAATGTGATAAATGTAATATTTTTATTTGTTTATGGTAACATTGATGATTAGACAGACAATATTGCCATGTAGTAGTCAACAATTGTAAATGATCCTTTAACATTTAAACTCATTCATCTGAGTAAGATCGATGAACAGGTCAGGTTCAGTAAAAATGTCCAGTTTTCGTAAGAATTTCTGATACATATATACCAATATATTTATTTATTTAACCTTTAGCACTTAAAGTACAAGGCGGACTTAATGCCTTAAGGCATTCTCTGCCAGTCTACCTTGGGGTGATGCAGACATAGTTTACATGGTATGTACACAATTGAATAGGAGTATGTTAATCAAACAAGATTACACATAAAAGCAATATACTACACATACTTACATTTAAACTTACAAACACATATACATAGATTTATACACATATATACATACATATATATCTAATTATAACAAATAAACAGGAGATTTAACCTGAATCTGCCAGTTGTTTAAGGAGACGTAGTCGTACTTTGTGTTTATAGGTTTCACGACTTGTCAGCATTCGGATTTCAGGAGGGAGCGCATTCCATAGAAGAATAGATTGGATAAAGAAAGAAGAGTGAACGAAACTAGAAGTATGAGAGGGGCAAGCAAGGAGGAGATTATTGGAAGAGCGAAGATGTCTGTTATATACTAATGTAGAATAAATATTTTCCAGGGTTTAACGATTTCTATTAATGGTTGTGAATAAATATGAAACATCGACATTGACCTATATATTGCTATGCAATTTCTCCCAAAAATTAGTTTTAATAGTGCAAAGACTTAGGATAAATAACTAAGATCGTTGCGCGTGAGATTACATTAGGTTAATAAGACTTGGCTCCGAATGTTGTCAGCGTGTAATGCTGTTAGCAACTTGTTCGTAAGGATATGTAACGTGATATTTTAACTCGTGTAGTGAATGATATTACATTATGGTCACTGTGGTTAGGATTGATACTCCTGGAAATAAATTATCAATATCAAATACTAACAAAGGTGTTAACCAAAGCATGAATATTAATAACTCTTAGACTTGCTTATTTATTTTAGTAAAAGGCGTCTTTAGAAAAATTTATCAAGGTTGCACCAGAAACATTTTTTTGGAATATGAAGTACGCTGTTGAGGGTCTTACCACGTCTTTTTACATATATATGATGTCCGAGATACTTCTTTTAAATATAAAAGATAAGAAAATAGACGGATTGATAATATTCTTAAACCTTACTCCCTTTTGTATATGGTTTCCTTTCATAATTTCAATTGATCTACTGCATTGATGCAATTTTAAAACTAAACCAATCGTCAATATTATTAATTTGGCAATAACTTTAGTGCTCTTTTTATACCTAGTCAGGTCATAAGTATTGTCACACAGTAAAAACTTTTCTTTTAGAATGCTGGCCACAAAAAAGTTTATTGAATTCGAATCTCGAATTGTTCATGAAAATAAAAATGTATACTTTTAGAATTTTACTCATTTTTTAAATATAGAGTGGACGCTTAAAGAAGACCGTGTTGCAGTTATTGCGTTGCATCGTTGCGGTTACGCGCCAATTCAAATTTTTAACATACTGAAAAATTTGAATATTACCAAAAGATACGATAAACGATTACCATCAAACGATACAATGAAGACTCTAGTGTAGATGACAGGTCAAGAAGTGGTCGCCCTCGGTCTGTTAGGACTCCAGCAGTGATAAAAGCTGTGAAGGCACGAATTCAAAGAAATCCCAAACGTAAGCAGAAACTGTTGGCCCTTCAGATGGGGTTAAGCAGAACCACGGTGAAAAGGGTGTTAAATGAAGAGTTAGGGCTTCGGGCATATCGAAGAAAAACAGGACATCGTTTGAATGCTCGTCTAATGGACCTGAGACTGAAGAGATGCCGCGCTTTGTTGAAGCGGTACGTGGGAAAAAAATATCGGGAAATTCTTTTTTCGGATGAAAAAATGTTTACCGTAGAAGAGAGCTACAACAAACAAAATGATAAGGTGTACGCACACAGTAGTGAAGAAGCGAGCAACCGTATTCCGCGTGTCCAACGAGGTCATTTTCCATCCTCGCTCATGGTATGGTTGGGAGTTTCTTATTGGGGCTTAACAGAGGTACATTTTTGTGAGAAAGGTGTAAAAACGAATGCTGTTGTGTATCAAAATACAGTCCTGACGAACCTTGTGGAACCTGTTTCTCATACCATGTTCAATAACAAGCACTGGGTATTCCAACAAGATTCGGCGCCAGCTCATAGAGCGAAGAGCACACAAGACTGGCTGGCGGCGCGTGAAATCGACTTCATCCGGCACGAAGACTGGCCCTCCTCCAGTCCAGATTTGAATCCGTTAGATTACAAGATATGGCAACACTTGGAGGAAAAGGCGTGCTCAAAGCCTCATCCCAATTTGGAGTCACTCAAGACATCCTTGATTAAGGCAGCCGCCGATATTGACATGGACCTCGTTCGTGCTGCGATAGACAACTGGCCGCGCAGATTGAAGGCTTGTATTTAAAATCACGGAGGTCATTTTGAATAAACTTTAATGTCATAAGAATCTATGTTTTGTTAAGTTCATTTCGCTATATGAATGGTTACATAATGAATAAACTTGTTACAATTATTTTACATTAAACATGTGACAGAATTTATGACCTGACTAGGTATATTAGTAAATTATTCCTGAATGATAATATGTAATATCAGTTTCGTAATCTGCATCGGTGCCGTGCAATGTGTTGGATTCCGTGCGAGTCGACGGTAACCCCCGCGATACTGGAAATAGTCCACGCGTGGGCGGCATTGTAATACCCCGGCCTTGCGCACTCCAGAATTAATTCCCAACGCGAGCAGTGACGGGTTATACGAAATACGCTGAAATCAGGTAATTTACTATCTGTAAACATGCCAAAATAGTATATCCACCACTATTTACTGAAAGCTAATTTAATTATTATATTTTAAGCGAAACTTTGTTGACCATCACCGTGGCGTACCGTGTTTTGTAAATCGGAATGCCTGCGGAGACCAGGTGTTCGAATGCCATCCCGAGTCTAGGTGTTTATGCTTAATATGTATTTAATTACAAAACAAAAATATATAAATTGTATATCTGTTTATAGTACCCATAACACATGCACTTCATTGGCAACTATGCGTGTGGCGTTGTGTCAATTATGACAGCTTAATTATTGTTCTTGCGAAGCTAAAAGTAAATTGAGCGATTATTTAGTCTCTTCGCGATCTATTCAACCCTATATGGCAGAGTATGTGTCTGCCGGTGGTGTACACCTTGATTTATTGAAGATATCGTTAGACATTGTTGAACTAAATCATCAAACACATGTATTGCGGATAAGCATAGCGCAAATAATGACCATCCTCGCTAAGAGTAGGTACCTTAGGTTGTAAGGTAGGTAGATAATTGCTAGGTAGCAGTGAGAGACGTTATATAATAAATCTAAAAGTAGGTTAACGAATTAAAGAGTATATTAAATCATTAACAACAGAAGCTTAATACATGAAAGTTCTAAATAAATACTTTCGTGAAATATTATCATACACACCACTCGAAATGTAGATGCGTTAATGAATATTTTAGAGATTGCATCGATTTACAGAAAATTTAAATGTAACAAGATTAATTGATTTTTACGAATTCAGTTTGAAACTATGTACTAAATTAAATCGCAGCTTTTACTTTTAAATAGACAACAACACTTGCATTATATTTAATTTCGTTTATTGTTTTATTATTTTAGATAAATAGTTAACTAAAATACATAATTTTAGAAACAAATAGAAGTAAATATATACAATTTTCTTGTTAACATTAAATGTATTATCTCAAATTTTTCTTTCACAAACATCGTTTTGTTTTATGAATAAATAAATGAATGGAACAATCCAAAACTGTTTCAAAATGAGGATAACACTAATCGTGACACGCTCTTATTTATAAAACGGCGATGCTTTTATTATTGTGTATTACAAGAAAATCAACACGATAATGTCATTGTGATGTATGTATTTTTAAATCCTATTGGAAATAGCACTGCGATTCTTTTTAAAATTAATGTCGGCCAAACTAATTAAATCTATTTCTATCGTTTCAAATAACTATTGGATCCGTTTTACTAGATAAATTACTCCGTGAACTAATTCTTCTCCGTGCAGAAGCGGAGTAAAAATACAGACCCCTCCGGCTAGGTCGTGGGGCTCCAAGCCCAACTGAAGACTACGAAGCCCTAAATACCTTGTGTTGTGTTCAGGCTTAAGTAACTCAGGTCCAGTTCCTCTTCGAGTCAATGTCGTTGCAAATGTCTATAGGCGACGGTCACTATCGGGTGGGCTGTTAGCCTGTCTGCCGAACTTAGCGATAAAGAAAAATGTAATGTGAATACTATTAAACAATTAATAATGACGATTTTCAGTTTGTGAGGATGACTGCTGAAATATGATCAAATTTGTCATTGATCAAAATAAACACGAGTTGGAAATTCATAAAATACAGTTCATGTACGAGTATGACGAAGATAATAAAGATTTTAGAGAACACTAAAAAAAAAATTTTAAATACAGTCGACTCTCGTTAATTCGAAACTCGAGGGGCTCTTAAAATATTCCGAATTATCGAATGTTTGAAATATCAAATGGTTCGAAATTTTTGAGAGAAAAGAAATAAAACTTAGAATTATTGAGTGTTGATAATCAATTATGTATTATTCATTAACTTCTATTCTTTAACAACAACAATAAATGACAAAAGTTAAGAGTCTATTATTGCTGAGAGATTACTCAGAGGAATCTAAAATTATTTTGCAACATCTCTTCTCACCTCTCGGGCTTGTTTATAAGAGGTTCTGATCCTTTACGAATTATTGAGTGTTTGACGCCGATGAGTTCGAATTATCGCGTCGTTTTGTTATGTAACGATGATTTTTTCGTTCGATTTATCAAGTGTATAAAAATGTATTGATTTAGTTCGAAATAAAAAGAGATTTTCTGAGGAACTCATGATAACTTTGAATTATAGAGAGGTTCGAATTATCGCAGGTTTGAATTAACGAGAGTCGACTGTACTTGTAATTCATTTGGCAGTGAAAAAGTTCACACCTTATATAATTTTGTTAACACTCAAAGGTCTTTCAGGATTTACAATAAAATCAATCACGCAATAAATGTTATATACGTTTATTTTTAAGAGTCTCTAAATTTTACTTATATAAAAACTTGGCCCTCACATTTCATGCATCACAATCGAATTTTTCAGTTATCAATATTATAAAACCAATGATAACATATTCGTTTGTCAATATCTACGTCGTTCGTATATATCAATATCAACACAATATAGATTTATTGGGTCCTGTTATTATTCCACTTTATCAAGTTCATAACTTATTGGATTTCGCTGTTATGTGATATCGGTGATAAGAATGTGAGATTCCAAGAACAAGGTATTAAACAGATCAGTATTTTTATATTTGCTAGCCCGTCTGGATAACAACCACCCCTGGCATAAGTATGCCGCCATAATAACCTTGTGTTGTGTGCCGGCATTAGTGACCCAGGTTCATAAGGTTCAAATATCACAAGGTTTTCCAAAACCCAACCTTGACACAAAAGAGACTTTTCTTCTTACTCTGCTTATTATCTATACAATTAGTTATAAAATTAGGAAATATTCGTATCGTGATTGATATCGCAAGTCGGGTTCGATTTCTGTGAGCGTATGTCTTGGTGTTTATGGATAATATATTCATAAAAGAAAAAATATATGCTGTGCTTCTTACTATGAGGCTAGATGACGCTGTGTGAATTGTTAGATTATATTTTATCATAATTAAAAATATTCAAAGATTTAACTAGTACTCCGATAATATATTTTTATGTTTATCAGAAAACATGCTAACGAATTATATAATTTGTAAAATATTCTTTAAAAATCCCTTTGGCTTCACTCAACACAATTTGTGACATTAAACGTTTCTAAACAGAGAAGGTGGAGACATTTTACTAACGTCTTGTAGTAGTATGTAGCAGCTGGAGAAGATCCAATAGTTTCCAAATCGTCATGCCAATAATTATGATTGGTTACGCATCGTCTAAGCGTTAGATACAAACACACGTGTGTGTCATTAGCCTTATTGGGTAGCAGAGAAAACAATGCTAGGAAGCATCTTTCGTGTAGCCCATAAGGAGTGAGCCCAAGGTCTCTTATATAAGACATAGGTGACCTTGTGTGACAATTTTTAATTCATAGTATATTATTCAGCCTTTTGCATCAAAAATAACCTGTATCGAGTTAGTTTGTATATAGTAACAGTCCAATGAAAAAAATATGTGAGAGAATATGCCAAGTTTCTTAAAGATTAATACTAGAAAGAAACCTAAAAGGTTTCTGAAACAATGAACTTTTTTTGTAACGGCATACACATAGCTAGAACACAATATTTAATTTTGCAAATTATACAAATACTTAGCCACTACACAACAACATCGCCATGTTGTTTTATATTTGGAATGACAACAAATAAAACGATTTTTAAGGATTTCAAATAAGGCTTCAGGAATTGTATACAAAATTATTCACGTAATGTTATAAAGCAATCGCAAGCACTTGTTATTTTACTTTCACACGCTGTTTAGTACAAAAATAACTGAAAATCGCTTTTCGTCTATACATTAGCCATACACCAAGACATTTAAATGCACAAGGTTAAGGCCTGTCTACGAGTATAGCACGAGGGATGCTAAATATGTCGTGACTTTCGCTCGGTTAGTCTAATTTTGTTTTTTTAGTAAACCGGTTTTACACGCTAACCGTTTTTTTAACAATTCGCTAGTGCTATATAGATTATAATAATAAAATCTAAAGATCTAATAATTGTCTTGAGTTTGTGATAATTATTGATGATAAGGGTGACCAAGCGGCTTTACACTTAAAGACTTAGGGCTAACGGATTTGACTCCCACAATGGTATTGACCGTTTTAGTAAACTTGCAGGGACAAGCGTTTTCGATATAGTGTCCGTTCACTTTATAGGAACATTCTAGCCCATTAGTGGGACATTATATGTTTTTAATACATACATATAATCACGCCTCTTTCCCGTAGGGGTAGGCAGAGACCACTTCTTTCCACTTGCTACGATCCTTACATACTTGTTTCGCTTCGTCCACTTTCATTATTCCCTTCATACATGCCCTTCGGTTTAGGGTACTCTTGACCTGGCTTTTTTTCAAGACGTCCCTGATCTGGTCTCGAAACGTCCGCCTAGGTCTACCACTTCCAACACTTTTTTCGTCAATCGTTCTTCATTCATTCTCTCAATACGGCCAAACCATCTCAGCATACCTTTCTCAATTTTTGTCACTACATCTTCTTTCAGACCACAACGTTTCCTTATCTCACTATTTCTTATCCTGTTACTCAGTTTAACTCCTATCATACTTCTTAACGCTCTCATCTCAACTGCATTTATTCTGCTTTTATGTTTCTTCTGCCATACCCAACTTTCACTTCCGTACATGAGTGTCGGAACCAACACCTCCTCATGCACAGCCAGACGAGCCCTGTTAGACACCTTCCGGCTGTTCATAAAGGAGTGCAAAGCTCCATTCACCATGTTTCCTGCATTCACTCTGTTATGTTATATGTTTTTAATATACTTATTTATTGATTCTAATAATTTGAACACAACAAAGTGTTTTATGACTCCTTGAACATAGACGGGAATCAAGTAATGAGTTTAATAACAAGTGCATTATTTGCCAAAACGAATTAATTGTGCATAAAGATGTTCTCAATAAAACTGCACACTAAATTACAAAGGCCGCTAAACACGACAAGGTCTTCGCCATATTAAATTTTTTTTTTTTTTTTTTTTTTATTGCTTGAGTTCAGCAGACAGGCAAACGGCCCACCCTGGCAGGTGGTCACCGTCGCCTATGGACGTTTGCAGCACCAGAGGCACCACCAACGCGCTGCCGGTCTCGAAGAAATTTTATAACGCCTTTTTTGAAGAACCCCATATCATACCGCGCTGAGAAAACCTCAGCCGGAAGCTCATTCCAGATCCTGAGAGTACGCAACATGAACGTTCTGGAGAACCGTTTCGTACAGGAAGGAAGAGGCTCCAAGAAATGGGGATGAACACCCAGCCGATGGCGGGCAGTGCGGTGGTAGAAAGACGACGAGGGCATCATCCTAAATAGTTCTTCAGAACACTCCCCGTTGTACAGACGGTAGAATACGCAAAGAGATGCAAAGTCTCTCCGAAGTCCAAGCGTGTCTAAACCGTCTGTGAGCATGGGATCGCCGACAACACGAACTGCGCGCCGTTGGATCGAGTCTAGGGGATTGAGCTGACAGGCCGGTGCTCCAGCCCATAAATATGAGCAGTACTCCATATGCGGTCTGACCTGTGCTTTATATAGCACAAGCCGTTGCCTTGGACTGAAGTACTGCTTGGACCGGTTTAGCACACCTAGCTTTTTGGAGGCAAGCTTAGCTTTACCCTCCAATTGTCCCCTAAACTGCACATCATTCGTGATGTCGACACCAAGGATCCCAATACTACTTGCGATGGAAAGAGAGGTTCCTTGAAACTGTGGCGCAGGTGCGAACGGGGTTTTCTTGGCAGAGAATACGCAGACCTGCGTCTTCGAGGGGTTGAACTGGACAAGGTTTTGTCGTCCCCATTCAGAGACCCTCTCTAGAGAGTTCTCTACTTCAGACACAAGTCTGACCCGACTTTCTTCCAAAAACGCAGGAGAGAGACTTACACGACCAGTGTACCGTGCATCGCCGGTGCCATCATCCGCATAGCAATGAATGCCATCTATAGATAACATGTCATTGATATGCAGAATAAATAGCGTCGGCGACAGCACACAACCCTGGGGCACACCAGCATTGATAGGTTTCACACTGGAGCAGCAACCGTCAACAACGACCTTAATACTGCGCCCAGCGAGAAAGCTGGATAGCCAGGTGCAAAGACTCCCAGGTATCCCGTAAGATGGAAGCTTCGCAAGAAGAGCCCTATGCCAGACCCGATCGAAGGCCTTAGCGATGTCTAGGCTAACAGCCAGGGCTTCTCCCTTGCTCTCAACGGCTTCAGCCCAACGGTGGGTTAGGTAAACCAGGAGATCCCCAGCAGACCGACCATGTCGAAAACCATATTGGCGATCATTAAGCAGCTGGGAATCCTCCAGGTAACCCAGGAGTTGTGCGTTGATGATCCGCTCCATCACCTTTGAGAGCAAAGAAGTTATCGCTATAGGCCTGTAGTTGGACGGGTCCGTTCGGTCACCCTTTTTGGGAATAGGGTGAACATGGGCCACCTTCCACGAAGCCGGGACACAACCATTGCGGTAGGATATTGTAAAAAGTCGGGAAAGGACTGGAGACAGCTCAGCTGAGCACATTCGCAGCACAATAGCGGGGATACCGTCTGGCCCGGTGGACTTCTTGACGTCGAGGGATCGGAGGACACGTCTCACGGCTTTTTGGGAAAACCGTACCTCCGACATTGTGGAGTCTCCACATCTTCTAATAGAAGGTGGAGACTGTCCCCCGTCATCAAGAGTCGAATTGGCTGCAAAGATTTCACCCAGGAGATCGGCTTTATCCTTAGCAGCATGAGCCAGACGGTCGTCAGCTGCACGTAGTGGAGGAATGGACGCCCGACAAAAGTTTCCTTCGACGGCTTTAGCAAGCGACCAGAAAGCCCTAGTCCCAGAGGGATAGCTAGCGAGACGCTCGCCAATCCTGCCGATGTGCTCAAATTTTGCTCTCGCAATCCGTTTTTTGAGGGTCCTGGAGGCAACATTGTATTTTTTCTTCAAGTCGGAAGTGTTAGGATCCTGACAAGCCCTTGCTGAAGTCCAGGCTCGATAGGCCTTTTGCTTCAGCTTAACAGCCTCAGCACTAGGCCTATCGAACCATGGCTTTCCCGAACCACCAATGGGCACCACAGAGTTAGGAATGAAACATTCCATTCCCTGCAGCACCACATCGGCAATCGAGTTCGCACAGGCGTCAGGATCGTCCGAAGAAAAACACAGCGGCCCCCATGGGTAGGACGCATAGAATTCACGCAATCCATCCCAATCTGCTGACCGATAGCGCCACACTCTCCGCTTCACGGTGGGGCGAGCCCATTCGGGAATTGGAGGGCGCATCACGGAAGATATCAAGCAATGATCAGAGGTTCCTAATGGAGTCCCGATCGAGACCTGATAATCTTCCGGATGTGTGGTCAACAGAAGGTCCAACAAAGACGGCGCATGGTCCACTCTATCCGGTATGCGGGTAAACCCTTGAACCACCTGAGTAAAACCATGGGCAAGAGCAAAATTAAAGGCAGCAATCCCCGGCAGATCAGTTTTTGAAGAACCCAGCCACTCAATATGATGAGCATTGAAGTCTCCAAGAACGATCACCTCCGCGGCGGGATACTGCGTAAAAACTTTGTCGGTAGCGTCTTGAACACGCCCGAAAAAATGAGCTGTTTCAGTCCTTTCGCATTCTCTGCCATGGAACCGATACAGGCAGGAGTACACCCGGGTGGAACCACCGAAATCCACTCGCACCCATATGATGGAAAGGTCCCTGTCTTCGAGACCGTGAAGACGGCGGCAGCATATATCGTCCCGGACGTACAAGCATACCCCAGCTTTTGGGAGGAATAGATGTTCCAAATTGTAGCCGGGGTAGCAAAGGTACGATGAGTCGGCCGGGGCAGATATCTGCGTCTCCGTCAAAAACAGTAGAGCGGGCTTTGCCGTTTCAAGATGGTGGTGAACGGCATTAAGGTTTGAGTGTATACCTCTGATGTTGCAAAAATCCACTCTGAGTGTGGATTTGAGGTCCGCTGGGTTACGCTTACTATTTTTCATTTTCCGATCCATTTTATAGACATAAAGGGCGTTTTTTGGAAGTTCTAGAGTATCCACGAAAAAATGGAAAAAATTGAGTGTTCTCTTCCCACCCAAACCCACAGGTTGTGTAATGAGTTAGTGCGGGGCACGGAAGGGCCCCCGATCCCTCCCGGAGAACATCGCCGGGTCCACGTCCGGTCTCCGCTCCGGCACGACGATACCCCCCAAAGATTTTGCACCAGTTGGCGGGACAGCCTCCCAGACTGGATAATCTGGGTTCGGGTCCCCTACTGACTGGCGGGCGGCCAGCGGACAGCCGTTTCATCGGGTCTCCCTGACCCCCGCCCCAATCCGTCACGCCTGTAGGGATGTGGTGGGATTTTGCACATCTCGAGTTCCAAATTTCGTGGGCACTCCAGAACTTCGGGTAAGGGAGGCTAGAACCTGGGTCACCCATGCCGGAACACAACACAAGGTTATTATGACGGCATACTTAAGACCAAGGGTGGTTGCCATCTAGACGGGCTTGAGGCCCTACCACGTAGCTAGGGTGGGTTGTTTTGTCGCCTTTTACGACAGGCCGACCCCGGCCACAGGGGTTAGTATTCTTTCTCCGCCCCTGCACGGATGAAATTTCATAAAGCTCTAATACAAATTGCAGTTGTCATGCTTTGTTTGCAACGCCGCTTCTTTAATAGTTTAATAGGATTTGTATTTGAAAGTTTTATTGTGCAAAAGGTATTTTATTTATTACTGAAGAACAGCAAATAGGCTAGTGGCCCACTTAATAGGCAGTTACCGTCGCCTATGGATGTGTGACGCTAGAGGCAACGCGAACAGGCTGCTCTCCGCTTATGAGTATAGGAACCTCGGTTACTAATGCCGGAATACAGCACAAGGTTATTATGGCAGCATACTTATAGACCAAGGGTGGTTGGTACACAGGGGTTAGTATTCTTACCCCGTCCCTATACGGAGAAGCGTTGTTTGAGATGATATGTATAAAAAAATAAAAAGAACTATATACTATCGCTATTCAAAAATAACTATTTCTGGCAAAAATAAGCTTTGTTTAAAATTGGATAGTAAATCTTGCCTCAGCTTTCAGACTGTTTTCTTTAACATTGCAAACGATTTGGCTTTATTTTGTTTAACAAAGAAGCCATTTGTGCTTTGGTCAATACTAAAGGTAACCTACTGGATTACCATGCAGTTCCTTCATCGGTTTCCTCGATATACCTACTATGTTTCTTAGCTTCATAGCATTAGACCACAAAGCTTATAACCTTGTAATATGATGGCTATTCTTAATCCTATTTGTATGCGATGGTGTGTAGCTGTTACCCAATAAGGGTCGCTCCCAAAAAAATGCGACTCGCGTTTCCTCAACAATAGATAAGCCCCATGATGTCATCAGATGTAATGATGGAAATAAAACATTTTTTATCGCGATTTATCGTTTGCGATATATCCATTACAAGGTCAATGTTAACAAACGTTTTTATTTATTATAATTTTTGCAAGGGTCCCGTTTGAAATATCCATATTTTTAATCATATAATACTTATAAGCGGGATACCACTCATCACAAGATCTCCAAAGCTGTACACCCGATTGACTTAAATTTGTGATAGTTACTCATCTCACGATGTAGATGCTTACTAAGAACCGATTTTACGAAAATTCAATAGATTGAATTTTCGTAAAATCGGTTCTTAGTATATTATATAAATTAAATTATAAATTAAATTAAACCATATAAATAAAATTATATTTTAGAAAATATAATTTAATTTATATGGTAGAACAACGTTAGTCGACTCAGCTAGCAATATTTAGAATATGTCTGACAGTTTTGACAAAAAGAACATTATTTTACAGAAAAATTAACGAAATATACCTAGTCAGGTCATAAGTATTGTCACACAGTAAAAACTTTTCTTTTAGAATGCTGGCCACAAAAAAGTTTATTGAATTCGAATTTCGAATTGTTCATGAAAATAAAAATGTATACTTTTAGAATTTTACTCATTTTTAAATATGGAGTGGACGCTTAAAGAAGACCGTGTTGCAGTTATTGCGTTGCATCGTTGCGGTTACGCGCCAATTCAAATTTTTAACATACTGAAAAATTTGAATGATTCGTTTATCGTACCATCAAACGATACAATGAAGACTCTAGTGTAGATGACAGGTCAAGAAGTGGTCGCCCTCGGTCTGTTAGGACTCCAGCAGTGATAAAAGCTGTGGAGGCACGAATTCAAAGAAATCCCAAACGTAAGCAGAAACTGTTGGCCCTTCAGATGGGGTTAAGCAGAACCACGGTGAAAAGGGTGTTAAATGAAGACTTAGGGCTTCGGGCATATCGAAGAAAAACAGGACATCGTTTGAATGCTCGTCTAATGGACCTGAGACTGAAGAAATGCCGCGCTTTGTTGAAGCGGTACGCGGGAAAAAAAATATCGGGAAATTCTTTTTTCGGATGAAAAAATGTTTACCGTAGAAGAGAGCTACAACAAACAAAATGATAAGGTGTACGCACACAGTAGTGAAGAAGCGAGCAACCGTATTCCGCGTGTCCAACGAGGTTATTTTCCATCCTCGCTCATGGTATGGTTGGGAGTTTCTTATTGGGGCTTAACAGAGGTACATTTTTGTGAGAAAGGTGTAAAAACGAATGCTGTTGTGTATCAAAATACAGTCCTGACGAACCTTGTGGAACCTGTTTCTCATACCATGTTCAATAACAGGCACTGGGTATTCCAACAAGATTCGGCGCCAGCTCATAGAGCGAAGAGCACACAAGACTGGCTGGCGGCGCGTGAAATCGACTTCATCCGGCACGAAGACTGGCCCTCCTCCAGTCCAGATTTGAATCCGTTAGATTACAAGATATGGCAACACTTGGAGGAAAAGGCGTGCTCAAAGCCTCATCCCAATTTGGAGTCACTCAAGACATCCTTGATTAAGGCAGCCACCGATATTGACATGGACCTCGTTCGTGCTGCGATAGACGACTGGCCGCGCAGATTGAAGGCTTGTATTCAAAATCACGGAGGTCATTTTGAATAAACTTTAATGTCATAAGAATCTATGTTTTGTTAAGTTCATTTTGGTATATGAATGGTTACATAATGAATAAACTTGTTACAATTATTTTACATTAAACATGTGACAGAATTTATGACCTGACTAGGTATATACGATCATATTTAAAAAAATAGTTCCCTTTATAAACCACGGAATTTACTAGCTTAGCATCTTTAAACCAAGGCCATTCGCATTAAGAATATATTACATTTGGTAAAAATAAGAAAATGAGTTTAAAAAAAGGCGAGAAAATAAGGAACTAAGTCAAAATGCAACAATCACAAAATTATTATAAATCTTAGGTATTAAACAAAAGAGGTCTTTGCACTTTGTTGTAAAATGTGATAAAATATTATAACTATCCAATGAGATGAAAATGATCAATAATTTGAATAACAACAATATAACTAAAGTGATTGCTGGTATTTAATATCCTTTATTGTTTACTTATGGATTTAATTATTTAATTTTTTAGTCTAATTAAACCTTTTTTGTTACAGGCTGACGGACCAGCGATTTGCGCCAGTTGCAACACCGCCATTCAAGGCAGAGTAAGTAAATTAAAAGAGTTATAACATTAGAAAATAATAACGCAGAGAGCGAAATAAAAAAAATCACTTAAATAATATAGGATTAATATTTAGGATGTGTGACAGAATTTTACTTATTCTCCGGTTAAATAAAACAAAGAAAAATAATATCTTAACTGCTTTTCAATAACTATCGAACACTTCTAAGCTTTAGACGAGAAGTGAGACAGTCTTCGAGGCACTGGCCTAGAAGTGATGAGACGAAGTATAAAGTGATTTGTGTAAAATAATATATCGAAAAGTTAATAAAATATAGGCGTGTTTTACTCTAGTGTGGGTAAAGCCTAATGCATTATGCACTCGGCACTCACCGAATACATACAATCAACGATATATTCACGACACTCGATATCACATGTCAATACACTTTGCCCTGTACTCTATCTGATATTAATTTGATAACAAGTCATGGCCTAGTGATGTGACGCGTATTTGCAAATCGGATATTCATAATGAGTATAATCTATTGACTATGCTTAATAAATTAGAGAAATTCAGATAAATTGGACTTGCTGATATTATTTTAGGAATCAATAAAATTAAAATAGATAAAAGTAATGAAAACTTTTATATTAATTTATATATCAGCTATAAATGCAATATATTGACAGGGTTATTAGTAAAATATTCACAACCTAGTTATGCAATTTATGCTACGTCATCAGATAAGTATAAATTTATCAAACTTTGATAAAGGAGAGTAATTCCTAGACGTAGCAGAAGGTGATCGCGTAGCAAGACGAGATTACGTAGTATGCCAGATCGGTAGTCGGCAATACAGAATAATGAACATAATTGACAGAACACAGGTATTGATTAACATGAACAATAAATAAAATGTACTTATTGTAACACATCAAAAAAGTCTAAGCAACATATACTAATTTAAATTTTAGGATGGTTTTGGCCGCTGTATGGATGAACTTCCTGAATGCACCTGAGCCTTTCAGTATTTCCGGGCCGACGGTACACTCGCACCCTTCTTGTATCAGGCCTAAACACCTAATTGGGCGTCGAGCTCGTAGGCCGTACTCATGCAGTCGATTTCGCACAGTTTGGGGACTTACATCAACACCACTTGAATTTTGTAGCCTCAAACTTATCTCTCGAGCGGTTAACATCGGCTGGCGTCTTGCAGTCAGTTGTATGTACCGGTCTTGCCGAGTGGTTGTACTCCTTTTACGGCCTGGATGCTGTTCAGTGGGTTCCCTTGTATTATTGTAGCGCTGCCAAAGACGACAAATAACACTCCTATGAATGCCAAAATGCCGAGATACCTGAGATTGATTACTTCCCGCTTGCAACATCCCTACAGCTCTTTGCATTTCATTTGCCGTCAAATGACGTCGCTCAATGACGTAAAGAATATCTAACAATTCAATTTTGTCGCTAACTTTATTTAAATGGTTGGTAAAATTATAAAATCAAGACTAAACGTAGCAATAAAAACGCACTTAAATTCAAATTCTCTTTCATTTAATTTTATGAAAAAAACAAAACATAATCGAATTTTTTTTTTTACAACCAGCCAGTATGTCATCAATAACAAAAAAGTTTACATACCTACACACTTTGAGTGAGTAAAGACTTAGAAATTAATTAGTACAAATGGTAAATTTGTAATATCATGCGGATATGTTTTTCAATATATACCTAGTCAGGTCATAAATTCTGTCACATGTTTAATGTAAAATAATTGTAACAAGTTTATTCATTATGTAACCATTCATATACCAAAATGAACTTAACAAAATATAGATTCTTATGACATTAAAGTTTATTCAAAATGACCTCCGTGATTTTGAATACAAGCCTTCAATCTGCGCGGCCAGTCGTCTATCGCAGCACGAACGAGGTCCATGTCAATATCGGCGGCTGCCTTAATCAAGGATGTCTTGAGTGACTCCAAATTGGGATGAGGCTTTGAGCACGCCTTTTCCTCCAAGTGTTGCCATATCTTGTAATCTAACGGATTCAAATCTGGACTGGAGGAGGGCCAGTCTTCGTGCCGGATGAAGTCGATTTCACGCGCCGCCAGCCAGTCTCTTCGCTCTATGAGCTGGCGCCGAATCTTGTTGGAATACCCAGTGCCTGTTATTGAACATGGTATGAGAAACAGGTTCCACAAGGTTCGTCAGGACTGTATTTTGATACACAACAGCATTCGTTTTTACACCTTTCTCACAAAAATGTACCTCTGTTAAGCCCCAATAAGAAACTCCCAACCATACCATGAGCGAGGATGGAAAATGACCTCGTTGGACACGCGGAATACGGTTGCTCGCTTCTTCACTACTGTGTGCGTACACCTTATCATTTTGTTTGTTGTAGCTCTCTTCTACGGTAAACATTTTTTCATCCGAAAAAAGAATTTCCTGATATTTTTTTCTCGCGTACCGCTTCAACAAAGCGCGGCATCTCTTCAGTCTCAGGTCCATTAGACGAGCATTCAAAAGATGTCCTGTTTTTCTTCGATATGCCCGAAGCCCTAAGTCTTCATTTAACACCCTTTTCACCGTGGTTCTGCTTCACCCCATCTGAAGGGCCAACAGTTTCTGCTTACGTTTGGGATTTCTTTGAATTCGTGCATTCACAGCTTTTATCACTGCTGGAGTCCTAACAGACCGAGGGCGACCACTTCTTGACCTATCATCTACACCAGAGTCTTCATTGTATCGTTTGATGGTACGATAAACGAATCTTTTGGTTATATTCAAATTTTTCAGTATGTTAAAAATTTGAATTGGCGCGTAACCGCAACGATGAAACGCAATAACTGCAACACGGTCTTCTTTAAGCGTCCACTCCATATTTAAAAATGAGTAAAATTCTATAAGTATACATTTTTATTTTCATGAACAATTCGAAATTCGAATTCAATAAACTTTTTTGTGGCCAGCATTCTAAAAGAAAAGTTTTTACTGTGTGACAATACTTATGACCTGACTAGGTATATATATATATATATATATATATATATATATATATATATATATATATATATATATATATATATATATATATATATATATATATATATATATATATATATATATATATATATCAATTTCCACTAATAATTTTAAATCGTACTTTGAAAGTGCAAGAGGCTCACTCACTAAGGTCTTCGAGATCCAATTCAACTTCACCGTCTACTTGAACTCTGATCGATAACGCAAAAGATATGAAACGATTATTATAGAATTCGAATCCCATTCCATTTAATATGAACTACAGAGTACTAAAAACATCGAAAGAAAAAATAACATTCTACTTTTTGATATTTTGAAATGTGGAGAATAACTATAAATATAATAAACACAATATAAACGTAATCAAAATTTCCAAAGCCTTAAACGGCTTTGTGGACATACTTGTATAAATTCTCAGACATATTATGGATTTAAAGATTAAGAAACCAATGAGTCACAGTTTAATTGAACATATGAAAATTGATCGTAGCAGTCTTCCATAAATGGTTGTACGTGTTTACTGACTAGCGTTGACAAACGTCGTTTCACTAATATAATAGCTACGAATATGTTAAGCTAAAGAAAATTTAAGTAAATTCCGGATAATTTGCAGTATAGTTGTTGGTAGTATTACTACCAACAACTATAGTAGTATTCTATTTTTTCGACAGACTCTGTATTTGATTCTCGTCCCAAGTCTGGGCGTTTATTTATATACAATATGTGTTTCCGTGCAGGGGTGGAGAAAGAATACTGAGCTCTACGGCTGGGATCGACCTGTCGAAAAAGGCGACAAAACCACCCACCCTTAAGTATGCCACCATAATAACTTTGTGTTATGTTCCGGCATTGGTGACCTAAGTTCCTGTACCCTTATGGGACAGCAGCGTGTTCGCGATGCCACTGGCATTGTAAACACCTATAGGCGACGGTAACTGCTAAATTTTGAGTGGACCGTCAGCCTGTCTGCTGACCTACAGCAATATAAATAAAATTTCCTTAAAAATTAAGATATATATTAAAAAGTATACTACTTTGTATTAGTTTTCTAGTTTGACTATCTGGCACAGCGCTTATTTATTAAAAAAAACTATTAAAAATAATGTTAATCATCGCCTTGGTCAAGAAAAGCAAAGGGTACCGATGCAGACAGCAAGGCAGAATTTTTACTCTGAAACTTGATCGCGTATAGGCTTTAAGCATCGAGTATAACCAGGAGATGGTTAGAAGACAAGATAGAAGTTTAATAGATGTATATTTACTGCTAACCAATTTACATTTCAGACTTGAAAATATATGAAATATATTCAATATAATATTATGTTGTGCCGACCCCACATAGTTTGGGACTTATCCCAAACTATGTGGGGTCGGCACAGCCTGCTTTTAAGCAGGAAGAAGAAGATTCAATATAATTATTATACAAAATATATTTAATATAAAATATACGTACATTCATGTTGCATACTCTCTGCGTTTGAAATAAGCTTCCAGCTGAGGTTTCCTGTCGCCGTATGATATACTAGGTTTTTGAAAAATACGTTATAAAATTTGTTCGAGGCCGGCAGTGCGTTGGCTATGCCTCTGGTATTGCTAACGTCCATAGGCGACGGTGACCACCTGCCAACAGGTGAGCTGTTTGCCTGTCTCCAGCAACATAAAAATCTATATATTTATTTATATGTACTATTAAATCCTTACAAAATTGAAGTCTTATCTAGTTTGTTTCCAACTCTTATAGTTAGGACATAACATACATTATTGTTTCTATAGCTTTTGTTATTACAAATAAAAAAACACATATTAGGATCATATAATAAATAATATAAATGTGCCTTTGACTATTAAGATATGTGAAATGATTACGAACAAATAGAGAGGATAAGGAGGAAAATATTATTAAGCGATTTGGCATTAGGACAAGTTTTGTATAATATAGATAAGTAGAATAAAAACGCTACGAAATAAAATAAAAGCTAGCAATTAAAGGCTAAACATCTTAGCATAAAATCTTCCTAGTAAAAAACCCCTTAAAATTTGTCGTGACTTCACTTTTGGATTTAGCGGAAGATCAGCGTTGGTCAGTATTGACTTAACATACATGCCGAGCTAGATCCTTTTTTATTTATTTAATTTTTGTATTCTAGTTTCGTTTGTTTTATTTATTTTTAATTTTTTTGGTAAATCATTCTGTATGCCTAAAATAAACGTAATTTCTTTCTTCTTTCTTTCTAATACATAATTTTATAAAATTGGATTAATCACAGAAAACGCACTCAAAATACCCCCAGTGAAAACATTATACCGATGTAAACATTAAACAAGCGAGCAACGTGTTCAGAGTTTATTTTTAACGATGTCCAGAAAACAACTGAAATAGTCTGTCGCCGGTGAACAGTGCTTCGGGAAAAGATTTAGAATTAAAGTAGATATTTTGAATTGGATATATAGTTGAGTTTTATTGTTCGATTAATGAATTAAATAAGATATAAGCAACAAATAAACATGGTTGAAGAAATAAGTTTGATAATTATTACGTTATACGAGTACTTTTTATACCAGTGTGAACAAATACTTTAATGAAGAACATATAGGCATTATTACAAAATGTTTTAAAGTAGACGAAATTAGAACAAATTGATATAGTGATATATAATGCTTTTATTTTGCAGTTTAAATCAATAAAAATCTAGGCAACCAACACATTTTTACATCATTAATCACAAGAAAAACTCGTAGTTATTTTTTTATCTGGATCCATTAAAACAATAAATGCAAGTAACCTCAAATACCGCGCGAGCGCTCGGTCAAGTTCGTGTCAAGGCAAACGAGATGAGGTGCTAATTAGCAATGTCGTTAATGAGTGGAAATATCTATTTTAAAACGGACAATATGTCCAATGTTGGAAAGGGGGGGAAGAAGAACTTGAGTCAGCGCCCCTTTTAGTAGTGAATGTAATAGTCGCAGCGCGTGACATAGGCAATGCTAATTTTAAGTAGATTTACGTGACGGGTAAATAGCAAATTTACTTATATTTTAAAAGATAATAAAAAAAACATGTCAATATAAACGTACTTTCTTTCTCATTGAAGAGAACAGGTGCTAAGGAACACAACACAGATTAATTACACAAAAGAAAAAAAAATACAATAATCGCAATAGAGCCTGAAAAAGAAGATATTTTGATTTATGAGAAAGTAAAATGTCCCCAGGATGTTTTTTAGAGTATCGCTAACGACGATAATAATATTGATGAATAAAGCCATGGGGTGTGAAGTATTGACTTCGGCGGTAGAAATACAATACTAAAATATCCAATTTTCCGTTAAAAACTCTTAATGATTACTTTACTATTCTTTCAGATTGTAACAGCATTGAACAAGAAATGGCACCCTGACCACTTCGCATGCAATACCTGCCGCAAGCCAATCGACGGGGCCAAATTCCACCAGCACGACGGTGGTGTCCACTGCGTGCCCTGCTTCGCCCAGCACCACAGCCCCAGGTGCCATGGCTGCGGCGAGCCTATCACCGATGTAAGTATATTAATTCACTTCTTTAAAAATTTAATTTACTTATCATACTTAAATTTCTGACTATTTCAGATTAAAAGCTCTATTCATTTATTTACGAATAGCTAAAAGTCTTATTTTAAAATTGTTTTATATGAAACAGACAAATCCATGTTGGGCATTAGTAGGAAAAAACGGTAACAAACTCTTTTTATTTTGTTACCAATCGGCAACATAATAACTAAAAATATTATTTTAAGCAGCTTCGTGTTAGAACACTATTAATAGGTCCAGTTTTTAACGATATCTGAATCAAGTGGTTCAGCAATTTACGCAACGGGCAATACTACTTCAATTAATTCAAATAAGACATCATGATCCGTAGTTAAGGACTATCGCCAGTATCACCCAACAAACTTAAATGACGGTGGAAATTTTCTTAAAAACATGTGCTACAATTGAACAGATAGCATGTTGTGTAATCCAATTTATATCTGCACTCCCGAGTTTGAAGTTCGCTAAGTATTTCAATTTTCAGTTTCAAATTATAACTATGCGAATATTTGCGTCTAGAAGAAAGAGGGACGACGGCCCTAAAAATTAAAACCTTGTCTCATGTTTAATAGAATGTACCAGCTTAAGTGATCTTGACTTCAAAATAATTGGCGGAACCCAATAGACCCATCCCTAACTCCAAAATAAGTAACTTAATATATACTGTGCATTAATTAATGTGCATTAATCTTAAAACTATTTTAAAACATTTGTGTAAAGTACTTATAATAACATAGCAATGACCTATCAATCTTAGTGTTTAACAATCTGCACCCACGTCTCATCGTATTTGGAGATCATAATGAAGCGGTCTAATTTTTATGAGCAAAAAATCGTTCAGGCGGTAGTGTTTTAAATGGATGAATGAATCATCTATGTAAAGTTTAAATATTTAAACTATCAATTTGTAATATTTAACACCGTTCTCAATTAATGTAATTCAATTATATACTTAGGTTTTTCAACCTAATCTGATATGTTTCAAAACATCAACAATGCAAACAGATATTCAATAGAAACAAATCAAACAGATGTTTAAGTCAGTAGATAACGTCTGTTCCTCGCATTCAGATTTAAAGTATAAAATAAACCTTAATGAGTGCAAAAACACAAATATAACAGTAGTAAATGAGCTGAAAGCTAGTATTTCGACAGAAAAGGAATTAAGACATTGTTATTGATAAAAAAAAATTAATTGCTAAATTAAAATAAGAGGAAAACGCAAATTACCGAATCTAAATACATAATTTTGTAGCAGAAGTACGAGTATATAAAATTGGTGTAATGACTGCTGATTATTTCGGTACAAAACAAGAAAGTTAGGGCTTCAAACGGCTAGTACTAAATTCGACCTTTGACAACAATGAATAAAAAAGCTAAGATTTTTTTATTGCTGTAGGATAGCAGACAGGCTGATGGTCCACTTAGAATTTATTAGTTACCGTCGCCTGAGTATTTGCAACGCCAGGGGCATCGCTAACACGCTGCTATCCGCGTAGTGTTATGTTATTGTGGTGGCTTATTTAAAAACCATTTGGTGGTTGCCATCCAGACGGGCTTGGAGCTTCCGTTGTTTAAACGTCTTTTGCGACAGGCCGGCCCCGGCCGCCGAGGTCAGTATTCTTTCTCCGCCCTTGCACGGATGTTTATAAACTGGTGCTTATCTTATTAAGGGAAGCTCTGGATTTAATTTGTTTATTTAAGAGAAGAAGAAGATAATTTTCAAAATGATAAATGTATGTCCAGTTGCTAGTCCGACAATACTTATGTTATAAAAAACCACAAAACTTAATTTAAAAGAGTTAAGTAAACATTTTGGATGCAATCACAAACACTCATTTGGACAATAGTCACAAGGACTAATTATGGGCACATCAAAACAGGGCAACCAACCGATTACGCAGTAACACAAGTACTATAAAGCCATATCTAAATCCTTCACGAACCATATTGGGCGATTACAAAAGGGTAATGCGATAAGTGGAACAATATGTAGAATAAAGTTAATCTTTGTGTCAACATCATTAATCCGTCACCTTGGGATAGGTAATGAGGCGATGGTTGTCATCATTCATTTAACTAGAAACAATATTGTTTATCAGGAAAATAGAATTAGTAATTTGTAGCCCAAATGATAAGGTGCAGCACACGTGTAGGATTTGTTTAAAACTGAATCATTGCCAGTTACATCAAAATGTATTGTGGATGAAATACTGTATGCACCCCTTATCGCTCGGGGATTCGCGAAGGGATAGTGTGAGGTTCCCATGTAAGGCACCCGTTCACCACCGCGATGAACATCGCTGTTACACTAAAACCACATCAATATTCCCCTGCTACACAACGCGTCGGGGGAAGGGATATGCTTTCGCGTGCGCCTCCCGCCCGGACCGAGGTACATGGTAGCCTAAAGGTTCGCACATTACACCGACTCAACGCCGACTCAACTCCAACTCAACTCACAGTATGGCATTGAAATGTTTATGTTTTGTTAATTAAGAGTGAATTTGTCAACTTGTAAATTAAAGTCGTTTACCTTCCTAAGGTATACGACTTTAACTTACACATGCGATCTCTGGTCTTCTCGATCTTTCTGTATGGCTCAGAATCATGGTCTATTCGTGCGGCTGTCCGGAAAAAGATCGAGGCTTTTGAGATGTGGTGTTGGAGGAGGTTGCTACGCATACAGTGGACAGCAAAAAGGACCAACACATCCATTCTTGACCAGCTGAATGTCAGAACCAGGTTGTCCACGACCTGCTACAAGCGAGTACTCGGCTATTTTGGCCATATCGCTCGAAAGGAGTCAGACAACCTCGAAAAACTGATAGTGCTAGGTAAAATAGAGGGGAAAAGGCCCAGAGGACGGTCACCAACCCGATGGTCGGATCAAATTAAGGCTATCACGGGGCTCACTTTGCCTGCAGCTCTGAAACAGGCCGAGGACAGAGTGGTGTGGAGGCAGTTCGTCAGCGTCTCCGTAAAGGCTTATCAAGACGGGCACGACCTTCAGGAATGAAGAACACGACGAAGAAGAGAAGAAGTAGTTAGCAATTTAATATTTTTTGGGATATTATTATATATCTATTGTATTCGTGCAGGGGCGGAGAAAGAATACTAACCTCTGCGGCCGGGGTCGGCCTGTCGTAAAAGGCGACAAAACAACCCACCCCAGCTACGTGGTAGGGCCTCAAGCCCGTCTGGATAGCGACCACCTTTGGTCTTAAGTATGCCGCCATAATAAACTTGTGTTGTGTTCCGGCATTAGTGACCCAAATTCCTGTACCCTTATGGGACAGCAGGACACCCATAGGCGACGGTAACTGCTAAATTCTAAGCGGGCCGTCAGCCTGTCTGCTGTCCTACAGCAATAAAAATATATATACATTTTTGGGGCCATGGCTATAATACTTTTATGTAACAATGCTGTTTTACGTGCAGGTGCACAGAGCCTATCGTTATCACGCCTATTTCTTACAAGAATATCACACATATGTGGGAATAAATGCTGATTATTACGAACGAACATAGCTATTTCAAATGTATAAATTGACGGAGGAGTCAGTATCATAAACGGTTTGCAACTCGTTCTCGTCTCTAATCGAAACATTGCACGTATACACTGTTTTTGCATTAAGAAAATCATATTAACATTAGTTGAGTTTCCCCAGAAAATTATTCCATATCTTAGTGCAGATTCAACTAGTCCATAGTAGACTGTAAGAAGGGTACTTGTACTACATTTGGTGTCAATTTGTGTAATATATAAGATGATGTACTAATTTTCTAACTCAATTCATCGATATGAAATGTATACGATCTGAATAATTTTGTCAATCGACATTTTGGTAGAACTTATCTTTTTAAATATTTTAATTAAGTAGAATATCTATATTTATTTGGGGTGACTGCTTAATTAATGTTGATAGCAATCAAAAATAATTTACTAGTTACTTACATTTATACAAAAACACTTGTTTTTTACTCCGAAATTGGTATAATCAATGTATTGGCGACAAATACAGAAAATAAATAGGATAAAATCAAGTTTTGCATTGCTAATAGGTATAAAAGCGGTAATAAGGAAAAATAAAAGTTTACAATTAAAATAGCATTTGTGATTCAAGTTAATTTTATATTCAATTGCTATTAATGTGCGATGATTATGCGTATTGGTTTCCTTATTGCGTGCTACTAATTAGGAATGCTTACAAAGGAATGATTGGACATGTGATATCACTAAAATATTAACTTATACGTATGACTTTTGTTATTGGTTAAAGGGGAAATTTTTTAAATATATCAATGTGTCCATTTTAAACTATTTATTCCTTTATTTCATCATATATGATTACGATTTGACAGCTCATCTGTCTATAAATATTTACTATCAGTAGTGTAATTCGTAAACAATGCACACACAGCAGGAAATACGTTAAGGCCCGTATGAAGCAGGTTATGCAGGTCTATGGAAAATTTACAACAGTGGTATTATCAATTTGAACACACCGCAATCCATTTTTACTGTTTTGAATAACCAAACATCATTAATTAAACCAAGTATAAAATGTCTAAAATAAATAGATGATTCAATAGTCACGTATTTGTACGCTATCGTATTATTAATGGGACGTTAATGGTTTGACATAATAATATAGGGCGCGAATGTCATGACCGTGGGCCGCCTTGACTCACCCAAGGCACCTACGGTTCGCATGGCGCCAAAATTGGCAATAACCAATATTAATTGCGTGTTTCAATAACTACACGCCATAAAGAATATTTTTAATAAAACCAAAGGCTGTTAAGTTAGAAGTACGATCGTAAAAATATGTTCTGTATTTACGATTACGGTTGTTACGAGTATTTATATGTATCATAATCTATACAAATAAAATGATAGAAGTCTGCAGTTGTGCACGCATCACAGCAAAATTACTGGATAGATTTCAATTGAATTTTCTAAGTTTTATTTCATAGACACTTGGAGCCTATCTAAAAAAAGTATTGTGATATATCTTCATTTAATATAAAGTTATTAAAGTTTTAAGAAACAATGATTTTAAAATTTTAAAGCACTATGTGTACAGTGTTGTGTGTTTTCTTGCTGAAGAGAAGGGGGGGGGGGGGGTTAAGCGGTATAGCGCGCACGCGTACGCAAACTTCTCATACTTTTTCGATCGAAGCGGACAGGAATGGCTAGTATTTATTATATTAGCAACAAAAGTTTAGCGTGCTACAGGCATGTTGAGACGAATATCTATATTAAAAAAATTGACATGAGTAAAATAGACATATAGTTAGTGATGTGGCAGATACAGTGGGCTTATAGAATATAACAGTATGATTGCAGAAAAGATCAGAATTAACCCTTAAATAAACGAAAATATATTTGGATTAATACCGATAATTGAAAAAATCTAAAGCTATTGATAAGTATCTATATACTTAGCTTAAGCTTACTTTATACTGTAGTTATATATATTTGGAAAATACATTAATCTTACGAGCATAAGTTTTGTGTTTGGCAAGGTAATATAAATGATATGATGCGATTATATTTATATAAATGAGTTATATTATATTGTATTAATAGGTTCACAAAATAAACTCAATATTTTATACCAGTAAATATATTTAGGTTTGTTGCTATACGTAACAAAATAAATATTAAATATCTAAGCCGAAAATAGATATCTACAATAATCATTTGTTATAAAGCCAATAGGTTTGGCCACAGTGAGATATTTTCTACAATAAAAATTATAGAAACAATTTCATAATTTATATGAAATAGTTAAAGATTTCACATCTCATTTATAACGGACCGAATCTTCATTGCCGTCAACGAGCTTTCGTTCACGTGCCTGCTTGGAAACAGTCCATATATGGCCACTACTGCGGAAACCAGCGTGATTCATCGTTAAAAATCGACTTGGCACCCACGAATATTCAATTTCACAACTGTGCGGCAATCTTATTGTTTTAATTACTAGATATTCATTTGAGAAAAAAAAATTCAATAGAAAAAGTTTTTTTTTAAATAAAAAGGAAATCAAGAGAAATATGACAAATGTATGAGCCGGTGTCTAAAATATGAGAGATGAGAAATCATGTTAATTAGGTCCAGAAATGCTTGGTCAAATTTATAACACAATATTACCACAATAATAAAATGAAAACAACGTCCGGATAATACTTTTTTTATTGCTGTAGGACAGCAGACAGGCTGACGGCCCATTTAGAATTTAGCAGTTACCGTCGCATGAACTTGTTCACATAACATTAGTGACCCTAATGCCGGAACACAACACAAAGTTATTATGGCGGCATTTTTAAGACTAAAGGTGTTCACTATCCAGACGAGCATGGGGCTCTACCATGTAGCTAGGGTGGGTTGTTTTGTCGCCTTTACGACAGGCCGACCCGGGCCGCAGAAGTCAATATTCTTTCTCCGCCCCTGCACGAGTTACACATGAGTTATTATTTATGAAGACTTACGTGGTATCAAACCTTAACAACACTACTAGAGGAATTTTGGAAGGTCCCATTATTAACTTAAAACATATTTTATACCGTAATGTAAACAATCTTACAAATGAATAAATAAAATTTTAATTAACCTAGATTTTTGTAACTTAGGAAATAGCCGAGACCATTCAACGGTTCAAATCCACTTTATCTGCCAGTTTGTGTACGAGTATATACCAACAGATGAGACCCTGTTACAGGTTTTTCTCAGGAGATTTGGGTTCAGATGATATTCACCTGTATATCATCAAATTATATCATAACTAGCTGACCCGGCCATATTTTTATCTGCCATATAAATTTAAAAAAAAAAACAATTACGTTCACCCCTGTTTCACCCCATTCAAGTTTCGATTTTGCAACAAAAATCAACCTATGCCCTTCTCCAAGGTCCAATCTTTCTCTATACCGAAAATCATCAAAATTGGTTCAGCGGCTTATATGTGAAAACGTAACAGACAGAGTTATTTTCACATAATTATATAATATTAGTATGGATTGCTTTGAACTGACGGTGACGGACATGAAGCTCAGATCACATGTATGTAGGCCAATTATAATATTCCTCAGACAAGCGTGGTGGGTTTAATATCGGTTTCCTGTACAGGAAGGCCCGATCGCAGTAGTGGGACCATATGGTCTGTCTTCAACTTGGCTAAGGAGATAACTGATTCATAACTGATGAACTGATGACATGAAATAATGATAATAGCATATAATATAACACAAGTAAACAATTATCTATCTAAATAAAATTATAGAGGTCTGCAGTTGTGTGCGCATAACACAAAACTACTGGATAGATTTCAATAAAATTTGCTAAGTTCTATTTCTTAGACAATTAGCCTAAAAAATTGCAATATCTTTATTTAACATAAAGTTTTAAGAATCAACGATTTTTATAAGAAATAGGTGTTCAGTGATGTGTGTTTTCCTGCCGCGGAGATGTGGAGCAAGCGGTGTAGCGCGCATGCATACAAAAACTTCTCATATTATTTTATATTTACTTTTTTCTATTAATCGACAAGCAAAGCGGGCGGGAACGGCTAGTCATGAATTAAATCTACTAATGTTTGTCACAATCAAAACAATGGGCGCCATAACAGTACCGTTGTGTGGTACCCATCATTGTTCCAAAAGATGACATCATTCCAAGGCGTCGAGGAAAATATACTTCAGACAACTCATCAACAATCGTATCTTTATGTATTTACGGAGGGAATACGCGTAGATTTATTATGTATCTGGTTATATATAGACGCAGGGAGACAAACAGTGATGTAAACACATGTTAATTCAGGGCACATTGAACATCGGTTGCGTTGTAAGGTAATAAAGGTAAAAATTGGGTGTATTGCACTGCATAAATTGTTACCAGAATTTTCTTTGCTCAGTAATAAATCATAAATTTGTTTGAATACTCACACATTACTATATATTATTATTAATAACATTACCAATACAGGTAATGTTATTAATAATAATATATAGGTAATGTTAGAAAAGCAAAAATTAAATCAAATCAGACGAAATTATGTCCAACTTCCTTGATATCCATTCATCATCCATTAGCTATTATAAAAAAAATTGTTACATAAACCACTTATATATAGATGATAACCAACCTCACACGTTTTTATCGAGTTCAATTGCATTAATTTTATAATGTAGAATTCAAAGAATTGTTTTTATGTAGATCTAATCAATGTTCTTCAGAAATCAGATTATATCAAAGTTTATACAATTGTTATGTATAATTAATATTCATTCACACACATTAATTTTATGTTCTTTATTGTTTGCTCAAGAAATTTACACAACTACTTCCTACCTTTATCCCAAATTATTTGGGGTCCGCACAACAGGTTCTTTCTTTCCACCCTCCTCTGTTAGCCGTTATCAATTCACACACTTTTTTCCTCATATAACGCAATCCCTACATCTGTTATTTGGTCTACCTCTACTCCTGCATCCATCCACTCTCTCATTCTTCTATCTTCTATCATTTTCCTTGTTTAATGGCATTCTTCCTTTCACAATACATGACTATAGCACGCTAGCCTGGTAGAAGTTTACTCACATTTATTCGAAATGCCAAAGAGATAAATGAGAATATAAAATACATAATAATGAAAACTTAAAAGAACGTGATACATACGACAAGACTTCGATTGTTAGTAAAGGAACGAATAAACAGATAATTTTATAAGAACTAGATCAAGGATCTCGTTGTAACACTTAATGCTTGTTTGGTTTCAGCGCGTCATTCAAGCCCTGGGCGTGTCATGGCATGCTCACCACTTCGTCTGCGGAGGATGCAAGAAAGAACTGGGCGGTGGTGGATTTATGGAGCAGGTAAATATCAAACACAAGATAAAATCACGAGGAAAGACTGAAATTTTGATGGAAACATGAAATTAGATAAATTCACACGACATCAGGTGGATGATTTGGAGATTTATCAAAATTTACCGTAGCCTCTGCAATCCTGGTTGCAAAGGTTCTTCAAATAGTCTATTTGACGTACTGCATATCCGTGCAGGGGCGGAGAAAGAATACTAACCTCTGTGGCCGGGGTCGGCCTGTCGTAAAAGGCGACAAAACAACCCACCCTAGCTACGTGGTAGGGCCTCAAGCCCGTCTGGATGGCGACCACCTTTGGTCTTAAGTACGCCGCCATAATAACCTTGTGTTGTGTTCCGGCATTAGTGACCCAATTTCCTGTACCCTAATGGGACAGCAGCGTGTTCGCGATGCCACTGGCGTTGCAAACACCTATAGTCGACGGTAACTGCTAAATTCTAAGCGGGCTGTCAGCCTGTCTGCTGTCCTACGCAATAAAAAAAAACTTTGAAATGTACCAGCTGCAATTTTCTCATAGTCTTACAATATCCGTGCAGGAGCGAAGAAAGAATACTTACCTCTGTGGCCGGGGTTGGCCAGTCGTAACAGGCGACAAAACAGCTCACCCTAGTTACGCGGTAGGGCCCCAAACCCATCTGGATAGCGACCATCTTTGGTCTTAAGTATGCCGCCATAATAACTTTGTGGTGTGTTCCGGCATTAGTGACCCAAATTCCTGTACCCTTATGGGACAGCAGCATGTTCGCGATGCCACTGGTGTTGCAAACACCCTTAGGCTACGATAACTGCTAAATAAAAAAAAATGTTATTATACATATAGACAGCAACCATAAAGTTTAGCTACACCTCTTAATATTACAAATATCCAGAGGTTATCTTGAGGTAACAGCTTACCAATGTCGGTCTTGTACGAGAATGTAATGTTATTGTACAACTTAAATCGGAACTGAAAAGAGAATAATATCAGCCATACGATTATTTTATTAAAGGATTTGCAATATACATATTTAGAGTTAATATTATATCTATGTCTTTTTCTTTCTGCCATTATCCCACATTATATGGGGTTACAACATGTTATCTCCTTCCACTCTCCTCAGTTCTCCGTTATCTCAACATTCCCACCCCTTTTCACCATATCATCTTTTACATAATCCATCCATCTTTTCTTTAGTCTACCTCTCCTCTTATATCTATCCACTCTAATTTGTAACATTTTCCTTGTTGTATTATATTTGTGTATGGGTTTTATACATGGGTTGCGTTCAAAAGTAAACCTGCTGTATTTCCAGGCTGGCAGGCCGTACTGCTCGGCGTGTTACGCTGACAAATTCGCGGCCCGCTGCAAGGGCTGCAACCGGCCCATCGTGGACAAGGCCATCATTGCCCTCGACGCTAAGTGGCATCGCGAATGCTTCACTTGCATGGTAACTACACTCATTTTCTATATATTACGTGACTGCATAAAGACTACAGCTTAAGTGTCTTGCAGAGGTATCACTAACGTCCTCGCAGGGGAACTGGAACCTGAGTCGCTCGCAGGAATTCAAATTCATTTATTTGTTTGAACAAGAGTAAAATAATGCACAGATGTTACATAATATAAATGGCAATGTCCTATCCTGTTCTGCCCAAAAGGCGTACAAATATTTTTCAGATAATTATAATCAATCAAGTCTTAAAATTTTATCATATATAGTCTTATCTCCATGTCTTAAAATTATATAAAACAAAAATGTCCAGTCACATTACCAACAAATACAAATAACAATAATCAAATAAAACAATCAATAATAATAATAATAAAAAGCTTGGTTCATGACTTTACAATTAAATAAAATATTATGGTATACAGTAACAAAGACAACACATCATTTTTATAATAGTAATAACATTTCTCTCATTTATTTATTCGAAACCTTCCTAAATTGAAATTATCAATAGACACAATCAAAATTTATCTTTTAGAAAATCGTCTGTTTTATAATAAGTTTAAGGAGTAATATTTATACACCCCTCTTGCATGGAAAAATGGAAAAAGAATACGGATCTAAAATTGATAAACATTTTATTTTTTAATTACAGAAATGCAGAAACCCAGTGACAGATTCCACCTTCTCTGTGATGGACAACAAACCTGTTTGCGGAAAATGCGCTTAAAAACCAAAAATTATAACACACGCACACATACACACAACACACATCATGACATACCACCCAATAAGTAGCGTACACGTAAGTTTTCCTCAAGTATTACAATAAAGTAAGTATTACAATACATGATAATATGTTAAATGCCATATAAACAATGTGGCTATAGAGAAACAAAAAGTATTTTGAGAGCTATATTATATCACTGTTGATATGTAATAAATACAATCACATTCATATTTGTAAAACTTTAAAACACCTAATTAAGTAACATTCTTAAAATAAAAAATGCAACAAACAAAACGCAATTACAAAAGCTGGACGACGTGAACAATTTCCACGATGTTATTAAGATTAATTAAAAGATGGCGCCTTATACTTGCTTTATATTTTAATATTTATGCACAATTTGTGTACATATATTAAGAGATGAGAAATAATTAATTGTAAGAAGTTTCAAACATAAAGACGATTCTGTTAACGTCATATGGTCATTTATTATACATATTCTTTATAAATTAGAAAGAAAACATCATATTCAATGTATATGATCATAAATTGCATTAAAAGTTCTATCAAAGAATACTTTGAGAAATATCTTAGAATGTGTTGGAAGAACTTTTTGACTACAAATCATGACATTATAGTTTATGACTCTACAACTATTCACATGTATACCTAGCTTAAGATTGGTTAAGAATTTTGTCGACATTTTCAAAGGAAATTGGGAACAATTCGATAAAAATATCTTAAAAGCACAATTTTAAAGTAATTTTATAAATTCCGCAAAATATTTTTGAATATTTCCTACTTATATATCACTACTATAAAATATAATTACTGATTATAAAATATTTGATTAATTGCATTTGGACTGAGTTTTATGTAATCGCTAATTTATTAGCGTTAGTTATGAGATGTTTTATCAAAATATTTGAAGAATTATTCATAAAAATTTTGACGCCAATCATTTTAGAAAAAGTGGTGAACGAGTTTGACTTTTATATTGCTGTATTTTTGGCTTTGAAAATATTTAAAATACCTAATATTTATTGTTTTTAAAATAATTATACTACTCTTAGTGAAGATAAATGATTGAATTTATTTTGTATGCTTTGACAGTTTTAAAATAAATTATATTTTTTTTTTGTTTTTGAAATCGGTGGTTTTATTTGACAATAGAATTCATGTGAAGTATATACTTTTTATAGTACCAGTATCTTTATAGCATTGATATAGAAGCATAAGTGAACCTCACCAGCTAGTCAATAGAGTTCTGGAATCATAACTAAATAGTAAACTGACCCCAACTTGCTGGGGTAATAACTAAAATAAGGTCAACCTAATTACTTACATGGTTCGCCTCTCCTTCGTTTTCTGTATATTTCACATTTCCATCATCACTCTTCTGCTGTCTGGGTGATGCTGCGCTATGTTCCATCAGCTGTGGTTTAAATTTTATATCAGCATACATTTTGGCTGATAGAGGAACCTAATAGAAATGTAATGAATTATAATATCAACCCAGAGTACATAATACTTTGTACCATCATATTCTTTTTATTCATGAAAAAAATCCTTTTGCGGATCATTCCAACCGCGGGGCAGACGGTGGATTCTGTGACCCACTTAAAAGTCACGCTGTCTTTTTGCACTCTGACACCTGAGCTAACGAAAGTAAAGGCCTGATGATATCGTGACCCAAGCGTACCTTCCAACCTCTAACATAAATAATATAATATGGATCTATTACCATTATCAAAAAGAATGAAAAATCATTTTTTATAGCAAAACTTAATAATAATATATATTACCTGCTTTCCTGCGTCAGTTGTGTGACTTCTAGCACTATTATTGGCAGGATTGTTGTAAATCGTCTTTTGGTTTTTCGTTTTGGTAGGACTTTGAACACGAACTCGCGGACGAGGCGTACTTGTATGGTTCTTTCTATATAAAAAAATAGGTCATGACATCATATCAAAAATATCGTTGAAGGTTCTATAAGATCGTACATTTTGGTTTATCTTTAAATACAATAGTCGCCTTTACACTTCCGGTGAAATGAAGAATCTATGTCCATGACTTGCCATATATAATTTGGACAATCGATGCGAGTGCATGATGGTTACACACATACAGTGGGTAATTTACAAAACGCTTTTGGTAAACGGATTTCGCTTTAGTATTGGTTACAAAATTTGGATTCTGTGATTCCATGATAAAAAAAATATATATATTTTATGGACGGCATTGTCTCTGTTTCCTAAAATAGCAATCTGGTGCTTAAGCCCTGTCCATTTTTCATTAGGATACACAAACTAGAAAGTTTGGATTTGACACCTTATGATCTTAAAATAGTCCTCACATTTAAATTAATTAAATTAAAACCTGGGAGTGTTATCGTGTTTATTCCTTGGCGTGACGTCTTTATTAAATTGTCTTGGTGTTCGCTCTTTGCTTCGTGGAGACTGACGGGGGGAGGCTTCGCGACTGATGTGACTTGAAGTACACTGGCCCAAAATAAGAACATGTCAGTACCAGTGCAATTTTATAAAACAAACTATACAGTCCAAAACATACATTTTATAAGAATCATAAATATCTGAGTGGTCTTGAATAACCAACACATCTGAAATGAAGAGATCTGTAAGAGAATTAATGTTCGACATACGAGTAGCTCACAAATTGATACAAGAATAAGCGATGGAGTAAACAAGTCCTGGAGTGCAAGCCGTGTCACGGTAAACGTAGTAAAGGACACTCCTCGCTTTTCCCAAGACATTCATCATCATCATCCTAGCGTTCAATCGTTCAACGGTTGTAACCTAAACTTTCGCTTCCGACTTTGTCTTCTCCACTTCTCCATGGCCTTCTTCCATGGTCAAGTATAGATGAGAAATGAACGGGACTAAGAGATGTCGCGGCCGAAATTTACACCCAGTTGTTATGACGATTGGTTGACAATAACAAGTTGCAATATTTTCTTTGGTTTCAGTGTTATGATGGTATTCGACAACAGACAATTTCTGTAGTACATTATCCATAATACAAGGATAATTTTCTTTGTTTGGGGGAGGTATGAAGTGATTATGTGTTAATTATAAAATGGTAAAAGAAATACTTCAAAACTCACGACATACTGATTTATAAAGCCTACATATTTCTATTTCAATATGTCTTATCACGACAAAGCTGGTAGTCTACTTTCGGTTCACGAGACAAATCAGCCCAAGTACGATATGACTTGACAAGATACGACAAAAACAATAACAATCTAATAGAATACTTATTATTATATGCAAGTTTTGCAGTGCAATACTTACATTTTCTACAGCTTCCACCATTGTGCGTATATCATTATCTTTTATTGGCTTCAGACCTCGGGGCTTACCAGGGTTGGGATCTCTCATCAGAGGTCGAATTCTAAAACGAGTTGGAATCGGTAAAGCCAGTTCATCAATTCAATGAATGAAACTCAAACTCTCTCAACTCTCAGCGCGGTACGATATGGGGTTCTTCAAAAAAGGCGTTATAAAATTTCTTCGAGGCCAACAGCGCGTTGGTATCGCCTCTGGTGCTGCAAACGTCCATAGGCGACGGTGCCTGTCTGCTGAACTCTAGTTATAAAACAATAAATTTTTTTATTTAAAATTTAAATGAATATTATTTATAATACGATCTAAAGTTCCCACAGCTTCACAACTTGTCAATCAAAAATAAAATAACCGATTATTGGATTTTGGACTCAATTTATATAGGTCTAAGTTCCATGCGTGTCCAGCTCAGAATGGCAGGTTAAACGCATCGACCTACCCTGCAGAGAATTATCATTCACTGTCAGTACGGAGGAGTTATTTTAAAAATGAAAAGGACATTCCCTTAGGTTAAGTGAGTATGCTACACGGCCTAATCAAATAAACTTTAAAGCTTTCTCTTTGTTCGAAACGTTGTATTTGTGACTTTATAATTCAGCTAAAAACAGTGGTTTTAATTTATTTTCTCATTCATTATTAACATTTATTATATATTTTATATTATTGATTACTTTTGAATGACTTTCTTTTTGAATTATATTTAAATTACAAATATGAATATTTTGACATTATATGTAATAATAATGTTTATTATGTGATAATAGTTACGTTGTCTAAAAGACATCGCTTATTAGCGGTTAGACCGTCGATTGATTCATGTTTTGTAAATTTAGATTTCAAGTAGTTTTTATTATTTGTTGGACAATAAAGAGTTTTCTATCTATCTATCTGTTATGAAAAAGGATATGTGACATGTTTCTTACGATACAATTTTATAATAAAGACTAGTAATTTGTGGTATATAATTGATAAAAAGTAATAAATAAATTATAGTAAATTTAGATATAGAAGTCTGACTGGCGGGGGTTTTTGACATAACCAGGTTATTAGGGGTAATTTCAAGGAGTACCTATTTTTATTACTGTAGGACAGCAGACAGGCTGACAGCCCACTTAGAATTTAGCAGTTACCATCGCCTATGGTGTTCGCAACACCAGTGGAATCGCTAACACGCTGCTGTCCCATTAGCGTACAGAAACTTGGGTCACTAGTGCCGGAACACAAGACAAAGTTACTATGGCGGCATATTTAAGACCACAGGTGGTCGCCATCCAGACGAGCTTAGGGCCCTATCACGTAGCTAGCGTGGGTTATTTTGTCGCCTTTTACGACATGCCGACTCCGGTGGCAGAGGTCCGCCCCTTTCTCCGCCCCTGCCTGGATAAAACCTACCTTACCTCCCTTACCTTATGTACCTTCGTCCGCAACTTAAGTTGGGCTTATATTACTTGTTAATATTATTCCTGTATACCTTGGTGATTTCCTAGAACTCTTAGGCGTTCGGTCGCTTTTATCGGTGCTCTTTTTGTTACTGCTCACGCTGCTCATAACTGTTCGCGCCTTTGACGTACAACTGGGATTTAAAATATAAATTAGGTCTTTGCGATCGTAAACATTCGTGGAACTTTGATAAAAGTTGACGGTTCTACCCTGTAGCGCCACCCGCATACATTAATACTATTTGTGAACTTAATCATCGTGTGTTCAAACAAATATAATGGTAAATAACAAGTGTAAATTTTTTTTTATTTTCTTACTATATCCTGTACTTTTTACAACACCGAGCAATAAAATATGACGACCCTCGTGGTGCACACGGAACGCTTGCGGGGCTCATAGGTTCGATTTCCGTACCGAGTCAGGCTATGTATAATATGTACAAGTAGTATATCAGTTGTCTACTACGCATTTAAAAACTATGCTACATATTTTTGGTACTAGGTGGCGCTATATGAATGACAACAGTATATTTATTACTGTAATTATAAAACATGCGTACAAATTGTAATAATAATAGTAAATATATTGGGACATTTTACACAACGTCATCTAGTCCCAAACTAATTTGCATAGCACTTGTGTTATGGGTAACAGATCTGTCGCTCCCAGTCCTGGTTCTGTCCATGGTCGGGGGCGATTTAGGGTGGACGGCTGTCGCCTCGCGAGGCAATCATGTCCGCAAAGGAGGCGGCGGAGCGGGAGTCAGCCACCACACTCCCCTCCCGCCAACGCAGGCTACGTCGTCGGCGCCTTAGGGCATCAAACGACCTCTGGTCGCCGTAGAATGCGGCCGCGGGCAGCCCCTCGGGGGAGGATCCACCACCCGCAGTATGGCCGCGAGGGTGAGAGCCGCATGCTGTTCCGCGGCCACCCTTAACCCCTTAAAGCTAATAAAGGAGAGCGCCTGGGGGCGAAACCCTGACCCCTAAACTATGGAAGAAACCCGCCCCGATACAAAGGGTAGGCCGGTACCGGCCCGGGCGAAGGCGATAGGAGAACAGCGTGGTTTTTTAGTGGGTAGTCGGATGGCCGAACATCTTTCTCGGAGTCCCACATATCCTTCGGTCCCCCCGGGCCGTGGGAACCAGTTCAGAGAGGGTTTTTATATATGATACTTTTTTTTGTAAATCAATACATAAACGCCAGGAGCTCGCCGTGGAAGGAGAAATAGATGCTTCAAATAGTATTGAAGGATATATATATTTAGTATTTGGAAAAAAGAAGTCTAACATTATTAAAATGTTATATTATAGGTAATTCTTCAGTATTATTATCATCCGATAATATCCATTCTACATAAGTTGTATGTCTGTGTGTATGTGTGTTATCCGTGCAGGGGCGGAGAAAGAATACTGACCTCTGCGGCTAGGGTCGGCTTGTAGTAAAAGGCGACATAACAACCCACCCTAGCTACGTGGTAGGGTTGGCGCCCGTCTGGATGGCGACCACCTTTGGTCTTAAGTATGCCGCCATAATAACTTTGTGTTGTGTTTCGGCATTAGTGACCCAAGTTCCTGTACTCTTATGGGACAGCAGCGTGTGATGCCGCTGGCGTTGCAAACACCCATAGGCGACGGTAACTGCTAAATTCTAAGCACGCCGTCAGCCTGTTTGCTGTAATACAGCAATAAAAAAAAATGTGTAAATAATTCACAATATACCCTACACTTACCTTGATTGATTTGTTTTCGATCCAATAGATTTTGGGTTCAAATTCAATCGTATTGTCTCCAAAGAATACATCGAAAGACGAGTGTCTGTTTCTGAACCTGTAATACATATTACACTTTTTTCTTGATTTTAATCATCTATTTTTTTTCATGTAGATTTTTTTTCTCTTTTTATACGATATATGCACGATATGTTAGTGCTACTATTCTCCATAATAAATTTATATATGGGTTGCCTGGAAGAAATCGATTACAGCGACAAGGCCGCCCATTGTCTCCAATATTTACAATATTCTCTTTAACTAGTATTATATCATTAGGTTAAGTTGGTGACAATAAAGTATTATCTATATATCTATCTACATATTTTATATGAGCTCTAAATAAATAAGTTATTGTATATCAAACCATTATAATCATCATAAACCATTTTATCAATATTTATAACCATGTATGGAGGCCGGCAATAGAGCAAGGCTACTGCATTTTTATAGTGTCTGACGGTACATTTTTATAGTACAGAGCAGTTACCATCGCCTATGGATATTTGCGACGTCAGAGACACCGCCAACACGCTGCTGTCCGTATATAGATATATCAACCTGGATCACTGATGCCGGAACACAACGCAAGGTTATTATGGCGGCATATTTAAGCCAGGGTTCATCCAGACAAGGGTTGTTCTGTTGCCTTTTACGACTGGTTGATCCCGTCCGCAGATATTTGTATTCTTACTCCGTTCTGCATAGAGAAAAGGATATTCAAGATTTTGTATCTAGTTTAGAGGAACATAAAAGGTACCCAATCAGTTTCTGCTTAATCTCCTTAAATTTTCCAGGTATTTTGTATTTTTGGTATACTCAGTAACATTTATTTAATCTACATTCCCTTGTTTGCAATTAGGTGACAAGGCTAAAAAATATTACACATGTATCCTAAGTCCTTAAACCTATCAACTATAAAACTATTATTATTTTATTTAAATCTGATAAAAAACATTAATATACACAGGCAATTAACCAAAGTGAGCAACTCTGATATAGGAAAAAAATAAACTATACTTACCAGACTTTGTACTCGTTTTTTTCCATTTTTCATAAGATCCTCTTTTACTTCCTTTACTCTTTCTTGACGTAGAAATGCTCTAAAACAGAAATTATTTATTAGAATGTTTATGATTATATAGAAGAATCTCCAGAAGTATGATAGGAGTTAAACTGAGTGACAGGATAAGAAATAGTGAGATAAGGAAACGTTATGGTCTGAAAGAAGATGTAGTGACAAAAATTAAGAAAGGTATGCTGAGATGGTTTGGCCATGTTGAGAGAATGAATGAAGAACGATTGACGAAAAAAGTGTTGGAAGTGGTAGACCTAGGCGGACGTTTCGAGACCAGATCAGAGACGTCTTGAAAAAAGGCCAGGTCAAGAGTACCCTAAACCGAAGGGCATGTATGAAGGGAATAATGAAAGTGGACGAAGCGGAATAAGTATGTAAGGATCGTAGCAAGTGGAAAGAAGTGGTCTCCGCCTACCCCTACGGGAAAGAGGCGTGATTATATGTATGTATGATTATATACATTAGCAAATAATAAAAATTGCAATACTAGAAAGCCTACAAAGCTATAAGGGCCTTAAAATCGATGGGTCTAATGACTCAGGTTCTGACCAGTCACGGAGGGTTTTCCGAGTACTTGCATCGATCCAAGTATAAGGGTGACCCTTCGAGTCTGTGTGAAGCAGATGTAAAACGTAGTGCACCGTATATTCCAGTGTCCGGCTTTAGTACAAGAAAGATATAATGCAGGAAACAAATTAGGGGTAGAAATTACAGACGTAAATATGAACATGCTTATGTCAAAAACACACCAGTCTACGTTTATGGAATTTTACACAACAGCAATACGTAAGGATAAATAAATAACCAAGAAAGGTCGGAAATATATTTTAGTATAAGAACTAATTAACATTAATTATACAAGAACTTTACTTAAGTAGCATTAAGTAAATGTAGTAATCATAATTATGTGCTAGATGATAAGATTCTCACAAAAAAGTAGTGAAAGAAATCTGATAAATATGCCTGACTCACTCGTGTCAGGAACGAAAGACACGAAAGGAGGCTTCACGAAAGGAGTGAAGCCGTCGAATATGAATGGCGCGAATGAGGAAGGAATTCGCGTCGGTCATAATACTTATAACGATGACTGTATGCTCTTAAATTAAGAAATTTTAAATAGAATAGAATTTCAAAACGCCCAGAAAAAAATTTAATTCAAAAGGTTAAATTCATACTCAACCTGGCGAGAAACTAAATTGGTACCTCAGCGCAGACACTCCTCTAATTACCAAACCTTAACCTGAACCGAACAGATAGATTACAGTCTTGAGGTACTGTTGCATTGACAGACGAGAAAACTGTTCCTTCATATTAACTGCAACATTTCTTGTTCTTCAAAATACTGATGCCAGCGGCCTGTCGTAAAGGATCCTAAGCCCGTCTGGCCGCCGACCACCCCGGGTCTCTAAATATAGCGTCACATTAACCTTGTGTTGTGTTTCGCCATAAATGATCTAGACTCCAGTTCTCCAACACGGACGGCAACGTGTTAGCGGAGCCCCTGGCACCGAAAACTACCATAGACAACGGTAACTGCTTACAATTAAGTGGAATCACAGCTTGACTGGTGTTCCACAGTAATAAAAAAAACGAAGTTTTATATAGAAATGTAATACAGATATCTTATTTTGCATAGGAATTGACACCAGCCGTGTTTACTGAACAAAATTTATCCAATGAGATATATTACTTACGTGATCGTCTGTGGTGTTAAGGAATTCGTCCATTCTCATTGAATACTCATTGATGACTTCGTCTAATTTGTCGCAGGACACCAATGCAGCCTGTAAACCATAAACGGTGGTAATTTAACACCAATAATATTTTCAAGATTTTAATACAAAATATATTGAATATATAAAGTAATTTGACTTTACATCAATGACTATGCTTTGAATAAATGAAGATTGCTTCGTAGAGATTGAACAGCGTCATCTATTGAGTGCAATGAAACAAGCAGCACATGCTTGCTGCTCCTTGAATAATATAATATAATATAAAATTCAAAAGTGACATTTCAACTGAGAAATGTTTAATATATCAGTTTTACGCAGTAATTTTTGAAAATTGTCTTGTAAACCTAGTTTACCAGATTAAAAAAGCATCACACCAAAAACATCTACAACTATTTGTTGGATCTACACCCAAGATCCTTAGCAGCCTGCCCTGCGAATGCATCCAGTGTGTTTTTGTTTTACATATTACAGATTTAATTATCAACTTGAAATTGCCAGTATGTGTTAAGCCTAGTTCGGACTAGACGAGTATTTTAGTCGAGTGCCAAGTAATTTAGTGGCTAAACTACTCGCTACTGCACAGAAATCGTTCGCATTTATGGTCTAGTACAGTACACAAATGAGTGGTGTTTTGCAAGATAAACGGGCTGCAACGCAACAGAGTGAATAAACTGATTAAGCTAATCGTAATGGCTATTTTAGAAGAGGTGGATGAGGAAGTTTGTGTGATTAAGAAAAAAAGTTATGGGTACGAAAATAGATCGATAGAAGAGATGAACTAGGAGCTACTAATTGTCTTCTGAAGGTATTAGCATTGGAAGACCCCAAAGAATACTTCGATAGTTTTTGAAAGAATACTTCGTAATTTTTGGCGGCCACTAATGAACTCGACTAATCAAAATGTTCGGACTTGTTTAGCCGGTGAGCCAGTGAGCACGGACGCGTGGTGGGAGGCGCTACTCGCCCGATAAAAATAGAACAAAATGGATTGACTCGACTAAATTATTTACTAACCTACTTGACTAAATTTTTGGTGTTCAGACACATTTAGCCACTAAATTACTCTGTACTCGACTAAAATACTCGACCAGTCCGAACTAGGCTTAAGTAATCCCACCAGGACTTTCTAGGCATAAGTCAATAATCTCAACTGTTAGGTAGCATTCCCTCCTAAGCAGCATAAAAAGCTCTGACGAAACGATTTCTTTTGGGGTTTGGGGGATCAGAGGCAATTCTCAAAAATACAAATGTTGTCAAATTTATTAAATTTATATTCTTAAGTTGATTATCCAGCGCACGAATGGTGTGCCAAAGTTGGATAAAATTTGCTTGTGACAGTACTTAACATTGAACCCCGGTCTCTTAAAGTGTGTGAATGCAACCGAGATAAATCACGTGAAGGATGATAATTTGAAATTACAACAGTGAGAGCGAATTACGATGGACTATAAAACTCACATCGTCATACAGGCTAGCAGTTTTGACGAAATCCTTTGGCGTAGAGACCGAAGAGCAAAGGACAGAGGTATCGCGTGTCGCCTGGATTAGTGCACGAAGGCACTCTGCACTCTCACGCAAACAAGCCGTCTGCTCCAGCGATTTATAGAAGACCTGATAATGACACCGATAAAAAATTGAGAAACAAATGTTTTGCAATTTTGGTGTGTCATCATGTATAATACTTTTGATTTCCTTTATGTCTGGAGTTATTATGATTCAAACCAAATTAGTACACCAGAAATGGCGTGACTTCTTGTTATATGATGTTTCTCTTTGGAGTCGTTTATATTACTTCTTTTTGTATTTTTTCAGACATTCAAAATTCCTGACAGTTATATAGCATTAATTACGATTATTGAAGTTTCTGCAATCATACCTGCATTTCTACTATATCAGATATTTTTCTGTTATATCAGGCACAACATATGGCAATAGTCCCCACAAATGCTAGCGTTTCTCATGCAATTCATCAATGGGACCACGCACTCACTGCTACTTATGATGTAGGATCAAATTGCGCTTCACCGGTCGACAATAGACCATATTTAAGAATGATCCTATTAATTAAATACTTATTTTATCAGACGTACTTACACAACACTTATCCGTTTTTTCGTGCAGGCACGGAGAAAGAATACTAATCTCTGCAGCCGTGGTTGGCCTGTCGTAAAAGGAGATAAAACAACCCACCCTAGCTACGTGGTAGGGCCTCAAGCCCGTATGTATGGCGACCACCTTCGGTCTTAAGTATGCCGCCATAATAACCCTGTGTTGTGTTCCGGCATTAGTGACCCAAGTTTCTGTACCCTTATGGGAAATTGCATATACCCATAGACGACGGTAACTGCTAAATTCTAAGCGAGCCGTCAGCCTGTCTCCTGTCCTACAGCAATAAAAAGTATTCTAGTTCTATATCGCTAGTGACATATTTAGGTTTCTACTAATATTAGAGTCCTGACCTGATAAGCCTGATACATATTCTGATGTAGCGACACGATTCTGACCATCTGCGATTGGAACTGCGTGTGTTTGGCAAAAGGGAGGACCTTAGTATTGTGGCGATTCACATCATTCATCTAGATACAAATTCTCATATTAGTATTGTAAGGACAAAGTACATCTAAAACCATAAAGCACAATGACTAATAGAAATTGTACAATTTTATTATCTTTGAAATTTGTAAGTTGTCAATTTCTAACCAGTCATTTTATATGTAACATACGAGTATATTTTATGATACTTGAAGGTAAAAATTTTAAGTCCGTAATAAGACCTGTCTGTCCTGTGTGTAATATTGTATGGATCGGAATGTTGGGTCACAAAGGGGAAGGATGAATGGTTATTGTATAATGCGGATAAAATTACAAATGAATACCTAAATCAGGATAAATTTGAACGTAACGCCAGTTATTGAGAAGCTGAGAAATATACTAGCCTGGTAAATAATGCGAAGGCAAAAATGATAGAAACGATAATGGCTAGATGCAAAATAGTAAAAGGGTAAAAAAAATAATTGAATGTTCAGATGACAACTAATAGAGGAGAGTGATAGGAAAGAACTTGTTGTGCCGACCCTACACAGTCGGAATACGAGTGAGAAGGAGAGAAGATAACCAAGAATTGCATGATGCGTTGCTGACCTGTCTTTGTAATTGATAGATATAGATCCTATTGAATCTGTTGGCGTACTCTGCCGAACGTTTGCGCGTACGCAGGACGTCTTCCTTTTCTGCCTTCAAAATGTCGCGGCGCTCCAGCCAAGCCCTAAATATATAAGCGGCTGATAATAAGAGCTTAAAAATAGTGTGTTCTAGTGATTGTGTCTCTATTCTTGACCAAATGAATATATTTAGCAAGGACATTTGAGTTACTTTTTACATCTTCAACATAAACCCAATTGAAATGGATTACTAGCATAAAATTGGATTGTAATAAATGTTTTATGGTCTATACTTTTCATTATCTGCACTGTGGTATTAGTATAATCTTTTTGAAGAAAAAAATTAACATTTCATTGCATATTTCTGTTGTGACAAGATATGAAATAGCACTGAAAGGGTGGAAAGAAGGAAATACAATTCTATACTCTATCCACTTTACTAAAAAATAAAATGTAAACAAACAAACCAATGTTTCTCAAACAAACCTAGAATAAAAACAACATGGCGGGTATAATCCGACCGTAATAATAAAACACTCCTTATAATAATTACCAGCATATAAAACCAGTAAGAGATTTGAAAACATTGTCTTTTTAGTTTCTTTATAATGTAAGTTAGTTATTACAATTAATGTTGTAAATATGTAAATTTTATACGCATTATATTTATCATTCATAATTATTGTAAAAACAAAATTATTTTATGTTTCTTTTTCTTCTAAAAGTAAGGAATAGTAATATAAAAAAAATAAGAATATAGGAGATATTTATAATAAATAATTAAAAGTTTCTATAATCATTTTTATATCACGTTGATTATTGTAAACTCGACATCCAAAAACCCTTTTTACGATTTGTTTTTGGTAAAACGGTTATCCGTTTATACCTTATGGTATAGGTTCTATGATTTAGAATCAGGAGAAAAAGAGTCAATGCCACTAAATTCTATGCTAGCGATCTCACATATTCAGTAAATAGGCATTACTGTTAATTTGCAGTACTTACAGAATAGAATGCATCTGTTCATCAATTTTTTCCCTCAAATCTTTCACCTTTGCACAATAGATGCTGCTTTCGATTACGTTGGTCACGTTTTCTGTTGATTTAGCTATAAAACATAATATGTATCGTTGCTTAAACTGACCTAATGTAAAATGTGTTAGAAATGGAAATACCAGCTTTGTGATATTGATAACATTTATTCTAGGCTATGTAATTGTTCAAGAAAGCCTTATTGTTTGATTGAACAATATCGGTTTAAACAATAATTAATGAATTTAACTAAAATTAGGAAACAAGAGATTGACTTACAAGACAGTTGTTTGACAGCCGTATTATGTACTAGAGAAGTTGAAACCTGCTCTTCAGGCGTAACTTCTTTAAGTTTCTCTCGTACAGTACACGGGCTATTTAAGGAATCGTTAACTGCTTCTTCTGTAATGATTAAAATTACTGATTATAAACTTTAACTGCACACAAACACTGTCATCATTGTTACGAGTATCTTCATCTTCACAATCGGTTGTTGGTTTCATTCAAAGCTTTAACTTTAGAACCTAACGTATGAATGCTGTTACATAATAAAATATCTGCACAGTTTTTTAGCAATCAAGTGCTTCCGTGACGATTCTTTTTTAAGTGCAAAGTGATACATATAAACATATGTATATAAATTTGATATCCATGGTTTAAGAGGCGACACAAATCTCATTCAGTCCAACGCCTTTTAATATATTTCGTTTCCTATCCCACCTGTAAACTAGGAAAGAGCATATCAATTTTTCGTATTTTTAGATGATTTAGAAAATATATAAGAACATACTTATTTCTAGTGGTAAACACGCTGTCGAGTGACCACCATTACCATCTTATTGACGTTAATCTAAGCGCTTTATAAGTAGTACTATATGGTACAGGGAACAATACTTCCGTTTGCTACTAATGATAATAAAAAAGTGTATAAAGCGAGTGTGAATGGAAGTGTTGGAAGGGGTAGACCTAGGCGGACGTTTCGAGACCGGATTAGGGACATCTTGAAAAAAAGGCCAGGTCAAGAGTACCCTAAACCGAAGGGCATGTATGAAGGGAATAATGAAAGTGGACGAAGCGAAACAAGTATGTAAGGATCGTAGCAAGTGGAAAGAAGTGGTCTCTGCCTACCCCTACGGGAAAGAGGCGTGAATATGTATGTACTAATGATATTATATTTTGATTGTTCCTCTTGACATTTAAATTATATAGACAAATTTTCAATTTTGCCTGCTGGAAGACCCAGTAGTTAATAGACGTGTTCTTAGTCGAAAATGGTAAAACAAACTTTACAAATTAAATAATTTTTGAAGCCACATCATTCATATTAAAATGCTAATTAATAAACTATTATGATATTTCTAGTGAAGATTACCTAGTAATTCATCATCTCTGTTATCACCCTTTTCATCGTCAAATATATGGAATACTTCGTTGGCTTCATCTTTTTCTTGTTCACTCATAAATGTGACAAAATGTTGATTTTCCTCCTGCGCAACACTTTCTTCGTCATCTTGTGTGTTGTTTCCTTCGTCTTGATCAGTATAATCCTGAGAACGTATGAGATATATAAATAAAATTTAATAGCCTTCTAATTACTTCTATACATACCGTACTTCTATTATTTATAGTTATGTTTTGTAATTTATAAATAATAAATAAAATAATGTTGCTATTCGGCTATCAATAATAATTGTAGAAAATATTAAATATACTAAACCTCATTCTCTTTATTCTCTTCTTCAGCCTTTTCTTTTTGCATTCTGAGCAATTCAGTATCCATCATTTCCCTGAGCAGTGGCTCTGGTAGTTGTTCTAAAAACTGATATGGATCATCTATCAACAAAAATATCATTTCTAGAGCACATACAATACAGAAATCTACATCAACACGTAGAGTGCTAAGAGTTTATTTTTATATGACGATCTCCGGGGCTTCAATACAAATCTTGCTACCCGGTGTTTATGTATAATAATATGTATTTATCACTAAAGAAAGACATACGGAGAAATTCAGTTGACTAATTTTCATAGCACAAACGCTCTGCTGCTTACATTGGTATTAGATTGCCAATTGTTTCAGTATATCTAATTTTATTTAGTTTTTAGAAGTCCTAGACTGCTAGATTAATTGCCTTATTAACCAAATTTTAATGTACAATAATAATGCCTTAAATATATATATATATATATATATATATATATATATATATATATATATATATATATATATATATATATATATATATATATATATATATATATATATATATATATATATATATATATATATATATATATATATATATATATATATATATATATATATATATATATATATATATATATATATATAAATAAATAAATACATATATAATTGTCCTGTTCTTAAACGGTTTCATTTTGTGTGTGTGTTCCAGTGGATTTGAAAATGGTTTAGATTTACAATTCGGTCCACTACAAAATGTTTCTTTGTTTTTTTTCTTTTAAGTATGTACAGGATAATGTATGTCGGGTCCGTTAGTTAAGGTGTATATTGCCCATCACACCAGATCGGTACTATGGTAGACAATATTTTACTACTATGTGATAAATATAATTCTCACCTTTGCATACAGTCTTCACCATGTCCTGCTCTTGAACGAATTCATCCCATATCCTCTGCTCCTGCCGTTTCGTTCTTTCGCGACGCGTTGCCTTCCATTTCCTTTCTAATTCCCCTCCTTCTATAAACTAAAACGTTTTGATAACATTTAATAGGTGGCTGTAATGATGTCATTTTTTAAATACAAAATAAACATAAAAATAGATATCTATCCATTTGTCACTTACTGAATAGAATTCTATCCCCGCTCCCCCCCCCCCTCTCGATTGGCAGTTAAATACTCACTAGTATTAGACTACGGATACATATTTTAATACTGTTACAGCTTACAAGCCAATAGATGCCGCAGTATTTAAGAGTAGTTACATTTTGATCTTGATAATTAAGATAACAAATAAATATTTGTTACTATAAATTTATATTTTTTACACTAGCTGTTTTCACAGCTTCCCCTGCGTGAATTAGTTAGTGGACTGGGAAATTTTATTAGAAAACCTTAATATTACATACTTTCATATGCAAACCAGTCTCGAATATAAAATAACATCTACCACGTTTTACTGGAAATATATTACAGTTTTATTACTCACCTGTAAATCCAGCATTTCAATCTTCATTTCGGGCATAAAAGAAAATCCTCTCACACACGTCTCCATAATATTAAATATTATTTGAAATAACACTAGTTCAATATTTTGAACATCAGATTGTAATTTAAATTTGTTCCGCCATTGTTAAATATATTTTTTAATTACAACTGGTTGAAGTTTATGAAAAAAGGTATGAACAAGTTTTTATTACATTGGATAAGATTTTATTAGGGTATTTAATTATTAAACATAAAAAAATTAAACTGGTTCAAAACACGTGGCGTCGTTGCCTAGCAACCGGCATTACAACAATGACGTTAAAATACGTTAAAAACTACAAATGTGAAATCGATGTAAACAATTAACAGTAACGAATAATAAATTAAACAAAATAAAGACAATACTCTAAATTTTATGCTGAAAACATCAACTAGGTATATAATTATTTGAAATTGGAATAAAAACGTTATTTTTTAAAAATAATAACCACTTTTGCCGCCTGTCATTATGTGCAAGATCTTTAATCAAACTAAAAACTGTAATTAACTTGGTATGTAGTATTTGAAATTATGGGTACTGAGCTGATTTGGCCATAATGTTACTTACTCCACGCTTGATGCACGGTATGGGCGTGCCATCTAATTCAATCTTGCAGCCTTTGTCGCAATGGAGTTCGAATACGGGTGGTCAAGAGCTATCCAGGGTTTGTATTTATTTTATTTATTGCTGTAGGATAGCAGACAGGCTGACAGCCCACTTAGAATTCAACAAGCGAACACGTTGTCCTAGAAGGGTACTGAACTTGGGTCACTATGCCGGAACACAACACGAAGTTATTATAGCGGCATACTTGAGACAAAAGGTGGTCGCCATCCAGACGTGCTTGGGGCCCTACCACGTAGCTAGGGTGGGTTGTTTTGTCGCCTTTTACGATAGGTCGCAGAAGTCAGTATTCTTTCTCCGCTCCTGCAGGGATGTTTGTTCATAAATCGATCTTTGTAATGCGGAATGCCAACGCGTGTGTGTTTTGTACGAATTTTAGACTTTTATCGTCTTCTTTTATGGTAACAATGCATGTGGCACTGATTTGTCATGGTCGAAGTGTGAAATCCAAGTAATGATGGTAAATAACGATATATGTAATACAATTTAATACAGCTTGTCATAGTCAATACTTTGTATTCCATAGTTTTCTTTTGAACGAGAAGAAAGGGTGGCAATATTCGTTCCTAGAGCGATGTCAGAGATGACATAAGGATTACTTAATAGGGTTTTCCCTTCGGTGCTCAGTTAGACAGTAGTCGCAATTGGAAAAATCAATTTAAGTGACATCTATTGTATCAATTTCTTGGGCCTCTTTTGTCAAGCAAGTGTTACAGAAGGCCATTAACGCTAAAAAGCGCATAATGCAACATTTTGCTACAATGCAGAGTCCAATCGTTTAAATAACGGACAGAATCCATTTTGATTTGTCCGACAATCGCTCCTTCTACTTATTCCATCTATTTTCTTTTATCAAGTCAACGTAACTTGTTAGGCTATGAACCCCGTGTATAGAAAGCAATTTTACTCATAATTACCAAATTTTAATGCCTGGTTACTAAGGTCGAATATTTGTTAATAATCTACAATGTGATTTAAAAAATCTATTACGTTTTCCTCGCCGTTAATTTGATACAATCATGAATAAATTAAATCAAATTACTGATTACATGAAAGGTTCACTCTACTCAAGTAAAAGTGTTTCACGTAAAAGTTTTACTTTATATCTCTATTAAAATTAATAAAAAACTAAAGACAGAAGGATCTAAAACAAATTGAAGGAAGTTTTTACACGACATGCAATGCAATTAGGGAAAGTCGTGCTTTTATATTCAATTTATGAACCTATATGTGAGGTAGATAAGCTTTATTGTTATAATAAATCGATATGTTATCATAACATTAAATTGAATTTTAATTAATTTTCTTGAAATAGATATTTATCAAGAAGTCATTGCTTGTTTATTTGTTATAATAATATGCAAGAGTAACTAAAATTGTCTTAATAAATATAATACCTATAGTATATGATGTTATTATTGAAATTATAAAAAGGAGGTAAATAGTAAACACGCAGTAATTTATTGTGTCATCTCAAAGGTAGCCATCGGATGACACAAAGCTAAGTGCTGGCACCGAGCCACGGGTACGGTGACGGGCCGTGAGTCAGCGCCACGATGAACCTGTGCGACGGCGCGATCGATACGGTGCAGCCCCCCTCCCCGGGCCACCTGCACTGCCCGGAATCCGGCATAGGTCGCGGCCCGTCCGATACTGTCCTTACCCAAACCATATTTCCATCACAAAACAACAGATAACACCCAAAACACAATTAAGAATCAAAAAGTAACTCAGGGCATTCAGTGTCAGAATATATTTGTTATCCAGAACTACTGGAAATCCTGTCCAAGGTCACACGGTCGTCAACCTGCTAATCCAACAACCTCAATTAATAGGTGTTTATTTTGCGTGATTTATTTATAATTATTACGTATTGGGCAAGGTCGAGGGGCAAATGTATCATTCGGCATCCGCGCGTGCTCGGATACAGTACTCGCGGAGCACTAAGTGATTGCGTGTAAGTGACAGTGATGGCGTCTAAAGTGCTGGTCCCAGCTGCGCCTTTCGCTAAACTCCAAGTAAGTAATACATTTTCCGAGTAACGCGATTTACTGAAATAATTCAATTATCAATCTAAAAAAATCCGTAAACAAAAAAATGTTTTGAGATAATGCTTTGTAATTTTTCTATGAAATAATATATAAGATAAATACTTAAATAAAAATTCTTACACTGTTTACATTTATATGTTTCAATTTGTATTTTATACAGATTATATATGTTAACGTAATTTGAAGTATATTTTGTTCATTTATTAAACAAAGATCGCAGAGCGCATGTTGCAAATATTTATTCCATTATTTATAAAAACTACTCAAAAATAAAGTATACTATATGAAATGTTATTATGTAATTAAAGACCATTTATTTGATTAAGTTTAATTTAATATAAAAAGCAAACATTTTCCGGTATTGTAATTTTATTTTCATCTATAATTAATTGCTTATACGGAATTGCTGTATTTTTAATTGAACTATAAATGATTACTAAATTTAAAAATGTGACAAAAGCTGATGAAATTTAATTCTTATATATAAATAACTATTTACAACACAATATGATTTAGTATATAATAATATTATAGAGTAATTAAATGGGATAGTTAAGTGAATTGTTTCCGGTCGTTGCCATATTGGAAAGTCTTTGTTCCGTCAGGTGAATTTTCCCACGGGGTAGCGGGATTTCATACAAGAACTCTGCAACCAATCAGTATAATCATTAATCAGTATATTAAATGAATTAATTTAACATTTATATTGTAGTTATTATGAAATTAGTTGTTTCGAACAAAACTGAGCTATTGAGCTAAATGGTATGTAGGGGTATGCAGGGTATTAAACAAAGGAATACAAGATATCTATTTTTTTAGACTGATTATATTACTGTTATAGTAATATGAAAACTATGTACTGGATTTTGTGAATGTAGAATTCTATGAGTTCAACGGATTTTCATGCATTTCTTAAAATCTATATCTTATATTTTTTTCAAATCTATGTTCTGTCTTTCTTATTTTCTACGTCAAACTCTATCAAGGAAGATGTACTCCAAAAGGGGAGTGAGACAATGGAATACAGAGTCCGGACACGAACCCCAGACCAGTGACTAAGTGTAACTAAGTAAGTGAAGTTAGGCTTGCAATTTACCGGGATATAACGCTATTGTGATGACAGAGATTTGGTGTTAATGTGATAAAACCACGAAAAAAATAATACTGAATGCCTATGGATTTCAACGCTCTCCAGGAACACTGATGTGAAATTCTCTTTTTTTATTTCACTTTTCTCAAAACTGCTCATAATCTTATTCATCTACTGTGTGAAGCAAGTAAAGTATAGCCAATATACGAGGAAACTCAGGGTCTGTAGTAACTCCAGTTATACGATTCTTTCTAATGCCGACAAAGATGAGATGAAAACTAATGGATAGATATCGTTTGCAACACTGCTGCCTTAAAGTAAACAAGTGAACCGCGAATATTTTAAAGTTTTGTAGATGTAATACATCTTATTTTACTTCAATTCTTTGAAAAGCATGAAGATCGTTGCATAAATCTAGTGTACAGAGTTTTTTCTGGATTTGAAATTGTCTGCGTATATCTTAAAAAAGAGAAATATATTTTTCAAATAGGAAGAGCATAGTTAACGGTTATTCTGTTCAAGCACAGAGATACTGATCATTTGACTCTGAAGCAACAATATTGTAACGTGAGTATACTCACTAAACATTATTCTGTGATTCGAACATTCTATGATCTATATTTTGTACAAGGGAAATAACCTGACGGTTTGGACAGTGGAGCATTATTTTTGAATCTTAGACATTTTCAACTGTGAAATATTGTAAACAAGTGGCAAGAAATTGACGTAATACAGTTTGAAATAAGATATATATGACATTGACATTGACATCAGGCATAGACAAGACAAACAATAAAATAGTACTGCCATAAAAAACGAGTAGAATAGTTTATGGATGCTATATAATCGACTAAGTAGGAAATTCAATTATCATTAAAATACGAAAATGGACACTAATGAATATATAACGTATCGTCGCACCCGTACCAAACCCGATACATGTTATGATGAAAGTAATAGTAGTTTAATTTTGTGTCATAATATAGATGAAACATATAATAGTTTGCCAGATCTATCCGATAGTGATATTGAGGAAAAAAAAACATACAAAGAGCGCATTCAAGCTCTTGAAGTGGAATTAAAAAGTTCTTATAGTGTAATTGAAGCACTATCTCTTGAAAACATTAAATTGAAGCGATCTAACATGGAACTTCGAAAGCAAAATGAGATCCTTAAACGAAATAATAGTACAGATAGTTCAATTAAAGGCAACTCCACGCCTAAGAGAATTTTAGCAAATAATACTGATTCTAAACAGCAAACATCTGTAAATGAATCTAACAATTTTATAACAGAATCACAAACTGCTATAACTGAGAATCACATACAACAACCAAGTATATCTGACTATAACGGAAGAAGGCCGGATCTTCGTAAAAAAATATGCATATTGAGTACGAATAAACAAAATAACATTTTATCGATAGCAGAAAAAACATTGACTCCAAACTTTAATATATGCCACTATCTAACACCTTATGTAACGGTAACAGAACTGTTAAAGGATATAGAAACAAGGATAAATACGTTAACGATGAATGATTACTGTATCATACTAATAGGTGAAGAGGACTTTAAAAAAACTCATGACTATATTAGGCTAATTTACGATATAAGAAACACATTAGTCAATATAAAAAATACTAATATTATTATATGCGCCCCTACGTACAAGTATGGATATGATATGAACTTGTTTAACTGGAGGGTGGAACACTTTAACAATCTCATATATTTGGATGCGCTTACACACGGGTATGCTTATATAGTGGATTCGAATCTTAAGTTGAAATATGATTTCACAATGTTCAATAGGATCACAGGAAGGATTAATGACTATGGAATAACTGGTATATTTAACTACATCAATAAATTTATTAGTAATATAAAGAATTATAAAGATAAAAAGTCACATAATGTCATCGATGGATTTAATGAACAGAGCCAAGATAATAAAAAGACTGCAAACATAGAATCAATGTTTTTTCGAGACTAAATATCTTAATATTCTACATCAAAACATAGCAGGAATTCTCAATAAATCAGATATGTTTCTCATTAATTTAGAAGAACTTCATGAAAAAAATATAAATATTGATGTAATTTGCTTAACTGAACACTTCATGATGCAAGGTTATGAAACGTTATTGGATTTACCAAATTATAACTTAGCAGCATGTTACAGTAGAATTAATACTAAAAGAGGTGGTGCATGCATCTTGGTCAAAAGTTGTTATGCAGTTAAGGAAATAGTCGCTATCAAGGAATTCTCCATTATGAACGTCTTTGAGTGCTGTGCCGTTGAAATGATGGACTTCAACATAGTTATTGTTTGCGCTTATAGAGTTCCTAAATCTAATGGTCTTAATACGTTCTTTGCAAAATTGGATTCATTACTAACGTACACTATGACTAAAATAAAATATGACTACCTTGTTTTAACTGGTGACTTTAATATAGATATGTTAAAAGTGAACAATGTGACAATGAGTTTTGAGTGTTTATTACTAAATTTTGATTTAAAATTGGAATTAAAGCGGCCCACTAGAATGACATCTAAAACTTGTATAGATAATATTGCTCATAATATAAAAAAGAGATGTAAAACAGAGGTACTAGACTTTGGTCTATCAGATCACACTGCCCAAATAGTCAAAATTCCTGTTAAAAACGTCTTCAAATTACAATTTTGGCGTAAAAAAACGCGTGACTACAATAAAAGCAATATAAAAAAATTTATAGATTGCCTTCAAAAATTATCATTCTCTAACATGTATGAAATCGAGGACCCTAATTTAGCTTATAAGGCATTCATAACGGATTTTAAGTTGTTTTATGACCTCTGCTTTCCACAAAAACGTCTGTTTGTACATGTTAATAAAAAATGTAGGTGGATTTCTCGTGGTATTAAATCCTGTAGTAAGAAAAGGAGAACGTTACTATGGAATTTCAGGCGAAATCCTACAAAAAGAAATAAATCAATTTATGACAATTATTCAAAAATATTAAGAAGAATTATTAGTCTTACAAAAAAATCTCAGAATAATTACAAAATTCATCTTTCAGAAAATAAATCAAAAACAACATGGCAAATTATCAATTCCAAGCAAAACATACCTAATAGAACCATCACAACCATAAAAACCTCAGAAAATACACGCATTACAAATCCAACACAAATAGCAAATGCATTCAATGATTATTTTATTGATAAAGTAAGCCCGGTAGAAGATCGGAATAAAAAATATAAAAATATAAATCTGATTAAACGTCAAAAGGAATCAATGTTTTTAGCACCTAGTACACCTCACAAAATTAGAGATATTATAAACAAATTGAAAAGAACTAACAGTGTTGGCTATGATGGTGTATCTACGATAATTTTGAAATCAGTAAGTAATATTATCTGCTATCATCTTAGCCATCTTATAAACTTAAGTATAACAAAAGGAAAATTTCCTGATGATTTAAAAATTACTATTATTAAGCCCCTGCATAAAAAAGCTAGTAAAGAAAATCTAGAAAACTATAGGCCAATTGCTCTGATTTCTATATTTGCGAAAATTTTTGAAAAATATTATTACGGAGAATTAAACGCATACCTTGAAAAATTTGATATTTTATGTCGAGAGCAAAAAGGGTTTCGTCAAGGTAAAACCATAAATATGGCCATTTTTGACTTCATTAAAGATGTTATGACATATGTGGATAAAAAAAATCCTGTTTCTGCGGTTTATTTTGATGTGAGTCAAGCGTTTGACTGCATAGATCATGACATATTATTGGAAAAGCTTGAAGCGTATGGACTAAGAGGAAATGTATTAGAATTGATCCGATCTTATATAAGTGGCAGACAGCAAATAACGTGCATTTCAAGACTTAACCCCGTCACCAAATGCGAGGAAATTTTTGCTTCAAAAAAGCGATATGCCAAACACGGAGTGCCGCAAGGAAGTGTTTTAGGACCTCTTTTGTTTATTTTATATATAAATGACCTACCAAAGTGTATTGTATATCCTATGACATTATTCGCTGACGATAGTACTTTGATAATTCCTTGTAATGATATAAATATGTATAAAAGTGACATTAATAATTCTCTTCATTCAGTAATATCTTGGTTGAATAATAATAATTTAAAAATTAATATTAGTAAAACAAAAATAACGCACTTCACACAGAGACCCCAAAATGTTAATATTAAGGTAGAATATGATAATAATGTTGTAGAGAATGTAGAATCGACTAAATTTCTAGGATTAATGATTGACAATAAACTGAATTGGAAAAATCAAATTGCCGAATTAAGTAAGAAAATAAGTAAATCATCTTATGCATTATATAAACTAGCACAACATGTCAACCTAAAAGCCTTATTGACAGCCTACTATGGACTTGTTGAGTCTGTGTTAAGGTATGGAATAATATTTTGGGGAAATTCGACTAATGTGAACATGACCTTTTTAATGCAAAAACGTTGTATACGAGCAATGTTTAAATTAGATAGAACTGAGAGTTGTAAACCATTTTTTGTGAAGCACAATATTCTAACGCTTCCATCGTTATATATTATGGAAGTAGCAATGTTTGTAAGGCATAACCCACATCTATTCGAACGCATGTCAGATAGGTTAATACGAAACCGGAGGGATAATGATCGGCTTTGTGCGGTGAGTTGCAATACAGCACTGTTGCGTAAGAGTATTATATCTATGGCACCAAAAATTTATAATAAAATCCCTAAAAATATAAAATTACTGAATATAACCTCATTTAAAATACAATTAAAAATTTTTTTAATAAATAAGTGCTATTATAGCGTAAAAGATTACATAAATGATATTATTTCTAATTAAATTTACATGTAAATTAATATCTACAATGCGGAAATATTATAAATCATAATTGACAAATATTAATAATCAATAAACAAAAAATTTAATAATACTATATTAATGTTATAATTTAATTTAAAATATGTAAGCGCTCATGTATTCATGTCGACATAATTTTGTATTATTATCAATATTTATATGTATACACAATAAAAGATATATATTTTAGTCATGGTATTACATAAGGGTCCTTTGTTCTTTTATTTTTTATTTTGATTTTTTGTTTCTCAACGGTTTCACAAATCATAATTCATATGTTATGTCTTTTGTTTTCATGTTTAGTTGCTATTATTGCTTAAATATCTGAAAAATTGTGATCTTATAGGGCAGCAGAAAAGGCCTACTCATTTAAATTTTGCACGCCAAACTTGGCATAACATGTCGGCTAATTACTATAATTTTCTAACCAAATGCAATGTAGTATATCAAATGTAGTCATTGTATTGTAAACATGTTTAGCAAATAAAATTATTATTATTATTATTATTTGCACTGCTCTTTGTTCCCCAAACCTCATGTTTATACATATATACAGCTAACTAGAACCCCAAGATCTCGGTGAGGATTTTAATACCACTTCTAAATATAAAGATTAGAGATAAAAAACAAACTTTTAATTTTTACAAAGAGAGGTCTTTGTCCAAACTAGGTGCAAATCTGTATCGCAAAGCTATTAATACAAACGACGACCTCCAGACTACAACAAATATTTTGCATTATAAAATTAAAAAGAGAAACTGAACCAGCCGTGTTTTCAAATAACGCTATTGTTAGGATAAGAAATATTTTTTTCGATTCTTATTAAATTAAATACATTTATATTCCTTTTAAAGCAACGATATTATGAAATGCCATGACGACAGACGGTAAGGTCATGCACGCACTTAAAACCTAGTCACACAATATTAAGTCAGAAGGCATTGAAGTTTATTATATCTAGAACAAAACTCGTAATGGAGAATGTTTTATAATATTGTATTACACTAATGTTTCCCAGTAAGTTAAACATAAATTTAAAAATCCATAACAAGCCCTGTCGTATTGCGTAGATCGGAATGCTAAGCCACTAAGGGGAAGAATGAAACGATGTTACATGTTTCGGAGATGCGAAGATAGAGCTCAGCAGAGTTAGATGTGTGGAGTTAAATATTTTATTATTGTTTTGGGATGTTTTTCATTGAGCAGACAGACTGACGGCCCTGTTTATAATAAGCAGTTACGTCTATGGATATTTGCGACGCCAGGGGCACCGCTAATACACTATCGTCCGCGCAGGAGACCTGGAAACTGGGTTACATAACACAAGGTTATTATGGCGGAATGTTTAGGGATGGTTACCATCCAGACTCGCTTGGAGGCCTACCACCTAGCTTGAGTAGTTTTGTCGCCTTTAAGACAGAACACTCCGACCGCCGTGATCAGTATTCTTACGTGCTCCTGTACGGAGACACAATCACCAGTGACTGGAAAATTTAAAAGTAACGGAGTAACGTGATATGAGAAGGAAAGTGCCAAATAAAAGATGTATGGATTCCATAAAAGTGATGCGACGAAAAAAGAATGAATGTTGAGATAGCGACCAACAAGAGAGTAGAAGGAGAGAACATATCTTGACGACGCCACATTATGTGATATTTTGTATCTATTTGTTGATAGAATATTTGTAATGGTAACTCTTTCATGAGATCGCGAACTTTTATCCATAATCAAGAAAAGTAAAGTGACGTACCTAGGCCACGTGTTGAGACATGAGTGATACCAGCTGCTCCAGCTCATTATGATGGGTAAAGATTGCGGTAAACGGCGAGTTGGTCGGAGGAAAAAGTCTTGGCTCCGCAACATCCGAGAGTGGATAAATATCTCAAGCGTAGAAGAACTGTTTCGCTTGGCCTAGGACAGGAAAAGATTCTCAGAGCTGACAGCTAACCTCTTGTAGGAGAGGCACTTACAACAACAACTCTCTCATAGTTCTCTTCTTGACGTTGGAGATTACCTATGTATATATCCTTATGGATAGATTTAAATATATCCATCTTAACGTTACTAAATATCTTATACCGATATCTTAAAGGCCCAGAATGGGAATGATCACATGAAACACGCTACTCATATTTCCATGTCATACGATCTCCTGTTAATTCTTTGCTTGAAGTTAGACCCACGAAATTTGGAACGACTAGTGTATACTATTCGTTACTAGAGGACTAGTTTAGACTGTATTACTTTCATTTGTTTGAGCTGGCTCATCAAATGCGCAAGGTAAAACCTTATTGGATTATCTCTTTGCTGATTGTTATAAAGCAGAAGGAATAGTCTCTTGCCTATAATTTACGTAATTCTGGGAACGAGATGCAGTTGTGTCTGAAGATAAAAGACAGCAAACAAACTTGCGGCAGCATGTTTTTCTCAGCAGCAAATCAAAAGACGCAGTAGTTAATGTTGAATAACAACCGCGAAAACTTGAGAAAATATTAAAAGAACAATTAATGTAGAACACATCTTGTAAACTATAAGGTCAAAGGTTTGTATGCTTTGACCCTTATGTCAATGACTCGACACTTTCCCTTTGTCACAAACAAAATCTCAAAGATGAAAGCGTGGTTCGTTATGAATGGAAGTGTGTAGACAGATCTAGAAAATATTTTCCCTGTCATAAGTAAGGGAATCATAAAGGGGTTGAAATGGATACAAATCAATATGGTTTCTCGTTTAATAGTTTACAGATATTAAAAGAAAGGCTTACAGATATTAAAAGATATTGCTTAGGGGTTCCAATTATTTAAGACTACAAAAAAAAAAAACAGAAATAATAAGTAAGTTTAAAATTCACTCAAAATTTTTGATGTTCTAATCTTTCTTTCATATTTTTTTGGGTACGAAAAGGAATAGTCTCGAGAGATACTGATGCCAAAAAGCGTGTCTTGAGTTTCACTTTATTAGCGAGAGAAAAAGTTTATGAAAATGAAATTTGAAAGGTGTCCATAAATTTTGGTAATATAAGTATGACCGTTTTGTTAAACCCTTTGAATTAATTTTTGATCCGAGCAGGGACGGAGAAAGAATACTAACCTCTGCTCCCGGGGTCGGCCTGTCTTAAAAGCTGACAAAACAACCCACCTACGTGGTAGGGCCTCAAGCCTGTCTGGATGGGGACCATCTTTGGTCTTAAGTATGCCGCCATAATAACCTTGGGTCGTGTTCCGGCATTAGTGACCCAAGTTCCTGTACCTACCCTTATGGGACAGCAGCGAGTTTGCGATGCCACTGGCGTTGCAAACACCCATAGGCGACGGTAACTGCTAAATTATAAGCGCGATGTCAGCCTATCTGCTGTCCTACAGCAATAAAAAAACATTTTAGATTAGTTTTCTGTACATGCCCGTGCATTCCTGATATTAAGAGTTTTTAAAGAAAATTGCAAGTACGATGGAAGAAATGGTACTTACACATCACTTCAACGTTACTTGTAACAATTTAATACTTGTTTTTCTAGGTAAAGAAATCCCCGTCAGAATCTGCGAGCGGCTTCATTATAGGCAGTCCAGATGCAGCGGCGCGGGTGGCTCATTTGGAGCATAGCGTCAGGTTCCTGCAAGAGCAGCATCGATTGATGCTGAATGGCCTCCACACTGAAATTGAAGCTTTGAGAGAAAGAAATAGAGGTATTTTACGTTTCCGCAATAAACTGTTTTCATCCATGAATGTACCTGAAGACTACCTTTTCGAACTACTCGAAACGTGCTAATTGCCACAACAAATAGTTCAAACTACAATTCGTATGGATTTACAAACTTGTGACAATCGACGAAAGTGAGTAACACTCACTTTGACAATGCAGTAGCATTGAATACACACAATATATTAGCATTGAATACACACTATGTAGTAGCATTGACTACACACAATGTAGTAGGTATTCAATGGCTGCAATTGGTGATTCGTCTATCAAATCTTGTCTCATAAACACATTCACTTTCAGTTCTTCTTTTTTTTCCAACTCTTATCCCAAACTATATGGGGTCGGCACATGTCCTATCCCTCCACTTTCTTCTATTAGCCGTCATCTGAACATTCACACCTTTTCATATCTTTTACATAATCCATCCATCTTTTCTTTGGTCTACCCCTCCTCGTGAATCCATCCACTCTCATTTATAGCATCCTCCTTGTTACATTCGATATTCGTTTGTATCCATTGAATAGGTAGGCCTATATCGTTACAGAGCAATTACCAAAAATCGATCCTGCGACCGCCCACAGGCTTAAGCTGGCTATCAGTGTTTTTAGTGAGTACACCCCACCTCAATCTGGGAGCAGGAAGTAAACCAGCCACACTTAAAGTGGGTTGGTGGGTTATACGTACTAGTAATTTCATTGTTCATTTGCACATGCGGCAAGAGAAATTACCAAAGAAGCTTTGGCGGAAAACGAACCTATGAAATGTGATCTACATCTGAATAATTATATGTAAATAACCAACAGTGATGGTCACTTATGTATTTTCTGAAAGCGTTGAGTGAACAAGCGTGCTTTGTCTAGCCGTTTATATTAATATAAACATAATAAAATTACGAGTGACCTTTCCGCCGATAAATTTACTAAGAATCAAGGTAGTAACAGTTTATTACCTTAGATTTATAGTTTACTTTTTGATTTTTATCTGCTCGCTATATCGCAAGCAAAATTGCCTGGGAAGTCAAGTTGTAACTACAAAAAAACCCTAGTAGGCAGTTTAAGCCTTTTGAGGGTCGCATAGCCGGCTTTTGGTCATTGTCTATCCGTGCAGGGGCGGAGAAAGAATACTAACCTCTGCGGCTGGGGTCGGTCTGTCATAAAAGGCGACAAAACAACCGACCCTAGCTACGTGGTAGGGCCTCAAGCCCGTCTGGATGGCGACCACCTTTGATCTTAAGTATGCCGCCATAATAACCTTGTGTTGTGTTTTGGCATTAGTGACCCAAGTTCCTTTACCCTTATGGGACAGCAGTGTGTTCGTGATGCCACTGGCGTTGCAAACACCCACAGGCGATGGTAACTGCTAAATTCTAAGCGGGCCGTCAACCTGTCTGTTATCCTACAGCAATAAAAAAAATTGTTCGGCAAGAATATAGGAATGCCTATTCCAACAGGTCTAACCCAGTATCATTTTACAGCCTTGTAAATAAGACGGACGAATTAATACTGCGAGTAGCCAATACTGAAAGTTTCTTACCCATCTTGGACTAATGGTGGAAAATTTAAAAATACAATTTCCACTCTAAACGGTTTTGTTACAAGTCAAGAGTAAAAGTAACATACTTTTATTGCAATATTATGTAGTAAGAAATACTCAGATCTATCTTAGTCGTAATTCACATTGCGCGTTGATGAGTCACAGATTCGCAGCTCTTGGTAGCGACGATGATGCATTTATCCAACGTAACGTCTAAACAAATATCGTGATAGTTCAGACTTTAGTTGACGACAGCAAAATTGCAAATTATGGTAGAGCTCGAAATATTTATTTTACAACAAAATAAAAGATCGAAAACAATATTATTATAAATTTATCTGAAAAAGATCTTTCTTAGCTTGATGTTCTTTTAAGATATTTTTGACTATTGCGTGTACCTTGCATCGAGATCTTGCAGTAATTTTACAATTCATGGCTTTTGGTGTACTTTGAAAATTCAACTGTCTTGATCGCTGTTGTATAATATCCCCATGTGGTCCCAATGGGTACGAGGATCCTAGACGTAACGGACAGTATACCATACTTATCCAAACCGAATTGATGGGTAATACATGCCGATGTTATCGGTATACAGGTTTCCTCGTGAAGTTTTCCTTCGTCGTACGTGGCAAAGGTAATATGCACATTAAGCAAGAAAAACTTTGTAAGCAGCGCACGCCATAATAGGAATTGAATCCGTGATCCCTTGATTGATCTCTAGTGACTCTCTTAGTGTACTTACCGCCGGCACGATACTCTCAGTATTACACTCTTGCCCCAATCAAAAAGACTAAGTTTCGAAACCCATTTTTTTTAAATATTTTGTGACAATTCACACAGCGCCATCTAGTCCCAAACTAAGTAGCATAGCACTTGTGTTATGTCACTAGACAACTGATATACTACTTATATACTTTTTTTTATAAATAAATACATATTATACATAAACACCCAGACGCGAGACGGGAATCGAACCCGTGACCTCCGTAAGCGAAGTGCGTTATCCGTTACGCCACCGAGGTCGTCATTGTAGCATCCACTATCAATTTGGGTAGTTTTATTTGTTTAATCTATATTATAACAATTCATTATAAATGACGAAGGAAAACATTTAACCTACTGATGACTGTGACAAATCCTTCGTTCTCTTTAGAAAAAATCCTGAGTCCAGGATAGCTTGTTCTGAGCTGCTATTATCCGTACAGGGGCGGAGAAAGAATACTAACCTCTGCGGTCTGGGTTGGCCTGTCGTAAAAGGCGGCAAAACAACCTACCCTAGCTACGTGGTAGCCCACTCCACTCACCAAGTCCCCCCTCTCTACCTCGCCGCTCATGCCTCAAGCCCGTCTGGATGGCGACCATCTTTGGTTGTAAATATGCCGCCATAACCCTGTGTTGTGTTCCGGCATTAGTGACCCAAGTTCCTGTCCTGTATCTGCTAAATTCTAAACGGGCTGTCAGCCTGTCTGTTGTCCTACAGCAGTAAAAAAATTAACCTACTCAAGATTAAAGTACATTACAACTTGATTTGTTGTATTTCAGATTTGCAATTCCAGTTGATATTCAACAAGGAGTCACCGCCGAAAACCACATCACCTAATGACGAAAATACAAATGATAACAATGAGGTAATTGTTTGTGATTTCGTACAAAACATTGGACTAACGAGAGAACTATTTGATTATTTATCCAGACAAAACAGTTTGGGATCGCTAGACGCTAGATTTATACTCATTTTGATCAAGTATATACCTAGTCAGGTCATAAGTATTGTCACACAGTAAAAACTTTTCTTTTAGAATGCTGGCCACAAAAAAGTTTATTGAATTTGAATTTCGAATTGTTCATGAAAATAAAAATGTATAACTTTTAGAATTTTACTCATTTTTAAATATGGAGTGGACGCTTAAAGAAGACCGTGTTGCAGTTATTGCATTGCATCGTTGCGGTTACGCGCCAATTAAAATTTTTAACATACTAAAAAATTTGAATATTACCAAAAGATTCGTTTATCGTACCATCAAACGATACAATGAAGACTCTAGTGTAGATGACAGGTCAAGAAGTGGTCGCCCTCGGTCTGTTAGGACTCCAGCAGTGATAAAAGCTGTGAAGGCACGAATTCAAAGAAATCCCAAACGTAAGCAGAAACTGTTGGCCCTTCAGATGGGGTTAAGCAGAACCACGGTGAAAAGGGTGTTAAATGAAGACTTAGGGCTTCGGGCATATCGAAGAAAAACAGGACATCGTTTGAATGCTCGTCTAATGGACCTGAGACTGAAGAGATGCCGCGCTTTGTTGAAGCGGTACGCGGGAAAAAAATATCGGGAAATTCTTTTTTCGGATGAAAAAATGTTTACCGTAGAAGAGAGCTACAACAAACAAAATGATAAGGTGTACGCACACAGTAGTGAAGAAGCGAGCAACCGTATTCCGCGTGTCCAACGAGGTCATTTTCCATCCTCGCTCATGGTATGGTTGGGAGTTTCTTATTGGGGCTTAACAGAGGTACATTTTTGTGAGAAAGGTGTAAAAACGAATGCTGTTGTGTATCAAAATACAGTCCTGACGAACCTTGTGGAACCTGTTTCTCATACCATGTTCAATAACAGGCACTGGGTATTCCAACAAGATTCGGCGCCAGCTCATAGAGCGAAGAGCACACAAGACTGGCTGGCGGCGCGTGAAATCGACTTCATCCGGCACGAAGACTGGCCCTCCTCCAGTCCAGATTTGAATCCGTTAGATTACAAGATATGGCAACACTTGGAGGAAAAGGCGTGCTCAAAGCCTCATCCCAATTTGGAGTCACTCAAGACATCCTTGATTAAGGCAGCCGCCGATATTGACATGGACCTCGTTCGTGCTGCGATAGACAACTGGCCGCGCAGATTGAAGGCTTGTATTCAAAATCACGGAGGTCATTTTGAATAAACTTTAATGTCATAAGAATCTATGTTTTGTTAAGTTCATTTTGGTATATGAATGGTTACATAATTAATAAACTTGTTACAATTATTTTACATTAAACATGTGACAGAATTTATGACCTGACTAGGTATAATGAATGTGAGGGGACACACTGAAATTTTTAGCGTTTTCATTTGAGTTGTTGATCTCGGTTACATCTAAAACTTTTCAAAGCTCGATGTCCTTTTGTGTACAGTAACAGAAATAAAATTAAGCGACCTTTTGTGTATAGGTAAAAAATAAAGTGTATGTGGCTGAATTTGGTTTTACAGCATTGCCAAACTCTTTTACCTTGATAATGGAATACTGTTCTATCAAGATTAAGTTAGTAAAAGAAGTGTTTCATAATTAACCTTTTATGACTATTTAGATAAATATATGATAAATAAATACGGAAATAATTCACAGGACATAATTTAGTCCTAAAGTAAGAAATGTAATAACATTTGTATTATGAGTAGGTACTAAATAACTGATACAATCCTTATATGCTTTTATTTTGTAAATAAATACATTATAATATAAGACCATCCAAATTTGGGCCGGGGACGAACACGCGGCGTTCGTGAGGCGTTCCAACTTGAGAAAGTCGTTGCACTATGGAAATGGTAATTTTTATTTCTGTAGTGTAATTATGTATAATTGAATATTTTTTTTATTGCTGTGGGACAGCAGACAGGCTGACGGCCCGTTTAGAATTTAGCAGTTACCGTCGCCTATGGGTGTTTGCAATGCCAGTGGCATCGCGAACACGCTGCTGTCCTATAAGGGTACAGGAACTTGGGTCACTAATGCCGGAATACAACACAAAGTTACTATGGCGGCATACTTAAGACCAAAGGTGGTCGCCATCCAGACGGGCTTGGTTCCCTACCACGAAGCTAGGGTGGGTTGTTCTGTCTGCTTTTACGACAGGCCGACCCCGGCGGCAGAGGTTAGTATTTTTTCTCCGCCCCTGCACGGATAGATATTAGGTAATAATACAATATCAGTAAGCAATGTCAGTAAGCAGCATAATGTCGACCCATTTGGGATCAGTATTTCGGGAGCCAAGCGGTGTCTAAGTAATAAATTTTTCTGTGACTAGTTTTATAGTGTAATGCAGATTTGCATATCTGCGTGTTAGTTATTCAAGATATTATTCGTGAAAACCTGTAATTGGCTGTCTGATAATAATTTCAAGTATTTTTTCATGTGTATTAGCTGCAGGTTTTTCATAATTAAATAAATAAATAAATAATTTTAAATTATTAATATTACTTTGATTTACTCATAATAATTTACGTTTACACTCCAAATAATTTACGTGTGTTTTACCACATGTGTTCAATATTTCATTAGTAATATTAAGAACACTGGTATTTTTCATACATAGGTATGCTATCAAGTTTGGCTTCCTAAGTGTACGATGCTGGTTACGGACCGAGATTGCACCGTACGGGAATAAGAAGGATTGCTCGAGAGCAGTGGACTGTATGATTGAGGATGGGATAGGAGCGGTGGCAAGAGAGACGCGATGTCTTGCAACGGGCAAAGAAATTCGCACTGACCTTGATTCCACCCCTTCCCGGTTCGGTTCAGGTCGCTGAGGAACTGTTGCACGGTACCAACTATAGCACAACACTGAACACCAGATAGTATTGGCACGGCCAATTTAAGTTTAGAGTAACCAGGGAGGTCGAACGTCGACCGTCCCGTCCAGTTATTTCGTTAGTACATATATAAACATCGCACACGGTGCAAAGGCGTCATCCTTTGTCAAACGTTGACACAAGAACCCACAATTTTTCGTCCCACCCTCGCTTTCACCATTATTACCTCACCGAGAGTGAGGGTAGATAACAAAAATCAGGTGGCGTGATTTCAAATACCCGTATGCAAGCCCCGAACACTAAGGCTACTATTAGGTCATGGGCAACAAGGCGCTCGATATTTCCTTGACGAGTTTAAATGGTAGTCGCTCCATGTAAAATAAAACATTTACCACATTCCCTAAATTTTCTTTTAACTTTTTCCTTACGGAAAAAAGGGTCCAAAAGGGTCTCAGGACACTCATACAAAAATCGTGCAGATTTGCTGTGTCAGTAACTTTATAAGAATAATGAAGAAGAAAAAGTTATGTAAGAACGTTTTCATTTTTATAGCAAGAGGCAACCCTTAAACGCGAGGTCAACCGACTGGAGAAAGAGGCTGCGGCGGCGCGGAGCGAGGCACGGGCGGCGGAAGCGAGGGCTCAGCAGCTTCAACGAATTATAGACACACAAACAGAGTGAGTAATCCCATATGTTTACATATTTACTACCCTGGGCTTTTGTTTTTCACGTATTTATTACAGGAAGGTGTCTCCCAAAAGTGCCAGATTTAAGTCGGGAAAAACTATATCGCCGTCACTTTTATTTAAAATGTATAAAAAATATTATATTAATACACTGGGACGAACTGTCAAAAAAAGCAATTATAGAACTTTTAATACAACTGGTTTGCATTATAAATGGTTTGCAATAAAATTTTAAAAACTTATAGAATTCTTCATTTTAACAAAGCTAGTTTATAGACAATACATACTTATATATTTTCCACAATTCATTTAATTTTACATATTCGTTTAATATGAAGATTTCTAGCCCTAAAATGTCCTATTTTTTTTACTTTCATCACCTTTTATTTTAAAACATATGACCGTAAAAAATCGAGTCAAAGATGATTTTTAAACAATACGCCATTAGCTCAACAAGAATCTGACTGATTTTTTTTGTATTTCAAGCGGATCGAAAGTGTTATAATAGAAAATTTTATTGAAATGAAAATTGAGAAAAAAAAATTCTACCGAATGAGAGATTTTTTTCTCGGTTATTGGTCCATTTCAAGTTATAAATTCGATAGGTTCGTTTTTTGGTTCACCCTAAAAACACCCAGACGTGGGGCGGGAATCGAACTCGCGACCTCTGCAAGGGTACCGAAGTGCGGTAGATGTTTTGCCACGGTGGTTGTAAAAAGTGTATGTCCCAGATTTCAAGAATATTGTGACTTTCCCGTTCCTCGGCCGTAACTCACATATGGCTGGGACGGCCATATTTGATTCCTGTCAAAACTAATTTTAGTCATCTTTTCTTATTCCATCTATTTTTCATTGCGAAATAAATGAAATTGATCCTGAATGATGGATCAACGCAAAAGACAAGCAGTAAAGGTACACTGCAATAGATCTTATTTCCATACGATGATTTAGATAGATAACTCTTTATTGTATACTCAATTTATCTACAAACATAGAAGTTCTTACAACTAATACACAATAGGCAATTAGATTTAATAACCGCGATCTGCGAACTGAAGTTTATATTCTCTTTATAGGCTGTTTATGATACCTAATCTGAATTTAAACAGGTAGAAATGTAAGATCCCAATACAGTTGAATTCTGCGAAGAATCAGAGATTCTTGTATAAGTTTTTCACGTATATCTTTAGCTATTTCATAATAACTGTTATAGAAAATTGCGCGAACTGGAATTGAAGCCGAAATGCAGCTGTTCGAGTGTGGCCGCCGACGAGAGCGGGCCCTGCGGCGAGGAGACGCGCGGCGAGCTGCGAGCGCGGCTCGCGGAGGCCGAGCGGCTGGTGAGGCGACTGCGCGGCGACGCCGACCGGCAGCGCAGAGAGGTACTCGCCTCGGCGGCCGGGGGCGCCGTCACTAACCTCCTCTTTGACGGACACCACGCCCGGCACGCGCACGTACGTCGTCGCAACTTCCCTGCAATACGCAGTTGCGGGGCATTCGTCGCACAGCTCCATCTATTATTTACACCTAATACCCATCCTAACTTCTGGGATTGATTTGGACTTTGGACGTCTAAGTGCTAATGCCCTTAGTCATGTGGTCAGTGGAAATACACTATCGTATATTTCAAGCCATGAAGTTGATAAAACTTCAAGCACAATAAAAAAATGTAACAACTAGTCACTTGAAAAATACTGGAAAGCTATAATGCAATAAATATAATGTCCTATGTAAATTAGAAGTGAGAAAAAAAACTATAGGTGCGTAGACTTGAATACAAAACTATATTTAAAAACAACGGAATAAATAATCCAATTACATGTTTTATATATCTAGCAAATGTTTCAAAACATGATAGCGCTAAATCAAAAATGTATGTTGTAGAGCATATTAAATACGGTAAAAATAATTTCGTAATAATGACATACCATCGTATAAATAAAATTGCGTCATGTAAAGACTTTATAACATAATATGTAAATTGCTTTACCGACCGTAAGTAGAGCAAAAAGCGGTAACGAACTCATACAATTTAATTTGAAGAGAAAGGTAATTTTGCACTCAAAAATAAAAAAGTGCAATTTTGCATTTCTTATAAGTATTAATAGAAGCAAATTTCTTTCTACGGGAGCGGATATTTGCCAAAAAAACTGCACAAGTCATATTCGTCGATTGAATTGTTGGTATTTCTGGAACTACTTGGTTCAATACGAAACGCAAATAAGGCAGAATCGGGACTTCAGTAATAAAAATGTGCAGTATCTGGCAGAAATAAAAATAATTTATGAGAAGTTGAAGGTGGATTCATTCATTTTTCTAAAACTGTTAACGTTAGGAGTTATGGGTAGAAAGAGGTAAAACAAACAAGCATGAAATGCTTGCAGACTCCGGAATCTGCAATTTATAAACATACGCACGATATACCAAAAATATCTAAATTTCAACATGGGTGATGGTTAGCAGGTCGTACAATACTGGAACTCCATCAATCGGCCAAAGGACATTGAAATTAAAGTGTACGTAAACGGGAATTGCTTTACTTAACATATATAATAAAAAGTAAATGATATCCCACCCAACGAACTAGTCAAATCAACAACGAAGAAAATAAATATACAATAAAATTAAACTGTGAAATAATTTTTGATAATGATGTTACATAATATATAAAATAAGTCGACCACCACACTCCCCTCCCGCCAACGCAGGCCACGTCGGCGGCGCCGGAGGGCAAATAACGACCTCCGGCCGCCGTAAAAGCGGCCGCGGGCGGCCCCTCGGGGGAGGATCCGCCGCCCGCACTATTGCCGCGAAGGTGAGGGCTGCGTGCTGTTCCGCGGCCCCCCTCAACTCCTAGAGTTGTTGGGAGAGCGCCGGGGGGACGAAACCCTGGCCCCCTGGCGCCAACACTTTAGAAGGGGCCCGCCTCAAGACAAAGGGCGGGCCGGCGCCGGCCCGGGCCACGAGATCGGCAGGCCATATATCCATGGGCCCGGGCGTAGGCGATAGGAGAACAGCGGGGTTTTTTAGTGGGTAGTCGGATGGCCATACATCTTTCCCGGAGTCCCACATATCCCTCGGTCCCCCCGGGCCGGGGGAACCCGTCAAGAGAGGTTTTTCCCCGAGACCAAAAAAAAAAAAAAAGGGTAATTCATAAGAATTACCCTATATAGAAAAGGGTAAAAGATATTACAAAAATCTATATAATAAATATAATAAAAATGTATAAAAATACCCTTAACAAATATTTTGTATAGATTTTTTTTCAAACAGGTGAGTTGTATTAATCACGAGCTGTGTGGTGTCATGCCTCCGTAAGACTAGCCACGATAAAATGGCCGACGCGGACGGGATGGTGTGATTTCCCCTCCAAAATAATGCAATTAGTTTTTCCAATTGGAGCACACGTAGTTTGCAAAATTCAATTCGTAGTAGTTTAATATTGTGAATGTTGCTTTTATGTTTAGTAAGTTTTTGTAGGAATTCTTATTTCCCGTCCCCGTTTTGCTGACACTCTTATTGATTTTGATATTCTTCGCTTGTTCTAGATCGAGACTTACCTAAATTCATTTTGTGAGTTGATAATAGGTTTTTAAGCTGTTTATATGTAGAATGCAGAATTACACTAGGCTAAACCTATACAATAGATAGATCAAATAATATACTAATAATTTGTTTTTTTGTTTACAATAGCTCAGATGAAAAAATAGTACTTCATTGAATCTGTAGTCTGTAATATGCTGGTTGAAATAGAAATCATCAACAAAAATTAAAGAGCTTAACGAAATAATATTATCTAAACTTTTTAAGCAGTCTGTGGATCACCGCGAAGAATATGTATATTCGAGGTTATAAATTTACGAGATTAATGTTTTTAATTGTTACAGTTACAGTGCATGAAGAATTCCCTACACGCTAGTTTGCGTGCGAGTGGACTCGACGGAGGCTACGGGTTTCAAAACACCTATCACTTTCCGCCACTGCAAACTCCAGAATTTTGGAGGGAGCCGCTTAGGGAGTGAGTATTATTTGATTTTGCATTATTTTTATTTAATTTTGTCGAAATGTGCGTATGGTTTATAATATTTTATATATTTGTGATTATTTTTTAAATCGGGTTGAAAATAATTATATTTTTTTTTCAGAGATTATAGTTTGCTGGGTTCCCGTGCTCGTAGTTCGCGCCGGCCCTTGACCCTTCCCGAGCTAGCAGGCCAGTCCATACCCCGCGCTACAATCTATACAAATCGTACGTATTACAATGCTTAATGCGACTCTTTCGTATCTATCTACACGAATACAATTATAATAATCGTAACACCAACATCTAAAGAAAATGCTGGTCCTTCAAGCTGGATTTTAGTTTTATTAAAACTAAATAGTCTAAGATCCGGGATAAGAAAAATATAGTGTATATTTTACCACCGTAAATTTTATTTTTATTATTTATCTTTGGCTGAATCAGCTTTTTATAAGATAGCCAAACATTATTATGTTTAGAATTCGACGCCGTTTATTACTGCACTTGGAATTTATAATTAACATGTGAGGGAAATAAGCTACATTTATCTACGTTTTCTCACTTGGGTGCAAGTAAATATGGCAATCATAGAGATGGGTGCCAACTAAAGGTACATAATATAAAATACTGACGATTATAGCTTACTACGTGTAATTAACATGAGAAGGTAAAAATTATAAAAAATTCGTTGTTACTTAATTAATTATTATTAATTGCAGCAGACTTATGGTGGCAGAGGTTGTTTTCATAAATTCATAATAATGATATCAGCCTATAAAAATTGTTTCATCTAATTAACAGATTAAGTTATATTTTTCTGATCCCGGATCTTAAACTGATCTCGTCATTCCATTGCAGATTATGCACGAGGAGCAAGTAGAGCAAATGGATACGAGCACAAGAATAAAAAGACTTTGCCAACAAACGGAGAAGTAATCTCACCAGAAGAATCAGCAACGGGTACTTAAGAAATATATTTAACACGTCCTATAATAAATCACCACCTATATATAAATTCTGTGAAAAATATAAATTATTAATGAATCCAGTTAGACTAACAAACAAGAACAGTGGTGGTATACGTAAATTATTTCATCTTTATAATATTTTTTTGATTGAATTTAAGCTAACTTTAGAGAAGTATACGCTTAATTTGAAATTTTTATTGAACTTTGTGAAGTGTCAAAAATTATTCCGGGGCGTATAAATTTAGCCTTTTTAGCTTAGTGGTGTTGCACTCAGAGTAAATGTATTTTTTTATTTTCTTAATAATTTCCATTATTATAGAGTTCTACATTTGCGATTTTATTTTAGCGCCAGACAATTATTAATTTTTTATATTTTCATTTTCCTTATAATTGTGTTTTTCAGAATGCCGATTAAATTCCCTATCCGAATTTAAAAGCTCGTGTAAATCCAAAAATAGCTCCAATTACCCGGAACTGAAAGTAGTCGTTACAAAACTGTTGCCACACGGACTTGGTGAGAATGAGCATGAAATTGAGTGATGTGGTTTGTTTCATACTAAAAATATTAATAGCGCTGTGCATGCTGGTATTGACTAACAAACTAATCGATTTAAATCGATAGTAAATCTTAATTCGGATAGTAATAAATATATTTTAAGTTGTATTTAATGAAAAGCTCATATTTAGTTCATCTCTCCGTGCAAGGACGGAGTAAAAATATTGACAGCATGTTACCGGAGGAGTCCTATCGTGACTAAACAATTCAAGTTAGGTGGTAGGGCTCCAAGCCTGACTGGATGACAACCACTTCTGGTTACATAATATGCCGCCATCATAATCTTGTGTTTCGGCACTAGTAAACCAGGTTACCCTACGCAGACAGCAGCACTTTGACAATGTCTCTGGTGTTCCAGACGTTAGACATATAGGCGACGTTGACAGTATCGGATGAGCGACTTGCTTGTCTGTTGATCTCAACTATAAGAAAATCTTATTTATGATATAAGGGAGCTTTAAATCGAAATGCTCATTAAAAATTGCTCAATAATCAACCATCATCAGGGTCTTAATTTATTTAACCTTCCGTGTCTATTATTCGAATGAAATGTTGTCGCGTGGTTAAAGGATAGATGCGCACTTAAAAAGTTCGGGTTCAAAGCCCTGATTGCGTTTCCTTCCTGGCGTGGTATTCCCCTGACGTTACAGTCTCTGCAGGAAGCCAGACGACGGCAGAACTCGAACCAAAGAGCTTGACATCGGTGCGCAGGGCGTTCGATGGGAACAATGTCCCGTGGAGAGTCGAACGCTAGGAGGTGGCCACCACTTGAAGTCAAAGTATTGTTCCTCGTAACCCAAATCCTAGATTAACCTGGAATTTATATTCAGCGTTTGAGGTTCTGTAACTCCTGCCATAATGTCAGCCAACTCCATAACGGCGCAAGCCAAGGTTATAAAACACAATAGAAAAAAATATTATTAAAAAAAGGATAATTACAATATAAATTAAAAGTGTAAAGAACAAAGGTATTGCAACGGCTATGTAACCACGTATAATGCCGTGCGACCTTTATCACATCGAAATAATTAATCATATAATAAATATACTAATAATAATAATAATATCGGCTTCAACACTTACCCAAAATGTGGGTACCAAAAGGTATATTATAAATTATATTCCGAGTGTCGGAAGTTGTGATCACGGTGTAAAAATGTCGTTACCAAAAAATAATAATTGAGCGAGTTGACGTGCTCCCGAGTGCTGCAATGATGGTGGCTACGACGAGTGTTGTTAAAATATGGCCGACCCTCCTCCTCTCACATGCAGTTCCACCAATAAGCGCAACGCTCAATTGTTGCGAAGTTAGAGCAAATAAAATAAAACCGTGTCTACGTCAAATAGCCACGATACTAAATGCTGAAGTGGTAATATTGGTGTTTACTGAGTGTTCATCCACATTAACACTCAGTAAACATCAATGTCACCGAAGTTTGTGGAAATCACGATATTGCCCTTTATTTTTCATGGTTTATGCCCTTGTTACAGTGTCACCGGGTCAGCAAGCGGAGGCCGGCCGACCCCGCGCACGGCGCCACCATCACCGCAAACATGCGCCGGAGCAGACGTAACTCACATAAACGGATAATAGTGAAAAATCTAGAAGAACATATGTTAATCCTTTTTTAATGTATGGCTATCGATATAATTATTTTTCTGAGCTGTTTGAGGAACTATTTTATCGGCACATCAAACTGGCTAGCTTCGTGAAGAACGAATGTCGTGGCATCTCCACCGGATCACGGTAGTAGATTCAAAGAAAGCTTTACTTTGTGAAAATGACAGTCACACTGATAGGAATCCCAAAGATAGAAGTGAAGGAGATAAATAGGAAAGTATTCCAGGCTGGTGGAAGTTTGTGAATCATGATTGTCTTTATATTATACAAAGGTGATGCATGAATTCACGTTGAAATCGACATCGGTCTAGTATTGATATACAAAAAAAAAAAACATTAAAAGGGCTTCCGAATTACATTGTCATTTGGCCTTGAGAGATCCTTAAGACATATAATAGCTTATTTAGAAAACGATTTATCGATAGCCACATTTGATTTACGGATAGGCCATACCTATAAATCGCAAATGTTGTCAATGACTGCAAAAAATCGAAAGGAACATCTGTGTAACACTAGCTGTAAACGAGAGTACCTACTTGTTGAAAAATAAAGGATTTTATTGCTATAATTTGAATTGCTCATATTACTTGATTGATTTTAATAAATCAACATTGAGAATTGTTTATTTTTCAACAAAATTCGAACATACAACCTAACAACTAATAGTTTGTGTATCTAACTTACTATTGCATTAAAATTCATTGCAGCATAATGTAGGAAGATATAAAATACTCAAAATACAAAAATTATATTTAAAAAAAATTGTGTAAAACAGACTGTATAATGTCAATTGTTCCGTAGTTGCGTCTCTTTCTTTTTTATATGTAGCGAAAAGGATGAACGACGGACTAAAGCGAGCAAGCAACACGAAGGAAACGGTATCGAATAAATCTCAGTTTTGAATTGAGGCTATACAATCGACTGAATAAAGTGTCATCTTTTAATATACAATTGTGTGATATTTAACGCTTTTTTAATTGGAACGGGTATTTCCATAACTAATGCAAAAACTGAGATTATTTTCGAGCGTGGAACGAAATGATTAACTACATATTACCCGTTTTTGTAGATTATATTTAAGGGGCCTTGAGATACGTTATTTAAATTGATTGAGGAATGTTATTTTAAGCTGTTTGCCAGTTAAGTCGCATTAATTGTTTGACTTCCTAGAAAATAGATTTACGACACCGAAGCAGCAATGTTGCTAGTTTTAAACGTCCATGTTGGCTGTTTTTGCACAAGAGAAACAATTTAACATTTATGAAGCGATCGTTTTTGTGGTTATTGACGTTTTGTGAATATTATCATGAATATTGTGATAGTTACAAGTTTAAACCATATATTCTCTAGCGGTTGTAACATGGTACTGTTTTCTGGGAAATTACAGGAAGAGCAAGGATTAAGTTGATAGGCGCATTATTATTCATAAATTTACCAATTAGATGCAATGCAATTTTTCACCATCTAGAGATGGCATTTCAATGTACTTAGTTGTAAATTACAATTTCAAGGTCCCTTTACAAAAACGGAGCATTTTGATGTAATAAATTTAATGTCTGTATATTGCAATATACTTATATAAAGCATTAAAATTTATTCAATATTATCAATTGTTTTATTTTTTAACCCAATTAGTAAATTTAGCGGTGTTGTCTAGTATATTGCAATATTTGAGTACATAATTTAACATTTTATCTGCCTGTATTTAGTTTCAACAAACCAAAGGCAAAATCATGACTTTGCTATCTGTGCCTTTATCAACTTTTAATACGTCTTCGAAAAAAAATGCTGCAACAAAGTGCATGTCAAATAAAAAAAGAGAACAACAATTCGAAAATAATTATGCAAAGTATTCATGACAAATACAGGCATTTAAATAGTTGAAATTATTTTTAAGAATAAAACAATCAGTATTGAATTTTAGATAGACTTTATTAAACTTTATATTTAGTAATATGTTCAAAATTGAATAAAATATTACCATAAACTAGATTTTGAATAAACTTCTATTGAAATGTTTTAGATAACAATATTTTTTTATGTATAACAGACACAAAAGGTCGTCTTGAATAAAAAAAAATGCTGACAGCTTGCTATTTTTACAGAAAAGTAAAAACATATATCGTCTTTTTTTTATAGCTAGAGTTCAGCAGACAGGCAAACGGCTCACCCTGACAGGTGGTCACCGTCGCCTATGGGCGTTTGCAACACCAGAGGCATTACACACACGCTACCACAACACCTTTTTTGAAGAATCTCATATCGTACCGTGCTGAGAAAACCTCAGCCAGAAGCTCACTCCAGGTTCTGAGAGTACGCAACATGAATGTTCTTGAGAACCGTTTCGTATAAGAAAGAAGAGGCTCCAAGAAATGGGGATGAACACCCATCCGATGTCTGGCAGTGCGGTGATAAAAAAAGACAACGAGGGCACCATTCTAAATAGCTCCTCAGAACACTCCCCGTTGTACAGACGGTTGAATACGCAAAGAGATGCAGTCTCTCCGAAGTCGAAGCGTGTCTAGACGTCGACAACACGAACTGCGCGCCGTTGGATGGAGTCTAGAGGATTGAGCTGACAGGCAGGTGCTCCAGCCCATAATTGTGAGCAGTACTCCATATGCGGTCTTACCTGTGCTTTGTATAGCACAAGCCGTTGCCTTGGACTGAAGTACTGCTTGCACCGGTTTAGCACACCTAGCTTTTTGGAGGCGTTTAGCTTTGCCCTCCAATTGTCCCCTAAACTGCACATCATTCGTGATGTCGACACCAAGGATCCCAATACTGCTTGAGATGGAAACAGAAGTTCCTTGGAACTGTGGCGCAGGTGCGAATGGGGTTTTCTTGGCAGAGAATACGCAGACTTGCGTCTTCGAGGGGTTGAACTGGACAAGGTTTTGCCGTCCCCATTCAAAGACTCTCTAGAGAGTTCTCTACTTCAGACACATGTCTGACCCGAGTTTCTTCCAAAACCGTCGTTTTCAAACTAATATCTGCTATGTACACTTTTTTAAGATTTCAACATTTTTACTATTTTGACTAAATAGCCTTGGTGGCAAACTTTCAAGTCAGTCTTTTTTCAGTCAAACTTTGTATATAAAAATCGCTGTGATTCTAATCATCAAATTAACATAAATCACTTTAAAATAAATCGTATATTATAAAATTTTACATGATAATGTTTTTACTCCATATCTCAGTGTAACTTTTCGCACATAGCTGATATTAGTTTCAACAAAACGACGGTATACTTTATAGGTGTTAGCGTGTTCGCGGTGCCCTTAAGGTCGTAAACATTCATAGGCAACGGTACCTGCTTACTATTAAGTGCGCCGTCAGCCTGTCTGCTGTCTCTCAGCAATAATACAAGGTTCTAGAAATATGTACAATTTAATTATTTAAACTTTATCGTATAGAAAACGTATTTTGAGATCCTAAATAATATATATATATATATATATATATATATATATATATATATATATATATATATATATATATATATATATATATATATATATATATATATATATATATATATATATATATATATATATATATATATATATATATATATATATATATATAATCTCGGAATCGGCTCCAATAATTTTCATGAAATTTAGTATACGGGGGGTTTCAGGGGCGATAAATCGATCTAGCTAGGAATCATTTCTAGAAAATGTCAAAAGGTGGCGTTTGAGTAGTCCCAATTTAAACTGAAAAATGACTCTTCCTGACATCTATCGGCGAATAACAATACTATTTTTTTTTAATTGCTTTAACGACACAACAACACTAAAGCTATTCCACCAGATGGCGTTGTTAAGTAACACGAAGTCAATGAATGTTTGCTTTGAGGTTAGACTAAGAAAATCAATTGTTAATTTCCAAAAAAAATAAAAATACCGAGCAAAGCTCGGTCATCCGGATATTATACATAATAAACGCAATTAAGAAATAAAATTAATAACATTATATACGTTTATTTTTTGCAATGTAATGACAACACAGCTATGTTATAGTTTTTATTAAAAACGTTTTTCTGTCGACGTAATATCTTTTGACTATATTGTGGCAAAATATTATTTATGTAATTAAGAGACATAAGTGTGACAAAGTGCTTTTACTACTAGTCTATTATTATACGCATTATTAAAATTATTTATTAATAGTATTATCTTCTGAACATCATTTATGGAATACATCAATTGAAAATATAGTTTTTGTTTTACTATTTTACAGTTGTATTAAAATACAGTGTAAACTCTATATACCGAATTTATATGTAGCGAAAAACTTCTTAAGTCCTAGAAAGTGCTAAGGTTTGTTTGGTTTATATTGTTGCCCTTCAATTGAAACACTCTTTATAGCGTAAGAACTACTCTCAATAGCGAAACAATACATCGTTATTTAGACCCTAATAAACATTCAGTGACCTTCAAACACAATATTGATAGAGTCGTAAATATTTCGTACGTATCGTAGAATTTTAGAATTGTGTTCAATTATTTGTTGTAATTATTCTAAGTTCTATTTATTTTGGGAATAACGGGTTACAAAAGGTCAAAATGTAACAATATTCTAATCTCTTTATTCAACGAAATGCTTACAACATTTTTTGAATTATTCACAATTATATTTCTTATCCGTACAGGGACGGATAAATAATCCTAACCTCTGCAGCCAGGGTCGGCCTGTCGTAAAAGGCGACAAAACAACCCACCCTGGCTACGTGGTAGGGCCCCAAGCCCGTCTGGACGGCGACCACCTTTGGTCTTAAGTATGCCGCCATAATAACTTTGTGTTGTGTTTCGGCATTAGTTACCCAAGTTCCTGTACCCTTATGGGACAGCAGCATGTTAACCTTGCTACTGGCGTTGCAAACATCCATAGGCGACGGTAACTGCTAAATTCTAAGCGGGCCGTCAGCCTGTCTGCTGTCCTACAGCAATAATTTTTTTTTATTAAATAATTGGTCAAAGTCCATCGTGTTATAAAGGAAAAAATCCAAACAAATATAAAATTAGAAATACATTTATAATTATTATTGAACGAAGATGAACCCGCTATATCCCAAGATATAAATAAAATACAATGAAAGCTACAATTCAAATACTGATATAGTACAAAACGACAAACCAAATAAGTGATTACAGCAGCATTTTTATGTAAATTTTCTTCACTTAATTTGGTCAAAATTAAAACTTACTTATTCGTAAAATTATATTGTTTTCTCCACACTCCGTTTAACGAAAACTGTTAATAAAGTATAACCGGTCCTTCAATTTCGCTATATAGAGTTTACTACTACGAATCTTGCTAAACCCTCCAAATAAGTTCAAAGCAGTCTTCTTCAAAGGTTAAATGTGGGTTCATGTCGGTCGGTTGGCGGTTATACGCTTAGCTAACATACTAGACTACAGACGTTTATTAACTTCCATTGATAAGGAGTGACAAACATTGCAGGATCATTTAAATAGCCCAACTTACAGAAATTAATAAAATTCGTACTGAATAAAACTTGGATGCTCTAATATTCACTGTATTATTGAAGCGAAGCTTCTATAATACAATCTATTATAATATAATACATTATATACGGACGTTCGGGCCGCTCGCTTATAGGCTCTCGCCGCGCGGTCTGTCTTACCGTGCTAAGCGTCAGATTTTACCGTTACACGAGAGCGTCAGATTTAGTACCGTTACACAAGCTGCGGCGCGCGCGCCGCAGTTGTCTCCCCACCTCAGTGTACGTGACCTTCACCTTATGAAATTGTTTTCGTCATTAATAAGTGTATTACATGATTATAACAAACATAGACGTTAACGACTGTTTATCGAATTGTTCTATGGGTAAATTAGTATACATAAAATAATCAAGCATAGAAACGCAAAACTACAGCGGAGCTCTCTTCACGATTAGAAGATAAAAATTTGGAGAGCTCCGCTGTTGCCTTGCGTTTTTAGGCGTGTATTTTTATGTTTAATGTATTTATTTTTATGTTCCTAAGTATTCAGTTTTTATTTTTGTTTTCTTGCCTATAATAATTTTCTTGCCATAAAGCCTTGAGCTTTATTTTTTTCACTCATGTCTTTTTTTCCCATTGTTTTTTTAACGTTTAGTTCTTTTACGTATAAAGCGTATACTATAAAGCTTCACTTCTTTCGGGCGTCCCTAGACGGCACTGTTATTATTTTATACCCTTCAAGTAGTATAAATATGAAAATAATTGGAATTCTGTAATTTTTGCATAATAAGATTTATAGCATTAATATTTTTCTAATAATATTTATTTGACATTCTCCGTCCGACGGATTTCACACGTTGGTATGCCTGAGGATGTCATCATAGGTCATATTGTCGTTCCTAGTTTAAGTGTTTTATTTTTTTTAAATTGTAATATACATATTTACAAGACAAAAGTACCTAAGTAGTACAGTATAGTACATGATGAAAGTAATAGGCATGAATTTTTTGTTAAGTAACTATCCATCGCAGCGCGCTCGGATAATGTGGTGGTGTGCTGCCCTTCCAAACGCGCTTAATCTCAGTTTACTACGAGTAGTAGGAGAGGTCGGACGTGTCTTCGCACAGAGTCCTTTAATCGAGTTTGTACCGCAAGGACAAAGTGTCAATGCAGACTTTTACCTGGAGGTGCTCAAGAGATTGAGACACAAGGTCACGCGCGTCAGACCTGACATCAAAGACGACTTTAAGCTCCACCACGACAATGCCCAAAGTCTTATGGCCTTCGTCGTTACCAACTATCTGACATCTGGGTCTCTGGCAAGCAAACCCCCCGTGGTGCCCCAGCCTCCTTACAGCATATACTTGACTCCGTGTAACTTATTTTTGATACTGGGAGTCAGTAGAGAATGTCCAAGCTAGTTACAAGGTTCCTGAGAGACATTCCAGTGCAGGAGTTTCAGAGTGCCTTCCAGACATCACAGAATCGTCTCCGCAAGTATATTGATGCCCGACTAGAGACTATTTCAAAGAATTTCAATAATTTGTACGATCGGATCAACCAATCTATTTTTCCCAGTAAATGCGCATTATTTTCATAATTCACCTGTATATACATACACAAGCGCTGCTCAATTTGCGACTAGATGTGTGAAATGTTATATACATTTTGTTTGGACCTCACAGTTACATAGTTAGTAATCGCCTAAAGAATTCATGTTCACCGCATAAAGCATACATATTCCCTAACATCCACAATAATGATTCTTTAACTTTAGCAACAATCAACATCTCTTTAAAGCTCCCTACCATGTCGTACAGGACAAAGTATTGTAGTATTAGCATATACACCACTTTTAGATTAATATTACCTAAAAACCTAAATAAATATATAACACTATTCCCTAATTCAGGGTTCGTCGAATAAGAGTTCATGAAATACTTCAATTTATCTAACAGCTTTTGGAGGAATATTTCTGAGAGCTCAAATATAATGAAGTTCTTGTGACACGATAGAAGGAATAACAGACGGAGGCTAGTTTCGTTGACTTCTAGCGATGGAGCCACGTTTAATATTTTGATTAAATATTCTGACCTGTAAGAGACACATGAATTTAATTGAATATGTTAATAAGTAACATCTATGTCTCCTCTTGTCTCTCTATAAGGTACCTGGTAGCCCATTACGGTTACACAAAGCCATGCACTGCTTTTCTCGCATAATGGGCACATTTTAGCATCATGAGGAAATCTGCATACCGAGAACACTCGTATACATATCCCGCCAATCCGCTTTGGACAAACATGGTGGGTATACTATTCGCATCCGTTCTCTCTAGGGAGAGGCCCGAGTTCAGCAGTGTAAGGTTATAGCCTGCTATTTTAAGTCTCCTCTTCGTAATCCGGGAAGTCCTGTTGAGACACACTCTGTCTTGTACACCTTTAGACAGAATTGCCTTATATTTGATGTTAAAGTAGTGCCCACCCACTGATCTCCCAGTCTTTAAAGGAAAACCTAGAACCAGAGCCTCGTGATGTTGACTTGGTCTCCCCTAAAGCTTAGCTTTGCAGGTGTCTATAGATAGTATATATCTATATCTATAGCAAGGTAGTGAGCATTTTTGAATTATTATTGAGAAATAGCAAACAGGCTGACCGTCGCCTATAGATTTTTGCGACGCTAACAACGGGACAGGAACCTGGGTCATTAATGACGGAACACAACACAAAGTCATTACGGCGGCATACTTAATGACCAGGGGTGGTTGCTATCCAGACGGATTTGGGACCCCATCACGTAGCAACAGGTTGAGTCTCACAATAGCACGGTTGCTTGGAAAAATCACTTAAAACCTCATATAATTTTATATATAAAATTTAAAATCGCAATTGCAGCACTTCCGCGTACCGGAAGACGCAATGTTGGTAGGCCCCCCACAAGATGGACCGATGATCTGGTCAAGATCGCCGGAATAGGTTGGATGAGGGCAGCGCAGGACCGATCATCGTGGAGATCTTTGGGGGAGGCCTTTGTCCAGCAGTGGGCGTCTTCCGGCTGAAATGATGATGATGATGATGAAGTGCAGCACTTGCTCAGTTGTCATTCAGCAATGTTCATTCTCTCCAGTGATCCACCACCACACATATTTCTATCTAGAATTTATCTCAATGAAACCTTGTGTTATTTGATATATACAAACTGGATTTACCTCAATTCATTTTTCAACTGAAATGTGAAATGTACCAATGCGTATACAACTGCATCTCGCACTTCCTCATTTGGTCTTTGTAGGGTATCAATCAGCTTCGATACAGCACCCTGCCCGGTTAGGATGTCGCAGGCCTTGTGGCCAGCACCGGCTACATTGCCTAATGTCCATGCACAGGTTACCTGGAAAATATGAAACTATTACATATTAATAAAAAAAAAATAATGATATCGAAAACCCTTTTTGATTTTAAAAAGCTATTAAGTTTTAACCAACCAAGTAGTGATACATTGATGAACTCTAGATAGGGTCTTCATGACTTGGAGGAAGCCTTTATGAGTAGGTACTCCAAAATTAGAGATGTAGTTTAGGTAAGAGATTATTCTCCGTGCAGGTGTGGAGTAAGAATACTAACCAATGTAGCCGAGGCCAGCCTGTCGTAAAAGGCGATAAAACAACCCATTCTAGGTGGCTTAGGCCCGTCTGGATGGTAACCATCCCTAGTGTAATGTAAGTGTCCGGCATAAGTGACCCAGGTCCAATGTCCCACTTATCCAAAGTTCTGGAGTGCTCATGAAATTTGGAAGCTGGGTTGTGCGAAATCCCATCACATCCCTGCAAGCGTGACAGGTTGGTGCGGGGATCAGGGAGACCTGATCGAAACGGCTGTCCGCTGGCTGCCCGCCAGTCAGTTGGGGACCCGAATCTGGATCTGGAATATCCGGTCTGGGAGCCTGTCCCGTCAACTGGTGTAAAGGCCTTGGATAGTACTGTCGTGCTGGAGTGGAGACCGGACGATATTCTCCGGGAGGGATCCGGGGCTTTTCTGTGCCCCTCAATAAGTCATCACACAACCTGTGGGTTTGAATGGGAAAAGCATATTCAACTTTTTTTTTTTCGTGGACATTTGATCTTCCAAAAACGCCCCTTTTTGTTAGTACATATGAAACGCAAAAGAAATAGTAAGTTTACTCCAGTGGATCTAAATTCACATTTAAGGTGGTCTTTTGTAACAGAAGAGGTATTCATTCATTGCCATCCACCACCACTTGGAAATGTTGCCAGTCAGAAACAGTAGAGCCAGTTTTGCAACTGGCTCTACTGTTTCTGACTGAGACGCAGATATCTGCCCCGGGCAACTCATTGTACCTTTGCTTCTCTTGTACTTGTTCCAAAGTACCAAAAGCCGGGATTAGCGGTCTTGAAGACCATGCAATTTTGACTGACCTCTCTCAGAGAGAGAGACCTGAGAGACCTATTTGGAATGAGCTTTCAACTGAGGTTTTCCCATTGCAATACAATAAGGGGTTTTTCAAAAAAGGTTTATAACATTTCTTAGAGGTCAGCAGTGCATTGATAATGCCTCTGGTGTTACAAACGTCCATAGGCGGCTGTGACCACCTGCTTTAGGGTGGGCCGTTGGCCTGTCTGCTGAACTCAAGCTATAAAAAAAGGGAGAAATTATGTAAGTCGGAATAAAAGCTTATTATAAGGCATTGACATCATAAAGGGTGATATGGGTGCCATTAGACTGACTACTTGGGATGCTGAAGACCATGTAAAGTGGAGAAAAAAGGTTGCAACTGGGATTTAAAACTAGGATGTGGAGTATACAATGTTAAGTTATACTTATTTCTATTTTGATATGAACTTACAGGCAATTCTACAGTCAAATTATCCAATGCAGCTATCAGATATGGTCCAGCTGTTTTTGCAACTTTAGCACATGTCCTACTATCACCAAGAGATAAGTTGCAGAAACACGCCGCTGCTGCACACTGGTTTTTTACATCCTGACCTGCAAATATTTTTACAAATAAATAAATAGGTAGTTTTGTGTGTAAAACCTAAAATGGCTGATGTTTAATTAATTGCTTGGGACAGCAGATGGGCCCACTTAATAAGCAGTTACCATTGCCTACAAATGTTTGCAACACCAGAGGCACCATTAACATGCTGTTATATGTGTATGTTGTGTATAGAGGAACTGGAACCTGGGTCACATTACTGGGATACAAAAGTTATTATGTCAGCATATTGAGACTAGGGGTGTCGCCATCCAGTCAGGCTTGGGTGGATGGCTAAGAAAGTTTTATCACCTTATGTCTCAGGCCGACCCCGGCCTCAGGTGTCTGTGTTGTTACTCTTACTAATTTTCTGTTTAACATCGTAAAAAACTGGAGTGAATTTGATCAGACTTTTATTGAGAAACAGCAAACATAACAAGGAGTAGATTTTATTATTTTATGAACTAACACCCATGTCTACTTTTGACAACTTGGCATAATGGCTAACACATATTTTATATGAGTAAAATAATTCCCATGCCCAGGTCCATCTGTGTTGTGTTCTAGCATTAGTACCCTTATGGGACAGCAGTGTGTTCGAGAGGCTACTGGCGTTGCGAACACAGTTTATTCATCATCATCTTATTATTATTTCTAAAGGTATGCTAGTTTATTCAACCTAGTATTACTGCGTCCAATTTATCTATTGTGATCACCACATTTACATGCTCATTGGCAAAGCCTGCCTCGTTAATATAACAGTAGTTTTTTGACCGGAGCTGCTCGTATCTCATCCGGTTCCAGCATATGCTTTTCTAGTATGAGATTACGTTTATGCATCAGGCAAAAGCAGTGGCACAGCAGGTGCAGAGGCTTTTCATCTGCCTCGTTACAGAATCTGCAGGTTTTGCTATGATACTGAGGTGCTTGTTTAGGCAACAGTGTCCGGTTAGCGCCCTCGTTAAGGTGCATAGCTGGTTCCTGTTTAGTGCTAGTGCTCCGACCACAAGTTTGCGGTTGGAGGCTTTTACTAGCACTTTGAAATTATTTAAGCCTGTAATTGTATTCCAGCACATAATAGATTCACTGGTGCATTGATCCCTGAGAGTGAGCCATATCAGGTTTTTAGGTACGCCGCAGCACGGTTCAGATCTGTACTGTGCTCCCTTGGCTCCTATCCGGGCTAGTTCATCGGCCTTTTCAGTGTCTATGATACCTGCATGCCCTGGGAATCAGTGAAGAATTATTTTATTTTTCTCACCTAAAGTATAGTCTGAATTCAGCGCCAAAAGTGCTGCTTGACAGTCAGACTGAATGCATATCACATGTTTGTTGTAGTCTTTTTGCAGATTCACTTCCGCACATTCATAATGGCATAGACCTCTGCTTGGAAGATGGAGGCATATTATTTACCCAAGCTCAAACTGGTCTTGAAGCTTGGTCGCTCTCCAAACACTCCAAAGCCTATATGATGTCCAATTTGGAGTCAAAATTGCAGTCGGAAATGGTAAAAGGCTTACCACTCTTCCAAGAGATTTTCTAGAGCGACCATTTCTAGAGTGACCAGTCCTCTGTGGAATGAAATTCCACATTATAGTTTTTTAGTCCTACAAACTGTGGATATATACATATATTGTCTAATGGCATGCCTAGGATGGAGTGCGTAACTACTGAGTCCTTTAAGGTCTTTAGTATGTATGAGAGCCAATTTTTCGACTCCTGTGCATTTATCCCATGCATCCATGCCAGCACCTCATACTGAATAAACAGTGAAAGAGGCGGTAGGCTGAGCATTGCATCAAGGGCTGCTCCAGGAGTAGTTTTCATGGCCCCCGTTACCACGTATGCCGTATGTTGCAGACTGTTTAGCCTGTCAAAAGTTTATCTCAGTGTTACATCATCATCTTAGTGTTACATCGCAGTAGCAATTTTAACTTTCACTTCATTTCCGGGGAACCTGCTTTTCTTCTCTACTTCACACATTCTTCGCCATTCCCGGTAGTGTGTTCATTGGCACACAGATCAGCCTTACGACATCAAGCCAGCCCTCTTTAAAAAACTTTCTAGTATATTATATAGATGTAAAATCAGGTTTAATCTAAAATATTACACAATACCTATTAACTCCCTCACAAGACCTCTCAGAGCTCCATGTATGCTCAAAACCAGTCCAATATTATTTTCATCATCAATCAAGCTGTTTTTTAAAATATTTAGCTCCTCCAATGATAGTGATGATTTTGTTTTCAACTTGTTGGCTATTTCTTGTACATCAGTATGAGATATTCTGAAAAGTAGATAATTATGCCGAAAGCATTATTTAAAGTTAAATAATAAAAAAATAATAAGTATTAGGGTAGTCCTCAGCAGGGGTTTTTCGAATTTCTTTGCACCGCCAAACGATTCCAAATTGATAAAAAAATAAGAAACCTTTTTTGTAATGTTAAATTTTCTATAAACATATGTATTCATTATTACTAATTGTCTCTTATCTATATTCTGAAGCAAGAAGAAAAAAAGTTTGTTATTTCTGTAAAAAACAGGTTGGAATGCGGACTATCTTTAGAGTTAATTTTAAGAGCTCAAATTATCAGGATTTTTTATCAATTTGGAATCGTTTGAGCTCCTGGGAGAAAAGAAACTCGAAAAAACTAAGGAATGCTAAGGAAAACCTTAATGTGTATATTGTATTTTACATCTTACATCAAATTTGGTAAGGGTCGTTGAACATCATTTTGTTGTTCGCGTAACTGCTGCCTATTGCGGAGAAGAAAATCCCTACTTGTAATGCGTAGCATATGCATGCTTTCTTCCATTTTAATTTAATATATGATTATTATCATAATCACATATAAAACATAACATGAACAAGACAACAACAAAACAAATCTGAAATTTGCCAGCTGAGCCAGCTCTCGCGGATTTATATTGTCACTTGTCACTATTTTTCATGTGACATTGACAGATTAAAAGGACTATGTTTATTTTTTAAATGATTTTAAGATAGCAGTAAAGATCTATAAGGCTGCATACATATAGTACAGAATGTGTATATTATTTTAGACATAATACTATTATAAGCCACGCAAATTGGTAATGCGCTGGCACTTTGGCCAATTAACGCCCTTTTGACGACATCAGCAAAGAAAAAGTACAGTTACAAAACGTAATATTCTCATTTACTAATAAAAGTTTACAAAGGAAATTTGATGCGTTTTTTAAAAATAAAACTAAACGTTTGAATGAAAAATGTTTAACTTAAAATCATCATCATCATTCATCACATTTTTGAAAATTTTAACTTAACTCTTCAACTCCTTATTATAATCTACATCAGACTCAAAATTGGTATCCGAGTCTGATAACATGTCTCGTCAGAATCGGTATCATTTCCTGTGTTAATAATAAATAACTCGTCGACCAATCTATCTTGTCGCCAGTATTCTTCTTCCAGTCTCTTCACATGATCTACCTCCTTTTTCCAATCTTCAGGAGTGATTGATTGCAAAGCCTCTAAAGTTAAAGATTCGATCTTACTCTCCAATAATTGTTCGACATTCTTGTCTGAAACTTTTGGTTTTACGAGGTTCCAAATATATTCTACTAGCTGTGTCCGCGACTCTGCTCGCGTGGAATAGTGACTTTGGGCAGAATTTTTTGGATATATCCTATGGTTTATTTTGGATTACAAACCCTATAAACCCTAAAATATAAATGAAATATGCAAACAGTCAGTATTATAACGCAACTGTTACGCCATGCGCCTCCGGAATACGTACGTTCGAACCTACAAAGTCCAGCCTAAGCTAAACCCTATTTCATATGATTGATGACATAAATCTGAGGTTAACTTAAATTGAAAATTCAACCTACAATGCCCAGCCTAAGCTGAACCCTATTTCATATGACTGATGATATAAATCTGAGGTCAACTTAAATTGGACTATAAAATTTCCGAAGCTTATCATTTTTAATAAACACTATTTTTTTTTCTAAAATTAAAATAGCTTATGTTACTCCTTGATACATCAAGTATGTGCCAGTGAAAGTCCCGTCAAAATCGGTGCAGCCATTTTAGAGATTAGCTGGAACAAACAGACAGACAGACAGACAGACAAAAATTGTAAAAATGTTGTTTTGGTATATGTACCGTGTTTAAGTCCGAATGCACTTAGTAAAAAGCGGTTATTTTAATATTACAAACAGACCCTCCAATTTTATTTATTTGTATAGATGGGGTTGAGGTCACAGTTGTACGGTGGCAGTCTAACAACTTCGTGACCATGATCAGCCAATAATTTATCAATAATGTATTTCTTCGGCGTTCGGTGATGTTTTAATATTAAATATAATTCCAGTTTTGTGAAATATACTGGGAACTCAATGTTATGTGCTTGAAGCCATTCAACCATCACTTGTTTTATTGAGCTCGTGGTGGGACTTCTTTCCTCTTCTTTACTATGGTAAGAGGCGTTGTCCATTACAACAATACTGTTCGGTGGTATATTGGGTATAAGCTTTTCTTGTAACCATTTCGTGAAATTTTGAGTATTCATCTGGTCATGATAATCGCCTGTTTTTGTATCCGCTTTAAACATTAAAAGAGCGTTATTGACAAATCCTAACTCACTCCCACCATGATCTATAATCCAGCGGCGACCAGGGCTATAATTTTTTTTCACTCCAAGATCCATGTCGGACTGCCAACACTTTTTGACTGTGTAATGGGCGTGTATCCACATCTCGTCGATATAAATCAATTGTTTTTTGTCAGCGCCAAGTATGCATTTTGTCTCATGCAACGTAAATATTTTGCCCTCCAAGCTTGAATATTTAATAATATTTTTAATATATATATAATTTATTGAATGACGTTGCTAACGGTACTGACGTCACCAACATGGCCGCCAGGCGCATTACCAATTTGTGTGTCTTATAACCATTAACTTTTTTAATTTTAATTTTTAACATTGAATGCTGGCAGCAATGCAAACTTCTGCCTTAGTTTACGAAGGTGTCATTTAAATGTAAGTAAAAATAATAATGCCTTACAACGACGCCAATCAAGTGTATTGAGTTTCGGTAATAAAATATATAAAAAAATATTCTTTAAATAATGTATTTTTTATTGCTTAGGAACATTAGACAGGTGGCAGATGGCCCACTTAATAATAAGCAGTTAGCAGCTTATGGGTATTGGAATCTGGTTCAATAATGCCGGAATACAACACAAGGGTATTATGGTGGCTTACTTATAGACCAAGGGTGATTGCCATCCAGATAGGTTTGAGGTCCTACCACGTAGTTAGGGTGGGTTTTTTGTCGCCTTTTATGACAGGCCGAGCCCAGCCTCAAAGGTCAGTATTCTTTCTTCACCTCTGCACGGAGATGATGTTGGGTAAATCCGAAAAAAATCTCAGTGCGTTATAAATAATAAAATAACATCTGATAAAATATTCACATAACTGTTATTGATTACTTTATATTGTTAGACATTTCAAAAGTTTCAGATACATTGTACAATTGTTTACTCCTGTAGTAGTGTGTTTTTTTTTCATTGCTGCTGGACAGCAGACAGGCTGACGGCCCACTTAGAATTTAGCAGTTACCGTCGTCTATGGGTGTTTAGAACGCCAGTGGCATTACGAACAAGCTGCTGTCCCATAAGGGTACAGGAGCTTGGGTCACTGATGCCAGCCGGAACACAACAAAGTTATTATGGCGGCATATTTAAGAAGTTAAGACCAAAGGTGGTCGCCATCCAGATGGGCTTGGGGCTCTATCACGTAGCTAGGGTGGGTTTTTTTGTCGCCTTTTATGACAGACCGACCCCGGCCGCAGAGGTCAGTATTTTTTCTCCGCCCCTGCACGGATAAGAATGTTATCTAGGTAGAATTATATCTAGATAAGGTGCTTTTATATTATTACAAGTATTTGATTCTTTCAAGAAGGTCTGAAAGAAGATGTAGTGACAAAAATTGAGAAAGGTATGCTGAGATGGTTTGGCCATGTTGAGAGAATGAATGAAGAACGATTGACGAAAAAAGTGTATAATACAAGTGTGAATGGAAGTGTTGGAAGGGGTAGACCTAGGCGAAAGTTTCGAGACCAGATCAGGGACGTCTAGAAAAAAGGTCAGGTCAAGAGTACCCTAAACCGAAGGGCATGTATGAAGGGAATAATGAAAGTGGGCGAAGCAAACCAAGTATGTAAGGATCGTAGCAAGTGGAAAGAAGTGATCTCTGCCTACCCCTACGGGAAAGAGGCGTGATTATATGTATGTATGTTGATTTTTTCATAGTGCTTTGTGAAAACGTTAATATTTCTGCAAAATGTAAGTAAATTGGAATTCAACAGATAATCTTGCTTAATTCTGTGATAACGATTACTGTCGAAATTATCATTTTCACCAAATCGATAACAGTAAAATTCCTGATAAAATAATAATGCGCAAATACACTCACACCGAACACAGTCATCACGTTTGTTTCAAAAATAAAAATGCCTCCTAACAACAAAGAGGTTTTATATCATTTTGATCAAGCAGCTTTACCGTTTAACGAACCGGCATATAAAAATGTTTTTAACAGTTATAAGGAAAGAGGGAATGAATCCCAAGGTTTGGAAGAAAGGAGCGAAGAAAGAGTAGAAGAAAATCCCGAAGGAATAAGTAACCTCAGAATAGCTACGAGAGCAAGGATGTCGTATGAACTGGACAGGTACGTGAATATACTTTTGACCATTGGAAATCTTATCAATTACTGGAACAGCTATTTCAAAGAAATAATTGTATTTAATATTGTGTTATGTAATCACTTTTACATAGTTAAAAACTATATATATATATATATATTTTTTTATTTATTTATCAAATTCACAGTTATTACATTGGCTTAATAAAATAATAGCACAAAAAACCACTAAGGTTTGTACAATGCCATCGAAACTTAAGTCTACGCACGTTCAAACGACTGAGTAAATTTAGATTACAATTTCTCTAAAAAGTATTTTTTAAGTGAGGCTTTAATATTTTTTTGGGTTATATTATCTCTTATATTTGTTGGTAAATCGTTTAATAATCTTGGAACTAAGTAGGTAGTTGTGCGCTTGCCGTACATATTTTTCGCGCCGCTGGTAGCAAACCGATATTCGCGTATGTAGGAGATATTTTAACTGGAATGTTACAGCCTCGGGTTGTTGAATGAAAATCTGACTCCAGCTTAATTTACATGTATTACTAGTTTTACAACTATATTTAATAACAATGCAGTAGCTATACTTGATGGTGTTCGAATGTGTGTATGAAAATAATGAATGTCCAAATGAGCGATCGAATCACAACACACTAATGAGGTGCGCGAACAGAAATTTAATTAATTTACTTCTATAAATAGTTTTAAATATATAATACACAGGGTATTTTAAATATCAATTAAGGTATCGGTGTACTACGTATATTTCGATATTTTTATCCGCGCAGAGACGGAGTAAGAATACTGCAGCCGAGGTCGGCCTGTCGTAAAAAGTATGCCGCCGTAATAACATTGTGTTGTCTTTTGACATTAGTAATCCAGGTTCCCGTACCCCTATGTGATGTCAGCATGTCTGTTGTCTGTCAAACAAAGCGCACTTACAAAGTAGGTTGCACCGTTAGTTTTGCCGTTACAATACTTATCAGCGCGATAAGGGGCTCCCAAATTCAGTGTCTTTCATGAAAATACTCTCCATTTTCATGTAATAATTGAGGTAACAATTGTTACAGACATGTTAAAATTAACACTGAATATATATCGCACGCTTAATCGTAAACTGACCTAACTCAAAAAACCTATTTTTTGGGAAATCGTAAAAAACGTTTTGTCATTTACTACTTATCCCATATATTGACTTGTAACTAAATAGCGGTAACTCAGTGTGGGAAAGAGATATTGAAATAAATCTTAGTTTGACCGATAGAGGGCGTCGATACAATGCTGCCCGTTAATTATTATCTCACTTTGGACCTAAATCGTAATCGGTCAGTTTATGATTAAGCGTGCGATATGTCCATTAATAAAATAAGGCGACACAATTAATAAGCGAACACTAGCCCACAGCAAATGCCAATGCCAAGATGGACCTTCCTTTAATGGGAATGGACAAAATATTCGCCACGCTTGTCCAAGGTGGATTACACATACCGGTAATCTCGGTTTGCAGGTTTCCTCACGATGGTCTCCTTTACCGTCGATACATGACAATTATGCTTTATGCACATAACGCATGCTTAATCATAAACTGACCTAACTCAAAAAATCTGTTTTTTGGGAAATGGAAAAAAACGTTTAGTCATTTACGACTTATCCCATATATTGACTTATAACTAAATAGCGGCAACTCAGTGTGGGAAAGAGATATCGAAATAAATCTTAGTTTGGCCGATAGAGGGCGTCGATACATAAAATCTTAATCTAAATCTTAATCGGTCAGTTTATGATTAAGCATGCGTAAGGCGAGAAAAACTACCTACGTGTCCACCACTTTCACACAGTACCGCCATGTAATTCGAACCCGGGATCTCTAGGTTGGTCTTCAAATGAATTCCACTGAGCTACGAGGTACTTTGTTTATAATAAACTTAGTTTTTGTTGACTATCAAAAGTATAATTCGCTTACTTAAATATATTATATTTATAGGTTCAGCAAAAATGCCATGTTGATTATCGACAACAGGCATCAATTGAATAGTACGTACTACAATTATACCCTTAAAGAAACCTTCCAGAAGTTCAGATTCGAAGTGGAATCATACGAAAATATCACCAAAGACGAAATCGGCGTGGTCTGTGAGAGGTGTAAGAATATGTTTATCTTTTCTTTATAGTGAAGGTGAAAAATCCGTTTTGGCTCTCATTTTTCTATTTTTCACTTTCTTATCTCAATTAAGCACTTTGAAAATGCGTCTGATGTTGTTAACGTTTGTTGGCGACGGTAACCATTTATCAAGTTGAAATGTTGTATTCACTACAGGGAAAATCAGAATCTTGTTTGCATGGTATATAATTTAGTACATCTTTAGTGAGTGAAGTTTAGGAACATCTATTCCATCCATCCATATATAATGAAATGCCAAAAATTTTTTTTTTTTATAAGTTTTATATTAACTTGACTTGTATGTTACGGAATTTTCGGACTCGTTTTTTACCGACTTTGAATAATAAAAAATTCCAAATTTTGCACACTTGTCAAGAGCTGATGACAATATACAAATTTAATAATTTTGTCCCATAGTCTGTATAAGGATCATTTGGATCATTGGGATATAAGTGGGATGTTTTGCAGTGGAATCTTGCAGAATACTACCGATCGATCTGCATCGCAGATGGTGGATTCTGTCTACATTGTAAATATTCCACAAATCTCTTTACTGGTGGCTCCAAGTAGCTGTTGTGCATGCAGCGGCCGTGTCCCGGCAAACCGTGTCGATCCACGGGCTAAATCCAGTGAAGGGGACTGAGTTTCACAAACTTAGTTTAATGGGCTGATTCCCTCATAAATTGCATAAAGTCTGCAGCGGCTCGGAAGGCGGACACCGTCAGTATGGCTTCAAACCCGGCGACCGTGGCGCTGCAGCAGGGCACCTGTGACATGCCTGATAGGGCGTATGTCGGGATCCAAGAGATATGCGGCCAGTCACTGCATCTTCTAGTGCTAATCAGTCGTAGCGGACTTCCGCCCCACTGGTAACAAGGACTGGAAGACGAGAGAGTGGGTTCGTGTATGCGCAAATGCTTACCCACTTTAATATATTCCCGCGCTGATGACCCCTGGCTCATTACTGGACGGAGAGTGCAAGTCCTACGGCGATGAGGACTGGCGGTGGGGGCTGAGCGGGTGAGTTTGGTCCCTAGCTAGATCTTTGCACGTACGGCGGTTGGGTGGTGATGGTCGTATTGGAACTCACTAGAGGCGGGAGAACTGGTACGGCAGCTCACCCGACGACAAAGCAGCCCTATTTAGGGATCGCACTGCTTTCCCCAATCCGGGGAGGGGCCTAGAAAAGGTGGCCTAAACAAAGCTCGCCTCACTGCAACCCAGGTGGCTAACCGCGGTCATCTGGTCGCCAATTAAAAGCGGTCGAAAGAAACATAATAATAGATTAAATGCATTCTTAAATTTAGCTGCGTGGAATGTAAGAACGTTACTGGACAATGAAAACAACCTCTGTCCTGAGCGGAAAACTGCACTCATAGCGCGTGAATTGTCCCGCTATAACATTGACATAGCCGCAGTCAGCGAGGCACATTTAGCGGATAGCGGTGAGCTCTGTGAGGAATTGGGTGGATATACGTATTACTGGGAGGGTAAACCTGCAAGTGAACGAGCCGCAAATGGTGTTGGATTTGCGATCCGAAACAACATCGCTAGATCGCTAGTGGAGCCTCCAAAAGGGATCAATGACAGGCTCATGACACTACGACTCCATATGGCTCCCAGGAAATACCTACATCTTGTGAGCGTGTATGCGCCTACTATGACAACACCTGATGAGGACAAACTTCAATTTTATGAGAATCTGCGTGATGTTTTGCTGGGGATTCCAGATTGTGACAAGTTGATTCTGCTGGGTGACTTTAATGCGCGTGTTGGCACAGAATATATTGCCTGGAAGAACGTACTGGGGAGACATGGAGTAGGTAAGTGCAACACCAACGGTGTTGCTCTTCTGACGTTATGCTCCGAATTCAACCTCAGCATAACAAACACATTCTTCAGGCTACCCGATAAATACAAGACATCTTGGATGCACCCACGCTCAGGGCACTGGCATCTTCTTGATTACATCATTGTACGCAGGCGAGACCTGAGAGATGTACTTATTACAAGAGCAATGCGTGGTGCCCAAGGCTGGACTGACCATCGTCTTATTAGATCCAGGATGAGGCTTTACTACAAGCCTCCGCGTAGAGCAGAACACAGGATTCCGGCTAGACTTGCTTGTGCGCGTTTGGTGCGTGATGAGGGACTGTGTCGTGAGCTAGATGCGGAATTTGAGGCGGCGATGCCCGGCACTGATGACAATACCTCAGTAGATGCCGGGTGGCGTACTTATTCCAGGGCTCTCTATGGTGTTTCTCAGCGAGTTATTGGCACACCACATAAAAAACATCAAGACTGGTTCGATGATTCTGATGTGGAAATACGGCAGCTTGTTGAAAACTATCGTCTCGCTCTAAGAGGAGTCGTCGGTGCAGGGCAGCGCAAGTCTCTTTAGCAGGATCTTAAAGCAAAGATCCGAGAACAAAAGGATAGTTGGTGGCGCCGTAAAGCCGAAGAACTGCAATGGTTAGGTGACACTAGCCAAACAGCAAAATTTTTCGAAGGGCTAAAATCCGTTTACGGACCCCGCGCTAAAAAGACTGCCCCTGTTTACTCGCGAGATAAAGCTAAGAAGTTAACAGATCCAAAAGAGGTTCTTCTTCGTTGGGCTGAACACTTTAATGAAGTGCTCAATCCCGGTAGTCAAGGAGCAGATCTGTCTTACATTAATTCACTTGAGAGCTTGCCATCTGCTTCGGGCTTGGATGACCCGCCTTCGTACGCCGAGTTCGTTACTGCGATCAACCGCTTAAAAAATGGTAAATCACCTGGTTCGGACGGTTTGTCTTCTGAGATTTTCAAATACGGTGGACCGAGTATCAGGTCCGGACTTTTTGAACTTATCAAACTGATTTGGGATGTTGAGATGGTTCCACAGGACTGGAAGGATGCTTCTATTAGCAAGCTATATAAAGGCAAAGGGGACCTCTCTGATTGTGGCTCGTTTAGAGGCATTGCATTGCTTTCCACAGCTGGCAAAATTCTGGCGCACATCATCAATAGTCGCCTTAGTAATTTAGCTGAAAGCTTCCTTCCGGAGACCCAGTGCGGGTTCAGACCTAGAAGAGGTACGGTTGATGCCATCTTTGTAGTCAAGCAACTTCAAGAAAAAAGTTTTGAACAACACCGCGACCGCTATTTATGTTTTGTGGACCTAGAAAAGGCCTTTGACCGTGTTTCCAGGACCGCCCTCTGGATTGTTATGGAAAAATGTGGCTGTCCTGCAAAGTTCGTCAATTTAGTGCGCCAGTTCCACGAGGGCATGACAGCCCGTGTGCGTCACGAAAACAACTTTACAGACCGGTTCCCGGTCACTAGCGGTGTCAAGCAAGGCTGTGTAATGGCTCCGACCCTTTTCGCTATCTACTTCGCTGCAGTAATGAATGACGCTCTTAAAAGCTGTAATGGCAAGATTACCATAAATGTCCGCATGGACAAAAGCGTTTTCGACCTCGCACGTCTCAGAGCAAAACGCAAAATGGACTCTGTTTCAGTAATAGATGTTCTGTACGCCGACGATGTCTGCCTTATGGCTGACAGTTTGGGCGACCTACAGAGTTTTTTGGACAAATTAGATGAGTCCTGTCGTAAATTCGGCTTAGTAATCAGTGCTTCTAAGACCCAGATTCTAAAACAACCTGCGAAAGGTAAATCTGCGGACGATGGTGTTGTTTACCTACGAGGAAAGCCACTGCCGGAAGTGGGTACCTTCCGGTACCTTGGAACTATTTTGCGCAGTGATAATCGTCTCGAGTCTGAGATCTCTGCGCGAGTCGCCAAAGCAGCTGCGGCTTTCGGTGGTCTTAACCGACGGGTTTGGAAATCACATGACCTGAAACTCCACACAAAACTCGCTGTCTACAGGGCCATAATCTTACCATTGTTGCTCTATGCCTCGGAGACCTGGTGTCTTTACAAGGGAGATATCAGACGCCTTGATACCTTCCACATGAAGTGTCTTCGGGCGATTCTTCAGGTGAGATGGCAGGATCGTGTGCCAAACTCGGAGGTTCTACGTCGAGCTAAGCTCGCTGGAATGGAGTGTATGCTAATGAAAGGCCAACTACGCTGGTGTGGACACCTTGTACGCATGGAGTCTTCCAGATTACCAAAAAAGGTATTTTATTCTGAGCTTAGCTCAGGTAAACGAAAGCCTGGAGGACAGTTTCTGCGTTACAGGGATGTCTTAAAACGCCACTTGACTGCAATTGGCATGTCTAGTGAGTCATGGGAGGAGCTTGCAACGCAGAGGTCGGAGTGGCGAACTGCTGTCAACACGGGTATAAAAAACTTTGAGCGTTCCCGTCTTGAAAACCTTGACGCCAAACGCCTGATCCGAAAAACTCGACCCAAGCCCTCCTACAACTATACTCGCAATTCAAGTGGGTCTCTTTACTGCGCTTCTTGTAATAGGACCTTCATAACAAAATTTGGTTTTGCGAGTCATGCTCGCGCTCATGCAAGAGTCCAGGCAAGGACGAGCTAAGGGTGTCGCCGTCGACGGATACGTCTGGGAGGACATCATCATCATAAGGATCATCAGAATGAATGCTTTCTTTTACTTTACTTACTTTACCTTCTGTCGAAACTTTATCTGGCGTTTAATTAATAACACTGCCAGAAGATGGCGTCAAATCAATAATAACATTGCCGGAAGATGGTGTTATATTAATAAATACATTTATCGATTGGGAATTGATAACAAATAAATTATATTTTATAATCAAACTAAAAATATAAAAATAAATCTTAGTTAAAAAACTAAAAACAAGCTTTTACAATTAATGAAACTAAAAAGTAAAAAATATCTCTTAACATAAGAATAAAATTACTGACGAGAAAATTTATGTCACTGTTCTTAAGCTAAGAATTGTTTTTTCTTTTTAGCTTGATTAATTATAAATGTGTTTTTTTTGTTTTTTTTTTCGACTGGCGACTCGCTAGTCGTCTATTCCCGGAGTTGGTTTCTCGGTATTACACAGCGTTCTGTATAGTTGTATTACGATAATTAAAGAAATGTTTGTCTTATATGAAATATATTTTATTAATCTCCATCTGCCCGACATGTTTGTTGAATTGGAGTCAGAGGTGTACATTATGGGGTAGCACACCAAATACCTAAACAAGAATCAAATTCGATATTAAAGGCGAATCAAAAAGGTTAGACCAGACCATCAGTTTATGGATCAAGTTTTATAAATTTTTGCGTTGGTGTAATTTCATTAAATTTGTAAGGAGCTACAAAAACTTCGAAGTCACTATATTGTTTGGTGGACCCTGTTAGACCACGGACAACTATCTGACGCAAGTTTTCATTCTAAAATGGAGAGATGGTAGTTGACTTAGAAAAATTATGAATAAAAGGTTTTTTTTTTCAAAAATTTCAAACATTCACACAAACATTTTACCTCACGGATCGAACTTTTAAGCACGAAAAATCGTGTAAGGGTGTTCCCAATTACGTAGCTAGATAACGTTTTGAGCAAACATTGTATTAAGTAATATCTATTTGTACAAAACAACTAAGAACCGTTAGTTTGTTGATTATATGAATTAATAGATCATAATTTTTAGTTTTTCAGAAAGATTTCAATAAATACGGTGCTGTGGTAGTCGCAGTGTTGGTCGATGTAGATGCAAATCTTAGATACATTGCTAAAAATTCCACTTTCTCTGAAGACGATGTTTTGAAATATTTTTCAACACACCAGCCTCCGTCTCTAGTTGGAAAACCAAAAATCTCTATTGTAGAGGTAAGAAAATATTATGTTTTATTGTCATAATCTTGTTGTTGTGTCGTAGAATTAAGTAGACTAAATAAATATACAAACCGAATTACCAGTCGCACGCTGTACTCGGAAACTTGGCTTTGTCAATGTTTGATGTATTTTTCTCCGTTATAACCCCATGACAGCAAATCTTTGTGTCTGATGATTTGTTTCCAGGCAAGTGACTACAAGTATAACAAACGACGCCCAATCCAGGAGCCGGACTGTCTGAGGTGCCACTCACCAGTCACTTACTCATTATACACCTCACACCCAGACCATCCTCATCAAAAGTAAGTTTGTGTACTATTTCGTATGTATATTGTAAGCTTCCACTGGTTTCCAGACACTTATTTAAGATCGAGGAATGGAATTTCTTTTCTTATATATACAAATAAATAAAATTGGAGGGTCTGTTTGTAATATTAAAATAACTGCTTTTTACTAAGTGCTTTCGGACGTATACACGATACATATACCAAAACAACTTGTTTACAATTTTTGTCTCTCTGTCTGTCTATCTGTCTGTTTGTTCCGGCTAATCTCTGAAAATGCTGCACCGATTTTGACGGGACTTTCACTGGCAGATAGCTGATGTATCAAGGAATAACTTGGGCTATTTTTATTTTAGAAAAAAAAAAGTTTTTGCTAAAATTGATAAGTTTCGGAAATTTGAAGGTCCAATTTAAGTTGACCTCAGATTTATATCATCAATCATATGAAATAGGGTTCAGCTTAGGCTGGACAATGTAGGTTGAATTTCCAATTTAAGTTAACCTCAGATTTATGTCATCAATCATATGAAATATGATTTATGTCATCAATCATATGAAATATGAGCTTAAGCTGGACTTTGTAGGTTCAAACGTACGTATTCCGGAGGCGCATGGCGTAACAGTTGCATTCGATAATACAACCTATTTAAATTTGTTTGCATATTTCATTTATATTTTAGGGTTTATAGGGTATGTAATCCAAAATAAACCATAAGATATATCCAAAAAATTATGCCCAAAGTTACTATTCCACGCGGACGGTTTCGCAGGCACAGCTAGTTTCTGAATATGAGAACATAGAAGAAAGTACGCCAAGTGGTATCAGGCCACGAAGATGAGACCAACCTAGAAGTCATGAATTCGTATTCTACGATGGCATGCACTGCTTTTGCATTTTTTTTCTCATATAGTGTGTTTATTAGACCATAATTATTACGTAACGATGGTGAAAGAGAGGAGAATGCAAAAAAAAAAACCATCTGAGAAATCATGAATCTGCCTTGTTCAAGCATATCCGTTCCCTTTGGGGGAGGCTTAGTTGGCAGTGAGAAGTTATGGACTGGTAATTTTTAAACTGGTAGTTGCATGTTTTATATAGACGAGTTATTTAAAACGATTGATTTATTTCCAGACTCCTGAGACCACTTCAGGTGATCTGCAAAGATATAGTTGAGAAAGGCAACGACCAGGACTTGTACACGCTCATGGTCTCAAGTGTGGTAAATAGTATCAAGAATTGCGACATTCTTAAGGCATTTCCTATAAAAATAGAAAGCACTCTTAAGAAGGATCTCATGTTATTTAGCAACGATTCATAGATAATTGTAGAGGGACTTAATTCACCAGAGAGGATAAAATTAGCTGTGTACTTGTTTCATTTTTACTTTATTAATATTATATTACAAGTTTCAATATAAGACAGTTTATAATTACTATGCCGGCACGCTATGATGGCCGTTTTGACGTTTGTCCACTCATAGCGTGCCGGTAGCATAGACAATTTTTTTCGCCATTAAACCTGTCACTTTTATATCCTACTCGGACATTGGCAAAATCAATGCCAAAGGTGTTGGAGCCACACCTTTGAAAACTGAACTAAACTAATTAGACAATTTTCTATTTTAATTTGTTTACATAAATTATCTGTACTTAATTAGTGTGTGGTGTCGCACCAGAATAGCACCACCCCATCTCCTCCCTTGGGTGTCGTAAGAGACGACTAAGGGATAGAAAGAACGGAGGATGGGCAGCAGCATCTTTCCGTGAGAGCATCACCAACTGCGAATACTGCGATCGCCAACCCGCCTGCCAAGCGTGGCGATTATGGCAAAAACCCCCCTAAAATGACAGATACACACAGGCCCCGGCCCCTAGTCCCCGGCGGCCCCGTTCGTGGTGGTCACGGTAGCAGCCACATAAGCGACGGGGCAGGGGGTGCGAAGAATCCCCGGGTTCGGATTCGCTACCAAGAACGACGACCTTTGGCCCTGGCAACATACAATGTCAAGACACTGCGGACCAACGAGAAGTTGGAGGAACTGGAGGAAGCTTTGAGCAGACTGCGATGGGATGTTGTGGGGTTATCTGAAGTCCGAAGACAGGGAGAGGACTCAATAATCCTAAATTCCGGAAATCTGCTCTACTTCCGGGAGGGCGACCAACTGTCCCAAGGTGGTGTCGGGTTTCTCGTTCACAAGTCTCTTGTGAACAACGTTACTGAGGTGAGGAGTGTTTCGACTAGGGTAGCGTACCTAATACTCAAAATTACCAAACGGTATTCGTTGAAGGTCATTCAGGTTTACGCTCCGACTTCGACACATCCTGACGAAGAGGTGGAAGCCATGTATGAGGACATCTCAACAGCCATCCACACTTCTAAAACCCACTTTAACGTTGTCATGGGAGACTTCAACGCAAAATTGGGGAAACGTAGCGACGATGAGTTGAGAGTGGGGCAATTTGGGTTCGGAAATCGGAACACCCGAGGCCAGATGCTGGCCGACTTCATGGAGAAGGAGGACCTGTATATGATGAACTCCTTCTTCATGAAGCCAGAACAACGCAAATGGACTTGGATTAGTCCCGATGGTGCCACCAAAAATGAGATTGACTTCATTATGTCGACCAAAAGACAGATATTCAATGATGTCTCTGTGATCAATTCAGTGAAAACTGGGAGTGATCACCGCTTAGTAAGAGGCACATTGAATATCAATCCAAAATTGGAGAGGTCTCGACTGGTGAAGTCTACGCTCCGACCTGCACCCATACAGATCCAAAACCCGGTAAACTTTCAACTCGAATTGCAAAACCGCTTCGAATGCCTCGGTGACTGCGTTGACGTGGACGAGTATAATAACAGGTTCGTGGAAGCTGTTCAAACGGCCGGGTCTAAATTCTTCAAGGCCAGCCGTTCAAAAAGAACCGGAAAAATCTCAGATTCTACTCTCAAATTGATGGATGTGAGACGTCAAATGACCCTTCAGTCCCCGGACGATGCTTCCCAGTATAGGCAGCTAAATAGACAGATCTCCAAGTCCTTGACTCGCGATATCCGCCGCCATAACACAGACTGTGTAAAGGCGGCTATAGAGCGTAACAAGGGCTCTAAAGTATTCGCACGAGACTTGTCTATTGGGCAGAGCCAACTGACGAAGCTGAAGACCGACGACGGCAGGGTCGTTTCGTCTAAACCCGAACTTTTGAGGGAAGTCGAGAAGTTCTACGGACAGCTATACACGACCACACGGGCACCTGTTAACAACAAGGCTAAAGACCCAAGAGCCAAATTAACCCGACACTACACCGTAGATATCCCAGACGTCAGTCTGTACGAGATTAGTGTGGCCCTTAAACAGCTTAAAAACAACAAGGCGCCGGGTGATGATGGAATTACAGCCGAGCTTCTGAGAGCTGGTGGTACTCCTGTGCTTAAAATCCTCCAGAAGCTATTTAATTCCGTCATCCTCGATGGCAAAACGCCGCAGGCCTGGCACGGAAGTATAGTGGTGCTGTTCTTCAAAAAGGGCGACAAAACCCTTTTGAAGAACTTTAGACCGATATCACTTCTGAGCCATGTTTACAAGCTGTTTTCAAGGGTCATCACGAATCGTCTCGCGCGCAGATTTGACGACTTCCAGCCTCCCGAACAAGCCGGATTCCGAAAAGGTTTTAGCACCATAGACCACATACATACGCTGCGGCAGGTTATACAGAAGACGGAGGAGTATAACCAGCCACTATGCTTGGCGTTCGTGGACTATGAGAAAGCCTTTGATTCGATCGAGACCTGGGCGGTGCTTCAGTCTCTCCAGAGGTGCCACATTGATTATCGATACATCAAAGCGTTGAAGTATTTGTATGAAAACGCCACCATGTCAGTCCGTCTCCAGGATCAGAACTCGAAGCCTATCCGACTGCAGCGGGGAGTCAGACAAGGCGATGTCATATCGCCGATGCTGTTCACTGCTGCGTTGGAAGATGTCTTCAAGCTTCTGGACTGGAACGGACTGGGCATCAACATTAACGGTGAGTACATCACTCACCTTAGATTCGCAGATGATATCGTAATCATGGCTGAAACCATGGAAGACTTAAGCCATATGCTTGATGGCCTCAATACAGCTTCCCAAGGAGTAGGTCTCAAAATGAACATGAACAAGACGAAGATCATGTCTAATGTCCATGTCGCACCTACCCCCGTAACAGTTGGGAACTGTACTTTCGAAATTGTTGACGAATACGTCTACTTGGGTCAAACGATCCAGTTAGGCAGGTCCAATTTCGCGAAAGAGGTCACTCGTCGAATCCAACTCGGATGGGCAGCGTTCGGGAAGCTCCGTAAAATCTTTTCGTCCCAAATACCGCAGTGTCTCAAGACGAAGGTTTTTAACCAATGTGTGTTGCCAGTGATGACATACGGAACGCAGACGTGGTCGCTAACTATGGGCCTTATGAGAAAGCTCATGGTCGCTCAGAGAGCAATGGAGAGGGCTATGCTCGGAGTTTCCCTGCGAGATCGAATCAGAAATGAGGAGATTCGCAGGAGAACCAAAGTAACCGACATAGCCCGGATGATTGCAAAACTGAAGTGGCAGTGGGCTGGGCACATAGCTCGAAGGACTGATGGCCGTTGGGGCAGAAAAGTCCTCGAATGGCGACCGCGTACCGGAAGACGCAGTGTTGGTAGGCCCCCCACAAGATGGACCGATGATCTGGTCAAGATCGCCGGGATAGGTTGGATGAGGGCAGCGCAGGACCGATCATCGTGGAGATCTTTGGGGGAGGCCTTTGTCCAGCAGTGGGCGTCTTCCGGCTGAAATGATGAATTAATATGTATAGAGAATCACTAAAATTTTTTTTATTTAGAAATGGTTAAAAATCTGTTTGAAAAAATACCAAAGTAGATTTGACTATTTATTATTATAATCATGTTATATAAAACTGTCAGGCCAAGGAATATTTCCTCGATTGTTTTTCTCGCACTCGTTTTGTGTGAATTAAGTGCCCCTGTTTAGATATGGTTTTAATCTTGCTTGCATCCGATTAGCTGTTCATACTAGGTAAAGTAGGTAAAAGTAAATGTAACATTTCAATGGTTTAAAATATTCAATAGTTATAGGAAGCATGTGTGATGATTAGAAATAACATACTTATGTCTGTAAAAAATTTATTTTTACAGACAGGTGTTGATTTTGGAATTGATTGGCTATTATTCGATTTCAATTATTTACGCTATTGTTGTGGTTTACGAGTAATACATCAATAAAATGGGTCAAAAACAAAATGTATTTTATTATCATCTTATCATTAACAAATTTTCTTTGTGAATAGCGATAAAAAATTGCCTGTGGCACTATTAGTGCCTTTTTATTTATTCGTAGCGCACCGTGACTATTTTATCAGTGGTAAATTTTAAATTCTATGAACTACGGAGATGCATATTAGCTGGAAGTCAACAATGGGACATTCATAGTGTATTTAGCAAATACAGGAAGCACGTCTACTAGGGCCACAATTTCAAGACAGGTTGCGGAGTATTTTCTCATGAATAAACTTGTGCACGCCATTTTTAATAACAGGAATTCAGCAGACGTAAATAGCCCATTTGATTGTAAGTGGTAACCGTCGCCTAGGGACGCATATCAACACGTGGTTACATGTTGGTCGTTTGGTTAAAAGTAACTTTTTTAGGTAATGTTCTGAATAAAAGCAACTGATAAACATCAATCTGTTTATTTGCTTAAAATTAACATAATATACATACTATAAATATGATTATAATAAATATTTATCGAGAGAGAAAGACAGTAGGGGCAGTCATAATCACTATACAATATATTAATATTATTTGTCCTCGTCATTAAACGGATAAAATTAAATTTGTTCAATAACTATTAAAGGCTATATTGATATATGCAGATATGTATTAGATAATAAATTTTAAAAATTATATAATATATATGCGATTTTAAATTGTATAACGTACCTACATAATTATAATATTAAAATTAATATATACTTCCTCTAAATATTAATTCGTGTGACCCCACTGTCCTGGCTCATTGCTCATCCCTTTAAATATTCTCTATCTAATTTATCACTAAACATGATATTTTTGATATATACGTTAGATATGAAATTGTTTATCATATTTTATATACAACCAACATCACTATCTGTCTTTTTGTTATCCTTATATTATACAACCTTCTTAAATACATGTCTATATGAATATAATAATACCAATTCATTTTATTTAAATAATATAATATATGTTTATTAAATATTTCTATACTTATTTTACAGGATATGTTTACACGTATTAAAAAGCATTTATATATAATTATGCACATTTATACTTATAGTTATAACAACTATATAATAATTACTTACATAATAATTAATTACTATATCAGCACCCGAAATCATTAATTCTGCAATTAAACTACAAATTTTAAAATAAATATTACAATGGAAGAGGCTTAAATAATTTTTAAAATAACGAAAAATCTATTATTTATTATTCCTTATCCTACAAACATTTATTGAAATATTGTGATTAGAAGGTTTTATATACTTATATTCCTTACATGTTGTGAATTATATTATAGAAACGAGTTAAAGCGATATCATCAATAAAAATCTAATATACATTAAACTATTACTGGTTTTCTTTCTTTCAATTTACACGAACAACTTTTCTTTTTGATACTACCTTTTCCTTTATTCATAAAAATAACTTCGTTCAATGACTTCGATGACTGCCTCTGCTATAATGTGTCTGCCTTATCATTATTAACATTTGAATTATTATCTTCTATGTTATTAATCTCTTTCGTATTCACAGCTCTGGTATTATTTATTATCTTAATATTATTTGAAGTATTCACTTCGTTGGTGTTATGTTTATCTAGAGCTTTTTCGTTGGTTTTGCATTCTTCTTTGTTTATTTCGTCTTTAAGTTGGCATGTTCGTCCATTGAGGAGGATGAAGTCTGCAGGATCGGTTTGAGTGCCTTTGTCAGCACATGAAGTTTCTAGAATAAATTAAAATTTATAACAATTTATCGAATCATCATTTCATCATGCTATCAAATTATCATAGGTATTGTCATTAATTTTATTTATTAACCCCTTAGAAGGAATGAAAATATCCAAACCATTAGCTTGAATTAAACACAAAGTTCTATATATAAATAAAAATAAATATACTGGCACAATTCACACAGCGCCATCTAGTCCCAAAATAAGTAGTATAGCACTTGTGTTATGGGTACTAGTCAACTGATAAACTACATGAATAATTTTTGTTATAAATAAATAGACATAAACACCTAGACGCGAGACGGGAATCGAACCCATGACCTCCACAAATATAACGTAAGTGCGTTAGCCGCTACGCCACGGAGATCATCAATTCATATGAAAGAACTCAAGTTTACACAATTTATTTATATAATTCATATACGTATGTGTTGAGGGTGAATTATTGGAAACCAAATAATTTTAATAGTCTTGTAACGATTACTAGCAGAAAAAGCCCGTGAACTGGCTGGTGGCCAGGCCTAAACTTAGCTTAGATATATCCCGAGCCATGGCTAGTGTAATAACATAGATAAATATAATAAAGAGTAGGAAAGTAGTAGAGAAAAATATAGAAGAACGAAATTAGTAATAAACAGTTTTGCAAACCAACCGCGTTGTATTTATTACAGCTAGTGCACAGATAAAGGTTACAACTAGTTGGTTAACTATGGGGACCTGTCGCTCCCAGCCCTGGTTCTGTCCATGGTCGGGGACGATCCTGGATCGACGGCTGTCGCCTCCTTTTGCAAGGCAGTAATGCCCGCAAAGGAGGCGGCGGAGCGGGAGCGGGAGTCAACTCTCGCCAACGCAGGCCACGTCGTCGGCGCCGGAGGGCAAGCAACGACCTCCGGCCGCCGTAGAAAGCGGCCGCGGGCGGCCCCTCAGGGGAGGATCCGCTGCCTGCACTATTGCCGCGAGGGAGAGGGCCGCGTGCTGTTCCGCAGCCCCCCTCAACTCCTTGAGTCAACAGAGGAGAGCGCGGGGGGGACGAAACCCTGACTCCCTGGCGTCAACACTTTAGAAAAGGCCCGCCTTGAGAAAGGGCGGGCCAGCGCTGGCCCGGGCCAAGAGATCGGCAGGCCACATTTCCGTAGGCCTGGGCGTAGGCGATAGGAGAACAGCGGGGTTTTTTAGTGGGTAGTCGGATGGCCGAACATCTTTCCCGGAGTCCCACATATCTCTCGGTCCCCCCGGACTGGGGGAACCCGTCAAGCGAGGGTTTTTCCCCGAGACAAAAATAAAAAACTGGTTTTGTCTTGAGAAATGGTCGGAGAAATTAATGTCTTAAAAATACTTACTTTTAATTTGTGGATGAGGCAATATCTGTGCTGGAGGAGGCTTCCTGCTGTACCGCACTGGCATTATGCTCTGGCGCACATTCCTCTCAGGACGGATCAATATTATATACAACTGAAATAATCATATCATTATTCTATCCTTTCTTTTTAATCGGCATAGGCTCAAAAGCTTCGTCATCAATTCTTAGGGAGTCATAAAATACAAAAAAATTGGATTACTCCTATTCCTTTACAAACAGCAAAAAAGCAACATTAGATTCATCACCATTTTTTTCATGGCTGGGAGGGTAGACAGCAATAGTGACTAAAAACACTTGGCTACATCTGCGGTTTGTATTTCTTCTGCCATACAAGTGCAAAAATCCAAATAGGCAAGAAGAAGTTTTATTATGTAACTGTATTTACTGTTGTAACGAAGCCATAGCTTCGGTTGCAACTTGAACAAACATTGTGATTTGAAATGTTTAGGATAGCGAAAGAGAAGTACATCAGTGCAACTTTTTAGTGCCTTAGGGTAACGGAAAATAATTGAAAAGACAATATATCAATCTATAAGTCACAAAACAGACACTTATCATGAGACGTCTAAAATTATACACCCGATTGACTTGAAATTAACGTGGTTACTCATTTTGTAGTAGACGCTCATTATGAATGGATTTTACAGAAATGCTATTTAAAATATAATTTATACGGTAGAATAACGTTTGCTGGGTCACCTAATATATAATAAAAACGAGTTTGTGACAGTTAGAACCGTAGCAAAAACACTATAACAGTGTAAGTTACCTTTGGTGAAAACAAGCAGATAAGAGTCACACTGGCGCTAAGGGATATGGTGACAGCCATACTGGTGACCCTTAAAGGCACGTGGCTAGCGGTACCAAAGTATAATGGCACGAAGGCTAACCAGATCACGCACGTGGTATACATAGTAAAACCTGCAAAGTAAAATTTATTATCTGTCAAACAGAGTGTTGGCATGCGAATGGCTATAAAAGTTCTTACTTACATACTATAGGGTATAAGTTTGGTTAGTTGTATGCTAAATGTCTGTTTTGATATGAAAGTTTTCTGCAATTAACAGTTGACCTAATCAGCATTTTTAGGTGTGGGAATTATTCGTAGCGTTTTCTTAATGCAAAAAATATTTATTATCAATGGAAAATAAAAAAAATATACTAACGAAAGTATTGCCTATCGTTTTCTACTACTTTTGGCCATCTTTCGGGCAGAGGGGGACGAACACTTTTGATGCAATCCACGAATCGACCAGACAGACTATGAGCCACCGAACGAAACAAATAATAATTTGAATGAGTGATATGCGGAAAATACGGCGGCTGCGGTAGGACTCCCATTTAAACGTTTTTGGGTACGTTTGTACTGGTTTTGCGACGTGCGGACGATCATTGTCGTGCAGCAAAATGACTTTGTCATGTCTTTCGGAGTGTTCCGGCCATTTTTATTTCATCGCACGACTCATTCGCATCATTTGCAGTCGGTAGCGATCCCCAGTTATTCTTCGGTTTCAAAAGTTCACAATAAATCATACCCCTCCGATCCCACCAAATACACAGCAGGAGCTTAGACCCATGTTTTGCTTTGCCACTGATGTTGATGGTTGGTCGGATTTAACCCATGACTTTCTGCGCTTCGGATTGTCGTAATGGATCCATTTTTCATCACCAGTGACAATTCAATGAAAAAACTTTATTTTGCTCCCGTTGAAGCATGTCACATGTCAAAAGACCCCTCTCAATGTCCCTTGGTTTCAATTTATATGGGACCCAATGTTCCTCCTTTCGGCCATGTGTGCGGACTGCAGTCCTTTCCCAGGGGGCCGTGCCCCGTGCCCGCAACCGTTCACTACGGTGGCCGAAGGTCTGTCGCTAGCTTCCGGCGATGAACGGTCCTGCGTGAGCGAGAGGGGAGCCTGGCGCTTTCCCTCTCCCTCTCTGCTGCCTCCTTCGTGGACATAACTGTTTTGCAAAAGTAGGCGACGGCGGAAGCCATCCCGCTTGGCTTCTTAACATCGCTAGAATTATAGCCGGGAGCGAGAGGTCAAATCAAGTGATAGCAACGAGGTTTCGGCACTCCAATGCCCATGCGGGGCAAACTAGGAGGGTGTGCAATGCCGTGTGCTCGTTGCTGGCGTCACAGTGGTGGCACTCTGTTGTTTGCTCTTGCTGAGCGATGCGATACAGGTACCGCCCGAAGCAGCCGTGCCCCGAGAGTACATGTGTCACGTGAAACGAGAGAGTACCATAACAGATTACGCCGACGCCGGGCGGGAGAAATACTGCCCTGCCTACATCGCGACACTGCTGCCACGGCAGCACTGCTGCGTGCAGCGTAGTTCGGAATCATACCTTTAGACTACAGCAGCCAGACGGTTTTACAGACGCCATAAAGCTTAGAGTATCTGAGAATGGTTACTGCCGATTTAAGAAATGGTGCACCAAAAGAAAAAAAGAAGAATAAAACGAGCATTTTAAAGATTGAGTCAACCGAGCTTGCATCATAACTAAATCACAGAAACTAGTTCCGAGTTTTTGGGTTTGGGAGGGTTAATTGGAAATCGCTTATGTGAAATCCAAATTAAATCAAATGCATTCCATCCATTTATTAGTGAATACCACAGATCATAGAAATCAGATGATCTGTGGTGAACCTTGTTGCAAATAATCGTCGGCACCGTTGCAAACGTAGTGCAGTATTTGACTCGTTGAAAACACTCGCCAGCGTGTTCTAAGTTTGAAGATGACAGTTTGCTGTATGAACCGGTTCAGCAACAACGATGACCATAAAATAGGTTACAAGACCTAGCAAAAGTTATATACCTCATATGATACCCGATCTATGAGAACGTGGCATCATGTCAAAAGGTTCACTATAATATACTGACGTCGAATAAATAATAATAAATAAATAAATAAACATTTTGTGACAATTCACACAGCGTCATCTAGTCCCAAACTAAGTAGCACTTGTGTTATGGGCCCTAGACAACTGATATACTACTTATATACTTTTTTTTGTAAATAAATACATATTATACATAAACACCCAGACGCGAGACGGGAATCGAACCCGTGACCTCCGCGAGCGTACCGACGTGCGTTATCCGTTACGCCACCGAGGTTAGTCGAGAAATTAGTTGTTGGACTTAGCATGGCTCTGCTACCCATGCTTTGTAACTGTAGTTAATTCCTTTGAAAGGAACAAGTATTGACCAAAAATAGGTCATAGTTTCTATTGTATACTATCTCATACGTCAATACGTCACATAACACGCCAAATACAATTTATATCGAACAATGGAACTTTATCTGACATTGAGTAAACAGAAACTGTGTTTGATGTATGAGGGCGGTTCCCCAAACCACCTTGAGTTACACAGTACGTTAGAGAAACCAGTGTAGCGATAGTGATCTTGAAATAGCCAAAATTTTTGGATGATTCAGAAAATGTCACTGCACTCCATAAATTTTTTTTTACTGCTGTAGGACAGCAGACAGGCTGACGGCCCGCTTAGAATTTAGCAGTTACCATCGCCTATGAGTGTTTGGAACGCCAGTGGCATCACGAACACGCTGTTGTCCCATAAGGGTACAGGAACTTGGGTCACTAATGCCGGGACACAACACAAGGTTATTATGGCGGCATACTTAAGATTAAACGTGGTCGCCATCCAGACGGGCTTGAGGCCCTACCACGTAGCTAGGGTGGGTTGTTTTATCGCCTTTTACGACAGGCCGACCCCGGCCGCAGAGGTTAGTACTCTTTCTCCGCCCCTGCATGGATAAAAATCTCAATAAACAAAATCCAGAGATATAATTAAGAATTCTTGATTTCTGTGGGACAGCCCACAATTTGGCGGCACACCTGATAGTACAAATGTTACTGCAGGGAAATATTCTTACTTCGCTCCTACATGGACTGAAATTGTGGAAATTAGCATAATCTATTCCAATGAATATAAATAAATAAATATTTTGTGATAATCCACACAGCGCCATCTAGTTCCAAACTAAGTAGCATAGCACTTGTATTATGGGTACTAGATAACTGAAATACTACTTATATACTATTTTTTGTAAATAAATACATATTACATAAACACCCAGACACGAGACGGGAATGGAACCTGACTTCCGGAAACGTACCGAAGTGCGTTATCTGTTACCCCACAGAGGCCGCCTTGAAAGGCTAGAAAGGTCTTGAATAACTTGCCCAATGTCAGTTTTGTATTGTTGTATAACAAACTGAATGAATTATTATTATTAATATTTAATTTATTTCTCTTTTCCGAGGTAAGTTAAGAAAAAAAATCCATATTCAATTTTTCTTTAGCCACGGCTTTTTGACCAAATGACTAAATAAACCTAATCTATTATTATAATTATTGTTATTACCAAAGTTAGCCTCAAACAGATAGTGCTAAGTTGATAAATACATAAAATATATGCTCGTTATAAGTTATCTAGACTCGGGACGGAATCAAATCTCATAAACAAGCTTTTCGTACAACAAATCGCTTTCGCACGAGGAATAAAAGAGCATCTCAGCCGTTTTATTATACTGGTTATATTAGTATACTATGTGCGTATACTTCAAGGGTACGTGTATTGTAACATTATCAGTTTCCTTCGATATTAGTTACGACCAATATTGATATAATTCTAAAACTGAGCAAAAGTTCTCATTTACCCAGCGGGCTTACAATTCCCTGCGAATCAAACATAACAATGCGTTCAGGATGTGGTTTCTGCCGCCGCGCTTCTGCAGTGCCTCCGGTATGTTCGCGGACGGGCGAACGGATGGCTTTGACGCCATTTGGCGTAAAAGCACAGCCTCTTTGCTGGTCAAGGTGCGCGGGAGCAGCGACACCATCCTGAACGTCATAGCGAACAAACTCGAGAGTCCTCTACTGTGGGCACTGACGCAGAGGACTAAATCACTGTTAGTTATTAAGTATTGACATAGTTTTTAAGATTCCATTAACAATTTATGGACTCAGAGACTGAATTAAATTAAAAAAATAAAAGAAGCATTAAAATAGACATATTGAGACATTTCACACAATGCCATCTAGTACCAAACTAAGTTGCATAGCACTTGTATTATGGGTACTAGAACTGATATACTACATATACACTTTTTTTGTAAATAAATACATATAATACACAAACACCTTGACACTGGACGGGCATCGAACACGCGAACTCCGCAAGCATACCGACGCGACGTGCGTTAGTCGTTACGCCAGGAGGTCGTCAAATATTTTAATATATTTGGTATTTTTAAATAAACTAAGTATTATGAAACTTAGCCTTATGTCATATATGTTTTTCGGTCCTTGGTTAGATGTAGGTACAAAATTATTGCTTAGCCAATTTTCAGCGACTACCTTCATGTTTGTTTGAAGCGAGGGTAGTCTAATAAAATTCTCGCCTCTCTGGTGTCAACATATTTTATGACAAACTAAAAAACCCGTTTTGCAGCGTGTGCGAGGTTTGTGTTCCTTACATAGTTAGACTCCTTATTTATCTTCATAACTTCATTCAGTCTTAGTCTAAGAAGAAGCTACCCAAAATAGACAAAGACATTTCCCGGTTTATAACTTGCGTCGGTACAAAACGAGCTGGCATTTCCCAGGGCAGCTGTACCCAGATAGGCCGTGCTAACTTGAATCCTTACACATGCGAAAAGTGCAGTGTAGTTGAACAAGAATTTTCAACGTGTGCAAGAGTGGCGTTGTGCGTGATTCCACTGCAAGCTGCACCTGAGCTGATCCAGATCAAGAAGGTCGCGCGGTTGGTGGAGTTTTAATATATTTTCTAGTGTAGGGACCGATAGATACATAGGTAACCGTATTTAATATCGTATACCGTTGGGTCTACTACCCCAAAAGTGCTGGCTTGATGTTGTGAAGGATGATATGCGTAACAATGGACTCACTTTAGCCGAAAATGGGTTCCGAAGACCGTGAGAAGTGGAGAAAATAAAAGTTGGAAAGTGTACACCAAAACGAGAGTTTGAATTGAAACTGGGATTTAGTGCTAGGATGATGATGACTTAATAAAATTACGTACTGCCACAGAAATAAATAGAAAATATTAATGTGATTTTTATAATTTATTTAAGAGTCGTCTAATAAACTAACTGCTTAAGCCATATATAGCTATACTATTTGGTACTTGGAGTGGAAGGAGCGCCTTGCGCACCCTAGCGCGGGCCTCGCCACCATCGAAGCGGTGAGGCCCGTCCTGGCCGAATGGGTGGAAAGGCGCCACGGCGCCCTGACCTTCCGCCTGACGCAGGTCCTCTCGGGGCACGGTTGCTTCGGGAGGTACCTGTGTCGCATAGGGCGGGAGATGACGTCAGGGTGCCACCACTGTGGCGCGGGCGAAGAGGAGGACACGGTGAACCACACTGTCACCGTGTGCCCTGCGTGGCGCGAGGAGCGCCGCGCCCTCGTCGCCCAAATCGGCGTGGACCTGTCGCTCCCGGCCCTGGTTCTGTCCATGGTCGGGGGCGATTCTGGATGGACGGCCGTCGCCTCCTTCTGCGAGGCAGTCATATCCGCAAAGGAGGCGGCGGAGCGGGAGCGGGAGTCGACCACCACACTCCCCTCCCGCCAACGCAGGCCACGCCGGCGGCGCCGGAGGGCCAGTAACGACCTCCGGCCGCCGTAAAAAGCGGCCGCGGGCGGCCCCTCGGGGGAGGACCCGCCGCCCGCACTATTGCCGCGAGGGTGAGGGCTGCGTGCTGTTCCGCGGCCCCATCTCAACTCCTAGAGTTGTTAGGAGAGCGCCGGGGGGACGAAACCCTGACCCCCTGGCGCCAACACTTTAGAAGGGGCCCGCCTCAAGACAAAGGGCGGGCCGGCGCCGGCCCGGGCCACGAGATCGGCAGGCCATATATCTGTGGGCCCGGGCGTAGGCGATAGGAGAACAGCGGGGTTTTTTAGTGGGTAGTCGGATGGCCAATCATCTTTCCTGGAGTCCCACATATCCCTCGGTCCCCCCGGGCCGGGGGAACCCGTCAAGAGAGGTTTTTCCCTGAGACCAAAAAAAAAAAAAATACTATTTGGTACTAGATTTCGTACAAACAGTTCGTGGGTTTAAATTCTATCTATTGGATATCTGTTTTCCAAGTTTGTATTTGACTAGGGCGTTCAGCTCAGAGAGTAAACAATTACTTTCCATATGTCACTTCTTGCTGGGGATACGTGACATTATTTAGAACCTCGACCTATTCCATGTGAATGTAAAAATATTTATTGTAGATGCCTACAATAAACACAATACGGAACAAAACATAACATACACAAAAACTAACTCTTTGCGCCATGCTGTTAGAAACATAAATGTCTGTAAAACTAGATAAGGAGGAGAGAGAAGTTTGTCCAAACAAGGAAAGGTAAACATGGAAGAGGTTGAGGAAACAAAGCTCAAAGATTATTTATTCATTTTATGTCGGTAATCTGTAGTAAACGAGAGAGTTCCGATAAGTACTTAGCCTACAAAAGAAAAACGAAAGTTTTGGAAATATGCCAATTAATTTCTCAACATAAATCTCCTTTTAGTTCGACACAATTGACCCAGCGATGTTCAAACTTCTCAACATGTCTGAAAAATACGTCTTCTAGAGGTTTGCAAAATAGGCTTTCGTGGCGGCGATAACCTTTTCATTCGTCTCAAATTTCTGCCCGGCGAATGACTTTTACGAGTTTGGACCCAAAAAAGAAATCGCACGGGGCCAAATCTGGAAAATACGGTGGATTGAGCAGCAGTTCCTAGCCTAATAAGACCAATATGACCGTGGAGACGGCGGAGACTTTTTCATCGCCAAATGGGACTGTTTTTTCTGCAATTCGGTATCGAATCGGCCCAATAATTCGTGACCGTTTGCCCTTCTTTAGGTAGTCAAAGTAGATTACATCTTCTGATTGCCAAAAAACGGTGGCCATCACCTTTCCAGCCCATACGTACATGAGCACGTTCGTCGGATGAAGTCCACTGGTTCGACTGTTCATTGGCCTCTGGCGTATATCAGTGGATTCATGTTTTGTCAACGGTTACCAAACGATGCAAACACTAATTCAGATTGCGCTTAAACAGCGTTAATTACTGCTCTGAAGTGGTCTTACGGTTGCGCTGTCCCGAGTGAGCAAACGCGGCACCCATCATGCCGACAATTTTCTCATGCCCAATATTTCATGTAGGATGTGTGGCCCATTTGGTTTTTTGAGATGCCTACTGTCTCCACTATTTCACGCACCTTCAATCGGGGTCTGTTAATATAAGATCGTAGATTTTTGTCACTTTGTCCTTCGTGGTAGCCGTTTTCGGGGCACCAGCGCATGGCTCATCAAAAACCGACGTGTGACCACGTTAAAACTTGTTAAATTAATTCTCGACGATCGCCATTGAAGGATTGAGAGTCACCGTAAACAGCATCCAAGCGCTCTTTGATTTCGCTACGCGATTTCCCTTTCAAAAAAGAGAATCTAATCACCGACCGAGACTACTCTTATTCTATTTTTCTAAAATCCGACGACACGCCCGCTTCCACACGCGGTCTAAAATAGCTGTATAGGAGAATGCACTACATGATAGACATTTTTATTGCGACAGTGGCGCCATCGGGCGGTGAGGCTAAGTACTTATCGGACCACCCTCATATTTGGACCGTGGTATAAATTTTTTGCACTGATTGCAGAACTAAATTTATATTGCTTGGCATAAATACTCCGTTTGGCGTCCTACGGAGGTCAAGAGCATTCAACATTTTGAATATCGTCCTTACGATACAAAGACCTAACCATAGAATCCCTGTAATGAGTATTTTTATTGCTGTGGGACAGTAAACAGGCTGACATCCCGCTTAACTGCGTGTCATGGAGATGAATATATGGTGGATGTGTGGAGTGACGCGGAAGGACCGCGTTAGGAACTCCCGCATTCGTGGCACTCTTCATGTCCGTGACATTGCGGATAAATTGCAGGAGTGTCGGCTCCGCTGGTACGGCCGCGTTTTACGGCAACCGGATGCTTACGTGGGAAACAACTGTCTGGCCATGCCACCTCTACCGGGTCCCGGCAGGAGGGGTAGACACAAAAAAGTGCTGGCTTGACGTCGTTAATTGATATGCGTGACTACCAGGGATGCTGAAGACCGTGCGAAGTAGAGTAGAATAATTCGGAAAGCGGACCCCGAGAACTGAAACGAAAGTTTGGGTGGCAACCGGGATACAACGCTGGAATGATGATAATATTAGCCAAAATGGACAATATAATGATCAAAGTGAAGTATAGTCAGCATAGTATATGTTACGGAAGGAATGTCTAAGATTAGTGACGTAGTATAATTTATTTTTCCCCGCAAATCTCATATGCCATATAAGAGATACAACTTTGACATGTCATGTTGTGGCCACTCTTTTCGTTATTGAGTTCCGCGATATAACTCATTTTGTGAGGACATGCCATATGTGAATTGTTTAGGGCTGTGGTATTTTTTGACCAATATTAAAGAAATTTATTTTCTACTGAACGGATTTATTAATTCATTTACAGTTAAATGCCTATTTCGTAATTACATAATACATTAATTTGTATAGTACGAAAATAATACGTCACACCATGATTTTCAAATAATACAAATTAAATTTATATTAATTTTATACGATTTATACGATTTAAAATACATTTAAGTCTTCGTCATACAAGAAACGAAATTGGTACTGTGGACCATTGACATAAAACGTATTTTGGTCTTATAGATAATATACAACACGAACCTATATAAGCTTTAAAAATAAAATTTAAAATACAAGATATTATATGTATCAAAATAAAGAAGTTTTTTTTCATATCTTTGAATATACTTGCATTACAATACATAATAATAAATTGCTAGTAAGCTTAAGCTTATAAAAATATCTAAAGTGATTGGCAACCCTAGACAAAAGGTCGCGCCTCCACCAGAGGGCGGTCGTGAGTGTTTTCCAAAATATTCAATTATGTCTGTGCGAATCGAATTTGCGTTGTAGTACCTCTTGTAATCGAATCTATGCAAATTTATTTATTATACAACAAAGCGTTGCAATTAAATTTATTTAATCAATGTCCCGCGTTTCTGGAACGTTCTTTAGGACGAGTTTAGGGTAAATGGTTTTTTTGTTATTATTCAGTTTGAATTTTTTTAATTCAATATTTTATTATTACGGTAAAAAGCTGTCGAGAAATATTAGAAAAATAAGGTACCTACTACTTGAAATTATTTATTTCATAAGAACCATCATAGACTATTAAAAAAATAAATGTTACTTGGTTATACAATGATTTAAGTTGGTTGTAATGATTACGGCAAGCAAAAGTTAACTCTCCAGTCTAGATAGGAGAATAATTGTATGAAAGTTGAATCAAATCTTATCGTAACGTGTACCATCAAAGTGACATTGACGTAAAAGAAAGGGATATCTGTGTTCGATAGCGCAATATTAACTCTTATATCCAGTGACTTCTCAATATAATTGCAACAGAAGGAATCAACCCGCATTTCTTGATATCAAATATATTAAATACATAAAATCTCAAACAGAAGTTTTAGATATAATATTGTAGGATTTTTCTACAACACAGAAGTAGGTAAGTATAATTTACGTAGAAGATTAAAATAGATTTAGAAATCCTATTGGCCTTAAACGTTTCAAACAAAGGCACTAAACATACATGTCTGTTTTATGTTCCCTCCACACAAACACGACCTCGGTGGCGTAACGGATAACGCACTTCGGTACGCTTGCGGAGGTCACGGGTTCGATTCCCGTCTCGCGTCTGGGTGTTTATCTATAATATGTATTTATTTACAAAAAAGAAGTATATAAGTAGTATATCAGTTGTCTAGGGCCCATAATACAAGTGCTACTTAGTTTGGGACTAGATGACGCTGTGTGAAATGTCAAAAAAAAAAAAAAAAAAAAAAAACAAAATATCTTCAAAATGGTATCGCATGCCAACTTTCTTCTAATTACAACAAAATGTTCTCTGACCTCGATAAATTTTTACTTTTAAAGCCAAGGCAGTGGAAATGCTCTTTGGAACAACGTGACACATAAATATGACTAAGTATGTTTTCGACTTTATATAATTACATATATATTGTCTCCCTCTGAACTGTGTTGTTCCACCACCAAGTCTCCTTGTCACACTTGCGACCACCCTTAGACACCCCAAGCACCTCCTTCGCCGACCCAAGGATAGCCGCCTGAATCTTGTCCCAGTAAGCCTGAACTGGTTCGCCCATACTACCGGCGCACTTGTCACCGACTGCTAAGGCGAACTCCTGGGACGTGACTTCATCAAGCAGCCACCACGTGATTCGGCGCTAAACGCGCTCGGCATGCGTGTCTTTAGGATTGGCACAGAGGTCCATGACAAGAAGACGCTGTTGAGCAGTGAGACTCTCACCGGGTATGACCTTACAGTTGACCACTTTGCTGATGTGGTGTCTCTTAGTGAGTAGGAAGTCCATTTGGGTAGCATTTCACCCGCTCTTGTAGGTGATAAGATGCTTGGGTCTCTTTTTGAAATACGTGTTCACGATGGCTAGGTCGGCGGTCGCACACGTATTGCGGATGTCCTCCCCTTCTGCGTTGCGGCTACCGTACCCAAATCCACCGTGAACACGCTTAAATTCCTCACACTCATCACCCACATGACCGTTCAGATCACCCCCAAAACGATCCCGTGTGATAATGGGATTCCACGGAGCACTTCTCCGAGTAGATTCCAAAACGCTATTTTATCGGCGTCGGCACAACCAGCCTGTGGCGCGTAGGACGTTTCAATTCCAAAATGTCGTTCTGGAACCTCCGAGAGCACTATGGCAACCCCATTTTTCCCTCCAGAAACGTATTCATTTTATAAGTGTGATTTTTGTATGTAATGGAATAATAATTTAATCTGTTTTCAAACAGTAGATTGTATTCCTACAAGATATATTTAAAATAGTAACAATTCGTAATTGGCAAGATGTTATGTTTTAGTACATAACTATTTATATTAATTGAGACGATATGAATTATGTAAATTAAATAACTAAATAAATAAAAGAAATTAAAAAACACACATATATATATATATATAAACATTGATGATGAAAATTGGTGTTCTTCTTACTTAGAGTGATCTATTATTTATTTCTAGCGTTATGTCGTATTATTTCAAGTCTAGAACTTCTAGAAATGAAAATCCGAAAATAATAGAAAGAACAATACTTACCTATATGCTTGCTCTCATTAAAAGCCTCAGGTATCTTCCTTGTAAGGACAGCATACACAGTACAGACGAGAATTAGCACGATAGGGTAGAAGAAGGCAATCATGTAGGATGCATCCACGTATGAGTCGCAGACCAACATGTTGTCCTCCCGAGTGGGGTAATGAAACATGGCACGAGCTGGGGCCACTATCATCCATACAACCACAATTAAGACCTGGTAGAAATGAGGGCATATAATCACTTTCTGATTTTAATGATTCCATGTTAAATGATTATTTAATGAAATACTGATATATGTAATGCTTATAATATATACATCTGGGTTTAAACGTTGAACAGAAGAAGAAGGAGGCTTATCTTATTTTCTATATCGGGTATCTTATTTCCTTAGCAGGGTAAGTCGGGCTGGCGAAATTCTGATGAACGTGAGTGCGTGCTGCGAACCTTTACCAAGGGCAACGCTTGCGACCGAAAACTAAGGAGGTAGGTGGTCGGTTACCAAGTTTTGGCGATGAGCCCTACGTGATCGGGAGGAAAGTCTGGCACACTTCCGCCGCTGTATCCTACACGGACATTACTGTCTCGCAAAAGATAACAGTATCTCATTTAATGGCCGTGAAATGTGTAGTTCTGTAAAACCCATTTGGGGTAGATATCTCAATCGTTTACGATTTCACGTTTACAATTATCAATAAAAAAATTTAATTAAAATAAATGAGTATATAATTGAATATAAACATTTTATCCGTGCAGGGGCGGAGAAAGAATACTAACCTCTGTGGCCGGAGTCGGCCTGTCGTAAAAGGCGACAAAACAACCCACCCTAGCTACGTGGTAGGGCTTCAAACCCATCTGGATGGCGACCACCTTTGGTCTTAAGTATGCCGCCATAACCTTGTGTTGTGTTTCGGCATTAGTGACCCAAGTTCCTGTACCCTTATGGGACAGCAACGTATTCGCGATGCCAATAGCGTTGCAAACACCTATAGGCGACGGTAACTGTTAAATTCTAAGCGGGCCGTCAGCCTGTCTGCTGTCCTACAGCAATAAAAAAAAACACAATGTTGAAAAAAATGAAAAGGTGAAAAAATATTAAACAACAACATTAGTAAACTAGTAATGAAACTTACCTGTATAGAAATGAGAGCAGCACATATAGCTAGCTGTGAACTTGGAGAGATCAATATTGGTCGTTTCGCAGAATGTTTGCTCGCGTTGAAGATTCTCGATATCCTGTTGGTTTTTGTTAGCAGAGCTGCGTAGACGACGGTGAAGCAAAAACCCGTGCCAAATCTATCAAAATATGTTTTACTGTTTTATTACTCTTAACATTATTTAGTGTTCAGTATTCCAATTATTGTTAATTTTTATTATTGGCTATACGAATTTTGAATAACGCTAGTAAAAATTATTGATGAAACTCATTAATTGAAACAAATGTATAGAAATTATATTGCTTTAATTCCCATTGAATGTACATGCATTCTTCGATTCCTGGTAAAATAAGAATAGTGTGATTTCACCACCACAACCACAGATGTCATCGTAGTTCTGTCAAAATCATTTTTAATTTTCCAGAATGGAGTGATGAAGTAATAAAATTAATGTGTAAAGAAATCGACAAGCTAATTAATAGGCTCTAAATGTCGCTTCTTTGTTTTTTCAGCTATGATTTATAGTTAAAAGAATAGTATAAGTATTTTATATCTATACATCTATACAAATAAATAAAATTGGACGGTCTGTTTGTAATATTAAAATAACCGCTTTTTACTAAGTGCATTAGGACGTATACACGGTACATATACCAAAACAATTTTTTACAATTTTTGTACAGATTTTGACGGGACTTTCACTGGCAGATAGCTGATGTATCAAAGAGTAACTTAGGCTATTTTTATTTTAGATAAAAAAATTGTTTTTGTTAAAAATGATAAGTTTCGCAAATTTTAAATACCAATTTAAGTTGACCTCAGATTTATATCATCGATCATATGAAATAGGGTTCAGCTTAGGCTGGACCTAGTAGGTTGAATTTCCAATTTAAATTGATTGCAAATATCCAAAAAATGCTGCCTAAAGTCACTATTCCACGCGGACGGAGTCGCGGGCACAGCTAGTTATAATATAAAAGTGTAAACTTAGATGTAAACTTTGAATAAATCATTTGTTTTTTCAGAGCAACACATTCGTTTATTTTGCCGATTTCTCAATAATCTAGACAATTTGTCTTATACATTTATTTTATAAAACATGTCACCGTAAATAATAATAAATTATCTAAATCTAGCCGGCCATGGTGCAACCAACCTATTGGAAAGTATAAAATACACCACAAAGAATATTAAATATTATCATTACATCGAGTGGAATTCGGTAATAAAACAAATAAAACAAAATTAAATCTAACCCCGAAACCTAAAAATGCAGAAGAACAGCTGCAGACGATGGAACGATTCACTGCAGACAGAAATAATTTCTTATATTTGTACTACACTCGAACGAACGCTTGGAAATACATCAAAATATTTTTCGTATTTGTCAATCGTACATTCATTTATAAATAATTTTAGTGACAAAATGTTTTGTTAGGATATTTTAGTATTAGGCAAACAACCTGTTTATCAGACTGAAGAGCAATTATATCACGTTTGTCTGTCTACACTAATAGAATATCAGTTATGCGACACACGTGGACACTCCATCGCCACTTTAGTGATCATATTTCTGGAGCTACGTCTGTTATTTTGGTTCTCTGATCTACTGCTTGTATACTCTATCTTTGATAGAAATTTCTAGAATAGCTCACTAATACTTTAATCTTGTATAAAGGTGACCGTGGTTGCGATGATATACAGATGTTTCAGCACTTTGACACAAAGAAACCAATAGGACATTATTTCAAAAGCATAATATGTTCGGCCTTAATGGAGTCAAAATATTTTGTACAATCCTGTTATGGGCAGCAGCTGAAACCTTTTAACTTTATACAATCATTTTACGACGCGATTCAGTCGAATTATCTAAAATATTTTGTAGAGGTCTCAGAAGAAGGATTGTTTTGTAGTTTTACAAACGAATTTTATTAACCGTTTTGTGATTTTTTTCTCCTATACTTTATTAATACTGAATTAATTAGCTCAGCCAAATCCCGGAAAACTGAAACTTCTACCTTGAGCAGCTTCGTAGTTCTGTCACCAGCTTTATAATTTTTTAATGCTGAACCAACTGTAATTTCAAATTATTTCTCACTTTGTTTTATTTAGCTCTGAATGATAGCAGAAACGAGGAAAAATATCCGAAAGACCCTTTTGTTAAATATGAAAATAATGTACCTCAGCGATTATCAAATCATATTGCTTCTATAAACAAATAACGTCTCTCCAATTTTCCTAGAATAGGAAAAACAATAGCACGACAGCAATCTAATATAAGGTCGTATAGACCTCGCGGGGCGCTACTAGTTTAAATATGAAAGCGCGGCACCAGTTCGTGTCACACCCAATAACTGGGTACAAGCTGCTACAGGACGAATGTTTATTATTTGTGTGGGTAGTGTGACCGCAATTGCTGATAGTGCAGGATTTTTTAAAATTTATCTAACAAATTAAGTGTGAATTAATTCAATAACTATCAAAATGCTATCGAACGAACATGTAACTTGAGTAAAACTCAAAGATGAAATAAATTTAACATAAAAGGAAACTTGACAAATATACAAATTTTGAAAGAGTAGAAAATGCAATTAAAATGTTAAGATGGGATTAATCAGGACACATCATATGTCCCCTCAGGGGCGCTCCTCTGTCCGAGGAATGCACGGGTGTGCGTACCCGAGGTGCCCGAGCATCCGTCGCCTCACTCCCCTCTCCGTCCGAGGCGACAGAGTCCTACCTTTCTTCCCGCCTACCTCCTACATCCTTTCCAACTTTGCTCTCTGTTCGTGGCGTGGTCCCCGGTGGGATGGTTGCGAATACTGATTGGGGTTCCGGGTTCTGCCCCGGGCCCTGATTTGGTAGTCGAAACTATGCCTATTTCGACTGCGCCCGCACAGAGTGTTTCCGGGGCGGGAATCGCATCCTCGCTGTCGGTTGGTCTTGCTGGGCCGGCTACGACGTTAAGCGACTTCCTGGTTTTTCTGGAATGTCTGGTAGTCGTACCCACGCCTGACTAGCACGCGACAGGGATGCGATTCCCATCCGGAATTGGCCGCGGACCTATCGTTTCCTCGCTTCCCGCCCTGATTTTGTCCATGGTCGGGGGCAATCCTGGATGGACGGCCGTCGCCTTCTTTTGCGAGGCATTAATGTCCGCAAAGGAGGCGGCGGAGCGGGAGTTGACCACCACACTCCCTCCCGCCAACGCAGGGCACGTCTTCGGCGCCAGAGGGCAAGCAACAACCTCCGGCTGCCGTAGAAAGCGGCCGCGGGCGGCCTTTGAGGGAGGATCCGCCGCCCGCACTATTACCGCGAGGGAGAGGGCCGCGTGCTGTTCTGCGCCCCCTCTCAACTCTTTGAGTGAACACAGGAGAGCGCCGGGGGGACGAAACCCTGACCCCTTGGCATCAACACTTTAGAAGAGGCCCGCCTTGAGACAAAGGGCGGGCCGGCGCCGGCCCGGGCCAAGAGATCGGCAGGCCACATTTCCGTAGGCCCGGGAGTAGGCGATAGGAGAACAGCGGGGTTTTTAGTGGGTAGTCGGATGGCCGAACATCTTTCCTGGAGTCCTACATATGGAACCCTTCAAGAGGGGGTTTTTCCCCAAGACCAAAAAAAAGGACACATCATATGTGATTCAACTGAGAAATGGAACAGGGAGGTAACCGAGTTTACAAGAGATGGGAAAAGAAAAAGAAGACGACAGTAAAAGGTGAGAAGTTGATTTAGAATATGTTGAAGGAACATTCTGAGAAAGGGAATATGCCTAATTACGCGTGCCAAAAAAGTTTAATTTAAAGAGTCTATCTATCCGTGCAGGGGCGGAGAAAGAATACTAACCTCTGCGGCCGGGGCAGCCTGTCGTAAAAGGCGACAAAACAACCCACTCTAGCTATGTGGTAGGGCCTCAAACCCGTCTGAATGGCGACCATCTTTGATCTTAAGTATGCCGCCATAATAACCTTGTGTTGTGTTCCGGCATTAGTGACCCAAGTTCCAATACAATAGGACAGCAGCGTGTTCGGGATGCCACTGGTGGTGCAAATACCCATAGGTGTCGGTAACTGCTAAATTCTAAGCGAGCCGTCAGCCTGTCTGCTGTCCTATAGCAATAATTTTTTTTAATGTTGTACTGGTAAAATTTAAATAGAAGTATAAAACATAGTATTGTATAAATTTATCCGTCCGTTGTGTGCCGTCCGTTTTACATGTCATGCTAAGCTAATAAATATTTTTATGTAAAGAAGCAGAACCAGATTTCATAAATCATTGTCATCCTACAACCGGATATAGCAATATTGGTAGAAACACAACTTCGAATACAGAATGTTCGTTCAATTGATGTTTTTTGCTCTCTACCCACAAATGTTTGAAAAATGTGTAAAGCAAAAACCCGCTTTTCTTTTACGATTTCCTAGCAAAAATTCCGAGCTTCGTTTATACATTAGTCAAGTTTTTATACTTTTTGTGAAAATTGACAATCTGGGTAAAATTTCGCTTATCCGGAAGTCCAACCAAGGGTCAGGAAACATCGTTGCTTGAAGATGATATGTACAATAATAATAAAAAAATGGTGTGATGTTCTTTTTGTAGCTTTATTTTCTAGCCAGCGTTTTGTACAGGAAGTGGACATAGCTTGACTTTCAATAAGTGATCAGTATTTTCCATTGTAATAAATAATTTTTTTAATTACCTTTGAATAGAGCATAGTATATCTGTGGGCCGGAAGACTAATGCAAAGGTGACTAAGTAGCACATGAGTATGCCTGCAAGCAGCACATACGACAGCTCCCGGCCGCTCGCGCGGACCACCGGCGTCGAGCTGTGCCGTACCCATACTCCGCACACAAACCTGCGTAACATATATAGTTTCTTTAAACTCTTTACTTTTCAATATGTAAATTTATATTCTCATATTTTCTTCTAGTGTTTCATTTCGAAATCAAAGTGCGTAGCAAGTCTTGTCGTAGGGAAAATCTTCTACGCGTATTTTTGAGTCCACACTCCAACACGAATATTCCTTAAATAATGTTTTATTTTATATCTGTGCAGAGGCGGAGAAAGAATACTGACCTCTGCGGCAGGGGTCGGCCTGTCGTAAAAGGCAACATAACAACTCTAGCTACGTGGCACTAGTCTTAAGTATGCCACCATAATAACCTTATATTGTGTTCCGGCATTAGTAACCCAACTTTCTGTACCTTTATAGGATAGCAGCATGTGCGCCACTGGTGTTGCAAACACCCATAGGCGACGGTAACTGCTAAATTCTAAGGGGGCCGTAAGTCTATATATAATCTCTTTATATAAAAAATAATTATATAAAGAGGCAAAAAAGGATGTGACTAGATTTGTCTGAACCGGAGTGTCTACCATCTAAATTATCAACCCTACAAAAGATAAATCGTGTATTTACCATCCATAAGTTTACAAGAAGGAATAAATATGGAGATTAGATTATATTATTATACTTTCGATAGCTTCGAGTCAATCATAACTATTTTATTGGTAATTTTCTATTAACACTCGTGAAGTGAATACCTGTGAAGTACCACTAATAAATAGTAGATGTATTTTTATACCTCCGTATACGTCGCTGTAATAGTTAAATAATTAAAATTATATCGTTATTACATTAGAATGTTTTTCACCCAATTGTTAAATAGGCGACGGTGACCACCTGCCAGGGTAGGCCGTCTGCCTGTCTGCTGAACTCTAGCTATAAAAAAACGCTAGCGAGCAAGCTAGCAAGGCAGGCGGCTAGCAACAAAATTTATGTCCGAAGTAAATTATTATTATTAAGTGATCGAGAGAAGAGTCAATAATATTAATAAGTATCAATTTCTCTGCACCAATATGTATTTCTTTCTCCTGCCCTTATCCCACATAATATGGGGTCGGCACAACATGTTCTCTCCTTCCACTCTCCTCTGTTAGCAGTCTCAACATTCACACCGTATCATCTTTTACGCAATCCATCCATCTTTTTTGGTCTACCTCTACTCCTGTAAGTCCTGTATCCATCCACTGTCATTTCTATCACTTTCCTTATTATATGGCATTCTTCCCTGCGCATTACATGGCCCATATACCTGTATGTATTTGAATTTTAAAAATATATTTGTGTAATAAAGTAACATATTTACGCAGTCAACAATATTCCAACGGATGAGAAAGACATCGCTCCAATAGCCCACGCAGAGTCCGGTCGAAGGTATGCCTCAGGGATTGGCCGACAGTGGGTTCGGGTAGGGTCTGGCAAGGTGCCTCTTGGACACACCATGCACGCCGTCTCAACGTATACTGAGCGAATCTAGTCCAAATACAAAATCGAAAGTACAATCAAGCGTGATCTAATTATTACGGTAATTTAGGACTGAGATGTTCTGAGTTCAAATACTATCATAAACTACACCAGAGATGGTTTAAAAATTAATAGTGTTATTTTATATGTATAGAAAGCATAATACACACAGTATAAAAGGCTGCTGTAATTGAAAATCTTACCTCATACTGGGTGCAATTAAAGCAATGCCAACAGCAACTCTCGCCTTCCACATATTGTTTCGCTTGCCCCAGCTCGCACTCTGCACTGCAAACTGACTCTGGTGGTCTTCTTTCTCCCCATTTGAATTGTATTTCTAAAATTAAGTTTATCATGAAGAAATCATATTGTCCAATATCTAACAAACAATTTTAAAACGCAGTTTAATTACGAGTGGTTCGCGTGTATACATTTAAATTACTTTTTTAAATTTGTCACGATTATATATCAGGGAAAGTTAGAAAGTGATAGTGATTGAAAAGCTGTGAAGTAATAGACTAGCCTGGTATAGTCATATAACGCGAAGAGAATAATGTCATTTTCCTTGTATTACCCATGGAAAATGCTACTGAAATCTTATCTTATATCTTTAAACGAGCAATTCTTGTATATATATATATATATATATATATATATATATATATATATATATATATATATATATATATATATATATATATATGATTGGAATCTCGGAATCGGCTCCAACAATTTTCATGAAATTTAGTATACGGGGGGTTTCGGGGGCGATAAATCGATCTAGCTAGGAATCATTTCTAGAAAATGTCAAAAGGTGGCGTTTGAGTAGTCCCAATTTAAACTGAAAAATGACCCTTCCTAACATCTATCGGCGAATAATAATACTATTTTTTTAAAATTGCTTTAACGACACAACAACACTAAAGCTATTTCAGCAGATGGCGTTGTTAAGTAATACGAAGTCAATGAGTGTTTGCTTTGAGGTTAGACTAAGAAAATCAATTGTTAATTTCCAAAAAAAACACAATTTATAAAAAAAAAATACCGAGCAAAGCTCGGTCATCCGGATATTGAGAGTAATAAAAGGAATGAGAGTAGATGGATATAAAAGGAGGTATAGACCAAAGAAAAGATGGATGGATTGTGTAAATGATGATATGGCAAACAAGGTGTAAATGATGAGAGAACATTTTGTTCCAATTCCTCATGTTTGGGATAAGGGTAGGAAGAAGGTATGCGCAGTGTGCTTTGAGTTCGAGATTGCACGGATTGCCATTTATATGTCCATCATTTATGCATACGAGTAAATGATTAGGGTCCTATATTTAGTAAGTTGAGAGCGTATAAGTTTTACGCTTATGTAAAAACACCAAACTTAAGTTGGCACTAACACAATATGAACAAATATTATAATTAAAATATAAAATTTTCGTGTCACAGTTTTCGTTGCCATACTCCTCCGAAACGGCTTGACCGAATCTCATGAAATTTTGTGAGCATATTGAATAGGTCTGAGAATCGGCCAACATCTATTTTTCATCCCCCTAAATGTTAGGGGTGACCCACCCCCAAATTTTTTTTTTAATTTTTTGACATTTTATTATTTATATAATAATAATAATAATAATAATAACACTTGGCGTAAGCCCGTGCTAGGTTCACATTTACCAGCATCAGCTGAGAAAAAAAATCAAATAAACAATAATAATAATAATATTTTATGACAATTCACACAGCGTCATCTAGTCCCAAACTAAGTAGCACTTGTGTTATGGGCCCTAGACAACTGATATACTACTTATAGACTTTTTTTTTGTAAATAAATACATATTATACATAAACACCCAGACGCGAGACGGGAATCGAACCCGTGACCTCCGCAAGCGTACCGAAGTGCGTTATCCGTTACGCCACCGAGGTCGTCATATGGCAGAACAACGTTTGCCGGGTCAGCTAGTAATTAAAAAGAGAATATTATCCGTATATTCAGAAAGAAGAAGAAATACAAAGAGTATATTACAGGCTCCAAATAGACGTTGTAAAAAGAAGTTAATATTACAAATGGTGTTCAAACACAAACCATTAACATTCAGCTGTAGTTCCCCATCCAGATACTGTCCAACCTTCACCCACTTATATGTGTTTTTCCAAACTTGCTTGAAGTGCAATATATTGTATCGAGCAGGACCGTCACCGTTGCTGTCAAAATGGAACTCATCGCCACTTAGACCTAAATAAGAAAAGATTGTAACGTCTTAGAAGTATACTCGTATATTGAAGGCAAGATTTTAGTATTATTATTTCCAGTAAAACGTGATAAATAAATATAAATAAATAGCAAGAATTTTTTAAATTATTACCTAAAATATAAAGACGAAACTTCAATAAAGATTATATAAATACAGAGATTATAATAAATACGGACTATCTCGTTAAACGAAATTCCAGTGACGTAGTAGTTATTAAAAACGTTATTTAGAGATAAACGAAATAAATATAAACAAAAATTCCTAAAAACTTTTTTTTTTCTTATAGGATGGTCCAAATGTTTTCTTAACTCCAAGTTCAACAGAAAACGAAACAAAAGTAATATGAGGGAACTAAGCAAAAATAGTAGAGGCGATTCAGCGAATTCTACTTTCAGACGGTCCCAAGTTTGTATAATACCCTAAATAACGAATGCTTAAAATATATTTTTGTTCTACTATTTCAAAGTTTGCGTCCCACCCATTTAGATGAGGATTTAGGGCATTGTTTGGGTTGCCACGCCATTACAGTGCATCCGGCATATTCACAGAGGCGCGTGTTATGATGGTTTTCACGCAATAATTAGGAAGAGAGCTGCTTCATAATCATGGGATTATGCGATTCCGGGGCAGCGTCAGCGGCATCTTGAAGACCATTGCGTCCCGTTAAGACTGTTATATCCAGAAGCACCGGATAGCACTCATCATACTAACATAGTTTTTAAGTTATAATGTACACTAAAAATCTATGGAAAACGTCTGAAATAAATGAATTACAAACGAGACCCCCCAATTTAGGATCATGATAATCACATGTCATGACGTTATCGAATAAAGTTAAGATGGTTGTAGCGTCCAATTGACGTAATAGTATCAATATAATCTTATGAAGCTGATAAGCATTTTGCATTCAAAATAGCTTCTTTAAATAAATTTGTAACCCTCACACTAGCATCGGTGCTGAAACTGAAGTCGTGCATATTATTATTAAAAAATGAAGTTATTTTTTTTGGATTATCATCTCTTGGATTATCATATATTTGTATGTTTATTTCGAGTGACAGGAGATTTACGTTTGACATACATAAAACTTGGTATTGCGCAAAATTTTATTATGTATGTATAAGTTGTTATTAATGAGTTCTGTTTGATGATTTTACAAATCACGGACAAAGTATCTTTATTTTTTGTGTTATTGTTAAACCGTTTTCTATTTTACAGCTGTTTGTTTACCTATTTTATATTTATTTTGATTGCATTATAATTACCAGTAAAATTTACTCTTCTCAAATACCGAAGCAGATCTGAACCACTTGCAGGCTTCATCGCATCGCAGAGGCCATACCTTCCACCACATACTGCCAAGTGCATGTCACTGTAACAAAATGTTGTAATCAACATTCACAATAACATTCGATAATTATTATTTAATAGCGTACTATTAATATGTTTTTTTCCCGTTTGATAATATATTCGCTTATTTTGTTTACCACAGCGAGATCCATTTGCAAGGTAAGAAGACATTGTATTTATCACGTACTTACGTGTTACAACCATTTATTTATTTATTTATCGTACTCTTATGTTTAATGTACATAAATATTTTCTTTGCCTTATCACAATAGCTCTTTGTAAGTAGAATGGTTATTACCTCAATTGTTAAATCATCTACACGTTAAAAGGGAGTTCAAATAAAAGCAGCACAATTTATTTGAACAAAGCAAGTATTTTTTTTTTATAGAAAACTCCGCTTGACGAGTGCCCCCAACCCAGGGGCATCGAGAGGTGTGTGGACTCCGGGAAAGATGGTTGAAATCCAAGTACCCACTAAAAACCATGCTGTTCTCCTATCGCCTACTGGCTGGGCTCCTCGTATAAATCGGGGCCCCCGATCGCGTGGTCCAGGCCGAATTAGAATTATTTAAACGATTATAAGATATGCAAATTCTAAATATATTACATAGGATAATGTCAAAATTTAATGAAAATTTTATTGATTTGGAATTTTTTTCAACAACATTATAAATGCTTTAGAAATGAGATTCTTAAAAAGTTATTGTGACCTTTAATTATTTATTTCTATTGTATTTTTTTGTTTAATCTGTCTTACAATTTCTTCATAGGAAATCTATGACCTTTAGTGTCCAGTCACGAACGTGAAGCCTTTACATGCTAGTTATTTAAATTGTGCATAATGGTAATGGAGCTACATACATTGTTAGCATTTTCATAAAATATTAATTTGTTTTAATTATAGTTAAATGTAATTGTTTTTTATGCCAAATAAAGAAATAAAGTACATTTCTTTTTTTTATCGTGCAGGGGCGGAGAAAGAATAACTGACCTCTGCGGCCGGGGTCGGCCTGTCGTAAAAGGCGACAAAACAACCCTTTGGTCTTAAGTATGCCGCCATAATAACCTTGTGTTGTGTTCCGGCATTAGTGACCCAAGTTCCTGTACCCTTATGGGACAGCAGCGTGTTAGCGATGCTACTGGCGTTGCAAACACCTATAGGCGACGGTAACTGCTAAATCCTAAGCGGGCCGTCAGTCTGTCTGCTGTCCTACAGCAATAAAAAAAAATCTGTCAATTGTTATAAATACAACATATGATAATATTTATTCATAATGTCATTTTGAAAATTCTGCTAGCTTGTCAAACGTGAATATCCTCTCAGAATTGTTTTAATTAATAATCATAAATTAATTAGCTTTAATAAAGCTAATGGAATTTTAATGTCTCTCTAAAATCTCTATGAATTGAAGTATATTTAGAAAGGTCCCAGGTTCATGAGTGCACATAAATTAGTTAATAAAAGGTCAAGAGCTTGTTACGTTTAAGGGACATCCCGTAAAATTAGGGCTCGTAATTTTATACTTTCAGTTTTGAAATTATTAACATTTCGTCAGAAAATGTTTTAGTGCTTTGTGGATATATATTTTATATATGTGTAGCAGGTCAATAACTGTAGTGTCTTAAATGTATAGCTAGTTCCTGAATATGACGCTTCGGACCTAACGTTACTAATTATTGCCACAGGATACTGCATTGAGATCCTTCTGATACTTTTGCAAAAACACGTTGATCCTGACTCCGTGGATACGTAAGTAGCCTTAAGTGATAGAGTCCGCAAATTCGGTCTCCGTACATCAGTATTATTATGATTTATAGATACAATAGTTTGTTCTGGTTTAGGTATACGTGTACCTGAATTTTAATTTTGTAGAAATTCCCTGCGATACAAAATTACCTAGAGCGGAAAAATTTCAAACTCAAGTTGTCATTCAAAATAAGGTCCTACCTTTATTTTTATTGAAATTCGCATATTTTGTAATTAATATTATATTTAACATTTGAACTAAAGCTTTCATCGCTTCACAACGTGTTTGGCTATTACAAGGAAAAGAAACGGTAAGAATATCTATCCTATATCTTTAAACGAGCAATTCTTGTATATATATATATATATATACATATATGTATGTATATATATATATATATATATATATATATATATATATATATATATATATATATATACACATACATACATATATATATATATATATATATATATATATATATATATATATATATATATATATATATATATATATATATATATATATATATGTGTGTGTGTGTGTGTAATTGGAATCTCGGAATCGGCTCCAACAATTTTCATGAAATTTAGTATACGGGGGGTTTCGGGGGCGCTAAATCGATCTAGCTAGGAATCATTTCTAGAAAATGTCAAAAGGTGGCGTTTGAGTAGTCTCAATTTAAACTGAAAAATGACCCTTCCTGACATCTATCGGCGAATAATAATGCTATTTTTTTTAAATTGCTTTAACAACACAACAACACTAAAGCTATTCCAATAGATGGCGTTGTTAAGTAACACGAAGTCAATGATTGTTTGCTTTGAGGTTAGACTAAGAAAATCAATTTGTTATTTCCAAAAAAACACAATTTATAAAAAAATATGCCGAGCACAGCTCGGTCATCCGGTTATATCTTTAAAAGACACGAGAGAAAAAAGGTAGAATAAATTAATGTCTAACTGTGTTTTTTACAGGGGTTTTCCTTTTTTTATTGCTGTAGGATAGGGGGTATTGCTGTAAAGGTACAGGAATTTGGGTCACTAATGCCGAAACACAACACAAAGTCATTATGGCAGCATACTTAAGACAAGAGATGGTCGCCATCACTCAACTCGCTACTTTGAATTCCAGCTACAACAAAAAATCTAATGCGCAGGTTTTCTCGTGATGTATTGCGTCACCATCAGTACACGACAACTACAAGTATAATATAATATGCACATTAGAGGGGAAAAGTGTTAATAAACAATTGAAACCCTGACTGTGTGATAACACTAAGAATCATTATTTATCTTAGTAGTTAGTAGTCCATAGTTTCAGAACATATAAATGTAATTTATAAATACTTTGTACAAAATGATACAAAATGAAACGCTCACCATTATTTTATATAACTAAAATAATATAAGATTAAAATTTCATTCAGATTCTAAAGTCATATCCAATAATAGAATCCATTAAACGACCCTTTGTTAATCGTACACTCGAATGTTTCCGCACTTGAATTGAAATCGTTCCGTACGTTGATGGCAGCATGAAAGGGGGCTTGCGACCCCGCCTGACCCACATGCATGAAACCGATCTAGTTGGACAGGAATGGAATTCTTTGACCGTATGAAAACTTTGTATGAAATGCTAATAGAGATTCAAGATGGCAAATAATAGGTCATGTTTGTTTTGCAAGACAGATTGATGATTTTGGAATGTGCAAGAACATTATATTGTTGGAACTTATGAATATGGTTTGATTTTAATTGTTATGACAATTTACCTGCAATTTGACGACAAGCTATTTAAAAACAGTGATTTTATAAAATTTTATTGTTTTTAAATAGCTATAACTGTACAAAATCGGAGCAACTAACCAAAAGCTGGGTAGATTCCATTAAAATATACCTCGAAAAAATATATTAGCTGCTGGTCGACTCTCAGCTTCAAATACGGTACATAGAATAGTGTTTTACAAATAGGTAAAATTTAACTAAAACAGTTGTTTAGTTGGAAGCTATTAGCTAAGCCCGATACGTTTAAACTTAATATCTATTTTTTACATAAAAGTAGAAGTCTTACTGAGAAAAATACCGCTGGGCAGAAGTCTTTAAGTTATATAAAAGCTGAGATACAAATATACTTTACAAATATACTTATTTTCGACTTTTTTTTGCCGTAAGACAGCAGAAGAAGCAAACAGGCTGACTGCTCACTTAGAAGTTACCGTCACCTATGGGTGTTTGCAACGCCAATGGCATCACGAACACGCTGCTGTCCCATAAGCGTACAGGAACTTGAGTCACTAATGCTGGAACACAATACAAAGTTATTATGGCGGCATACTTAAGACCAAAGGTGGTCGCCATCCAGACGAGCTTGGGACTCTACCCCGAAACTAGGGTGGGGAGTTTAGTCGCTTTTTACAACAGGCCGACCCCGGGCGCAGAGGTCAGTATTCTTTCTCCGTCCCTGCACGGATAAAACAACTACTCTACTCAAGTAAAAAATTATTCTTTTAAGTTTTGATTTACCGAGGGGCTACGCAAGTGTAAGCCGAGTGACGAAAGGACGCAATTATTCATGTCAAAGAGGGCGGGTGGCGGATTAACACATCGTTAAACTTATAGTAACAGTTGTGTCCTTCGGAATCGCTTGTCTTTATTTTGTTAGTGATATTTTTTAAACTATAGTCATAAAACAACTTATTTGTTAAATTGGAGCTTACCAGTGCTGCGTTACTTTGGAGAGGGAAGCCAACGCGTGTATATGAGCTTCTAAAAGCTAGCAAAGGATAGCCACCCTGGCTCACCTATCTTCCCTAATAATCGAAATAAAAAGCCTTCCTGGCGCAACATCTGTCGCACATCGGATAACCTGCGGGGTCACAAGTTCCATTTTAAGTGTGGGTGTTTATGTATCTATCCGTGCAGGGGCGGAGAAGGAATACTGACTTCTGCGTCCGGGGTCAGCCTGTCGTAACAGGCGACAAAACAATCCATACTAGCTACGTGGTAGAGCCCCAAGCCCGTCTGAACGGTGACCACCTTTGGTCTGCTGTACACCTGCACCTATATCAGTAGTCTAGTACCCATAACACAAGCTTTACGTTACGCCTTAGTTTGGGTTGCATAAATTGTCACATTTTATTTAATTCTGTTTAGAACATTCAATTTTTTTATTATATTCGTATAAAGCAATATATAAAATAACTTTTCTGATGTTAGATGTACAGCGCTCTCCAAAAATAATTGGAGTCCCCAAACCATAAAACCACAGAGGGGTATTACTTACCTTTCATTTTGAGTGTTGCTATATTGAAATTAAGGTTCCCTTGAAAGTAGAACCTTCATTAAATAGTTGATGTGATATGAGTACACGAGATCCTAATAAATTGCTACCTCCAAAGACGGAGGGTTTAAGAACACTGCTTTGAAACATGGTATTGATCACAAACAGCTGTATTACGGGAAATGACGACACAAGTGAGCACTAATTAAGATTAACGCAACCATTTCAGATATTATTTCCGAAGTTAATGAATGACATTTATGTAATTGAGTTACCGAAATATCAAGCTGAGCTTTTAATGTACTTTTGTCAGGAAAACCAATTTATGTCAAACGTATTGGGCGGGTTCTGTTCAAAATCAAAACAATCGTGTCTTTTAATACTTTATCTTGCCTAATCCCATTTTAATGATGCCCGGGTAACTCATAAATTGTTCTGTAATATCAAATGCCCATTACAGTCTTCTGCCGTTTGACTTCATATTCTTGAAAGGGTAAAATAAGAAAGAACAAGATTTCATCGGAATTGTAACCTTACATTAATGTAATTTAAATTAGCCCCGCCCTATGTTTGCCATAAATTGGTTTTCCTGACAAAAGTACATTAAAAGCTTAGCTTGATATTTCGGTAACACAATTACATAAATGTCATTAGCTTCGGAAATAATATTTTAAATGATTGCGTTAATTTTAATTAGTGCTCACTTGTGTCGTCATTTTCCGTAATACATCCGTTTGTGATGAATATAAATTCTTTTTCATGGTTAATATAGTGTTTGTAGCGTCATCATATTAACGTTAAACTCGGTTCCAACTTAAATTTCCCGTTTAATGCCTGGAGTTCGCTTTCCTACTTTTTCTTCTCTAGTTTGCATGATCCTTGGCATGCTCCGTTAGTCTATTTGTGCATATCACTCATTACGACATCAAGCCAGCAGTTTTAGGGTATACCCCGTCTACCAAGATCCAGTGGAGGCGGCATGGCTTGACATTTGTTACCCACGTAAGTAGACGGTTACCGTAAAACATAGGTATACCAGCGAATCCGACACTTCTGCAGTTTTCTAATGTTACGGACATGAAGGCTGCCACGATTCCGCGTCACTCTACACATTCATCGCAGCATATTTATCTTTATGACACACAGTTCCTACTTGTGTCGCTCTATCACCGACAAAATTTTGTAAGTATAATATTAATTTTCTATTATATATGCTACAATATTACATAAAAATGACAGTCCACAACATCCTACTGTTTGGGAAAATGGCTTAGAGGAAATGGACAGTGTACCCGACGCACTTATCGCATTTCGCAACCTCAGAACTCAAGGCGTACGAAGCGACACTCGGTTGTTCTTAGTGCGTATACCAGCGATGTGTGTCCTTTAGCGTAAAAAAGGCTCTACACTACCTCGCCACTCGTTCCCACGCAGCGCGGGTGCGCTGTGTATAAATGTTTACAGAAACCTGATTACGGTCAAAATAAATTTAAAAACAAAAATCTGTCACGGCAGTTTTAGTTCAAACAAAATAACATAATTGTTTACTTGAAATCTGACCCTTTTGGGAACAAATTTAATTGATTTAAGCTTGTAGTCGGGGCTTAAAATCCTTGACCATTTCAGGTAATCTGAGTAAACTAACAGGGAATAGGAATATTTAATTAGTCTACTTAACAAATATCTTACGTCACAGTAAAATACACTGAACAGTACTACAGCATCGTAGTATAAATAGTTGAAAATATAATTCTATATAGGTTTATTACAGTAATGAGAAATATATATGATTATGAATTTTTATATATTTACTTATGTATATATATATTTCTCTATGCTAGAGTGTAGTAAGAATACTGGCTTCTCCAGCCAGGGGCGGTCTATCTTATAAGGCGACAAAACTAAGTAGTAGGGCTCCAAGCACGTCAGGATGGCAACCAGCTTAGGTTTATATATGCCGCTATGATACCCTTGTGTTGAGTTTCGGCATAAATGACTCAGGCTCCAGTACCCCTGTCCGGATGACAGCGTGTTCGAGGTACCTCTTGCATCACAGTAATCCGTAGGCGACGGGAAACGTTTGCTATTAAATGGATCGTCAGCCTCTCTGCTGTTTCACAGGAATAAAATAAAATACAAAATTTATGAGTACTTACGCGAATAGCAGACAATGGGTACTCGTATATACGCATGTACCTATGTTCTAAATACCTATATATGTTCTAAACATACCGTGCTCTAATAAATCAACCATAGAAGTACGAGGGTGGTCTGAAAAGGTACCGACCTCAACAAGAAGATAGCAGCACACTCATCAAAGTTTCAGCCATTTTGGACGCGCTGTTGCTATACAACAGTCGTTTGAGTGAGTTGATGTGAGTGTTTTTATGAAAATGGACAAAATCGAGTATCGAGCTGTCATTAAATATTTGATTTTGAAAGGCAATACACCTACGCAAATCAAAGATGAGTTGGATTTTGTGTATGGAGACTCTGCATCATTATTTACCACAGTGAAATTTTGGGCAGCTGAATTTAAACGTGGCTGTAAGAGCTTGGAAGACGATGAACATTCGGGACGTCCAAAAACTGCAACTACCGACGAAAACATTGCTAAAGTTCATCAAATGGTGCTAGACTTCCGCCGAATCAAAGTGAGAGAGATAGCAAAGGTTATTAGAATGTCAAAAGAACGTGTTTGTCACATATTAAATCAACATTTAGACATGAAAAAGCTGTCCGCGCGTTGGGTGCCGCGTTTGCTCACGTTAGACTAAAAGTGTGTTCGAATGAACATTTCCAACGCTCTGTTGGCGCAGTTTAGTTGCAATAAATCTGAGTTTTAGCGTCCATTAATTACTGTAGATGAAACTTGGCTTGGATACACCATTACATGCATCTTACAAGCTCTACCAGTAAATAAAAGTAAATCTTGAAACAAAAATACAGTCCAAATAGTGGACTGTAAAGGGGGAACCGGCTCCAAAAATAGGAAAAACTGTTTTTTCGGCTGGAAAAGTGATGGCGACTATTATGGATAGTCATGGAGTTATTTTAATTGATTATCTTGAAAAAGGAAAAGCCATTACAGGAGCATACTACGCATCATTACTTGACAAGCTGAAGGCAGAATTTGCGGATAAACGGTCACATTTGTTGAAAAAGAAAATCCTGTTTCACCAAGACAACGCACCGTCTCACACCTCAAGGGTTGCCGTGGCGAAAATCCACTAATTACGGTTTGAACTGCTTCACCATGTACCTTACTCACCAGATCTAGCCCCAAACGACTTCTTTTTGTTCCCTCATCTAAAAATTGCGCTCGGAGGACAAAGATTTTCGTCAAATGAAGAGGCACTCACATTCGTGAATAATTATTTTGCAGAGAAAAACGTCGAGTATTATTTGGACGGGTTACAGAGATGAGAACATCGCTGGGAGAAGTGTGTTACAAGAAGACTATGTAGAAAAATAAAAATAAAATTTTGAAGAAATATCTTGTGTCTTTGTTAGGTCGAAAACTTTTCAGGCCACCCTCGTAGTTAATATAACTTCAGTATTTAGTGCATCGCTTTTTAATTAGCCTAATACATGAATGAATGAATGAATGAATGAAAACTCTTTATTGCATACAGATACTTAAAACTAACTTAAAATATGTATACAAAAATATAATGCTGTATGACAATGTACATGATATATTTAAAACTATAATATTTTTTATTTGTGAATGTTTCATACAAATAAACGATTTAAATTAAATTAAGTTTATTATTTCATTAAAATTTCTGGGAATAAATATTGATTTATTTATACTGTGTTTAAAAGTTTTGCCTAACTTATGAATTAGAGCTTGTAAAGATGTTGTTTAAGTAGGATTAGGGGTTTTAAAAGGGTTCCCTTGCTTTTAGTTAACTCTTTTGGGATTTCATTAAGCTACGCGTACATTGGCAAAGGATTTCCCGCGGCTTCTTAAGAACAGATCAACTTTGAAATTTGAAGAATTACAAGCAAGCTTTTCATTCGCTTTAAAATGAATGTCATGAAAATGATGTAATGTGCTATATGGAATTCATATGATCAGATGAAAGATATATTTACAATACGTACGAGTGAGTACATTTCCACATAATATTTTTTGGGATTGAACAGGTTGAAAAAAAACAACCTAGATTTGGAAAAAAATAAAACTTATTAAGATCGATATGAAGACGGAATGCAACACTCTCAATATAGAGCAAGGCAAAAAGAGCGACAGAATAAGACCAATGTAAGTGAGCCCCAAAACAATGGGAAAGAAAATAGAAATTATAAAAAAGAAAAAGTTGCTGCAGAATACTTCATATTACATAAAAGAAGATTTCCCACTTGATGTGCTGAATAAGCGTAAAGAATTAAAAAAAAAATTCTGGCTCTGACAATATTGCGAATGAAGCTTAAAATATTGGAACATTCCTACTGGCAACTCCGCTAACAACTCTATTTAACAAGATTTTAGAAGAAAAAAACAGTACAAAAAAGCTAGGCAGAATCAAATATACAAGAACTCTTGTACAAGAAAGGCGACCTAAGAGATGTAGGGAACTACCGCCCAATCAGTTTGTTGCCAACTATATACAAGATTTTCGGAGCCTGTATCGAGAAAAGGATAGAAAAACCAATTACAGAACAGCAACCGAGAGAATAGGCTGGTCTCCGTAAAGGATTTAGTACAATCGACCATATATACGTTCTAAATCAAATAATAGAGAAATATTAAGAGAACCAAAATCTCCTTTATATAACTTTCATTGACTACATAAAAGCTTTTGACTCAATTTCACATAGGAGTATATGGACAGCAACTTTAAACTAGAAGGTCCTATACACTTACATTCAAGTTATTAAAAATATATACTTCTCAACAAAAAAAAAATCGAAACGCTACTGCAAGTATTATGCAGGTGGCATTCAAAGGAAAAAGAGGATTAATATAATTAAATAAAATACACCAATAGACAGCTGATAGTTTAGTCTACACAATGGTATAGCAAAATTCCAAATTTGAATTTAAGTTTTCGAATTTTCATTCAATAAATGAATGGTTTTGCCACTATGAAAAATAAATGAATGGAGGGATTGTTTTCAATGTGTATTCCGTCGGAATTACTGCACTTAATCACTTTTTTTTGCATAAATTATTGTTTTGTTTAATCCTTTCACGCGTAAGGGAAGTAATTTCTCTGTCTTAAAATTTGTAATTGTTTATCAATTACTACTATCCAATCGATATTTTTTTGGATAGTTAGAACGTATGTCCAAGGCAACTAAAATGTTCCTAAGCGTTAAAAGAAGATCCATCAAATTTACTTCGCACTAAAATCAAAAATATTTGCAATATTTAATCTTCAAATCAAATCACAATTCTTGGATATCTTATGGTCCTAAATGGATTAACTGACACTTGACATCCTACCAAAGGGAACTTTTCCTAAAAAATATGTATACCTTGTCCACAGAAACCGCTCAAGTCGTGGCATTGCTGGATGCAGGGCATTATCAGCGTGTTGTGGCTGCACTATTCATCATCCATCTAAGCCTCTGCTGTCAATAGAGTGTATGAGCATTATCGGGAGACTGGTATGTTTACTCGCCGTCCATGATTTGGTATACATCGAGTCACGTCTGAGCAAGATGACCGGTATATTGTGTCAGTTTCTATAAGAAATTTCCACTTTAACTCTATTCAACTGCAGCAGCGGTTCCGTGAGGTTCGAGGATTGACTATAAGCGAGTCTACCATAAGAAGAAGATTGGAGGAGTGTGGCATGAAACATGATTCTACTTAGGCTTATTTGTTAGAATTTTTTGTTATTGCTGTAGGACAGCAAACAGGCTGACGGCCCACTTAGAATTTAGTAGTTATTACCGTTGACAATGGGTGTTGCACCAGTAGCATCGTGAACACGCTGCTGTCCCATAAGGGTACCAAAACTTGGGTCACTAGTGCCGGAACACAGCACAAAGTTATTATGGCGGCATACTTAAGACCAAAGGTGGTCGCCATCCAGTGCACATGCACCTTATCATCAATCAGAGTAGTATTAATGACCCCAAACCAATCCAGTTGCCCGGCTTGTTTACGTAGTTCTTCCTTATGTATCCTGTCAAAGCCACGCTGCAAAATTAACTTTGCTTTAGCTTTCAGAGGACGTATATTGTAATATAGATAAATCACATCATGATGAGAAAACGCATCAGCCAAAAACTGATCGTGATTGGTAAGAAGAGAGAGAAAAGAGACTACCATTAAGTCTAAAGAGAAGACGTTTTTACTAGGGTGCCTGTGAGTGGCCCATAAAGGAAGAATAATATGACTAGATTGCAAGATGTAATAACTGTTTCAAAGGTTTTGGATCTGTTATTGCGTTTAAGTAAACATGTATTAAAGTCTCCCATTACAGTTTTTCAAAGAATGATAATATGTAAATATATATTAATGATGGTTACAAATTATATGAGTACCAAATTTTAATCACATATATCGTAATTAACACACCTAATAAACATCTTATTATCGAACTTTATACACTTCGATAGACATTCATTATATATTGTCTAAAGCTAATTCCTTGTTATTTTATATTATTAGTTACAAATTTGACTATATCTAATTAAGAAAAGAAAGAGTACAAAATTTAAAAAGAGCTTATTCGTACAAGGAAGTGTCAAATGAGTTGAGTGGAAACAATTGATGACATCAAGGAAGCCGGTCACAGGGACATTAAAAATATGTAGCTTAGATTACAGCTCAAAATCAAGGTCTTTGAAGTCTATTCGGTATTAGATCCGAAAAAGTTGGAACAGCAAGAAATGGAAAGTAAATATACATTCAAATTTTATTCCACTAAACGAAAATCGATTACAAACAGAATCGCATTGTGTAAGAATTTTCCGGAAAAAAGTCGCGGAGATCCGAATACTTTCAAAGCATTCGCAAGCTCTTTTGAGTAAAATTTATTGTTGTGTGTATTTTGTATCTTACCATAATTAAAATATAATACACCACTCGACCTTTTTTATGAAGCAGCGAATTCCTAATAGGAAAAGAGGCTTTCAGAAATGTACAAGTACAACTTCTTAGTATATCCGAAAATATTGTAACAGATTTATTAATACTTCACGTAAAGTTTCAATCCTGATATTGTTTACCGATAAGACTATGTGAAGAACTAACTCGTTCAGCTTATTTGAAATTTAAATCCTAGAGTTTAGATATCTCTTAATAAAAGGGTTTTGACGTCATGTCTATTATAGACAAAAAATTATTATATTATTTTTAACAAACAACATTTAACTTTTTAACTCAACATTTATACTTTTTTGCCTTATCATCTTTTTTACAATTACACCACCTTTTTTTGGTCTACCCCTCCTTTTATATCCTCTCATTTCTAACATTTTCCTTATTATCTTTGACAATATTACAAGCAATATAATTTACATAGCCAGCATTATTAACCGTGAAATAAATTTATTACATTGTATTGTATTATAATTATTTGTACATTTATAAATGTACCATATATTTATATCTAAGTAGCATTTCTTCATTTGATCGAATGATGTCATATCTAAGATAAATTATTTAATAAATAAACCAAATATACGTATACGTGCATATATGAATATAAGCGGAATAAACACCCGTTTGAAGTTTTGATACAGAATGTAAAAGATCACGTCAACTTTAATTGGATATTGTTTTTATTCAATCAAAGTTAACCGGTATCAAGTAAATTAAGCGGGAATATCAATTAGGGTCTGCCATACCGCTTTGGGGCCTCCAAAGCCCCGGTATGAGATTAATATTAACGTAATTATGTTATCTACGCGTACTTATCACTCGAGATATGAAATTTGCTTGTTATAGGGGTGTTTGATTTAAGTTGTACACGTCTTGGATGTTATTAGATTTAGTACAATATCTATTAAGATTATTAAATTTCGTATGTGTGTTGTTGTTGTTAATATATCCCTAGGTATATTTATATGTGTAATGTTAGGAGAATTATTTGGTTATTTGTTTTCAAGCGCCTAGGAAATTAAAGTTTCAGTGTCTCAATGCATCAAGTGTCAATACAAATTTTTTTTCTTTTTACTATTTGTTTGCTTCTTATTATATTCGAAATTAATCTCATCAATTTGATATCGATGTCTTTCTAATGATACTTTTCTTAGCAAAAAGGTATTAAGAATCGTTGCAAAAATCCTATACTGTCGCTTTTTTCTTGTCTGTAAGCTAGCAGGAGAAGCTACTTCATTTATCACCGTTTACTATTGCCTAGTAAATTCATGTGTGACACTATTTTCCTTATCGGCTGGCCATATTTCCTTCTTAGTTGTTTTTGCTTAAAAGAATGATGTATCACGAAGGAGGAGGCAAACATGTGCAGAACTTTTATGACAAATGATGTTTCTATTTTATCTACACCTAATAAATAAATATCTTCATACATATTATTCTCTTTTAAAATTAATAGCTCCACTATAATAGACTACTAATTACATGTTTTTTTTAAATATGCACGATCAAGGACTATATAGACAAGGATTCAGAAAAAAGCTTTTACTAGTTACGAAATAATAAAAACGTTTGACATGTTACATCATAGGACATTTCAGGGATAGACCTCTTTAACCTTTTGTGATACTTTAACTGTTTCCGGCGCTGACCGGAAGTTGTGGACATTACCATCGATACAAATGCGTCGAACATTAGGGATTCTGCTCTACCCTTTGTAAAACTTTTACAATTTAATGTCATGAAGGTTTTGAAAATTTGTTTCAAACTATAATATGATACTGTAAACTGAATGTGTTATGGTTGTTTTCTAGTTACTTAGTGAACTTAAAATACGTCTCTCTCAAAGACAACTATATTATTAGTAAGTATGATTATAGTCTATTTTATTATTTTAATTATACTTGAATACAGAGGTAATTACACAATTTACGTATTATTATTATTATTTCGAAAGGTGGCTATGCTAGTTTATTCGAACCTAGTATCACTGTGTTCAATTTAATGAACTATTGTGATCGCCACATTACTATAGCTCATTGGCAAAGCCTGCCTCGTTGATGTAACGAAGCAGTTTTTTGGCACGAGCTGCTCGTATCTCGTCCGGTTCCAGCATGTGCTTTCCTAATATGAGATTACGTTTATGCATCAGGGAACAGCAGTGGCACAGCAGGTGCAGAGGCGTTTCAGCTGCCTCGTTACAGAATCTGCAGGCTCTGCTATCCCTGATCCCTATGATGCTGAGGTGCTAGTTTAGGCAACTATGTCCTACACAATTTACATGTAAAATCTTTCCCCTGTAACAGGGTCCTCGGGTCTTAAATAAAAGAGTTAGATGCTTAGATGTAACAGGTATTAAACACTTCATGTAAATATTCATTGAAAAACATATAATTTTACTCACCGTATAGCGTAAGCGAAGGCCATAACAGCATCAGACACGAACTGAAGTTGCCTTTCAAACTCTGTGTTGTTGACAGTAAGCCTCTCGAGGCCGGAGCACGGCCGGAAGTATTGCCCATTGTATGGTGTACGAGGACTCCCCGGATAACGGCACTGGAAGTGGTCTTCCCAGAATTCTAGATAAGAAAATTTATCTATTGAACACTAAGGTATGTGGTGAGTGAGGTTAGTGTGAAATACGGAATTTAAACTATTGGCTGCAATTTTAGTTTAAAAGAATATAAAATCAAGCCAAATATATTCAAAGAAACATCAGATATTGGGTTTGATACAAGTGACAGGACACAAAAATGGACCCGGGGCTCTTAATAAGTTTTCTGTTGCTATAAACTAGGTTGTATAAATAAAAAGTTGAATTATTTATCTGAAAATATATTTTATTACCAATTTCATCATCATGAAACTTTGTACACATATTCTTGGAGGTATTAGAAGTAACAGATACTTATTATTGAATATATGTATATATATATATATATATATATATATATATATATATATATATATATATATATATATATATATATATATATATATATATATATATATATATATATATATATATATATCTAATATATAAAATTCTCGTGTCACAGTTTTCGTTGCCATACTCCTCCGAAACGGCTTGACCGATTTTGATGAAATTTTTTGTGCTTATCCGGTATCTATGAGAATCGGCCAACATCTATTTTTCATCCCCCTAAATGTTAGGGGTGACCCACCCCCAAAATTTTTTTTAATTTTTTGACATTTTATTATTTATATGGCAGAACAACGTTTGCCGGGTCAGCTAGTATATATATATATATATATATATATATATATATATATATATATATATATATATATATATATATATATATATATATATATATATATATATATATATATATATATATATATATATATATTCATCATTTTTCCAACCCTTCCTCATTTTTTTCGATTTAAATTAGCCTGTTAATCAGCCAGCGGAGCGGGCGTAATCGCCTAGTTGCATTAATAAAATTTGTTTTCATTAATTTATCGGCGCTACTATTTAGTATCGAATGTTACATTTAGAACAATTTGAAAAAAATTCTCATCTGCGTACGTGTATGTATGTGTAAAAGGCCTGTGATTTTTTCAGATAGTGCTCGGAACTGTTTTCAAAAAACTGAGATACTTTAAATTATCCTTGTAGTTCGTGTGTTTTATTTATCAAGTCAATGATATAGTATGATCTTTTGAAACGTGCGTGTTTTCCCTCCGATCGGCCCACTTAGGCTTGGGGGCAGATTATGCGGATTAAGATATCTCTGCGAGTTCAAATTTCAAGGGATTTGCATCGAAATGTGTGCTATCAGGGAACCGATATGAGGATGTGATTTACATTATTTTTAGATTATAGTAAAAATGTATTGTTTTTAATAAATTGAATATATAGTATTTTTTAATTTGAAGAAATGTAAACATGGTTTGAGGTTTCATTCTGGTCTGAGTGGTCAGACTGCAGTTAGCTTTATGATGATTTTTTTTACTAATACTCATATATTAATGTAATATTAATTATTAATATACATTTTTCTCTGTGCAGGAGCGGATTGTGAACACTGAGCACTGCAGCCTGTTGTAAAAGGAAAATACAACCCTAGCTAGATAGCCCCAAGTCCGACTGGATGGCATCCACCCCTAGTCTAAAAGTATACCACCATAATAATCATCAAATATAACAGTATAATTAAATATATCAATGATCTCACTATGTTGGTGTCCTCATGATGTTTTATTTTATCATCGATACGTGGTAATTGTAATATGTACCTATGTACATACATTAATGGCATTTCTTGAGGTTTTAATTCATCAAATAACATATATAAATGTACCAAAATAAAAAAATAAAAACATAAGTTTGCTTAAAATGTCGGATTAAGTGAATAGAATAATCAGTCAGATTCGGTTTAAATTCTTGCAAGTACTCAATGTCTCGAGACAATACTTCTATAAAGCTATTTGGGGAATTTCCCAACTGAATTTACCGAGAGAGTTCTGTAATTGCTTTTAATTCGATAAATAGTATAACTTATCAAGGCTTTGTTAAGGAAATTTACAGTAAAAGGAAACTTATTTGGGTTACTTGATCTATATTTTTAATTTTTCTATTTACAATATTATGTTAAGGGAATCATGCATTTTGTACCAACCGTACATAACCTGGAATAAGGAAAGAAGGAAGAAGATGTATATTTCAGAAAAAATCTGGTACATACTTATTATTTATGTTTGTAATCATGTACAAAATATAGAAAATATAATATCCTTCAAGTATTTGAGGATATTTTATCCTATTTAGGATAAAGTATCTTCAAATACCTGGTTGTAGTCCAGATTTACGTGTCCGGAAATTGTTTGTTTGTACAAAATCCTGCAATACCAAAGACCGAGCGAATGGACAAGAAATAGTCTGAGGGCAGCGACTTCTAAACTGTACTTTGGATTGAAACCGAGATTTAACGGACAAATGATGACGAATTTGTACATTGTGTATTCAATTTAGCATTGAATTATATTTAAGTTATAGTGGTTAAGAAAACCTAAACCGAAGGGCATGTATGAAGGGAATAATGAAAGTGGACGAAGCGAAACAAGTATGTAAGGATCGTAGCAAGTGGAAAGAAGTGGTCTTTGCCTACCCCTACGGAAAAGAGGCGTGATTATATAGTATAGTATAGTTAAGAAAAATAAAATAAATTTAATTTGATTAGGAAATCTGGAAGACTGGAAGTTTTAATTGATATAATACAATTGTCTTTCATTCGTTTAATTATGATATTTAATTAATTTCACCAAAATTAGGCTAGAATTGTCTAAGTTTCAGCGGCATCAACTAGAATCGGCCAACTTTACTTCAGCCAACTTCGGTCTTTACGAAATTGCTTCGGGTAATTCGTTTTAATTAACTAGTTAAGTGTTTGACAATCTCTGTAATTAGAAGAAGTGGAATAAATGAGTGAAGTTATAATTAATATACTGAATTTCCTCAGATTCGTCGAAACATCTTCGGGGTTAACGGATACGATTCCGGTATTGAGTCTGAGTGTATATGTATTTATATATTTTTTTATTGCTGTAGGACAGCAGACAGGCTGACGGCCCATTTAGAATTTAGCAGTTACCGTCAGCTTTGGGTGTTTGCAACGCCAGTGGCATCACGAACACGCTGCTGTTCCATAAGGGTACAGAAACTTGGATCCCTTATGCCGGAACACAACACAAAATTACTATGGCCATCCAGACGGGCTTGGAGCCCTACTACGTATCAAGAGTGGGTTGTTTTCTCGCCTTTTACGACAGGTCGACCCCGGCCGCAGAGGTCAGTATTCTTTCTCTGCCCCTGCACGGATAAATAATGTTTATAATATGTATTTATTTACAAAATGAAAAAATATAAATAGTATATTCGATATCTAGTATCTATAATACAAGCACTCTACTGTCGACTATGAAAATATGAGGACGGTCTGATAAGTACTTAGACTACAAAAGAAAAACGAATATTTTGGAAAGGTGCCGATTTATTTCTCAATATAGTCTTCTTTTAGCTCGATACACGAGCCAGCGATGTTCCAGCTTCTTAACCCGTCTGAAAAATACGTTTTATGGAGGTCTACAAAGTAGGCTTCCGTGGCGGCGATAACCTCCTCATTTGACTCAAATTTCTGCCTGGCGAGTGACTTTCTTAGGGTTTGGACCCAAAAAAATAAAAATAAAAAAAACCGCCTAAATATTATTTAAGTTTTTTCTTCTTTTTAACATACAAGTTTTGCATTCCGATCGCATTGAAGTATACTGTTGATAGTCATAACTCTACAATACTGCACGCGTATTTCCGTTTTGTTCTGTAACATTTTTCTGAACATAGAGCAATGCGGAAGAAACAGAAGTGATAAAATTTGTATTTCATTAAGTAACCCCACGCCAGACTTTTTTTGCTGTCTGTTAAATATGTAACCCATTTATCGTCATTAACAACTCACGGGGAAATTGATGGGTTGACCCCGTTTTTTCAGGCCCATAGTCCCGGCTGACTTAACTAACTTTAGTGATAAATATTGTCACTTAAGTTAATTGCTACCACCGACAATTAGCGTACCGTTATTGTGACAGGCGCTAATTGCAGATCAAGATATTAGCGCTTGTTACGGATGATTCATATTACAAGCAAGGAAATTAATATAAAAAATATTGCACATTGTTTAATTATTCGTATTAGAACTTTTGTCCCAATCTCAAAATAGGTTGAAAAATTCGTAGTAATGTGTATCCAGCTATAGGTATATAATATAAACACGTACACATACTTATAGAAACAGGCTGACACTCATATACACACCCTCACGTACAATACTCATACATACATATATTATTATATTTATTATACATTATTCAAAGACACGCAATTATAATAATATATGTTCGAAACCAATCGATAGTTTTGAGTTTTTACAACGGCAACATTATATACGTCATGCGGCAGCTGGACGAATGGACGGTGCCCGGCTCGTAAAAATTGTACGGTTAGACTTGGGAAAACTATTACATTCGGCTTCCCAGTTTGCATAGAAGTTTAGAACTCATTACGGACAATTGTGAAGTAAGTGGAGTTGTGGTACGGCTATTTCCACGCGCCAGGAGATAGTTTCGCGTGTCGGCTGCGCCGCCACGCTGTACCTCATCATCTCCTACATTCCCTGCCACATCCTCACCCTGAACCTCCTATCCTAAGGTACGATACGAAGAGGCCATCGGAGTCGTGGTGAGTAATAGGCTAATTGTATTATAATAGTACTAAGAAAATTTACATTACGGCACCGCGCGATCGCGGCATATGTTCGGCAGGCCCCTCGTTCAGATTTCAGCGGGCTGGATTCGGAACGAACAATATATGTACATATGTATGAGTATTGTGAGGGTGTGTATATGAGTGTCAGCGTGTTTCTATGAGTATGTGTACGTGTATATAATAAATACCCATACAGCCACGATTGTATTGGCAACGAAATGTCAGGATATAATTCTATTAGGGTTAGGAGGTTATACTTAAAAAAAAAACTAAGTCATAAGCCCTTTTTGCGCAAAGAACTAAGTCCCAAGGGCAAAGACACAAAGAGGAATAAATAAATTTTGCAGCTTGGAAAACTTCAACTAAAAATCGGGTATCAGTATAAAATGTTAAATATATAATTACAGAATATTACTCTTTTTTTCTATCCATGAAACTTTGGATTTGGTGAAACAGAGGAAATTGACCATCAGAATCCATTCACACTGATAAATGCGATTGTCGACGACTGGTCAATACATTACTTTATTATATTACGTTACGTTAGAAGTTTTTTTAAAATAATATGCAGTCTTAATGAAATAATAAAAAATCGAAAAGTAATTAAATATAACTAATTTAAATATAAATACAGACTAAAAAGTCGTATTACTGAGCTAGGCCTCCTGTCTCCCATTAAATGGAAAGGACAGTAACTGTATATACACCATTTTCTGTTTGGTTTCTTATGTTTTTTTGTTGATGAGGTGGAAATGCTTGATACACCCTGTCGCTTAGGGGCTCGCGACGAAGTAGTGTGGCGCTCCCGGGGAATGCGTCCGTGAGGCCCCGTAGTTGACTACGGGACGCACCTCGCTGGTACACCCACTAAAATAACCATCCTCTATTACCCGACGCTCAGTCGGAGGAATGTAATTTCATGAGCGCCTCTGATCTGGTCTGGCTGAACCGGTCACAATAGCGTAGGCCGGCTTCTCCTACCACATGCTAATTGTATATATGTAAGCTATTACTTACCGACAAACCAGGGGTTCCTCTTATTATTCTTAACATTGAGCTGCAAAAAATATTCTTTGAACCCCCTCACATCATTAGCCTGGGGTTGGACGCTGATAGTTCCTTCTACCGCCCTTTCATTGCCCTCAGAAACCAAGGATCTGGCACTCCAGCCATCTGACCCAACCCAGCTGAAGGAACTAGTTGCATTACCGCGTTCGACAGCCCGCATCACGCCTGCCACCTCTTGATCAGAGCCGAAAATTATTGCACCTACAACCAAAATGCTTAGTTAAATATTATATATAAACTAACTCATCTAAGGATCAAACTTTTAATACAAATCAGTAAGTTGCCCTTATTATGGGTACAAGACAACTATTATAATACTTTTATAATCTTCTTTTGAAATTGTGAGAACACGTGAGAAGTAGTTTTGCCACTACACTCGTCAGGAGTCAATATTGCCTACCTCTAAGGAGAAAACCACGCAATTATGCTATAATAACGCCTCGAGTCTGGAGTCAGAGCAGCCGAGAGTAGGCCAGAAGTAAAAAAGACCTCCCATTTTACCTGTGGAGTCGTCCTGACAATAGCTTTATAGTCACCGGTTTCAGTATTTTCTCTCAAGGTCTTGTGTTCAGATGGCAGTAACCAATCGAATCCATATTAATCCACCTCTCTTTTTCCATTAATTTCTTTTTTCAATAAAAGACGCCATCAAAAGACAAATAATCGCACAGAAATTTTATTTCCGTATTTTATGCAAATGACATTAATCCGTAATAACCGTATTTTTTCTTATTAAACAGTAAAATGTCTCATCTATATTGCTATTGACTTTTAAACTAGAACACAGTATTACTAAAATAGAGTAGCATACGCTCTAATTGTATTAAATACAGAACCAATAATTCCCAATTCAGGCGCTCATTAATTTATTAACAGTAATCGGATTTCTTAATAAAGTAAATGCCTTAACATATATTAGTAACTTAGTTAAGAATATTTTCTATGAATTATTGCAAAATTAAGACGGATTGATTCATCAGAAGATCCGGAGGGATTATTTTTAATTAGCTCACCTAATATCTTACTTATTAGGAAATCCTTAATTAAAGAAAATAGCTTTTCTCGTGATCCAATTAGGCTGTTAATGAAAAGATTTATTTGTGTTCGTAAAAGTAAATACACTTTTTTGGGTGTTAATCTTAAGCGCTCAACGCAATAAATTAAATTTATAGATTGGTGTTAACACACAAATGTACACATATGAGAGCGGGCATTTCATTAACAATAACGATTATCGTTTTGTATGTATTGGCTTTATTTACATATATGAACTCGTAGGTACATGCCGGGTATGTACTCGTAGGTAATGCTAACTGACACACATAAGTCATCGTGGTAATAATTAAAACAATATTTTAATCAAATTCTCAATAATACAATTTTTATCACATACTAGCTGTACACTGCGCGCGTTGCTACGCTACTTACTAAAATAAATTTGAAGGAAAGACATTACACTAATATTGAATTTATTTCGAGTCATTTTATTGATTATGTTCATGTCGAAAAAATTGTTACATTGCAGCGTTTCGTTACACAATATTTCTTGTTTTTCCATCTGGTGCGTAAACCAATAAATCAGAAGGTTTTACGACGCGTGAGCAGGCCACATAGAGCTGCCCATGTGAGAAGCATGGATTCTCCAAATTAAATCCACACACTTGCAACGATTGTCCTTGTGCTTTGTTGATAGTCATTGCGAAAGCGAGTCGCACCGGGAACTGCAAACGTTTGAATTCGAATGGCATATCTGTCGGGATCATTGGGATACGTGGCAACAGTACGTCTTCACTAATATTTTATTATCGAATCAAGCTGGTCATGATAAATATTTTCGTAATATAAAGGAAAGAGTTTTTTTATGCAAGAAGCAAAATTTTTTCGATACATCCATAATATTAAAACATAGATTTTAATTTCACAATTTACATAAATTCTTACGTTCAACTGTCACGTCAATAAATGAAATTCATTGAAATGATAGTGGTGCCATCTGTCAAAGATAGGTCGTACCAACTCAGAAACCTTTGTGGGCTCATGCACAACACTTTGCTGAAGACCATGACGTGATCAAATGCATAGTTTACGATTCTATGAAGGACATACAGACAAACATTCATTTTTATAGATCACATACCACTTTAATGATAAGTTTTATTAAAAATTATTAATATTCAACTTTAAAATGTCTTTGTACACATTAATGAAATGAATTGTAATTTTCTGATGATGGTTATAAAATAAAATGCAAATTATTACAACAACAGGTATTAACAAAGTGCTGCTACCTGCCGCAAAAATGCTAGACAGAAATTATAAAACTACTAAGTAACTTGTCCATTGAGAAGAAAAACAGCCTAGGTTTTTAATATTATTGAGCCTGTATAGCCGTTGTGGTCAATAATAAAAATGAGGCTATCATATCGTGCTCCTAGGGCGTCGTCAAAAAAACAAACGCTATGTCATAGTTACTTCTTGTGATAGCTCACAGGCAATGAAATAAGGGTACCATTATTTTATATTTGAGGATGGTATTTGGTATACAAGTGGCAATACTACGTAAAATCTAAGAACTAGACGACAGAAACTGTTTAAGTTCATTAAAGTAATCCAATATTCAAAATGTTCAGTCTCAAACTGAAACTTCCTCGATTCATTAATCGAGCAAAGTTGCTATCTTAGATTGAGCTTGCAGACTTATACTTGATTGAAGTGCAACGTCAACAGTATAAAGTGGCTGGTGGTCTGAGTTCGAGATGTTTTACATTAATTATAAGAATAAATCAGAGTATCCTACAAACGAAGGTTGTCCAGGAACATTATATGATACTTTATGTATTATTTTTCGGTTTTATTACTTTATTATTTTATTAATTTTTTTCTGACAGTGAATGGTTGATATTCTTGTCAGCTTAAGCTTAAGTTTCTCCCGTTAGTTAGTGTTATGTATCATTTAAAGTAACGTTTAAGTTAAACTGTCTAAGAAAATATGACATACATACTATTACTATTAATTTATTAACCTATTTAAATTAAATGACAAATAATTCATTATTCTCCTGTGATGTTCCAATGTATTTATGTTCTAATGGCTAAAATTTATATTTTAAAATAATCTCCTTTAATGAGAAAAAAAAAACAGAAAAAAGAAAACGTATTTACTTGGTGCTTTACTACTATAAACATTTAAATATTATTTATACAAAAATGTAACAATTAGCACCAAACGAGGTCAATAGCTCAGTGAATTGCTGCATCAAAACAAATCGACACAGCACAGATTTTCAGTGTTAATTCTGACAGAGAGAAATAATTTATGACCCAAACAACATAGGCACATCGTAAAACTAAATACATACCATACACTGATGTTCATTACATAAATCAGTAGATAATCAGTGCACATACATACCCCTATTTATAGCATAATTTCGTATAATACAGTTATATAATTTAACACAAACTAAAAAAAAACATATTTAAAAAGATTAAAATGTTCGTTTGTTACTCACTTTTTTGTTAGTTAATTAACTAAAGACACACACACACACACACACACACACACACAAGATAATTAAAAAATAAATACCTAAAATTTCATCCAATATTTTGGATGAATTGGATTTGAATTTTAATCCAAAATAAATTACATCGTATAGTAGAAAAACCAAAAATTGAAAGAGTTCAAACAAAACTTCAACGAGTTTTACGTGCACTGGCTCAATTAGATAATAAAATCATTTGTACTCTCAAATCAAACAACAAAAGGTTCTATAAACAAACTTAAATGTTAAGCAAACTAATAAAAATATACTAAGCTAATAAAATAGTGTTTTCTTAACTTTTGAAGCCAATAAAATGCATTACGCTATTAAACTATGTTTATAGCGAAGTTATATTTGTGTGTGAAATAATAACAAATTTTTAATATCGTACTCATATTGATCAACGCTAAGCATATGTGACTGTGCATTTAAGCGCCTCAACTGAAAGTTTATAGGTTCAAATCACAGTTGTAGGTCACAGCTTAGAGATAACCGACTAGAACTTACTTCTATTAGCGTTGGAGGGTATTTGAAGGAACTAAATTTCCAGAGCTGTTGTATATTTATGAAAACTGAGATTATAGTTAAAAATATCTGCAATATTTTAGAAAGTGGCTGCCATTATGTCTTGCAATTCTGAGGTGGTAGGGCTCCAAATCCGTCTGGATGGTAATCACCCCTGATTTTTAAATATTCCGCCATGATAATCTTATGTGTTCCGGCGCATAAGTGATACAGCTTTCAGTTCCCTTACACGGCGGCAGTATGTTAGCGGTACCCCAGGGGTCGAACATCCATTAGCGATGATAACTGATTACTTTTAAGAGGATCGTCAGCATATATGCTGTTCCACAACAATACAAAAAACAAGAAAAATTCAACCTAAAGAAATCGAACTTCCAAAAGATATTAACTAAACTTCATAAAGGCCAATCAAAATAAATCAAATAAAGGAGACGCAGTTAGAGGCAATGATTTTTAAAGGGGCACTTATCTCAACGGTTTCGCCTTTCCTAAAGAAGCTTACCTAACTCGTAATAAAGTAGGAAATTCTCAAGGGATCCGACAAGGATAAGAGCTAATAAATTAGTTCCGTGTACTCAAGCAGGTTTCTTTTGTTTGTTGTCGAAAATGAAGGGGGTTTTGTTTCTGATGCTGGCTAAAAATATATTTAATTAAATGCTATTAAGGAGGTGTTTAAATATTTAAAGTTTCAATTGTTTAAAAGTTTATTAATAAGTAGTTAATAAACAGACCATGAAAATGCTTAAAAATATTAATAATAAATCTGTTAGTAACTGTTTGAACCTGGCAATTTTCATGATTATAAAATAATATTTCGTTTTAACGGTGCCTTTTTGTTTTTGCGTGTTTAGAGTTTAAGACTTTATTTTTAAAAGACGTAGTCTTGAGCTACAAATTATTTATGTGCTGTGTATTTTTATTTAGTTGAGGAAATACTCTTTTCCAAGTTTGGGAACTCTTTTTCGGTGTCGGAACGTATGCGGGACTGCGTAATGCTACCCACCAAAAACCTCGATGTTTTTCTATCGCCTAGTGCCTGGGCTGACGGACAACTGGCAACTCGTGGTCCAGGCTGGCCCAGCCCGTCCCTTGTGAACGGGCCTCTTTCATGGGCAGATGTCTTCCATAGTCAGGGTTTTGTCCCGAAGTGTTCTTGCGTAATTCTAGGATTGGAGGGATTAGTGGGAGCACGTGGAACAGCACGCGTACCTTCACCCTGGCAGCAACGCATTTTGGGGAGGTCTAGTCCTGGGTATATCTTCTGTGTAATTATTTGATAATCCCTAAATAAATTACCCTTATGGAACAGCAGCATATTCTCGATGCCACTGGAGTTGCAAACACTCATAGGCAACGGTAACTACTAAATTCTAAGAGGGCCGTCAGCCTGTCTGCTGTGCTATAGCAATAAAAAAATAATAATCATGACCTTACATGGACCATGTCTACACCACAGTAAATGTCTTTGTAATTTTGTTAATAACACTTTGTCAAATCAAGTTTATAAGTGAAGAAGTGTAACATAAAATCACATTATGAGGTTGGGTGTTATCTAATTCGACGCCGTGGCCCGTGCCAGTATCGGCAGGCCGTGATGAATGCGACCCATTCCACGCTTGCGACGCCCAGCTGCGGCGAAATGACAATTTCTCGCTAAACTGCTCGCTCAAATTGGATCCAGCTAGCTGGCGCGATAACGTCCATTACTGTTTAGAACGCAACTTACGCCACTCTTGCCGCGCATCTGCCTCGTTAAAGCTTTTTAGGGCAGTGTTCACATTCTTTTTTACTATTTGCATTTCGAAATATCATGCTGTCATTTCGAATAAGTGATATTTTTAAGATAAAATATACTGATAAGTGGCATGTTTCTGGTAAAGAGGGTGGTTTTTAAGGGATAGTCGTCCTTGAAAAGTGTAAATGCACAAGCATGTCGATGACAACATCGACGCATAAAGTGTGGCAGTGGCTGGCAAAATACAGGCCCGTTGATAGAAAGGGAGACATATGAGAAAAAAAATATTTCCTTGAAGTCTAGATTTCACTCAGAAATATATTGGATTGATGTTAAAGTTTCATGTGAATATAGCTTTAGATTCATCATGATACTGAATTGTTTCGTTTGACGCATTAGAATCTGTCGTTAACTTGCTATCTTTGATGACCATAAAACCGAGAAAATAATGTTTGATAGCCAACGATCTTGTTTATCAAGATGAAACACTGTAAAAAGTTATTTAAATAATTATTCTATAGAAATTTTAATGTAGGTAGTTTTAAAATTAATCATATTTTCCACCGATGAGAAGTATGGTGACTTAGTCATTATAATATAACCTATAATATTATTTGACACATATCTAGAGGTAGCTAGACAAGTCATTATAATAATAATAATCATCATTTATTTCGGAAACCAGGTTCCATACATAGTCACAAAATCATTAATTTAGATAACTAAACAAGATAACGAAATTAAATAAAATTAATATAATGATTCCATGCAGTAACAATAATAACAATATTAATCTTAAAGTAATAATAAACCAGAAAATAAAAGAAACATTAGATAAAATATAATAAATATAGACATTATGTTTGTATTATATAAATAGATATATGTGTGGTAGCGTAACATTATTTCTGACAAATCATAAAAAACTTTTTAATTATTTATGATCTATTGACAGTAATTTTTGGATATAAAATAAAATATTTAAATTAAAGACTAAATGCAGGATGAGAGCATACAATTTGAGGAAAAGAGACTTGGCTATATAATTGGAAAAATACTGAATTGAAAACTCTAGATTAAAATTAACCTAACAGTACCAATATCAAGAACTTACCTCTAGCTCTGGGTTTAGTTAACAGCTTCTGAACTATTTCATCATAAGCGCCTTCATGAGCAACTCCCGAGTCCTTAACTAATTTTTCTTTGACCGCAATGCAGATTCCATTCCTGGCCAGCAGCGCCTCGAGTTCTTCGAAAGCCTGCGATATAAGGTAGTTTAAAAATATCTTCTGTTTGTTTGTATTTAGCTTAAGAACACGTTGTCTCGGTGGAAATTAAAATACGGAACATTCGTAGGGAATCGTAAAAAGTGACAAAGCACGTATACTTTTCTTTTGATAATAAATACATACTCAGTTTATGGCGATATAATTGAGAACAACATACTGGTTATATAGAATATATTTGTACACCTAAATTTGTACCTCGAAAACATCATCGGTTGTTTCGATTATCAGTTATTATGACTAAAAATTTTTACTGTGTTATATAAACACCTGAACTAGGGACGGAAACAATCCGTGTGAAATTTGTTGCATCGTGGATGTCATCAGAATAGTTCCTTCCAGCAAATAAAAGGTAACATTTTGAAGTTCTAAAAATCATATTTAGCTAAACTTATTTCATTTATTGAAAATATTTCAGATAGAGCTGGGACGCAACGCTTCATTAAGAATAATAATTAAGAATAATGATTTCAAAATAATATATAGCAGAAGAATACGGCATTGAACGTAAAAAATCTTAAAATGGCTCTCCTATAAAATCACTAAAAGTACATTTAAGACCTTGTGCTACCAAAGGTGCGATATGTAAATTTGAATAAAAATAAAACAATTGTTTAGTTGAAGTTATCAACTAATGCAAAAAAAACAAATTAACACTATTCCGATAAATGCGTGTCAATTCAGTCAATAACTCAGACATTTCAAATTATACGAACTGCATGCAATGATGGTTGAAAATAGATTAATATTCGTCATGCTAATCGCAAAAGCGTGTACACGCTTGTGGTCAATTTATTAGCGTGCACTAATGTTCAATATGCAAATATCATATAACGAAGATGAAATCTCTAATATGTAATTTTGAGATAATACATAATTTGAATATTAAAATAGGAGAACATATAATTTTTAAATAAAAAAATTAAACTGTGGTATTATTAGTATTTTTTTTTTTGTTAGCAATCCTAGAGTTTGGATTTATAGAGGTACTGAAAATGGAAATAGAGATAAAACAACGCTAGAGACATTATGAGACGTAGGTTTAAGAAAAGGTAAGACTGTGTGGATATGGTTTAGTAAAAAAAAAAATAGTTTATAAGATAGAAGAGGAAAATAAGAGAAGGAGAAGATGTTGTGCTTATTTACATTGACAGTCTCCGTGGTGTAATGGGTTTTGATCGGCGGAACTCCTCCAAGTCTGGATATTTTATGTATACTATAAATTTAATTACAAAATAAATGTAAGTAATATATCAGTTGTCTAGTACCCATAACACAAGTGCTTTGGTGCTCTTATTTGGGACTAGAAGTTTGGGATAATTTGGGACTAGCGCTATGAAAGTTGTCAGAGTGTACTCATTTATTTACATAACACATATGTTAAGAGCAGACAAAAAGAATGATTTCAGACATACTGCCATACATTAGTTGCCTGAAGAGGGGAGAAAATCCAAAGAAAGAAGATGTAACTAAATCACCTCTTTTGCTAGTTCACAAATAAATAACGAAGCATTCCGTTTAGTTTAGTCAGATAGCAGTTGTCCTTTTTTAGCTCTTATTTATACAATAAAAGAAAGTGTTATCCAAGAAAAGCGCTATAAAACGGCGCGTAGTTGGTATCACCTAGTAACAGCACCCAACATCTTTTATATTGTAATGTTCTAATCTAGAGGATGTAAGCCAACGATTCTTGGAATGTTATAAAGCATCGAGGGCAAATTTACGAAATGAGCTACATAAATTACGACTCGACATACTCGTATGAAAGAAATAGTAGAAAGATCACATCTTTTATTTTCTGTCTACACCAAGATCGAGAGACATGAAGTGTTTATATATTTTTATAGGTATAAACATGTAGATCACTGTAAAGGATACGACGCGACGAAGCGAACATAACGATGTAACGTTAAATGTGTAAATAAAAATGATTAAAAATATACCCAAATCGGGCTATCGGGCCCAATTAAACTGAAAACCAAATACTTTTAGGCTTTACTTTTAATTTAATTTTATTACTACTAATTAGATTTTACCTTAATGCCATAGCTGGACTCTTCATAGATGATGGAAACATAACTCCAGCCTAACTTCATGACGATTTCCACCATCGCGCGTACTTGGTGCAGATCTGATGGTATTGTTCTCGTGAAGTATTCGAATCTTGCTTTGTTTGAGAGTTCGGGAGATGTTGAGAAGAAGGAAACCTACATAAACATAAAAATGAATGAATAAAGTCGAACGAAATGTGAACAGGACAAAGCGGCTGTTGGCGGAAAACCAACTCAAACTTCGTTTAAGGGAATAAACTCCGAGCACATCTTTGATATTGTTGGCTGTGAGGTCAAGGGACGTCGTGGAGGAAAGTCCTGAGCACATACTGTTTACCTCAGAATTTCGTATAAATACGTGGTCTCTGGCGGTACAGTTAGTATAGATAGTTCTCAAAATACCTGTGGAATTTTAAACAGCCTCAAAAGATTTGCAACTTGGACAGAAGTAACGCTCGACGCAGCCCCGACCACACCAGATATGACTTTCCTCAATGCTGTGGCGTTGCACGCGTATTCCGCGTCATCGATGTTGCTTATTGAACCTGAAATATACGTTTATTAATAATATAACCTTATGTAAATTGTATTTAATTTTGAAATAGAATGACAGTATTCATTTAACTTAAATTCATTGAATTAATTACAAACAAGAAGTATTATAATCCGTATAGGCCGTGTGGTCCCGGCCGATGAAAGAATAGGGCCACCCCAAATCATCCCAAGGGAGTCGTAAAAGGCGATTGATGGATTACTCTCCTTCTGCCAGCTTGCAGGCGGCGAAGGAAGGACACCTCTAGGTTTTCCTTTAGAGGTTGGGAGGTCGGACGGCAGTCGCTCTCGTAAAAACCAAAACCAAAAGGATTTGTCACGGATAGGGCGTCGCCGCATAATGACACACAGGAACTACGCCCGACTCCTGTGATAAGTGGACTAGGGCTGCATTGCCGCGGGCGAACACGGCTAAAGACATTAGCCCCATCCAACAGGAAACTCCGTTTCGCAACTTGGAATATTTGCACGCTGACTGGATGCGCGAGAGAGTTAGCCGATGTATTCTCCAGGCGGAGAGTGGCTGTGGCGTTCCTGCAGGAGACTCGCTGGAAGGCCAACAGATCTCGGTTCATTGGTAATGGCTACAAGCTTATATACACGGGTGCAACTGGTGGGGAAAATGGGTTCGCCATAGTGCTCTCGGAGGAGCAATTTGCCTCTGCCCTCGGCGACAAGTGCGTTGGTGATGAGGGCGAATCGGTTTAAGCTTACTGGGATAGGATTCGGGCGGCTATACTTGCTTTAGCGAGGGAGGTGCTTGGCAAGTCTAAGGGCGGACGCAAGTGTGACAAGGAGACTTGGTGGCGGAACGACTCAATTCAGAGGGAGACTAGGGCGGAAAAAGCCCTCTTTAAGAAGTAGTAAGCATCTAGCATCTAGATCTCCTGAAAATCGCAACGCATACAAAGCTGCCGAGCGCGTCACTAAGAAAGCCGTGGCCAGAGCCAGACAAGACCACTTACAACCACTGTACGATAAATTGGAATCGTCTAAGGGGCAGAAGCTTATCTATAAGTTAACGCGATCCAGGGTCAAAGCGGCACAGGATATCAAGCGGGCTGGTGAAGAATTCGTATATCATCTCTTACACGACAGCCTTGAAACCAATAAGAGCGATTCTATTCTTCTGGTAGACCGGAAAAAACAAACGGGGATAACAAAATTTATTTATTTAAAGATATTTTCTTATTTTTATAGATATTATAAAATAATTTCACGTTATATCCTAAAACTTGGAAGACAAATTTGAATTTCTGATAAATTAATAATCATGTAATTCCGGGAATTATTAAGTAATCCTTGAACTTAAATTATCTTAAAGGTTAGGCCCGGCCTTTTAGGCCTCAATTAATGCGATTACTCTGCCCGAGTTCGCTAGAAATTGGTTCAATGTTTATTGAAGTATTTATTAATTTTAGTAGTAAACAGTAATATAATGATGATATAACAGTGAGCTGAACTCGCTAATAGCATAATAACCCATATTCACTTAGTAACAGACTTACTTGAAGTTACTGTGCACATTTTAACGACAAGGCTCTATCCGTGGTTTTTTTTATTGCTGTAGGGCAGCAGACAGGTTGATGGCCCGCTTAGAATTCAGCAGTTACCATCCCATATGGGTGCTTGCAAGGCCAGTGGCACCGTGAACACGCTGCTATTCCATAAGGGTACAGGAACTTGGATCACTAATGCCGGAACACAACACAAAGTTATTATGTTTTCGGATGCCGATGACGTCGGCTTCCTTCCAGGTGGATGGGAAGGAGAAGTTTTCCATGGAGGCATTGAAGATGCACACCAGAATCAGCAAAAAGTGAATCGGTAGAATATTGAGCAGCGGGTTGGGGATTCCGTCGGCTTCGGGTGATTTCCGGGGCTTGAGGCCTTTGATCAGGTCCTGCACTTTTTTCACCGTACCGGCTCGAGTGAGTCTTCCACGGGAATGGAGAATCTGCGTTCGACCTCGGTGTAGATGGACTGGGTCGACTTATTGTTGATTGGGAACATTGCTCTTCTAGACTCTCGGCGAGACATTCGGCCTTCTCTTCGTCGTCAAAAGCAGCGGAATCATTGGGTCTCTCCAGAGGAGACATGTTCGAGAGAGTTTCTGCCGTCAGTGATCCCGCCAATCTCCAATATGAATGGTGCGTTGGCGAGATCTTCGTAAGCAGATTTTCCCAACGCTGGTTCCTGAGTTACAGAATGCGGGATACTTCCTCGGGAGTACCAATCGGCCGTCCTCGTACCAGACTTGCTGAGTGGTCTCCGCAATGACAGTTTGGAGGTGGTTGGTGAGAGCTTTTATCGCCCCTTCCATGTCCTGAATGGTCCTAATAGTTATATTAGAGTGCATCCTTGATCTTGGACCAGTCGACGATTGACTTGGTCTGAGTTGGTATCCTCGTGAGTTTCGATTGAGCAGAACTGCAGGTCTATTACCCAGCCCTTCAGTAGCGCTAAATCAAGAATGTTTGGGCTCCCGCCGGTATTCTGATTTGTCGGGTACCGGGTGGGGGACATGGGAGCTAAAATGCCAAAAAGCAACTCGTCTGAATGATGGATAAGGCTTATTCCTTTGGTGTTGGAGGGGAGCAATTCCAGCTCGTATGTTTACAGTTTAGGTCACCCGCGATATTAACCGAAGGGTCTAAACTGAAGAGGGACGCAAGCTCCGCCTGAAGTAGCGGGCGGTTGCAAGACAGATACGTGCAGACGATGACTATGGGCTGATGGCCTGTCATCGCTAATATGCAGGCAGAAACTTCTAGATGCTCCTACGGAGGCGTATCTAGCGGGGTACAGTGTAGCGACCTCTTCTTATAAATAATAATAATAATATAATAATAATGTTGCACAATCCATTTGCATGATTTTTGTGGTATGTCTACTTGTATGTTATTTTATTGTATTATTATTATTTTTTGACATTTGTAATTTTGATTTTTATTATTTAACTATTTTACTTTATTCATTAATTTATAATTTTTGTTATTGATTTATTTTTGTAATGTAAATAATGGACCATGTTGTTCGACAAATAAATAAATTATTATTATTAAAGCTGTTTTTGTCTCAGACGACTTGACAGCGACTACGGACGTCAAGGCATTCCAACCCCGTGGGAGTGGGGTCAATCAGCCGTGGCAGTGTGCTCGGAGACGTAACTCCTGTGAAGTGCGTTTCTGGCTCAACCGCTGCACGGGGTACAATTGAGAACCGCCACGAGTGGCAAGAGTTTTTTAATTGGGGTCTATTGACTTCACCGGTGAAGCCGATCGTATTCTAGTATACTACCGTTTCGGAATGTGTATAGCTGGAGGAGAAGAAACGGCGAAAGAAACTCCCCGCAACACATTTATTCTATGTGTAACATTTTACTGAGTGAATTGGGTGTCTATATGCTATGTTTTGTTTTTATATTGCATTTTTGACTTATTTTGAAAGCTAAAAAATTCAGTTATCATGTTTTTTGTTGAATGGTTCACTTTTGCATATGGGGATTCAAAATATCGCAAATAGGTGACTATCACCTCCTAACGGGAATACATTGAATTAGCAATAACCCTGTATACTCTCTTAGAGAGCTTAAAATTCACGCTATTGACAATGTCGTTGTGTTTTAGTGAGAAAGAGAGAATATGAGAAGAAAGAAGTCAGCAACAAAATGTCCAAGTCAGCAGCCATCATTAAAAAGGGAGCATATAAAATTAATATACAAGTAAAATTAAATAACATGACTGGAGTTTTGAATAGTAGAGCAATTTATAAACCTGTCAGCGTTAAGAACCGTTGGCGCCAATTTAAAGCTGTCAAGAAAGTTTTCAACCCGAATATTTCGTCTAAGTTTAAAATCAAAATTAAATAGTTCAGTTAACTTTGCTACATTTTATTTTAAATGCACTTTAAATAAACTTTATATTTCATTTACAACTTCAAACATCTAGAATAGAGCTAAGATTATTGACGAAGAAATGAAATACATATTCTAATTACAAATCATAAAAATTTAATAAAAGTTACATGCCATAGTGGAAATCGTAATTAAGACCTTTTTATTAGTAAATACTGGGTTGTCTGGAAGAAATCGCTATTAGCGATAAGGCCGCCCTTAGTGCAATATTGTTAACCACAAAATTTCAATGTAAATTAGTTTTATATAATGTACAATAAAGTGTTATATATATATATATATATATATATATATATATATATATATATATATATATATATATATATATATATATATATATATGTATCTATCTATCTACTTTTATAATAAGAACGGAGACATCTTGTCACTCAACCAGTACCAAAGACGAATAACGGATTACCTGTTTTACATTACTAGTTTAAAGACAGTAAAGCCTTCTTGCTGAATGGTTTGACACTGTTAGATTTCCCTTGCTGATCTAGAAAATCAGCTATCAGTTGATTAGTAAAAAACGAATTTAGCCACGTCAGTCGCTTATTTTGTTATTTTTCGTTCAGGGAAAGGATAGATCTCGGTAAGGATGTCATTTAGCTCTGTGACGAAGAAACTATGACAACGGTGAAGGATGACGAGAGACGATTCTGACTTCAATATCTATTAAACACTTGTGAGAAGAAGAAAATGTTAATTATTTTCTAGTAATTTGTACTTGTAGTAGTTTTTAGTACTTATGTATTTGTTTGACAGCTTGTCTTAATATTAACTTCATCTTACCTTTTATAAAATCGACAGCCATTTCTAACCCATAAGTATCTTTGTCACAATCGTCAAGTATATGAGCACCAATCACAACTCCTGGTATCAATTTGAGATCATTATTAATAATATCCAGCGTATATAGCATCGTTTCCAAAGCTTGTACTCCTCCTTGGGGCATCACAGGGCCGCAAGTCATATTATCAGATCGTTCGTGAACCATCATAAGACCTCCAATAACTAGATCGCCTTCTATAACAGCTTCTCTTTTGATTGGCCAGTGCTGATGTTTTTTGTCTTTAAGTTCCCCTACTTGATCATTAGACATGTTCACCCAATCTTTTTGATCCCCTTTATAAACATCAGCAAATTCCTTATCAATAAATTTAAGGTTGTAAATCGGATGACCATTATAATAATCGTGTTCTAAAATATCATAGTTTCCTTTATGTTTATGTCTGTGATGGTGCCTGTTAGTACTTCGTTTGTAGAAGATAGAATCGTCGGTTCGAAAGTCGGAGTGTTTCATTTCAGAAACTTGACATATAATGATGAGAAGTGGGAAAGCCAACCAGCTGTGGCCCTGATGCATGATCGACGTTGTTTCATTCCATTTGAATCAATTTTATCCATGATGATCTTGATGACATTTTCATCTGAAACAAAAGAAAAACTATAAAATAAACACAAAATACTAGAGAAATTTAATTTTTTCAGTACATTAGCCTGATAGATGATCAGTGACTTCAGATTGTTAAAATAAATTAAGATATTAAAGTATAAATTAAAACTGTAATGTTTTAAAGCATATAAACTTTTCTCGATCACTTTTCAAGCGTTATCGAAATACATATCGAAGAAGATCTTTTCATGAAAAATCCAATCAAGGATCTTCTAAATGTTCAAACATAGACAATGTGCAGGTCTACTCTTAGTTCTATACTTTTTCATAATAATCTATATAGTATAACCAAATCATAGACGCTACGATTATAGTCTAGAAGCCCTTATGAACATAACAAGTTACAATCCTGACGATTCCAAGAGTTGACAAAATTATGAATCATATACCCTTTTTTTTCATGCCTTTGAAGTATAGAACTGTTGGTTAAGATAGTCGTACTACAAGTTTATCTATATTCAGATTCGTCATGTACGACACAGACGATTCAATTATTTTAATATAGAAAACAAAAACGATAGGCAAGTTTTACCAAATAACGTCTAACTTTATAAGTTTGTTTGTGTTTGTGTCTGAAGACGATCCTCTTCCGCCGTAAATAGAATCAATCTTAGAAGTTTTAACGTGTCAATAACCTTATTCATCATATTGGCAGTTATCTTCGGCTAATATTGTTTGACGAATTATTTCTTTTAATGTACTTTACTCGTATTTTCCACTATCGCTTTTTGCATTAGTGCTTTAGTGAAATAATAAATAGCTTATTAATTAACAACACTGTCTGTTCATACGTATGCTCTATAAGGTTCTGTAGGATATTTATATGGTCACATGGTCTATTGTAAATATATTTATGTAAAAGCCTTTATATATATGTTTTCACTCCATGTGATGATGATATGCAAGTGATTAGTGACCATACTCAGTTATGAAATTTGCTACAAGTTATAAGGTAAATAACTCGACTTATCGCGATTTCATTATTGAAAGTGCTTCAGGACGCGATTAAAAGTTGATTTTCACTGAATTACATTCTAATATTTTTACTTGTTGAAATATAGGCAATACTTAGATCTAGACAAATAGATCGATTTATTTTTTGGCCCAATATCATAGGCTGTTGTGACATAGATTTATTTGCTTTAAACTTGGGAATTTTCCATACTTCTCAGAATTAAGCTTCAATTGTGACTGTCACAAGTTACAAATTTTGCCAATTGCTCGGCTATCATAGACACATTTTTAAATAAATAAAAAAAAACATTTTAAAGTAATATTTTCGTTATTATGTTGGTAATTATTCAAATCGGAAGCGGTTTGAAAACTTCTGTAATTTTTCAACGTCTTTATAACTTTTTGATTTGTCAACATAATGTAAAATATATGTAAAGAAAATAGCGTCATCATCATCATCATTCCGGCGTTATGTCCCGGTTGCAACCCATACTTTCGTTTCGGTGCCCGGGGTCCGCTTTCCGACTTTTTCTACTCCACTTCGCGCGATCTTCAGCATCCGTGGTAGTAAGCCCATTGGCACGCATATCACCCCTTACGAGGTCAAGCCAGCACTTTTTGGGTTTACCCCTTCTGCCGGGGCCCGGCAGAGGCGACATGGCCAGACATTTGTTTCCCACGTAAGCATCCGATTGCCGTAAAACATGGCCGAAACAACGGAGCCGACACTCCTGCAATTTATCTGCAATGTCACGGATATGAAGACTGTGTGTGATGTAAAGAAAATAGCGTAATCCATAAGAATTTATAGATGTTACATTTGACAGTGACATCTAAGAGAGCGGTGAGATATATCAACCTAAGAAAATAATACAGCGTTAATATTGTAAAAGAAATATGACATCTGGAATAAAGGCTTTAAATGTTGTTTTTTTTTGTTTTTACAGGTGAGTGATTAAATTATTTACGATAAGCGTGGAAAAACCTTGTATAAAAACGTTTTATTAATAAATTAAATTTAGTCTTCACAGAAAAACGCGATTGTCTTTATTTCATTTATCAGAGTATAATGTCATTATATAAATAGGTAAATAGGTAGATATTTAGTTATAAATCTGATAGAACTTAACAAAAAGACTCACGAAGTGATTACTCCAATATTTTGATACATGAAAGAAATATTATTTCTTTAGCAGGACAATCCATATTACAATAACATTATGGGGCACAACTAAAAAAAGGTGGTTTTTGGGATTAGTAAAAAATCTACTGCATGAAATGTTTTAAAATTTTGAGGATATATTTATACATAATTAAGGAATATACGCAAAATTTGAATTTTTATCGAGGTTTTCGCTATTATCCAAGTTATTAAAAAAACCTGCACTGCTGTAGCGATTGCGGCCTTCGGATTGTTAAAAAAATTGAAATTTAACAATATGGTAGACTGAAAAAAATTTCGAATTTTGCTCATAAATGAGATGATTTTTGCCCACCAAAATTATATTTTTCATACAATCAAAAACTGGAGAGTCATTGTACAGAGAAATTTATACAAAATAAGCATAAAAAATCAAAGCGATCGGATGATTTGTCTTCGAGTTACAACTACAGCCATTTTAAAAATGTAGTTTTGAGAAAAACTCAAATGATTGATTTTATTGTTTATATAGTTAAAGCTAATCTGCTACTCCAGGCCCATATAATTCACCTTCATCTTCTTCATATTGTGCCTGTTGGGCTGTTGAAGCTCTTCTACGTAAAAATATTATAATGGGTTGCGATGGCCATCGGGCCCTAACAATAACTCTGGTTGGCCCCATAGCAAAGGTAACTTTCTAATACCTGAGCGGCTACACTTTAGAAGACTGTAACTCAACAACTATTTGAAATATTCATTTAAAATTTTTAGTACAGACTTTCGAAATATTTAAAAAAAAATTGATTTTTTTTCGAAATTTCACTCTAGATGTGCCCCTCAGTTGGATAATATACAGTGTAATATTATAACATAATATTAGTGAATTTTCAGTATTTGCTGAGTATAAAGATTATGTCAAGATTAGTGGATCCCGCACAAGAAAAATTGTTTTCATACATTAAAAATGTTTCTTTGAGTAGTTTAAAAAAACTGACAGGGGAGGGCTACAATTAAAGTTGGCTGGCAGTGAATGAAATGTAGTGTGTGGTGTCGCAGTAGTGTGTGGTGTCGCACCAGAATAGCACCACCCCATCTCCTCCCTTGGGTGTCGTAAGAGACGACTAAGGGATAGAAAGAACGGAGGATGGGCAGCAGCATCTTTCCGTGAGAGCATCACCAACTGCGAATACTGCGATCGCCAACCCGCCTGCCAAGCGTGGCGATTATGGCAAAACCCCCCCCTAAAATGACAGATACACACAGGCCCCGGCCCCTAGTCCCCGGCGGCCCCGTTCGTGGTGGTCACGGTAGCAGCCACATAAGCGACGGGGCAGGGGGTGCGAAGAATCCCCGGGTTCGGATTCGCTACCAAGAACGACGACCTTTGGCCCTGGCAACATACAATGTCAAGACACTGCGGACCAACGAGAAGTTGGAGGAACTGGAGGAAGTTTTGAGCAGACTGCGATGGGATGTTGTGGGGTTATCTGAAGTCCGAAGACAGGGAGAGGACTCAATAATCCTAAATTCCGGAAATCTGCTCTACTTCCGGGAGGGCGACCAACTGTCCCAAGGTGGTGTCGGGTTTCTCGTTCACAAGTCTCTTGTGAACAACGTTACTGAGGTGGGGAGTGTTTCGACTAGGGTAGCGTACCTAATACTCAAAATTACCAAACGGTATTCGTTGAAGGTCATTCAGGTTTACGCTCCGACTTCGACACATCCTGACGAAGAGGTGGAAGCCATGTATGAGGACATCTCAACAGCCATCCACACTTCTAAAACCCACTTTAACGTTGTCATGGGAGACTTCAACGCAAAGTTGGGGAAACGTAGCGGCGATGAGTTGAGAGTGGGGCAATTTGGGTTCGGAAATCGGAACACCCGAGGCCAGATGCTGGCCGACTTCATGGAGAAGGAGGACCTGTATATGATGAATTCCTTCTTCATGAAGCCAGAACAACGCAAATGGACTTGGATTAGTCCCGATGGTGCCACCAAAAATGAGATTGACTTCATTATGTCGACCAAAAGACAGATATTCAATGATGTCTCTGTGATCAATTCGGTGAAAACTGGGAGTGATCACCGCTTAGTAAGAGGCACATTGAATATCAATCCAAAATTGGAGAGGTCTCGACTGGTGAAGTCTACGCTCCGACCTGCACCCATACAGATCCAAAACCCGGTAAACTTTCAACTCGAATTGCAAAACCGCTTCGAATGCCTCGGTGACTGCGTTGACGTGGACGAGTATAATAACAGGTTCGTGGAAGCTGTTCAAACGGCCGGGTCTAAATTCTTCAAGGCCAGCCGTTCAAAAAGAACCGGAAAAATCTCAGATTCTACTCTCAAATTGATGGATGTGAGACGTCAAATGACCCTTCAGTCCCCGGACGATGCTTCCCAGTATAGGCAGCTAAATAGACAGATCTCCAAGTCCTTGACTCGCGATATCCGCCGCCATAACACAGACTGTGTAAAGGCGGCTATAGAGCGTAACAAGGGCTCTAAAGTATTCGCACGAGAATTGTCTATTGGGCAGAGCCAACTGACGAAGCTGAAGACCGACGACGGCAGGATCGTTTCGTCTAAACCCGAACTTTTGAGGGAAGTCGAGAAGTTCTACGGACAGCTATACACGACCACACGGGCACCTGTTAACAACAAGGCTAAAGACCCAAGAGCCAAATTAACCCGACACTACACCGTAGATATCCCAGACGTCAGTCTGTACGAGATTAGTGTGGCCCTTAAACAGCTTAAAAACAACAAGGCGCCGGGTGATGATGGAATTACAGCCGAGCTTCTGAGAGCTGGTGGTACTCCTGTGCTTAAAATCCTCCAGAAGCTATTTAATTCCGTCATCCTCGATGGCAAAACGCCGCAGGCCTGGCACGGAAGTATAGTGGTGCTGTTCTTCAAAAAGGGCGACAAAACCCTTTTGAAGAACTTTAGACCGATATCACTTCTGAGCCATGTTTACAAGCTGTTTTCAAGGGTCATCACGAATCGTCTCGCGCGCAGATTTGACGACTTCCAGCCTCCCGAACAAGCCGGATTCCGAAAAGGTTTTAGCACCATAGACCACATACATACGCTGCGGCAGGTTATACAGAAGACGGAGGAGTATAACCAGCCACTATGCTTGGCGTTCGTGGACTATGAAAAAGCCTTTGATTCGATCGAGACCTGGGCGGTGCTTCAGTCTCTCCAGAGGTGCCACATTGATTATCGATACATCAAAGCGTTGAAGTGTTTGTATGAAAACGCCACCATGTCAGTCCGTCTCCAGGATCAGAACTCGAAGCCTATCCGACTGCAGCGGGGAGTCAGACAAGGCGATGTCATATCGCCGATGCTGTTCACTGCTGCGTTGGAAGATGTCTTCAAGCTTCTGGACTGGAACGGACTGGGCATCAACATTAACGGTGAGTACATCACTCACCTTAGATTCGCAGATGATATCGTAATCATGGCTGAAACCATGGAAGACTTAAGCCATATGCTTGATGGCCTCAATACAGCTTCCCAAGGAGTAGGTCTCAAAATGAACATGGACAAGACGAAGATCATGTCTAATGTCCATGTCGCACCTACCCCCGTAACAGTTGGGAACTGTACTTTCGAAATTGTTGACGAATACGTCTACTTGGGTCAAACGATCCAGTTAGGCAGGTCCAATTTCGCGAAAGAGGTCACTCGTCGAATCCAACTCGGATGGGCAGCGTTCGGGAAGCTCCGTAAAATCTTTTCGTCCCAAATACCGCAGTGTCTCAAGACGAAGGTTTTTAACCAATGTGTGTTGCCAGTGATGACATACGGAACGCAGACGTGGTCGCTAACTATGGGCCTTATGAGAAAGCTCATGGTCGCTCAGAGAGCAATGGAGAGGGCTATGCTCGGAGTTTCCCTGCGAGATCGAATCAGAAATGAGGAGATTCGCAGGAGAACCAAAGTAACCGACATAGCCCGGATGATTGCAAAACTGAAGTGGCAGTGGGCTGGGCACATAGCTCGAAGGACTGATGGCCGTTGGGGCAGAAAAGTCCTCGAATGGCGACCGCGTACCGGAAGACGCAGTGTTGGTAGGCCCCCCACAAGATGGACCGATGATCTGGTCAAGATCGCCGGGATAGGTTGGATGAGGGCAGCGCAGGACCGATCATCGTGGAGATCTTTGGGGGAGGCCTTTGTCCAGCAGTGGGCGTCTTCCGGCTGAAATGATGAATGAAATATGCTAAAGTTTGAAATAAGTTACGTGTTCAATAAGAGCCCAATAGCTTTCTGTTCATTGATGATAATGATACCCGTAACCAATCAGTATTCCACATTCTGTGAGCGTTGCCAATTCATCGTTATCATTACTGCGTTGACCTAATTCTCCGGGTCGTCGCTAACAGAGCGCAGGACGATAACAGGCAGCTGTCATATCAACATCCTGACGGAGGTCCACTTAAATTATTTTCAGAAAGGGATTTAGAATATTTAAAACGATTTAATCTGATTTTTTAAAAATAAATTTTATGATATATATTTTAAACTACGTATTTTGAAATCAGTTTTACCTTGCTACTATTTATATATAAATTTTACAAACTGTCTAGTAGAGAGGTTGTGTATCCTGAAACGCTTTTCAATTCGATTCTTAAAACGATCAATACACCTTTTTAATATGGAATACCTACCGCAAATTATGGAACTATTCCTGGCAATTGCTTTCTATATACACATACAAATAGTTTAGTTTGAATATATAAAATTAGACGTAACTGTGGCTGACTTTTATTGTCATTCATTTTAGCTAGATGATATATATATTTGAACAAAGCACTATAATACAAAAATCTAATGCTTAGTATAAATTAGAAAAAAAAAGTCGCAATTAGACTACTGGAGCAAAGAATATGGGTTCAAAAAATATAAATCTTCCTTAAAAATATTTTTAGACTTAAATTTACTATTATCTACATGAGCGTAGACTTAACGTTCATTGCTCAAACATAATGTGTTTGTTTTATAATGTTATTCTATAAACATAATGCACATAACTTATGGGTGGATAAAAAATCTCAGTTATTAATTTTATAGAGTATCTCCTGCGTTCCTTCTGGAGTTAGTAACAATTCATAAAGTGCCATCCAGACACAAAGTATGCAGCCGAGCGCTTGTGTTATGGGTTGTAGACAACTGATATTATTTTATTTTGTAAATATATATTTTACATACACATTACATAAATACTCGTACATTGAACAAAAGTTCCTATAGATAACAGAAATTCATTGATATAAATATAAATAAATATTTTTTCTAAGCAAAGAAGATCAGAAAATAACTGAAATAGATTTGAATTTTATATTATTGAATAATTATGATGAGAATAAATATGCGAACTATAAAAAATAAATAAATTTTATAACTCGTATACGAGCACATAATAAAATTGACTGAAGACTGAAAGATTAAATACACATAAAATATTAAAAAAATAAAGAAATAAAATAGCTACTACGACAAATTGAACTGACAGGGCTTAAAAGAAAGTAGAAGTCAGAAGAAATGAACCGAAAAATCCAAGTACTGACTACTCCAGCAATAGCCGTCCCTATTTAATAATAAAAAAAAACCTAAAGGGAAAACGTACCGCCCTTTGTATGTTATCATTTAAACTAGTAAAGAGTGTAATCCAATGTCAAACTTTACGACTTCCCGAGAAAGAGAGAGTTGCGATTCTGATTTCGGGTCCACACGGTTGAAATTCATTCATTTGTTCTCCAATGATAATACAATGAATATATCTACATTGTTTCTACCTCTCTTTATTTAAGTGGAAAAATTTAACAAAGTACTATACTATAGTGATATTTAACTTTTTATAGTATATATAAAGATGTAGACAATGTTTTTATTCTAGTGTAATAATGGTTTTATTAAAGCGATAATTCTAAGTCTTAAACAAGCAATCTTGAAGTCTCTAATATTCTTAGATTCGCTGTCTCGAAAGGTATTATGAAGGATTTGCGACATTTTAACTCAGGGATTTGCTGACCCAGTCTCCGTGTTCACTCTGTTTTTCAGCTTGTAAACTCGAAAATCCCGGGAAATCCCACCGGATTTAGGCACGCTCAACTATTGGCTTTTCGTGTTAAAATTATGGCTTGATGAAAATTTATTACAATACTGGATATTGCTGAGATTTGATATTTAGATAGCTTACGGTTGGTTCAGACGATTTTGTTGATTGACTATTTCTTTGAAAATGAATTGATAAACAACTAACAGAAAGTTTATAATGGATTGCGGAGTAAAATAAAACGTTGCATAATCCCAAGGAAATATCAATAATTGCAAAATAAAAGAGTTTGACTTTAAATTTATGTTCTAATATAAATCTATAGTAAATGTTATTCTACTTTAGTGATGTTACATCTAGTTATTTTCTGTCGGTGCTATGAGACACGTACTCTTCGAAGTTTGTAGTAAAGCCCTATTCGTATTTTTAGGCATCCTGATACAGATCCAGAAATAAATAACAAAAACAATTAAGTATATTATACGACGGGAGTTCATCAATAAATAGTGATAATGCGATACATTCTCTTGGAAATAAAAAAATTCTGGCAGGCATAGCCCAGACATTAGATATAATAATTATAAAAAAAACAATCAATTCTTTTTGTTTTTTATAAATATAAGTCATTTGTTTGTGTCATGTTGGAACGTGTTCTTAAAAATGGATAAAATTGAAGTTCGCGCGGCAATAGTATATCTCTGCTTGAAAAAATTTACTACGGAGCTGGTAAAACTTGTGTCCATATTCGTATATTCCGTAAATTCCATATATGTAAATATGTAAATAATAACTAACAACATTTCTTTCAATAACTAGCAACAATTGTTACGATAACTAGCAACATTTGTTGCGATAACTGGCTACACTGGAAAGAAAACACTAAAGACTATAAAAAGGCGTTTGGCGCCATTCTATCTATCATTTTATCAGTCGAAAAGAACAGCTAAATTCTGAATGTTCTCTGCAGTGAAATCTTAGTAAAACCTTAGTTATACCAGTAAATAACGTGCCCTTGTTGTAGGCAGCCACGTGCCTGTTGCCACAGCGAGAGCGCTTCTATGCCAGTTAAGTATTCTAGGCTAAATTATATTCTAACTCAGTAGCAAGCACGAACACGCGTCATCCTTAATAATTCGTTCAGATAACCAATGCCATGCTGGCAGTGATTTTGTTAGTGAGGCAAGCTCACCAATCTTGACCTACAACAAGATCTTGACCAATTTAGACCAAGGAGTGGTAATGGTCGATTACCTTAATTATGGAGCCACAATTACGGGGACTTTGTACGCAGGACAAATAACAAAGTTGCATGAGGAAATACGCAAGCGAGGACGTGGCAAACTCGCTGAAGTTGTTTGGTTTCACCAAGATAACGCCCCCGCGCACAAATCCAGAATTGTGATGACTGCTATTCAAAAAGTTGGCTTCGAATTGATGTAACATCCTCCATATTCACCAGATCTAGCTGCTAGTGATTTCTACCTCTTTCTGCGGTTAAAGAAACATCTGAGGGGCCATACATTTGATGATTGAAGATGATGACAGAGTAGACACCGTGGTACATGATTTTTAAGAGATTAGGAAAATTTTTATTACAAAGGAATTTTAACTTTAGAAAAAAGATATACAAAGTGTATAAACCTGAAAGATGACTACGTTGAAAAATAAAATAACATTTAATAAAAGATAATTGCGTCACTTTTTATTGAACACCCCTAGTTTAAAGTTCACTCATATGTGAGTAATAGCAAATCACGGAATTTGGCTGGATATACCCAACGCTAATTCCAATCCAATGGGATTTCGGCTCTCGATGGGATATTCTATAGGGATTAACTATAGTAAGGTTTTACCGGAAATGGGAATTGGCTTGGTTTTGGCAAAGTTTCTTGGATTAAGAAGAGTTTTTACATCTTACTCTATATATGGCTCGAGAAATTCAGGGAATTGTGATTTTTAAGGTACACTACGTAAAGTGCTATTATAAATATTATTATCAGTAGTCCTTGTTATTAGTGTCAACTTTTATACACTTTTTTTTATTTCACCACTGTCCTGGTTAAATTAAAAGCTTACAATTGGAACTCCTAGTTCCTGTTTTCGCGTACTTACATTTCCTCATTCCTAGTTGCGTTGGTTTTCTTTGGTAATATTTGTTAGTACTGACAAAAAAATTAAATAGACAGATAAAATATGACTACACTTGAATTGGATTTATAAAAAAGATTTCCAAGAGACGATCGATTCTGAAAAACAAATGAATAGTGTAATGTACAGTCTTGAATTAGTAAGAATTACATTAGTTGCTCCAAACAATTTCCTAAGTAAATGATGGAGTAGCACGTCTCATAAATACGGATAAACAACTTTATGTATACTTGGGAAAACATAAGAAATATAAATTATTAATTTTGTTTTAACTGGAAATATATAAGACGAAGATAGTTCAATATTATTTAACACTTAATAGATATTTAAAGTTTGAGTTTCATTTTTATCATTTATAAAATAATTCACTTTATTTAAATCGGCAAACACTCTTTGAATTAAGAATGCGCCATCTTGAATATAATTGTTTTGCAAGATGGCCGCCTTGTTGATTTATAGTACCACACCGTCTGCACTTGTGCCTGTAAAAGTCAAATTCAGTCGACAGATGTAGCTTAATTTATTTTGTAAAATAGGTATTTTATATCTTTTCTTGTGGTTCTTTGCACGGAAGCAGGAGTGTCACAGAACTAAACTGATGGAAAAGGATATGCTGAAGTTTAATACTCAGGATAACTCATGCTCCAATATTTAAGTTTTGGATACAAGTGTGATAGTGAAATAAAATACCATTCGCTTTTAAGATTGATATGTTCTATGCTGTAGCTAGGATTACTTAGTCGCCTATTATAACATCCGCAGGGGTCAGTATTGTTTCTTTTTTTATAATTGTCTAGAAAAATAAATATATTATACTAGCTGACCCGGCAAACTTCGTACCGCCATATTTTATTTCTATAGTCGCAACTGAGGAAATAAAACCCTTCCGGTAAAATCGAACAACGCCATCTATTGGGTGTATTTGCAACCTAGATGTCAAACAATATTGAACAATTTTATCGATGAATCAACGTACACCGCCATCTATGAGAACTTCATAAAACTAAACAGTAAATAAACACTTGCCTAGGAAACAATTAATTGATACATTTTATTCGTTTACAGTCACGATATAAGCGAATAATTGAGATGATAACTATCCTATCCAGTAAGTTAGACCAAAATACGGGTACATGTGAAATTTGATTGAAATCGGTTCAGTAGCTTTGGAGTTTATTGGCAACATACATCGTGACACAAGATTTTTATATAATATAGATAACAAATTTTGATCATAGAAATTTGTTTTTATAGGGAACACTGCTATTTTCCCTACCATGAAAGTATGATTCAAACAGTACCTTTGCTTAATCTGTGAGCTAGCAGGAGTAATCTGACTATTCTCTTTTATGAAAGACTAGACATATACAAAGCACTATTCTTCATGCTTGCCACGACCACAGAGACAGCGCAATAGACATAAATTCTAAATACAATTTTCCAGGAACAAATAGAAAATATAAATTCAGCAAACGTTATTCTTACGAAATATTTTAACCGAAAAATATACCTTATGGTGGGAACGTTCCTGTAATTAATGATGCCAGATAATGTAGGATTTATTTTATGTTGCGTGCAGTTAAATAGGTTAACTTGAAATATGGGATGGGTTTATATGGCCTAAAGAAATGTGGTGAGATATTTAGCTGTTATTAAGTGCGCTTGTTAGTGAATTTATGTGGTAATCGGTATTGAATAATTGAGAGGTGCCGTTTCTATTAGAAACAGATATCTGATTAAAATGCTGTAAGGAACACAATTCAGTTGGGCCATGATACCTGTTATTTACATAATAAATAAGCAAATGACAACTGAAGCGTTCATAAAATAACTAGTGTATCATATATGTATGTAGTGTGTACATGATGTTGAGTATGATGATATGTGATTATAATCGAAGTACCACGATCGCAAGGTTTGAATTCGATAGCTAGTAGTAATTTATAGGCGGTGATAATTGTTCACAAGTGAGCCGTCAGCTTCAGAATTTAGAAGTTACCGTTGCCTATGGGTGTTTGCAACACCAGCGGCATCGCGAACACGCTGCTATCCCATAAGGGTATGCTATCCAATAGAATAGAATGGGTATATTAAGATATATTGTCTATAAACTATATGTTGTGTAAAGGCACAGTCAGCCTTTCCAAGTGGCAACATTTTTATTTCTTTATTCATAAATTATTAGAATTTAATCTAGAAAAGATTAATAAGTAATTTAATTTTATCTTAAAATTACTAATAATATTTTAAACTAAGAATGTGTCCAATAACTCTTTTCTTATTGTTTCTATTTACGGGGAAGATATGTTGGTCATGTGTTCTTCATTTTTAATGTATTTTAGACACTGCAGTACACTTTGCCACTACAGTTCTATAACACTAATTCAAAAGGTTTGATCCTTTTGAGTCTTCTAACTATGTCCGTGTTGTCGAGGAGCTGGATGGCCTCGACATTGACGTGGTGGTGATAAATCACATCACATAAAAAATATCCTGTTTAGTCATTAACAAACGCTTGAAATAAAAACAAATGTATCTATATTCCTTTCATACTGTTAGATACGAATAAATTATATCTTTAGGTTCAAACAGTTTTTATACAAAGTCCCTCTATAGTCGAAACCAATGTAACAGGATAGAAATTACATTTTCAATTGAATGCGTTCGTTGTTAACTATCTACAGAGACATATTCCCTATGGGTCCCTATTCCCCCTTTGTGTCGACAAATGTGGACGTAAATAACAGTATATTAAAGGTGTGCAATCAACACTGAATGTATTGAACTGTTTGAATGGCTATGTTTCTACAATGGCGTTAATAGATTATTTACTAATACCTATATAGGCTATGTTATAATTGTTGGTTTCGATTGAGTTATAAGTATAATAATAATAGCTTTTAAATAATAAAAATTCGCAGTAATAAATGCACTCAATACAGGGAGTGAATGAAATGAATCCAAATTCACCGGCCCTAGTACAATCCTGCGTAGCTTCCTGGCTTAGAGCGAATTCGAAGGGGCTGCTGTTGCTTACTTTTGCGAGACCGTAATGTCTGTAAAGGAGGCGATGTAGCAGAGTCGGAAGCTGGTGTGTCTGCTCCTGTCTGCGCAGTCCTAGACGACGGCGTCGGAGAGAGTCAAACGACCTCTGACCGCCATAGATAGTGGTCGCAGGCGGCCACTGTAGATTGATGCAAGAGAGTGCTGGGAGCTGCTCCATGACACAAGAGGCGAGCCGACGGCGGCCTGGGTGACGCGATCGGCGAGCCAGTTTATCCATGGGCCGCGGCCATAGGCGACAGGGCAACAGCTAGATTTTTGGTGGTTGGTAGTCGGATTATTTTTCCCACATACTCCCCTATCACCTCGGATCAGGGGCACTTGTCAATGAGTTTTTCTACTAATATGGATGAGGCACTATAATACCATACATGAACGAGTGAAGCTTTACAAATGAATGTAAGGGAAAAAAACAAATCCGTAAAAAATTATTTGCATTAAAATTTAAGTGCTATATCACCTTGGCAATGAGCACGTGTACCACTTGAGTACATAATATGTACGTCGTACACAAGAATTCAATCCTTTTAATATATTCATGTACGTAGTTTGCTTTCAAAGCTTCATAAATCGTAAAGATTTAGCCATGCAATACCACCGAAATGGGATGCGACTGTCCCATTCATCCACATTTTTGGCCGTTGTAATACCAGGTGTACATTGAATACACGGCTAAATGCTTTTATCCAACTTTTATCCTTGGATTTTGTTCTTTGGACACTGGTTTTGAGTCTTTGTACTGAATTCTTTTTAAAATTGTAGTACATTTTGTAAAGATTTTTGTATATAGTTTTCTTCAAAGCAGAATTTTCAGGGCATTGGTTCAATGAGACTAAAATAAGCTAAAATGAAATAATAAACCCTTTCTTTTGTTAGATAATGAATCATTATTCAATTCATGGCATTTTACCGGTTGTATTAAAATAACTTTTTTATTATCTAAACATCTGAATAAACTTTGCAGTAAAAGCTATAACAGCTATCAAAAATTTCCTGTCACCGCCTCCATGTATTTCTTTATAATTATGAAAACGTCTGCAAATTAATATATCCGTGCAGGGGCGGAGAAAGAATACTAACCTCAGTGGCCGGGGTCGGCCTGTCGTAAAAGGCGACAAAACAACCCACCCTAGCTACGTGGTAGGGGCCAAGCCCGTCTGGATGGCGACCACCTTTGGTCTTAAGTATGCCGCCATAATAACCTTGTGTTGTGTTCCGGCATTAGTGACCCAAGTTCCTGTACCCTTATGGGACAGCAGCGTGTTCGCGATGCCACTGGCGTTGCAAACACCTATAGGCGACGGTAACTGCTGAATCCTAAGCGGGCCGTCAGTCTGTCTGCTGTCCTACAGCAATAAAAAAAATTAATAGATAATGCTAGTTGGGGAAGTGAAAGCTTAAAATGCACTGCTATGATAATGATCCTGATGCAATAAAAAAAAAAGAAAAGTAAATATTTATTGATAAATAATGACGAACAATTTAGTTTGTAAAATAAATTACAACAAATATAACTGTTAAAAATATTTACGTCTCTTCTCGGCCAACGTAAGCATTCAGCGTGGTGCTGTGTTGAAATTTCAACACAACACTGGTTTTCAGTGCCCATCTGCACATTTACAAAATATAAATAAAATTTAAGGGTCTGTTTGTAATATTAAAATAACTGCTTTTTACTAAGTGCATTCGGACGCATACACGGTACATATACCAAAACAACATTTTTTACAATTTTTGTCTGTTTGTTTGTTCCGGCTAATCTCTGAAATGGCTGCACCGATTTTGGCGGGACTTTCACTGACAGATAGCTGATGTAACAAGGAGTAACTTAGGCTATTTTTATTTTAGAAACAAAAATTAGTTTTTGTTAAAAATGATCAGTTTCGAAAATTTTTAATACCCAATTTAAGTTGACTTCCGATTTATATCAACAATCATATGAAATAGGGTTCAGCTTAGGCTGTAGAATGAAGGTTGAATTTTCAATTTAAGTTAAACTCAGATTTATGTCATCAATCATATGAAATAGGGTTTATCTTAGGCTGGACATTGTAAGTTGAATTTCCAATTTAAATTAAACTCAGATTTATGTCATCAATCATATGAAATAGGGTTTATCTTAGGCTGGACTTTGTAGGTTCGAACGTTGCATTCGATAATACTGACTGTTTGCATATTTCATTTATATTTTAGGGTTTATAGGGTTTTTAATCCAAAATAAACCTTAAGATATATCCAAAAAATTCTGCCTAAAGTCACTGTTCCACGCGGACGGAGTCGCGGGCACAGCTAGTTTACAAAATATGTGTCTTAGACCCACATATGCTATCTGAAATTACTAAAGTATATATTTTAAAGGCATAAACAAAAATAATAAATTTATAAATATGTAAGTCACTGCTTCTTTCCCTTTATGTGTACAAGAGGTTAACCTATTGAGCCTATGTCTATTGCGTCTTCCAGTTTGGCGGTCTTCATTAAACATATTTCATGTTGGTTTCAAGGTAAGACAGTATATCAAACTAAAAAAAATAATTTTAAAAATATCATATCAAAATCAGTTAGAAACAAAAGTCGAACTTAAGTAGTAATGGACCCAATAGCTTTAGGTCTAACTGAATATTGAATAAGATAACAATCATGTGACGCATAAAAGCGAATTTAAAGAATTTTTTAATACCAACTACTACATATACCTCGACGGATTGGACACGAGAAGATAACTTTATTTAGGTAGACAACAATATTTTTATACAAAACCATGGTAGGTCAGAAACAAAAATTAGACAAATATGAATTGGAGAGAAAGTAAATTAAATTAGGATACATAAATATTGACACATTTCCAAAACTTCTTGAAGCTATTTTCGTAATTGACAGCCTTGCTATAGCTTTAAAATATACCTATAAAATACATAACATTCTCCAATATTTACTGAAATGAAGACGCGGCAGCTCCTGATTTACATCATTATCTCACCCTAACTTTGCTATGGGTATGAAATTACAGTACACAATGAGTTGAAAATTACAGACCTACCGTTAATGAAGATTTCGTTTTTCCATTTTATAACTTCTTTTGCTGCTTTGGGATACGTTTAAGAATGTTAACATTATGAACCTTTGTATTGTCTTTGACTAAATACTCAGTTCCACTATTCTTTTGAGCTTTTACATTTTTAACACTGTCCATGGTCTTCAGCATCCTTGATTAATGTTTTTGAAAAATATTTTATATTATGTTGTTTACATAGTTGAATATCTTTTCTTTATTTATAATAGTGAGTTTTTGTATTGTATTGCCGTTTTAGCGTTTGCAACCTATTATAATATCTATTAAATTAAGCTGTGTTTCTCGTAAAGTTTAATTCATACTTAATTAATTCGAATTAATACTATTTAATCATGCTCCTTATGGAGCATATTACCACAATACACATTATTGTGTAAAAACTAATACCACTCTTTTTTAAACAACTATCATAAAAATTGAAATTTGACTCTAAATTTTTACAAAAATTTAAAGAAGAAAACACTAGTGAATAATCCGACAAAAAGATTACCACTTGAAGAAATACAACCAATAAACGAACATGCTCCAAGGGTTGTTAATAAAAGAGTAAGTAGGCTCTCATTAGTCCCACTAATTCGATGAGACCACGTTTGCACTTGACAGGTGCTCGCTAAATCAATTATTCCATCAAAGGAGCCCTTGACAAATTGATCGAACTTACTTAGTTGTTCCAAGACTAGTGTTGTAATGGAGCCCAAGATTTCGAGAATTTGAGATACTAATTTTATTGAAATAATATGGATCCTAGAAAAACAAGGTAGAAGGTTTACACGCTAGTCAATTAATTAATTAATATGAAATGCTTATTTTTATTTTGGTGTATAATTTTAATAGACGTCTTTAATTTAATCTATTTTATAATTTATGGCCAGATATCATACTTGCTGTATGAAAAATAAATTAGTAACGAAGTTTATTTCTATTATACAACATTTTATGGAGATTCATTCATATTCATTATAAAAAGAAACGTTTTGTGGGAACCCGAATCACCGAACATTCGTATAACAGCCTATTACGTCACGGTGGCGTCTATTAAAGGAGTCGCAATACCTTTAAATAATAAAAAAATGTCGGTACGAACATCTTTTGTCATCGAAATGGACGATTAAATTTGTTGCACAAATATGTTGTTACCACGTCTAAATTACATAAATTCTGTCACATGTTTAATGTAAAATAATTGTAACAAGTTTATTCATTATGTAACCATTCATATACCAAAATGAACTTAACAAAACATAGATTCTTATGACATTAAAGTTTATTCAAAATGACCTCCGTGATTTTGAATACAAGCCTTCAATCTGCGCGGCCAGTCGTCTATCGCAGCACGAACGAGGTCCATGTCAATATCGGCGGCTGCCTTAATCAAGGATGTCTTGAGTGGCTCCAAATTGGGATGAGGCTTTGAGCACGCCTTTTCCTCCAAGTGTTGCCATATCTTGTAATCTAACGGATTCAAATCTGGACTGGAGGAGGGCCAGTCTTCGTGCCGGATGAAGTCGATTTCACGCGCCGCCAGCCAGTCTTGTGTGCTCTTCGCTCTATGAGCTGGCGCCGAATCTTGTTGGAATACCCAGTGCCTGTTATTGAACATTGTATGAGAAACAGGTTCCACAAGGTTCGTCAGGACTGTATTTTGATACACAACAGCATTCGTTTTTACACCTTTCTCACAAAAATGTACCTCTGTTAAGCTCCAATAAGAAACTCCCAACCATACCATGAGCGAGGATGGAAAATGACCTCGTTGGACACGCAGAATACGGTTGCTCGCTTCTTCACTACTGTGTGCGTACACCTTATCATTTTGTTTGTTGTAGCTCTCTTCTACGGTAAACATTTTTTCATCCGAAAAAAGAATTTCCCGATATTTTTTTCCCGCGTACCGCTTCAACAAAGCGCGGCATCTCTTCAGTCTCAGGTCCATTAGACGAGCATTCAAACGATGTCCTGTTTTTCTTCGATATGTCCGAAGCCCTAAGTCTTCATTTAACACCCTTTTCACCGTGGTTCTGCTTAACCCCATCTGAAGGGCCAACAGTTTCTGCTTACGTTTGGGATTTCTTTGAATTCGTGCCTTCACAGCTTTTATCACTGCTGGAGTCCTAACAGACCGAGGGCGACCACTTCTTGACCTGTCATCTACACTAGAGTCTTCATTGTATCGTTTGATGGTACGATAAACGAATCTTTTGGTTATATTCAAATTTTTCAGTATGTTAAAAATTTGAATTGGCGCGTAACCGCAACGATGCAACGCATTAACTGCAACACGGTCTTCTTTAAGCGTCCACTCCATATTTAAAAATGAGTAAAATTCTAAAAGTATACATTTTTATTTTCATGAACAATTCGAAATTCGAATTCAATAAACTTTTTTTGTGGCCAGCATTCTAAAAGAAAAGTTTTTACTGTGAGAAAATACTTATGACCTGACTAGGTATATATATATATATATATATATATATATATATATATATATATATATATATATATATATATAACAGAATATCATTTTAAAAACAAAATGATATTTTTAAGTACTCTTTTGTAATAAATATTCTCCTACTAGTCTTTTTTTCATTTGTGTAACCATTATTATTATCAGCATTAATTCATGCCAACTTCGTTACAACTATTACACCAGTTCTGCGAGTTGAGGCTTTGTGATTTCAACCTAGGTTGATTGGTACGCAGGTGATGGCTTCTCGGCGTTGTTTTGTTAATTGATGCGTAATTGTTTGCTTTAGAAGTGTTGGGAGGTAGTGTGTTTGTTATTAAACATTTAATCACAATCGACTGATTATCTGACTAGATATTTAAACTATTTTTTTAGAAAACTGTTAAATTAGGTACACGAGTCTCAAGTCCATTTGAGAGTAAGTGATTACATTGAATAACAGGAAGTCTTTAAAGATCATTTTTCAAAACATTATAAGTTTAAACAAAAATATTGACGGCTTTCAAGATTTGCTCAATCGTTCAAATATTGAATGGGACATACTGGTGCTCACTGAGTGTTGGTTATCAAAGAATGCTCTCATTCATCACACTGATTATTCTGACATCATTATTGTAAGTATTACAACCATAAACATGGGGCACAATTCTACGCACGTGAATGGGCTTACATGTACACACACACACACCAGGCACGCAAGCTCTCAAAAACACACACACACAATATTTGTATAACATAGCTACAATTTACATAGATACAGATTTTTTCTAGTTTGGAAACAGGGGCTAGCATAATATAATAAAGTATTGTCACTTTTGTCTAAATTGATTGTAACGTGTATTTGTTAAATATTCTATTGCTGTTGTATAAATGTTATTATTTATATTATCTTTTTAAATAAATTTTAAAATCATTTAATTACTAATCAGTTAATATGACATCTTTTTTTCACTAAATTATATTAGTTGTTGATATAACAGTGCAACACTATTGCCTTTACTAGTTTACAGGTTTGCTGTTTACAATATCAGAAGCTTAAAGCTTAGGTACCGATCTAGTTATTCGGGTATTGGGACAAATTAATATATTAAGCCATATCTATTTCATCTATTTCCTTACAGAAATAACATCTCTCATTTTTCTATATAAATAATATCCGCTATTTTTAATGTACATTAAATGACTTGTTTACCATTTCATGTGCACGATATTGAATTCTACATTTGCAAACATATAACAACATTATAAAAGTTACAAACTAAATCTATTTAAATTGATCGACACTTAATAAGAAATTGGCTAAAAAGGATAAATTTATGTGGACTGCGCATTATAAGAAAAGACGTATATTTATCATATATTAAGTGAATAAAAATTGTTGAGGAGTCTGTTATAAGTACCTATGGCAGTTCATCGTCAGGCATCCCAAGGGGTTGGCAGCATTCCAAAATATAATGGGTAAGCTTATTTACTAAGGTAAGAAACTGCTCTCCAGGTTTCTTGTAAGCCCCTCTGACCTCAAATGATGCAAGAACGTTTCTATTATAACTGGCTTGAACTTACACTATTTTAACCGGCTGTACTATTAAGACTGAGTAACATAAACAAGTTTCTTGACGCTTCAAGGATTGTTTGCATAATCTATTTAGTAAACACAAAGAAAAACTTAAAATTAAAACTCTCACTAGAACTGTAAAATAAAAAAGTAATAACGAAAATTGTTTGAAGTTAAAATTGAAATTGTTTTCTAGGTCAGTATACGTAAAATAATTTTGAGCCTCTTGTAAACAGATTGAAATTACATAATTAAAAATACGCTGGATAACATTTTGAATTATGAAAACTAATCGTAATTGTGTTATTATATGTAGTTGTGTTATATACAAAAGTAAAATAATTAATAAAATATTGTTAAACCCTCAAAACTAACTAAAATTTATAAATATATACATACTAGCCCTTACCGCCCGCTTCACTGGTCGAATAACAGAATTCAAAAACAAGAAGTTTTCGTACGCATGTGCAGTTTATTTTGAATAAAGAAAATGAACTGTTTAAAAATTTGGGGTTATGTTCTTATATGCGAAAAATAAAAATCCCAGAACTCGATCGCAGCACCACCTACTGAGTCTAATTGCAAATCTAAACCATTCTCGAATCCACTTGAACACACACAAAAAATTCAAAAACATCGGTCAAGCCGTTTAGGAGGAGTTCAGTGACATAAACACGCACATAAGAATATAGGAAAAATAAAAGAGATGGACGTTTTCGACATAAAAATTATTTCCGCTCACCCTGCTGTTTGTGAAGCGCTTAGCGGAGTAATGTAGAGCCCCAGGACACTCATCTTTTAGTACGAACAATGTTTCTTCGCAAATTTGAAGCGCTCGCCTCCGGGCGCGCCTCCGGGCCACACCCGCGTCCAATCACTACACGGGACCGAAGTAAAGGTGTGCTCATGACAATCGCTAGGATGATGGACGAAAAGCCTAAAAATAGTGCTACCTAATTATATTACAAGTTCCTTCAAAAGTTAAAGAAACAGATATAAATGATACGATAAAAGAAAATAGAAAAAAAAAGTTTTAATAAATTTTAATTGGTTTTTAAAGAAACAGCTGTCATTTGACATTTTAGCTTCACAAGGAAAACCGAACTAGTAAAACTAACACACGGGTAGCCCTATTCTTGGCTAGGATTGTACACGGTCAATTACTCCCACACCTTATTATAAACAATTTTTGAAGTGAAAACTGTTTTAGCGGCGTTGTGCACTTTTTTGTGATGGGTTAAAAATGTTAAACTCGCGTCAGGACACGTGACTTGATCGAAAATTCGTAAGACGTGCATTACTTAAACATATCTATTCGAATTGCGACTTTAATATAATGAAATACAGTTGAGTTTTTTTTGAAGTGAAAACTTCTTTAGGCGCGTTGAGCACTTTTTGGGAGAATAATTTTTGGTTTGTAAAGAAGTGTTAATGACTAATTTAAACTTTAATCCTTGATATAAACACTTCTTTATAAACCAAAGATAATAATCTAATAACTCGACGATCTGATTCAAGTTACTTAGTTTTCACTTCTATCGGCAGTCCCCAAAGACTGCCCCGTATGTTTTTTTTTTGCATCGCATGGTTTCTTTCACATATGTACGAGTATATTATATTAAACCAAGTAGTAAAATGTTCTAATTAAAAAAAATAGTGTGTGTAAAAGGAAGCGTCCGCTCGTAAATACTGTTTGCCTGACATTTAATTCCACATTTTGTGAGTTCGAACCGTCTAGCTTCCTCGCTAATGTTTTGGAAATAAAACCGTTTGCACGGAGAGAAAGGTTTTATGGTAATATTTTATTTTGTTCTCGCAAACTTGCGTTATTAGCCCTTTTAAGCCACACTCGCTAAACTAAATGTGGTCATATTTTGCGAACATGTTCATGTTGGAGCAGCAAAAATGTTATAATGGAAAATTCTATTTTTAGATAGTAAAAACATCTTGTTAGCATCAATCTTCTTCCCGCCCTTATCCAATATTATATGGGGTCGGCATAACATGTTCTCTCCTTCCACACTCTTCTGTTAGCCATTATCTCAACATTTCCCTTTTTATCCATATCATCTATTACACAATTCATCCATTTTCTATTTGATCTATCTCTCCACTTATATCAATCTACTTACTCTCATTTCTTTAATTTTTCCTTGTTAAATGGTATCCTTCTCATCACATGATCAAATCACGCTAGTCTGTTAGCATCAATAATAACTTTAAAACACAAAAATACTTGAGCATAAAATTTTCTAAACTATTTTTCACAAGTTTGAGGATATCTTTAATTAATAGACGAATTATTCGTAACATTGAAGTTAAACAATGGCCTTTTGTATAGAACGTAGGTGTTATTAGTTTACTTGCCCCATAAGTGCCATATCGTAGGGAATTCTGGACACCGAAATAAAATATGAGATAGTGATAAATTGATATCAATAACGATATTTAAATATTTGTTGTAATTTAATAGTTCCTAAGGAAAGACGGGTTATACAATGTCTAGGACGTAGGAAGTAGTCTCTCTAATATCATACAACTGTATTTATATATTTTACACAGTTGAATGAAATATTAAATAAATTAAACCTTAATCAGTATTTTTATAGTACAAATACAATATTCCAGTTGAAATTCGAAATACCGTAGATCAATTATCATTTTTCATGATGGCATTAAAAAAACAGCAATGTATTTTTCCAACATTGCTCGTCAGGTTGATCTTCTCCGATGGAAAAGCATCGGACTACATTAATGTTTTATGATCATAGAAATCATAAAAAAAGTATACTTTAATGCATACAAGTTATTTATATTAAGTGGTACATTATAAAATTAAAAATACTATGGGCCATCTTTCGAGAAGTACGAGACAACCTTTGAATTGATAGAAATTCATTGAAAAAGGAAAGTAATTCGTGCTATTGCAATACAAACTGTTAATTATAATAAAAATAACAAAAAAAAAAATAGTAATTTTATAGGAAACTATGCTTTTAAAATTATCAACATCAAAAAAATATATTTCTTTCTTTTTGAAGAAACATTACGTACGGCGTGATAACAAACGATATGCGGTACCCTTTGTGATCTCGCTCCACCCCGATTTGAATACGGCAGTAAGTGTTTGATGTATGGCCTTGATATGGTTGACACGACTTCTACATTGCGTGACGTTGTTGTAACGTAAACGTGACACATTTCGGAGTAGCGTGTGTAAATTTTAGATTTTAACATAATATATATCATCACTATTTTAGATGAAACTTGGAGTGTTTTGTGTAAAAATGTATCCAAAATAAATTAATATGACGTACCTATTTGATTTTCAAGACACTCTGTTAACTTTTTTAACACTGAAAGCATTTTGAAATTGTGAAAATAATAAAACAAAAGTCATTAAAAAGTAATACGCACCCAAACTTAAAGTTCAGAGTAGCTTTTAATTATGCAGATGTTAAAACTTTTAGTGATAAACATTTTTGTTCTATACTTTCGTTTTTTACCTTTGATTTTATGACTTAATAAAAAGTTATTATTCTTCCTCCGCAGTAACAAAATCCTGAACGTTTATTGCAATTTTGATTACCTTTAATTTCGTAATTATTGTCAAATATCCGGATGACCGAGCTTTGCTCGGTATTTTTTATTATAAATTGTGTTTTTTGGAAATTAACAATTGATTTTCTTAGTCTAACCTCAAAGCAAACACTCATTGCCTTCGTTTTACTTAACAACGCCATCTGCTGGAATAGCTTTAGTGTTGTTGTGCCGTTAAAGCAATTTAAAAAAAATAGTATTATTATTCGCCGATAGATGTCAGGAAGAGTCATTTTTCAGTTTAAATTGGGACTACTCAAACGCCACCTTTTGACATTTTCTAGAAATGATTCCTAGCTAGATCGATTTATCGCCCCCGAAACCCCCCGTATACTAAATTTCATGAAAATTGGAGCCGATTCCGAGATTGCAATTATATATATATATATATATATATATATATATATATATATATATATATATATATATATATACAAACTGCCGTTAGGGTGCCCGGGGTCCGCTTTCCGAATTTTTCTACTCCACTTCGCACGGTCTTCAGCATCCCTGGTAGTGAGCCCATTGGCACGCATATCACCCTTTACGACGTCAAGCCAGCACTTTTTGGGTCTACCCCTCCTGCCGGGGCCCAGCGGAGGCAGCATGGTCAGACATTTGTTTCCCACGTAAGCATCCGGTTGCCGTAAAACATGGCCATACCAAAGGAGCCGACACTACTGCAATTTATCTGCAATGTTACGGACATGAAGACCGCCGCGAATGCGGGAGTTCCTAACGCGGTCCTTCCGCGTCACTCCAAAGATCCACCGCAGTATATTCATCTCCGTGACACGCAGTTCTTGCTTGTGTCACTCTAACACCGGCCACGCTTCACAGCCGTATAAAAAGACAGGCTTAATGATGGTCTTACAGACCTGTCCCTTAAACTTTACCGGCATCTTGGGATCACAAATGACACCGGTTACCTCACGCCATTTGTCCCACGCGGCAGCAATGCGTGCCTTGACGTCGCAATCGATATCACCAGACGCATGAAATAGAGATCCCAGGTATTTCACCTGGTCCGCGCGCTCGACCGTGTCGCCGCCTATGCGTACGGGTGTGGGATCTGTGGAGTTACAGGCCAAGAACTCGGTCTTCGTCATATTAAGCTTCAGACCACCGTTCTCAAGCGACTCCTTCCATGCCTTCACACGTCGCACCAGCCTACCCCTGTCTGAATCTGTCAGCGCGATATCATCAGCATACATGAGCAGCCACGGGGGCTGCTCATGTGAGTTTCTGATGCTGTCTGACAATGCGTCTAATACCACACTAAACAGAAACGGACTAGGGATCCTTGGTGCACCCCGACGGTGATGGGGAAAGGTTTTGTGTTGCCAACAGCGGTCCGAACTACGGAATCGGAGTCACAGTACATGTCTTGGATGATGTCAATATAGGCTTCTGGAACCCTTTTAGATCGCAATGCCCACCAGGTTATCGCGCGAGGAAAACAGTCGAAGGTCTTCTGCAAGTCAAGAAACAGGCAATGCAGACGCGTATTCTTCGTTCTGTATTTCTCCGCGACAGTCCTAAACAGGATCCATGGTCCCATGACCAGGGCGATACCCATACTGACATCCCGAGACAGTGCACTCCTGCCTAATCCGAGAGTCTATAACCCTCTCGAGGAGCTTCATGGTGTGGGACATATTTAAAAGTGCTAATAAACAAAAGCTTACAAACTTATTTATACTAAGAAGTACTAAAAATTAAAAACAAACTAAAATCTTAGTCAAAACTTTTCCATCGTAATAAATATACACCAAAAATAAATCTTTTGAAGCCTTCCATTAGAGGAATAATATCTTTCAATATACATATAATATTCTATTTATAATAGGAAGCCATACAAAATAAGGACTTTCCGGCCCATTTAGGTATTAGCGGAAAAAGTATGAAGACAAAGAAAGAGACAATGTTGCCCTTATTAGTTGCTGAGCTCGCACGGAAAACGCACAATTTGTTTTTATTTTATGCTTACTATATTGAGGTAATACGAATATATAAATATTATATTGCATTGTACGTGTATATTTGTTGGTTTTAGCACTTAATATGTTATCCTTGCTCTGGTAGATAAAGAAGATAAAGATGTCGTGGCTTGACCTTAAGAGTAATATGCTAATACACCATGACACCGACATTTGGAAATCTGTCCGGTGTGCTCACTCAAGGATGGAAGATAGTGAACACTTTTTCATCACCTTCTATCACTAGATTAAGGGCTGGTCGGAATTTCTCAGAACATTCAGATAATGTAGTACCTATTTATTGTATTTAATAATATTGTATTTAGCTTTGGCACTAAATGATAACTCAGACTCTAAAAAAAGGCGGTGCCATAGCCTTTAATGATTACCAATAGGCGCAAGAACTGACAAGGCATGACTTGGCACTACACCATTGTAATAGAGTATTAAAAATCTCATTCTAATTTCATTTTATAATTTAATGTGATCGACAAAATTTTATTGATTTGGTATTTTTCTAAAATGTTAATAACAACAATTTAACAATGGTTTGCTGCATCTATTTTATATATTTTAAATTAAGCCTTGTTATAATACTCATCAAAGTATTTAACTGAGAGCTTATAACAATACTATGCTGTATTATAATAATATAACAGAAAATAATGTAATAGAATATAACGCGTGGATCAATAAGTCCTGGGGGCCAGATTCATGCTATTTCGCCATGGTAGCGAGTGACTTGTAACACGGCACATTGTCTTAGTGAAAGAGCATTTTTTTCTTCTTCATTTGGAGCCGTTTCTCACCGATATCGTTCTTCAAACGCATCAATAGGCCAATGTAACGTTCGCTATTGATCGTCTTACTCTTTTCAAGGTAGTGTCTGTACGACCACGTTTAAACTCAGCATACCACTGACAAATGGTTGTTTTTGATGGAGCAGAGTCGCCGTACCGTTTTCAAGCCATTGCTAAGCTTGCACTGTGTTTTGTTTTGTTTAATTGTTTCAAATCCATTGTTTTGAGAATATCAAGACTAGCGTCACTTAAATCACTGTAACTCGTGGACCAAACTTCAGAATATCATAAAATTATGATAGGTATCTTTTAAAGGTTGGTACTCATGAAAAATCATACGGAACTTTTTTGGCAACGCCATCTATGTGTCAGTCCCGGGACTTATTAATCCACATGTTAGACGTATTAAGCCATTGAAAATGGTTACGAAAAACTTCAACTATAAAACACAAAATAATCTTTTTTATGATAAACGAAAGAACATACAGTACATGTGTTACGCAATATATACGATTTGTATTATACTAAATATAGATAAATAAACTTTGGATAGCTCATAAAATGTGCATGCTGAATTGGCAGTGGGCTGGTCATGTCTGTCGTAGGAATGATGGGCGCGGAAATGAATGAGTCCTGGAGTGGAGAACACATATCGGCAAACGTAGTGTAAGACCTAGTCTGATGGTCTGACGACCTGCGCAAGGTTGCTATTCGGGGCTGGATAGGGAAGCGAGGGACCTGGATTTGTAGCGCAAACTTGGGGAGGCTAAGACTAGCAGTCGACAATGAACAACGATGAAATAAATAAACTAGAACATTCCACACAGTGCCTCCAGCAGAGTTTGTGTTATGGGTACATAAACAATCAGACTCTTAATGGAAATCGATGCCGTGAACCCTGGAGACATTCCGACATTCAAAAGCCGTTGTTCTACAGAGAACTTCAATACTCTAGAAATAATTGTAACTTATAGCTTTACGTGTATAATAAATAACCTAAGTTATGTGAAAAGTTGAGAAAGCTGGGAAAAATAATAATGCAGGACTAAAAAGTTTAAAACAGTAATATTGAATCATCAAGGTCAAATTGTAGCATGTTATTTCAGAACATAACAAAAATTAGGGAGATCGATTGCGAATGAGAACTTCAATAAATAAGTAACGAGTGTTGCTAAAAGTTGGGGCTTGAGCCGTGACCTCGCAATGTTCAGACAATTTTCTTTTACGCCTCACTATATTATATCCGAGCCGTTAGCACAAAATATGTTATACCCGACGTAGATTATGATTGGCAGGTTTCCGCGCTGAATTTATAAGTAATACAAGGGCTGTCGTAAATATGTTTTCTATATAAAATACATAATAATATCTTGAAGTAAATGGTGCTAGTTTGCATATATTGGATATCACGACCTTCCGTGTCCTTACAACAGCGCAAAAAGTAGGCTAAAATTGAGTTAGGCATGCAAGGGCCATACCATATTATAGTATGACCTGAATCCCGGGTATTGTTATTTCCATGTACCTCTTAAGCAGTTTTTTTTTACTTAATTTCCATGTTCCAATAATTTTCACGTATCAAAGTTAAGCAATATTGTAAAAAATAACGCCTACACAACAAGATCAATCGGTGGGTGAATCGTTTTTTGACCAGCGTGGTGAGGGTTTTGACCGTTTCTTCTGAGGGTAGGATCAACCGCGTTTATGTGGAACTTTCTGGATTGTGGGTACACAAAAAATCAAACAGCCTTCTATCGCCCAGCGCTTTGGCTGAAGAGGCGGTAGCAAAGCGAATAAGGATTATATGATAACAGACTCAAAGCCTTAGTAACTAATTAGAAAACAATACCACAACAACTATTTAAGGTTTGTTGAAGTATGTGCACATTTTGTGTTCACCTCAAGATATCTTAGGTACCCGTATTGTGATATGACTATTCATTTTAGCACTGCATTTTGTAGATGTTTTTTTCGTTTCTTTGGGCAGTCTATTATAATTTTTTTGTTGATGTGATGTAGTATTCGATTTCTATTTAAAACAAAATATCTATGTGTCGGTCCATCACCTACGATTTTCGCAAGGTTACCTGTCGGGGCTGGATGACCGGAATTTGTTGCGCAAACTTGAAAAGGCCTACGTCTAGCAATGGATGATGAACTGACGAAGATCTGTACAGGCAAGTGTATCTTTGCAAAAATGCAAGGAATTATGTTTTTTATTAATTATGTTTTTTAAACTTTTATTTAGAAAATCAATCATTTAGAAATGTTTCTTTTGCTTTGATTATCAAATTTTTTATGTCTGACTTTCTCTCATTTGCAAAAGATTAGGTGGCTCATGGGAATATTTAGGTTACTTATATTTGAAGCCTTCAACAAATACAAGTCCGTATCAGCGATGATTAATCGCACCGCGTAGACGCAATAAATGACTTGCGCCAGTCCTTTTCCTCTGATATTAACACCTCCCATATTTCAGTTTCCTGCTGACAGAGTAACCTCTTTAGGCATGTAGATTATGTTTGCGTTGATACATTTTAGGGAAGTCCTCTTTTATTTATCAAAAGTAATTCTTTTTTATTTTACGATGTATTTTTGAGCTAAAAATGACTTAATTTTTACTGCTTAAGAGCTCGAGGTGAGCCAGTGTGGGATTTCCATACAATGCCATGCGTCTCCATATTTGTAAAGGGAACACTCGTTGCTGGTATACCGACTAGAATCGCCCCAGTGTTCCTCTACTAGCCAACGTTCAGGCAGGCTGGGCCAGCCGTAATGTTTGAGCCCGGCCATTCCTACCATCAATATTCCGGAGCTTGGAGAATATAAGGGATCCAACAAGGCTCCGAAGCCAACATCATCTACCAGCAAGTGTATACTGGTAGACAAAGGACGAGACTCTGGCGCAAGGTTTTCCATTCATCGTCAGGCAGCAATAGTTTTGAAATAGATAGAAAAATCAGTTTCATCTATTTTCTTACGTTTAATATCTCTGCCCAAGACTCGAACCTCACGTATTACGGTTAAACATAAATGTAACAACCTGAATATCTAAAGGCTTTATAATTAAAGACATGCTATATCTCTAAATTGATACTAGCCTTTCCCGCCCGCTTCGCTTCGCTGGTTGAATAACAGAACAAAGTCAATATAAAAGTGCGAATAAATTTATTTTGTTATTAATACACTGAAAAAAAAGTAAGCTTGATCTGAGTGAAAGTACTCGGCGAAAGGAATATTCCTACCATATTTTAAGTCTACGTCTTATGATTCCAGAGATATCGTGATGAATCAATATATAGATGGAAATCACCTATACCAGTCAGAATTAATTAACTCCTTGTGTTCAATTACACCCTGGTTCACACACACATAATGGCTTCTCAGACAAACAAGATCCCGATCTTTGAGGCCTAAGTCTCCTCAAAGATACCTAAATATTTATATTCGCACCAATCAATCTCCTTAGAGTTGCTATTACGTTCCTCTTTATAATTATAGATTACATACATACATATAATCACGCCTCTTTCCCGTACGGGTAGGCAGAGACCACTTCTTTCCACTCGCTGCGATCGTTACATACTTGTTTCGCTTCGTCCACTTTCATTATTCCCTTCATACATGCCCTTCGGTTTAGGGTACTCTTGACCTGGCCTTTCAAGACGTCCCTGATCTGGTCTCGAAACGTCCGCCTAGGTCTACCCCTTCCAATACTTCCATTCACACTCGCCTTATACACTTTTTTCGTTAATCGTTCTTCATTCATTCTCTCGGCATGGCCAGATATATAGATATATCAATTATAGATTGATGAAAAAAAAATCAAATTTTGCAATGAATTATCGCCAATTCAATAATTGTAAGACCGTCACTTTTAATTTAACATTACATTCTTAATAAACAAATTACATATACCATAGAAGTATTTGCCCTGTGGTTCCAGATACAAATAAAAAACAAGACTAGCTCATTTACGTAGTGTTCAATCCTTGCATAAAATAGTTGTTTGTTTGATAGTTGAGGTCTCACCTCCTGACTGTAAACTACCTTCATTGTCGCGTAAGGTGAGGGCGCAAGTGAGCGTGCGATGAGCTGTGTCGTGTGTCTTAGTAACGCGCGGTACGTGTCGAAGTTCTACCTCCTTGACGGAATTCACTTTACCTCTTAAACCTATCTGTTAACTTATTTAAAACTTAACTGATTTAATGTAGTAGTCTTCGATCAATAGTACTATTTGTGATCGAAGGTAGTATAGACCTGAACCGAACAGGGAAGTAGTGGAATCTAGGTCAGTACAAATTTATTTGCTGGATGAAATTTATCGGGAACCTCTCATGTACGAATACGACAGTGAATAGTATATTAGAGAACAGTGGAGTGTATAGTCCACTATTCTCTTTCTGCCACCAAATTGCACGGTGTATTTATTCTAGGTCTGCGACCAGCTTTATATATCTAGTCGTAATACACTTCGAATTTACTCTTTTTTAGTTAATGGTTAATAAAGGAAATTAAGTATTTTAACGTTTAGATGTAAGTAAAATTTGTTTTTTTTTTCATAAGATTAAGACATCTTATTTTTTTGAGAAAATGAAATTATCACGAAAGCATTTTACAATACTTCAGCTCCGTGAAGATGTCTTCTGCAATCGAGATGAAACGCTATTAACAAGAAAATAATTTATATGCTTATATACAAAGCTGAATAAATATAAACATTTAGAACTCACAAACAGATCTCTTATACAACTTCTCCCACTCATACCGTTAAAGACAAAGTTTCAACTGAGTTAGCTGGATTACGCAGTTTATAATTAGAAATGGGCACTAAGACGGTATGCAATAAACAAGTTAGTTGAGGCGACAATTAGCAATCCAACTTGACGCTCGTAAATTCATTTACAAATTCCCAAATGCGATATTAAAATGCCGTGCGAAGTTTATACCACCTATATATTGTCTTTACCACCCTGGGATTGTACGCTTTAAATTTCCTTTCAATTTAACAGGGTTTTGTTAATTGATTATCTTATTATTTGTGAAATGGTTCAACAATTTATGAGAATATGATAATTGTGAATTACTAAGTGATGCAATGACTTTTTTTTAATATAACTTGGAGGTTTTCATTCTGAAGTATTTTATTAGTATGCTCTTGAATTTTATAATGTCGCAAGATAAAATTTTTTGCGTTGGCGTTCTTTATTTACGCAGACTGCTTTATTTAAGTATATGAAAAGACGAGCAAGGAGGTCTTTGCTATATTTTTTAAATCACGTGTATCATCACAATAACAAAAATACTCTTAACGATTTTAAATTATAGTTAATCCCGTAAATAGTGTTATATTCAAATAATCTCTTTTAAAGCCTTTTTCACTGATTCCCTCAAAATTTTATAATATATTTATTGGTCAAAGACCTGGTGCTGAGCTATATAGCTCGGTAATCAAAGAATTACGTTGCCAGCCAGCAAGGCGGTTTACGAAACTTATAAATTTACTCTATCGTTGTATGTACGCGTAAAACGGTATATAAAACAGAGTACCTATGAGATATTTTAAAGTATTTCTTAGTATATTATGAAAGGTCCACAGCTGAACGTAAATTTCTTCAAGTGTGCCACAAATATTCGTTCCAACAAGCCACCCAGTAATCTTTTGTCAGGTTGGGGGCGTACTATATTACGTTTACAGATGTGTAGTTCCCACTCCAAAACTCTAGTACCTATTGGTTCTGCAACAGACATGACCGGCCCACTGTCACTTCAGCTTGCATATTTTGCGAGCTTTATCGATCACTTGGATTGTCTAACTAATAAATTTCATCTATTATGACTATATAAAAAAATATATTTATAACAATATATTTTAAACGATAACCTTTACGATACCTAAATCACTAATATTGTTTGATAAATTGAAATCCACGTCAGCGATATGGTTTAATTTATGATCTTTCATAGAATTATTAATCAAAAGGGGTGAACTGAGTGTAAAGCCACCCTAAAGTGACGCGACGCTATAAATATGGGTAAACTTTCCAAGTATACTTAGAAAGCTATATTTTCATCATATGTGATATATGTATTAATCATCAAAGATGCTGCTGCTGTTGAGAAACGATTTACCATTGATTATAATACATTATATATAGTTACATTATATATTACGTAGTGATTTGAAACGTCTTAAAGTCTGATTGTAGCTTTGGTGAAGTTGACAATTTTAGATACAAATGAAGAAGAATAAACACTCGAAAAAATAACGAAAGTCATTTTTTCGAGAGATTTTAATGATTCTAACCTTTATTCTCTTTCATCTTCTAAATTATTTTATTGTTTTGTTTAAAGTAAATTTAAACTTTGAAATGACAACTTATTCTTATTTCAAATGTGTATTTTACAAGACACACACACACACACACACACACACACACACACACACACACACACACACACACACACACACACACACACACACGCACCGACACACACACACCGACACACACACACAGAGAGAGAGAGAGAGAGACCTAGAGAATACAATCCCGGGATCCCGAATCCCGGGACCCCGGAATCCCGACCGTTTTTTGACCCCGAAAATCCCGGGACTGTACTTGGCTAATCTCGGGATTTTCGGGTTTGCCACAAATAGGTCTAGTTTGCACTCCATTGTCCGTTGCAAGTTGATAATGACCTTGCCTAGATTATATTAATAACATTTATTACCTACATATCGACAAAAAACAAACCTTTGATATGCGTACGATACGTATATATATATATATATATATATATATATATATATATATATATATATATATATATATACCTATATATACGTATATATATATATATATATATATATATATATATATATATATATATATATATATATATATATATATATATATATATACCTATATATACGTATATATATATATATATATATATATATATATAGACATATATATTATATGTCTATATCTATCATTTTCTATATATTTCTATCATTTTTCTTGTTATATGGCATTCTTCCCTGCACGTCACATGGCCAAACCAAGCTAGTCTATTACTTTCAAGGTTATCCATTTTTGTAACTCCTCACATCCATCTCAGCATTCTCATCTCTGCAGCATGTAACTTTTCGTCCCTTCTCTTTGTGGTCCAGTATTCCGATTTATACAATACAACAGGCCTTATTAGGGATTTATAAATTTTACCTTTAAGTGGTACTCTTGGGTCACTAATTGTTCCTGAGACCTGTCGGCATTTCATGCATCCTACATTCACTCTCTTGCACTTTTTTACCGTCGTTCTGGATTAAAGATCCGAGATATCGGAAGATGGAGCAAGTTGGCAGTGCCAGCCCCCCTCAGGGGCGCTCCTCTGTCCGAGGAGTGCACGGGTGTGCGTACCCGAGGTGCCCGAGCATTCGTCGCCGCACTCCCCTCTCCGTCCGAGACGACAGAGTCCTACCTTTCTTCCCGTCTATCTCCTACATCCTTTCCAAGCTCTCTGTTCGTGGCGTGGTCCCCGGTGGGATGGTTGCGAATACTGATTTGGGTCCTGGGTTCTGTCCCGGGCCCTAATTTGGTAGTCGAAACCATGCCTATTTCGACTGCACCTGCACAGAGAGTGTTCCCGGGGCGGGAATCGCATCCTCGCTGTCGGTTGGTCTTGCTGGGCCGGCTACGGCGTTAGGCGACGCCCTGGTTTTTCTGGAGTGTCGCCTGGTAGTCGTACCCACGCCTGACTAGCACGCGACGGGGATGCGAGTCCCGTCCTGAATTGGCCGCGGACCTGTCGCTCCCGGCCCTGGTTCTGTCCATGGTCGGGGCGATCGTGGATGGACGGCCGTCGCCTCCTTTTGCGAGGCAGTAATGTCGGCAAAGGATGCGGCAGTGCGGGAGCGGGAGTCAACTCCCGTCAACGCAGGCCACGTCGTCGGCGCCGGAGGGCAAGCAACGACCTCCGGCCGCCGTAAAAAGCGGCCGCGGGCGGCCCCTCGGGGGAGGATCTGCCGCCTGCACTATTGCCGCGAGGGAGGGCCGCGTGCTGTTCTGCGGCCCCCCTCAACTCCTTGAGTCAACAGGAGAGCGCCGGGGGGATGAAACCTTGACCCCCTGGCGTCAACACTTTAGAAGAGGCCGTCCTTGAAAAAAGGCGGACCGGAGACGGCCCGGGCCACGAGATCGGCAGGCCACATTTCTGTAGGCCCGGGCGTAGGCGATAGGAGAACAGCGGGGTTTTTTAGTGGGTAGTCGGATGGCCGAACATCTTTCCCGGAGTCCCACATATCCCTCGGTCCCCCTAGGCTGGGGGAACCCGTCAAGAGAGGGGTTTTCCCCGAGACCAAAAAAAAAAGTTGGCAGTGCCACACCTCCTATTAAGGTAATCGTGGTGAAGTCGGAAATTCTACCAAAATTGCAAAATAGATGTTCAGTTTTTAATCTAGTTATCTTAAACCCAACACCTAATCTCTCCTGCCATTTAGCCAATCTGCTCTGGACCTGATGCTGCTGTTTTTTTATCTGGATAAAGATTGTTCTATATGCAAGTGCATCCAATATATTAAATATAAAAAAAATATTAAAAATATCCTTATAACGGCACGTGCATAAATATAATATAAAATAATACCCAATATCCCCGTACTACAGAGCTCAGCCCTCTTAAAAGGAACGAGCAGTATACGGGCCACGCTTATCCAAAGCATATTGGTAAGTTAGACGTACCGTTTATCTTAGTGTGCAGGTTATAACAATATTTCCTTTTACCATCGGTACGGGGCAAATATAATACGCAATTTAGACAAGAAAAATTGCCTTAAAAATGCACCTAGAAAACTGTAACAGCTTTCTCTGGGTTAGGTTAATTTACTTGAGTGTGACACCTCTTGATTACCAATTACGTGTGTAGGAATGAAATCAGCTATCACTAGATGGCGACTGTGGCAATATTAGCTCGCGCTAATATTTCCCAATGACGTATTATAAATCCTCGTATTTAGTAATAGTCTCAGAAGTCGTTGTAATCATTGTAATCGTTGTCTGGTGATCGTTTGGGTCTTGGGTAGTAAGTACTGTTCAGCACTTCACTTGGTTGTAGTTGTTGCATTCAGCCTCATTCAGGTTAATAAGTTTTTTTAATAGCGGCTCCACATTAGTCCCGTGAAGCTCCGTAAACCGTTTTCGCGTGGTTCACGCGCGTTCACGCCTGTTCCCCGATCAGAGTCGGTATTTTGTCCCGCGACAAAGGGTTCGTGCCCCGTTCGCGCGGTGTTCACGCGTACATATATCCACATTCACGGCCCCGTGCCAGTTTACTCCGGACTACAAAAGGCGTACGGATGTGTACGCGCGTAAAATGGAGTCGAGCGTGAACGTTTGGAATAATGAAACTGATATGTTCTTTTTAAAGCATTATCATTCTGAAAATGACAGCAAACAAAGTTATTGCAGCAGCAGCTTCTACGTCCATTTCGCGGCGGGTTTCACGAACGATTGTGAACATCCCGTGAATGTGGAGGTCACTACTTGCGCCGTGAATTCACGGCACTAATGTGAAGCCGCCGTAAGAGGCCGTGGAATTTGTACAAATCTGTTGTTATATGCCTGTGACATTATACTCACATCATTCCGATTACTTTAATAAAATAATAACCAACGTAAAATTCAACGTATTCAAATTACAAGAATACTTTATTGTCTAAACTGTGTACATATAAACATAGTTAAGCATTATCTCAACGGTTCACCCATCACGGAAATGTTTTTTATTGCTTGGGAACAGTAGACAGGCTGACAGATCATTTAATAGTTAGCTGTCACCAGCACCTGTGGAACCTGTGTCAATTAAGTACAACAGTAAGCCGGAACACAATATAAGGTTATTATGGCCGTAAATTTAGAGATCAGGGTATGGCATCCAGATGGGCTTTTTTAATTGCTAAAGGACAGGCTTAGGGCCTGCATAGAATTTGGCAGTTACCGTCGCCTATGGGTGTTAGCGGCGCCAGTGGTATCACGAACACGCTGCTGTCCCATAAGGGTACAGGAACTTACACTAACAGGTACGGCAACTGCTAAATTCTAAGCGGGCCGTCAGCCTGTCTGCTGTCCCACAGCAATAAAAAAACTATTATAAAATTCAGCAAACACATATCACAACTAAATCATTTTAAATTTTATATGTATTGCGTTTTTCAATATGTCAAGATTACTAAGAATAATAATAATAGTGCAATTCAAAAAGAGTTTATAATTTTGCATAGTTCATATGATTTAGCTAATATAAAAAAATATTACAATAAAAAAGGCTAATAAAAGTTAAAACTAGGTATGTGAAACAGAATGGAATGCTATCAACTTCACCAGGTCACCCCTATATGGTTCTCATCAACTTTTAATGAGGGCTCATACGTTACGTCTATGTGTATTTACGACAGTTTTGATGACTCTTTTTATTGCCTTAGAATTAATGTTGACGCAAATGTTTTTTAGAATGGACAAAGTTGTCATTTGGAGAGTGTTCAAACTTCATTTTGATGTTTACATTGTTTATATTAAGTAGTAACTAAAAATTAAAGCACCGAAATAACTGAAAAGAAAAAAATAATAATATTCTTATAATTAACCATAATAACTAAGTTCTTAAACTAATGTAAGTATACATATTTATTGTATATAACTTTTTTTTCGGCGGTTTAAAATTTTTGTTAAAAATATTTTATTTTATAATTTTTTGTGGCTAAAATTTACTAATTACTACATGCTTAAATAAATCAATTCTGTAAAAAGTTATGCGTGGTCATAGTTAAAAAAAAAATATATATATATATATATATATATATATATATATATATATATATATATATATATATATATATATATATATATATATATATATATATATATATACGCGTCTATTTGAGAACCTCCTCCGTTTTTTTTCGTTGTTTAAAAATGGTCTTTTAACTTCTTTTTAGCCAATGTTGTCTGATGATTTTGTGATTTACCATAATTTTACCTGCTTTCACTTTTATGATGCTATACGGCTGGGGTTTCACAGAACTGCTATTGATAGACAAACAAGCTAGAATAAAGGAAATAAAATAAAATAAGCCTTTATTGCTGTTTTTCTTTTTAACAATTTTTTTTAATATAAATAAAAACTAGTTTTTCTTGACAATTGTCCAACATGGCCTCTACAACAGCTTGTCTTTCGAAAAAGGCAAGAGGCCTCTAAGGCTTTACAATTTTTAAAATGTTTGCAATACGTAGCTATTTTGGAATAAAGTGAACATAACTCATGTCACTGGTCAAATTCAGCCTGATTTATGCGCCAGAGTCATGAAAAATTGGACATTTCGGATGCGCTCCAGCTAGAGAAGCCGTGGCGGACATACAAACGATTTTATATTCCACACATAATGGCATTAATAGGTCTTTGTTTTATTTAAATTTAAAGAAAGCGCTCAATGAAAGATCCGTCACTTGCATATAAATATAGTTCGCTGAGTGGAGATTGGATTCACAAAATTACTGTGGAGACTTTAGGGTTGTCAAACCTTCGAAATAACACTTTATTAAATTTTGAATATTTCACTATTTAATGACTAGTTATTGATGTCAAGTTTATGTGCATTAGGCCTGCCCTTTATATGTCTGTGAAACGTGGCCGGTGCTAGAATTACACAATATATTACAAGCAGGAACTGCGTGTCACGGAGATGAACATGCTGCGGTGGATGTTTGGAGCGATGCGGATAGACCGCTTTAGAAGCTCCCGCATTAACTGGCAGACAAATTGCAGGAGTGTCGCCTTCGCTTGTAGGGCTAAGATTTACAGCAACCGACTACTTACGTGGGTTACAAATCTCTAGCCATGCCGCCTCCGCAGTGCCCCGGAAGGAGGGGTAGACCCAAAATGCGTTGGCTTGACGTTGTATAAGGTGATATGCGTGCCAATGGATTCACTACCAAGGATGCCGAAGACCGTGCAAAGTGGAGAAGAAAAAGTAGGAAAGTCGGGCACCAAAATTAAAGTTTGGTTTACAACCAGGATTTATCGTTAGGATGATGATGATGATGGAGTGACAAGTCTATGTGGAAGAAAGTAGAATTATTATATGTCATAAAATCTTCTTCTTCGTCCCTTATTATTACTATATACATTGCATACAGTAGGCCCAACATCAAATACTTTTTCGCTGTACAATTTCATATATTACATACATTCTTCTATATCCATCCGCTCTTATCTTAGCATTTTCCTTATTACGTCGCATTCTTCACTTCACGTAATATATTTCCGACAACTGATACCACTAACCTCATACGTACCACCATATCAGGATTCAAATATTGATCCTTCGAGCCGGATTTCAAGTAGGGTAAATTATTTCATCTTAAGGTTATTTATTTACATAAAAATTCAAAATATATATATTTTGATTTATTTAACAAGTTTTTCAAGGTGAAAAAGAGTTTCCTAGCAACATATCCTACCCGCATAAATCATGTGTCAGTGTCAATCGAATTAAACGCTATTTGATTACAAAGTAGGAAACTAATACCCGCATCACAAAAAACCACCGCTCGGCAACTTTAAGTGATTTATGTCACCCAAATAGTGCCCGGGAACCCGGTTAATTCCTTCCATTTGTCCGGAACTGGTCATGAGGGACTTTGTTAATTAATACATTAGTGGTAAAACATCGGTTGGATAGTTAATGTCTTGGATTTAAGGCTACAATGCAAATAGATTAATGCATCTAGCCGAAATACATATAATAGATTTAGTGAAGAAGTTATTATTGCCCGTAATACTGCTCTATGGTTTCATTATAAATACAGGTGGAGTACATATATTATTTATTTTGGCTCCCCCGACGACCCCGGTGGCATAACGGATTTCGGTATACCATCAAAATTCACGGGTTCGATTCCCGTCGAGCGTCTGGGTGTTTATGTACGAGTATATATATAGTATATTGGTTATGTAGTACCAATAACACAAGTGCTATGCTACTTAGTTTGGAACTAGATGACGCTCAGGGATTTGTCCCAGTATATTTATTTAAAGGTTTGAGTGAGAGATTTAGAGAACATGACCTCGAGAAAAGAATAACATAAGTTTTCATGTCGATATTTATAGTAATATGTTGTATAGTAAGCGTATTATATATAATACTAGTTATAAATAAATAAATGATAAATATATTGGGACAATTAACACAACGCCCTCTAGTCCCAAACTAAGTTCCATAGCACTTGTGTTATGGGTACTATACAACTGATATACTATATATATATACTTTTTTTTGTAAATAAATACATATTATACATAAACTCCCAGACGCGAGACGGGAATCGAACCCATGACCTCCGCGAGCGTACCGAAGTGCGTTAGCCGTTACGCTAGGGAGGTCGATAGTTTGAGTTAATTCAGCTAACATTTTTCTGATATATAAATGAAAAAATATAGAACTTAATTACGTTCACCCCTATTCCACACCCACCCCTTCAAGTTTTATTTTCGCGATAAAAAGTAGCTTATGTCCTTTTCCAAAGTCCCATCTATCTCTATACTGAATTTCATCAAAATTAGTTCAGCGGTTTTATATAATATATAACAAATATATTCGTTTGAAGCAAATTTAATTCACGTTCTCGTGCTTCAAGTATATACCCTTCAAAATGCGATCCTCTGTATTTTCAATTGAATCTTCATATTTCATTTTTATGAAGGTTCAAGCAATTGATATGGAATGGATTTCATTACAGCAAACAATGCTCGAGCTCCATCTATACTGGTCTCTGACATTTTATAATACGACATTTGAGTATTTGTTTTTTTGTCCTTAAACAGCTTTTGACTTTCTAAACGTTTTAAATAAATTTTACTGATCTACATGAAACTTATTAGGACTTAACCTTATGTTTGGTTATAAATACAAATGAAACCTTCGATATATTTCAAAAAAGTAAAAGCTTTTTTGTAGCTTTTAGAGTTAGGTGAGAGTATCGTTTATTTTGCACTCGAATAAATTAATAAATAATACAAAATAAACTTCCTAGGATAGTTTACTTTAAAGCAAATAAAATACTACGGAATGCGAATGAACAGTTGTAGTTCCTGTATTATTTATTATATTTAATAAAGGTTAATATTGTTTCATAATTATTTCAGCAACATTCTCATCGTAGTTGTGCTCAAAAGAAAAACTTAGGAATATTCATATTTATAACGTTGGTGTAAATCAGAACGCATTTCGTTCTTTCTATATATATTTATACGTGAATCGAAAACTTTGTACACCTTTTTGCGAAAATTGCGCGGACGGATGAGTACGAAATTTGGCACAATTAAAGCTCATAGAGAAGAGAAGTGAAGGAAGCTATATTTTTTCACTAAAATCCATTACTTCTTCTTCTTCTTCTTCTTCAAGTGCCTCTCCAACTAGTGAAGGTTGGCTACCAACTTCTGGAATCTGCGATTTGTATGAAGCTCCATCATTCGCACCTTCAATTGAAACGGTCAATGACGTAAAATCCATTAGAAATACATTAACTTAATTAAAATAAACATTACGCACTCTACTGCTCAAATTATACACAACATACATTACTTACTTACTCTTACTTACTCTTTTATTTTTTATACAATATAAGAGTTGATAGCCTGGTAAAGACCATTAAGGTTAATTTTGCAATAATATAATATGTAATATATAAATTCGTAATATATATAAAATTAATTTACTCCGTGTAGGGACGGAGAAAGAATACTAACCTCTGCGGCCGATGTCGGCCTGTCGTAAAAGGTAACAAAACAACCCACCCTAGCTACATGGTAGGGCCCCAAGCCCATCTGGACGGCGACCACCTTAGGTCTTAAGTATGCCGCCATAAAACTTTGTGTTATGTTCCGGCATGAGTAACCCAAGTTTTTGTACCTTTATGAGGTAGCAGCGTGTTCGCGATGCCACTGGCGTTGCAAACACCCTTAGGCGACGATAACTGCTAAATTCTAAGCGGGCCGTCAGTCTGTCTGCTGTCCGACAGAAAAAATACATTAGTAAATACTGAAATATTTAATTAATTATTAACTTTAGTTGTCTATAGACTTTAGTGATTATGTTCTCTTTGGTCTCATTGAATGTCAAAATTGACAATAACAAGAAATAAAACATTTAAATCGTTTTTATTTATCTTGCTTGAACATAAAGAATATATAGATAAATTATGTATTAGTAACCTGAATTGAGTTTCTCTTGCCTATTTATAAAGTGCCCCGGAGACAGTCATTCGCAATTGTCAATTTTTACGTCATTGTAATTACCAAAGTACGTAACATTATATATATACCAAATATACCAAAGTACGTACCATCTAAGTACCAAATGATTATTTAAAGAGGCAATTGAAGCCATTGTCATTTGGAACTACGTGATTGAAGGTGAATGATGGAACAATCGCGAATGAAGAAAAAAATTGAACGTCTTGTTGTGCGATTGACCGATTTCGGTCATTCGCTAGTCGAGAAACATAGCGGACATGTCGCGTCACGTTCCTACGGGCCAGAAAATAAATGTGGGCGAGCAATTGACGATTTGTATGAAGCTCCATCATTCGCACCTTCAATTGAAACGGTCAATGACGTAAAAATTAACAATTGCGAATGACTGTCTCCGGGGCACTTGAGAGTAGTGTTTAAAAAATGTGAATGTGTATGTGTTCATAAAATGTTAAGTGAAGTAGATTACTTCACTCTACATTTTATGAACACATATATGGAAATTATAAGATTAGATATCAGAATATTTTATCCTTAGTGCGTATCCAACTAAACAAAGTCGTATGTACTTACTAATATAGGGTCCGCTGCAGTTGGTTCAAGTAATACGTATTAAATATTAATAGTACTTTACGTATGGGATTTCAAGACCCACTTTGCATCCCTAAGTCAAATGACATATTAATTAGATTTCTAACGTGAATAACGTTAGCTAACATCAAAAGCTGTTGAAATATGTAAGAGAAGCCTCAGGAATTTTCGCAAGCAATACGACGGGTACTTAATATTATTTTTATTGCCACCACTTTCGTTTATGTATGTAGACAAACCAGACCTAAGGCCAAACACCTAAATGTTCTCAATGCCGAGACCATCTGGCGTTAGCTTCACAGTATTTCTTAATGCCAATAAAGGCTTAATATATTAAGGTCGCCGAGAACATATCTGCGACTGAGTACCACTCAAGTTTAAGTGTTTATGTATTTGGCCGTAATCTCTTAATCTTGTTGGGATAGACAGTGAAATAATTTTCATGTTTTTATTGGTAGGGTCAACGTTTGAGAGTACATTTCAGTTCTACTCCATATTTAGTTTATTGAATTCCTAGTTATTAAAATCGCCACGTTTAATTATTAATACTATAGTTTAATGCAGTTTTTAATATTTTTGAAAATAGTTTGATCATCATTTCAGCCGGAAGACGCCCACTGCTGGACAAAGGCCTCCCCCAAAGATCTCCACGATGATCGGTCCTGCGCTGCCCTCATCCAACCTATCCCGGCGATCTTGACCAGATCATCGGTCCATCTTGTGGGGGGCCTACCAACACTGCGTCTTCCGGTACGCGGTCGCCATTCGAGGACTTTTCTGCCCCAACGGCCATCAGTCCTTCGAGCTATGTGCCCAGCCCACTGCCACTTCAGTTTTGTAATCATCCGGGCTATGTCGGTTACTTTGGTTCTCCTGCGAATCTCCTCATTTCTGATTCGATCTCGCAGGGAAACTCCGAGCATAGCCCTCTCCATTGCTCTCTGAGCGACCATGAGCTTTCTCATAAGGCCCATAGTTAGCGACCACGTCTGCGTTCCGTATGTCATCACTGGCAATACACATTGGTTAAAAACCTTCGTCTTGAGACACTGCGGTATTTGGGACGAAAAGATTTTACGGAGCTTCCCGAACGCTGCCCATCCGAGTTGGATTCGACGAGTGACCTCTTTCGCGAAATTGGACCTGCCTAACTGGATCGTTTGACCCAAGTAGACGTATTCGTCAACAATTTCGAAAGTACAGTTCCCAACTGTTACGGGGGTAGGTGCGACATGGACATTAGACATGATCTTCGTCTTGTCCATGTTCATTTTGAGACCTACTCCTTGGGAAGCTGTATTGAGGCCATCAAGCATATGGCTTAAGTCTTCCATGGTTTCAGCCATGATTACGATATCATCTGCGAATCTAAGGTGAGTGATGTACTCACCGTTAATGTTGATGCCCAGTCCGTTCCAGTCCAGAAGCTTGAAGACATCTTCCAACGCAGCAGTGAACAGCATAGTTTGTTAAAACAATAGTTTGATAGAAGAACAAAAATGTTGGGTCAGAAAAAAAATCGTAGTGTTCTTCGTATTATTTATTCTAGGTTACTATAATAGAATGAATAAACCACAGTGAAACCGCTGAACGCGCGCTTAAAGATGACCTTGCGAATGTTATTTCAAGAGTAGAAATATTTGAATCGTTGCGGTGGTTACTCTTAACGCTTGATGGCGCAAGATAAATTATTTATTTAGCCCTGTGTTAGCAGTTGACACCGAATATAACGAAAAAAGATAACCCAGGAAAGTGCACAAAAGTAATGAACATTTAATAAAAATCTACAATAGTATTATGATGATAAAGGGAATCTAAGGAAGGAAGAAACAGCTAAGGAATTCTATCTAAATTAGAATCTCCGCATGTCTAAAATCCGTTTTTGCAATTAAGAGCAGATCCATCTAAATTTCGACGAATCTTTATTAAAATGGCAATGTTTGTAATACCTTAATTATTCCTAAAACTCGAATAATAAATAAAATGAAAGAGACCTCAATGTAAATGTAAATCGCTTTGTGTTTCCGCTGATTAAATCGTGCTATTGTGCGCGAGGAAAGCTTTACCGGGATTCTCCTGACGAGCACCGGATTCAGCATATAATTAACTATGTGTATTTATTTGATTCATAATACTGTACATATTAATTTTTTTTCTTTGATGCCATTATTAAATATTGTTTTGTTTATTTTTATTGTTTTAAGTAATAAGCAGTTACCGTTGCCATTTTCTAATCGTTGGATAGGGCAAGGAGGACCCAGCTCGTGGCCTGCGAGGAGTCCGGACTTAACGCTGGTTGATTTCTATCCGGATTCACATGAAATCCCTAGTTTACGACGTCTCGTCTGTGTCATTCGCGGAACAACTTAAAATAAGAATTATAAAGGAAGGAAATGTGATGCAGAATAATTTGATTATTTCGGTGGTTAAGTCAAAACTCAGTAAAAGAATGCGACTTTGCGTACGCAATCGGGGAAGTCACTTCGAGCAAGAACTTTAATTAGGCTAATTTATAAAATGTCTTAATTGTTACATATTATTAATTGTTATTACTATTAAACTGTTACTGGTTCTAAATTTTATTTTAAATTCATATTTTTTTGTTTTATTTACATTGGGTATTGTTTTTAATTATTGTAATTAAGTTTAGTTCGAATACGAATTTCCGCCTGCTTCCTTTGTGATCATTTTTTTTTCAGTCTTTGAAATAAGTATCTAATTGTTATGCATTGTTGGAGAGTTAAGAAAACGATTATATTTTTGAAATAACCTGCAAGACATGATTTACAACGTTTTTTGTTTTTAAGGCATTTTAGTGGAAAAAATCGAAAAATAAATATTGAAACAATATCGTTTTTCGTCTCCCATTTTTAAATTTGGACAGATAATTTTTGCTTTAATATTGATAAATAACCAGTGTTTAATCGTTTTTATAAATCAGAAGAAGAAATGAGATCTAAAGTGATACTTTTTTAATACATTTTTGATTTTGCATTTTTGACTTATTTTGAAAAAAGCTAAAAAAACATAATAACTCAAAAATGGTTCACTTTTGTATAATGCATATGGGGGTTAAAATTATTGCAAATAGTCATCCCTATCACATTCTAACGGGAATACGTCGAATTACCAATAACCCTGTAATTGTATTGAAGATAACTATATGTATAATCTAATGAATGTTGGGTAAATATAAAATTTTTACGCATGCCTACACCTTAATATTGTGGTTTCATGTTTAACCTTTTGCTTTGACCCTTTGACAGCCAATTATGTTGATTGTTAAATCTTACAGCGCTGGCAAAATAGAACCTTTACCTGCCTTAGAATCGATCTATTGTCGTGATCTAACGTGTATTGCGTTGCTCCAAAATACACGAATAGACGAATCCTATAATTGACTGGTTGAATATTGTCTGCTTCAAGCAATTTTATCTCGAGATCACGAGTTTGATTTGCGATAGAGTAAATTTGGTAAGAAACTTTCCAAATTATTCTAGTACATATATCAAGGTTGTTTTCTTTTACAAGAATAGATTAAAAATGTACATGTGGTCTATTGACTAATTTTATCCTTCATTCAAAAGGTCTTAAGTTCATATCTTGGGCAGTAAATCCATTGCTGAAGCCTTGTAGCTTATTTTATTGACTAAATTAATTTTATTGTATCTGCGCATGACACGTTTTTAATATAATTATTGGCATTTTATCAACATATATTTAATACAATTACTTTGTTTACGATTCTTATTTAAGAAAGAAAGAAAAAGAAGAAACTAAATAATTTTATAAAAAAACCAACCAAAGTCTAGATAAAAATATAAAAAACGAATCCTAAGTAAACGTGATAACTAGATTGATTTTTAGTCTATTAGAATTTTAAATAGCTTATATATACTACGCTAGTTTTACTTTACTGCAAATTTTATTATGAATTTGGATAGAAGATATAAGACAGATAATTTAAAATAAATGGCACTGTTCGATTCTTGCATAAAGGGTAGTTGAGATTTTGTCTCCTGATTTTGTTGACTACCCTCACTGTCGCTGAGGTGAATGGTAAAAGCGGGCGTGAGACGAGAGTAATATCGCGTGAGCCTCAGAAACGCGCGGGACGGTCGACGTTCGACCTCCCTGAAGACCACTTTCTGCGCCATGCTCAATTGGCTTCAGTTACTCCAAACTTACTCTCATTGGCCGTGACAAAACCGTGTGTGTTTAGTTTTGTGACATTTAGCTGGTGCCGTGCAACAGTTCGTCCACGAGTGGACCTGAACCGATCCGGGAAGGGGTGGAGTCAAGGTCAGTGCGAATTTCTTTGCCCACTGCAAGGTATCGCGTATCTCTAGCCACCGCTCCTATCATCTCTCATGCAGTCTACTGATCTGGAGCTATCCTAGCTAGGCATCGTGCAAGCATAAACGCTCAAAGGTCATATAATATTTAGGATTTAATTTTTATGCAAGCCGTACTTTCAATAAGATTCATGCGACGACAATGGTGAAAAAAACATAAGTCGGCTGACACTGGGCATTTTTGTTTTTCTACTATTCATAACATTTAATTATTTTTAAATAAATAAAAAGTTTATTCTGCCTACATATGTATATATAACATCAAAACTGCCAAAATAAGCCTTGTGATAAAAAAAGATTCCATTTGTTTACTAAAAAGTTAATTACGTTAATTAGTTAAAAACGATGCTGGTCGCGGACCGAGATTGCACCGTACAGGAATGACAAGGACAGCTCGAGAGCAGTGGACTGTATGAGAGAAGAGAGGAGAGGAGTGGTGGCTCTCTAGTGATACGCGATACCTTACAGTGGGCGAAGAAATTCGCACTGATCCTGATTCCACCCCTTCCCAGATCAGTTCAGGTCCGCTCGCGGAGGAACTGTTGTACGGCACCAGCTAAATGTCACGCACACAATCTTATGGCACGGCCAATGAGAGTTAGGAGTAACTGAAGCTAATTGGATATTTTTAATTTTTTTTTGTGATAAATGAAAAGATCATATATAAGTTTTATAACAAAACTATTTTTATTTTATTTTTTTTCACAATAATTCAAAACTTATATCAAAATAAAAATTAATTTTTGTATCCAGTACCGAAGACCCGCCGATAACTCCCGAACAAACCCGAGCGCGTGTGACGTCATAATGTTAGTTCATCATATGTTCACTCATTGCAGTTGATAGAAAAATAATAAATAGAGTGTTTTGATCTATTTAATTTTGTTGTCATTGTTAAATATTTAAATTTATATTAAAAATGTCAAACCTAAAAAGTTATCGTCCTTGTTTTGTACCATTATGTAGAATACTACAAAAACAACTCCTGACAAAATGTTTTTAAATGTTCCCCAAGATGACAAATGTCGAAATAAATTTTTTCAAGCAGTGCACCGTGATAATCCCAAAACAAAATAATATAATAAATACTTAAATATTTTCATTTATTATATTATTTTTTAACAGACTTACCTTGATGCCTTGGCACCTCGAACTTCAGCAGAATTAAACCGAACGTCTTTTTTTTTTAAATTGGTTATCATAAATATATAAACATCAGGAATATTATCAGACTTTGCCTTAATAAATCCTTTATCACACATAGCTAATCGGAACTAACACAACTCGTATTTTAGCAATAAATTTTCAATATTATTGTCTAATCACGTGTAATAGCCTTTAACGCTGTACGTTATTGAATAGTTATTATGACGTCACAACTATGGTGACCAATCATGGCGCGTTTATAATCACGTGATTTTTATTTAAATTTCATCAATTTTTAATTGTTTATAATTAATTGAAATTTTTTTTTAAGTTTTTTGCATTAAATATCAATATTATTAATAATAAAGTTTTAAAATACATAAAAAAAATCAATAATTTTTTTTTCAAATACCCAATTGCGCACGGCGCAGAGAATGGTCTTCAGGGAGGTCGAACGTCGACCGTCCCACACGTTTAGAATCTCACACGTTACTGCCTATATTATTTGAGTCCCACCCTCGCTTTTACCATTTACCTTACCGAGAGTGTGGGTAGGAAACAAAAATCAGGAGGCGGGATTTCAAATACCCTTTATGCAAGTAACGAACAACTCTATGGTAGTTATTATTAATTAACTAGAGTAAGTAATTGCATACAGGTATTATAGCTACATTAGTTTGAAATATTATAATCTAATAACCACAACTAGAACAGACTGATTAAATGACCGCGCCCTACTACGTCTAGGATTACGTTGAATCTAGGCAAATCTAATCAGTATTAGATGAGATCCTGGGAAATTGTTTTCATATCTTCATCCACAATTTGGGTAAAGTCTCCCTACACGTTACACGCCCCTTTTGTTGACTTTGCTGGCTTTATTGAATTTATATGTTAGATTATCACATTTCACATAAATACAGTATATTTATTTTCACAGCACAATTATTCACAAAGCGCCATCTAGTGCCAAAGTAAGTAGCATAGCACTTGTGTTATGAGTACTAGACAGTTATTACTTTTATACTTTTCTTTTGTAAATAAATACTTATTACATAAACAGACGCGGGACGAGAATCAAGCCCGTGACCTCCGCAGGCACTGAGACGTGCGTCTATTATTTTTCTTTGAAGCATTTACTTACCACCGCATCCAAGAATAACACCCCGGAGCCCAGTGTGTTGTGTTTGCTACAGGGAAAAATGTCGGTGTACCTTTTTGCATCGGTGGATAAAGCCACCTGTGTAAGATAAGATACTTCTTTTCTTGTGAAATAGGGCAAAAGAAAAAGCATACTATGTAGTTATATAAAGAAAATATTGATATAAGAATCAGCACCCTAGAGGCTAAGCCATGAAATATATAACGTTTTATGAATATCTGTTAATAGTAATGCGTTTACTTAAGCAAATTATTACAAATATAATTCATTTTAGACTTTAAATGAATTGAAAATGTTTATCCTTGCAAAAAATAAATCCGGATGAAAAAACTAGACATTGTATTGTTTAACATTGAGATTACACGTACAGAGGCATATCTCGTTTATGAAACCGAGTATCGGGCCGAATTATCCGGTCGGATAGCCTTTTCGCTCGGACGTCATATTTCATTCTTCGTAAACAATATATAAGCTTCCCAATTATATTTTATCTGCACATTTATATCACACGTACTATTCGTATACGAGACATGTAGCTTTGCGGAGAAATCATGGCCTTCAGTATTTCGATACTGAATACAAATAGAGAAAAACGTAAAAAAATACGATTAAATACGAATTGATTTCCATATTTTTTTATTTACTAGCTGTGCCCGCGACTCCGTCCGCGTGGAATAGTGACTTTAGGGAGCATTTTTTGGATAAATCTTATGGTTTACATTGGATTACAAACCCTATAAACCCTAAAATATAAATAAATGAAATATACAAACTGCGTTCGAACCTACAAAATCCAGCCTAAGCTGAACCCTATTTTATATAATCATATATAAGATTGATGATATAAATTTGAGGTCAACTTAAATTGAACTAATAAAATCCGAAACTGATTACTTTTAACTAAAACCATTTTTTTTTCTAAAATAAAAGTTGCCTAAGTTACTCCTTGTTACATCAGCTATCTGCCAGTGAAAGTCCCGTCAAAATCGGTCCAGCCGTTTCAGAGATTAGCCGGAACAAACAGACAGACAGACAGAAAGAAATTGTAAAAAATGTTGTTTTGGTATATGTACCGTGTATACATCCAAATGCACTTAGTAAAAAGTGGTTATTTTAATATTACAAACAGACCCTCCAATTTTATTTATTTGTATAGATGTATAGATTACTCACATTTACGGCGTCCGATTATTTCGTGCAATATTAAATTATGACGTGTAGCGTATACGCTCCTTTTGTTATAGGCTTTATTGAATTTATATGTTAGATTCTCACATATTTATTTTATTTTTTTATTGCTTTAGGCCGCAGACAGGCTGACGGCCCGTTTAGAATTTAGCAGTTACCGTTGCCTATGACGCCAGTGGCATCCGGACACGCTGCTGTCCCATAAGGGTACAGGAACTTGGGTCACTAATGCCGGAACACAACACAAAGTTATTATGCCGGCATACTTAAGATCAAAGGTGGTCGCCATCCAGGTGGGCTTGGGGCCCTACCACCACAGGCCGACCCCGGCCGCAGAGGTTAGTATTCTTTCTCCACACCTGCACGGATAATAAATATATTTCCCGGAATTGTCATTTGATACCCGTATAGTACTAATTAATAAATAAATATACTGGCACAACGATCTGAGTACGAGACAGTACTAGACAACTGATATACTACATATATACTTTTTTGTAAATAAATTCATATTATACATAAACACCCAGACGCTGGACGGGAATCAAACCCGTGACCTCCGCAAGCGTTCCAAAGTGTGTTAGCCGCTATGCCAGGGATATCGTCAATATATTACACTGAGATACAACAATTCACAGTTAGTCCTAAAGCCAGAAACAAAGGTTCTAGACAAATAATATACTACTTATGTACTTTTATTTTGTATTCTACGTGAGAAATCTGCCGTAAAAGGCTGTAAAATAATCCTAGTTAGGTGGAAGGGCTCCAGGCCCGTTTGGATGGCAGTCACCCCTGTTCGCTAAATACGCCGCCATAATTAACTTGTTGTGTTCCGACACAACTGACCCAAGTTTCACTTTGACGGTAACAGTCTACCATAAATTAGGCGGTCAGCCTCTCTGCTATTACACAGTAATTTAAAACTTATACATAAACACCTATATATATATAGTGTAGCAATGTTAATTCTCTTGATACTAAAGTTCATGAGATGCAGCTTTGACAGAAAGACTGATGAATAGACAGCGGATACCAATTTTCTCTCGATTGCTCTTCCGCGGGCGTTTTTCAACTAGGAATACATAGAAATGACAATAAAATGTATTTTTATGGTAATAAATTAACTCATCTAGCATCTCTAGGTTTAAATGATCTCCTGTACGCACCATGATTATTAAAAATGCATTAGATTCGAACATGAGTGTTTTAAGTTTAAACCAAATGCAGCAATTCACTATTTACCTACTTTAATAATAAACTCACCAAAGATTCCTTCTAATAATAATATATCACCGACAAAGTAACCTAATAAAATATCGGCAAGCGATAGATCTTGTTTGCTATGTTAGTAAAATTGATTTCACCCTCTTGTGGCGCTTTGGGTGCAAAATAAATAGGTTTAGTATAAATAGGATTACTTTAGGAGTCACTTTATTTTGGTATAGTATTATTTATAGTTTCCTCGGGAGAGTTGTAGGTGTGGTAACTATAAAGTTCTTTCTGAAAAAAATTTCTACATATATGAAGCGAAAAAGAATATTATCAAATAGCAAAATGTCAACTTCTGGTTGAATGATGGTGGCTAAATATAGTCTTACAAAAACTTGATAGTGATTAACAAACAACAAAAGACGTACTTGTATTATTGGTGACCCTGTAAAAAAATTTATGGTTTAGCGTTATTTTTATTTTTGAGTTCGATTTAATTGAAGAAAATCAAGTAACAAGTGAATTAATCAAAAAGTTTCCAGACTAAGTAAGAAAAAACACAAAATGTTTGTAAAATTCGTTTTCATTCATCGACATAATTTCTATCTAAGGCGATACAATCAGCCCAACGCTTCTTTAGCTTCTCGATACCATGTTTATAGAACGCTTGATTTTTGCTCGCAAAATAGGCCTCAGTTTCGGCAATGACTTCCTTGTTGGTGTCTAATCTTTTTCCCCGGAGCATTCTTTTTAGATCTGCGAACAGCCAATAGTTGCTGGTGGCCAAATTTGGTGAATACGGGGGCTGGGGCAACAATTCGAAGTGTAATTCATGCAATTTGACCATCGTAGCCATTGATTTGTGACATAGTGCATTGTCTTGGTGGAACAGTGTTGGTTTTTCTTTGCCATGTAGAGCCGTTTGTTCTTTATTTCTTTGCTCAATTGGTCCAATAACGCTGTATAGTCCCAGAATACTGATGTTAATGTTAATAACCTTGCCAGCCGATTATTGTGTCTTTGATCGCTTTGGAATACTTTCACCTGCCTCAACCCACACTCAGCTGATGAGCGCTTTGACTCTGGAGTATAACAGTGTATCCAGGTTGTATCCATGGTCACATACCGATGCAAAAAATCTGCTTTATGGTTGAAAAACTTCAGACAGGCCTCAGAATCGTTGATTCATTGTTGTTTTTGATCTGGTGTTAACAAACGCGGCACTTACTTTGAGTTGAGCTTTTTCATACCCAAATTGTCGTGTTAAATAGTAAGCACGCTGCCATATGGTAAATTTGAAACCTCAGCCATCTACCTGACTTTCATTTTGTGGTCGGTGAAAACAATTATGTGGATTTTTTTGACGTTTTCTTCGTTAACAGACGCACTTGGGTGACCACTGTGTTGAGCGTCATTGAGGTTGCTACGACCACGTTTAAATTTATTATAGCATTGGCAAATGGTTGATTTCCCTGGAACAGAGTCCAAATAATGCTTTTCAAGACACTCTTTTGCGCCTTTCGCATTTTATCCGATCAAAAAACAATGCTTGATCAACACACGAAGTTCTTTCTTATCCATTCTTTGGCAGACACCAAAGTTGCTTAACATATAAAACAATAACTTGAGAACACGTGGTCTAATTGTCATGAAATTTTGACACATACGAGTTATAGATTTTGTATATGTGGCGGCATGTATATTTTAGTCTGGGAACTTTTTTTATCAATGTAGTAAATACTTGTCTACTTCATATCGTCGCGTACTTTAAAAATGCAATAAAAAATATTTTATTGATAAGTGTATCTGTATTAGACATGAACTTTTTCAATTTTAGCTGTAAGATATATTCAACTGATAAAATACAAAGTCGGTGATCCCGATTTTCATTAAATTAAATAATCCGGTAAAGAGCGCTGAGTATTAAATTGAATGGGTTCCATATAGTTTAAGGAAAATGGGGTTCTTTGACCCACCATCACAACAAAACTACTAAGCATATCGGGATGGAACTACTACCATTCGACGCAGAATTTTTCGTAGATGGTTATAAGCTATTTTTAATTTTTTGGATTTCATCGACCCTTTCTCATTTTTTTTTCCATTTACTTTTATCTTTTATTCGCCCAATGGAGCGACATGATCGGCTAGTATATGCTTGTGATTAATTACTAATAACTTAGTAAAATATGTATGTATGTATTAGTAATATGTATTATATGTATTTGTTTATTCCGCATCAACACAAAACAAAATTTCCAAAAAAAAATAACTATTTTGCGAGTAATGTAGATTATAGTATAATAAATTTTGTACCCGGACTAATATTCCGGTTGTTTTGAATACAAATCACAAAAATTGTTATTGAAAGTAAAAATACTCATAAAAGCTTATTGCTTTTAGTTAGGTTTTAGATAAAGGTAGGCTTCGGATAGAAAAATAAATTTAATATTCGCATAGATAATGCTGTGGTGCTTATTTCTTGACAGAGTAGTGGTGGTTTTGATGCACCTTCTCTTCACATTTAGTTTTTTATAGTACTAGCTTTACTAGCAGGTCGCAGTATCCAAAATTATAAATGTTAAAGCTATATATACATTGCTGATTATTGTTACAAGACTCAGCTCTTGTTTGGTTATTGCGTCCCTGCTTTTTTTAGCACTTTTTTCTGAGCAAATCACAACAAGAAAATAGATAATATTTATATACGTAGGTATTAGAACTAGATTGAACTTAAACCAATATAGCAAGTTCACAATGTTGAAAAAACAGCCAAAGAAGCACATATTAATACAGAAGCGAATTTGAAACAGAAAATGCAAGTATTTATGAATAGCCTGTCGTTTTTGTTAGCTAAAAAATACTTCTACGTAGTCTGATTTAAAGTGAGTTCCGCAGAAGAGCAGTAAGCAGAACCCTCTCCTACTGTCCCGACTAAAAGGTATGTATGGGTGTACGCCACATCATTATATTTAGTCAACGATGTGCGATCGAAAAAAACCGAATAGTGCTTTTCCTCTAAATCAAAATACCTTGAATTTTTTTATTAAAAGTTTCCTTTAATGAATTTAAAACAAAGAACCCTAAAAGATATTCAACTTTTATTTAATTTTATCTCCCACGAACCAGGGGATATTTAAAGACGGGAGTTTGCAAACACGAATTGCGGTACTCATTTTGAAATAAAATATGGGTGAACTTCAGTAATAGGCTTCGGTGGAAACTTTTCGCGTTTTCAAGGGCCTTACTGGCTTAGCCGGGTTTATTTTAAATTAAACTGGACAGAGTTAAACATGTGTTATAACGTAATTAGAAAGCTCTTTGAACTTAATAAAAAGTTGGTTTTATGTTTTGATGCAGGTTGAAGTTCAGCTTCCAACTAGGAATTGATTTAGTCTGGGTGAATAGAATTGCTTCTATGAAGAAATCTGTAAAGAAGGAGTGAGAGCACTTTAGACTTCCCTCTCGCTCATGTAAGCTAAGATCGTCACTGGTGCTTGGCGACTCGCTTGTGGCTCACGTGTACGGTAACAGATGTGATCCTCAGGAAAGGTCCGTGAGAAAAGGGATCAAGGCTGATCTTCCCCGACTTTGAAGAGACCCGCAAAAGCGGGCCGGTGCCAGATGGAGCCGGAGCCCTGACACTTCAGGCGTGCGAAGGAACTTCAAGGTTCTAATGTGTATACCAGCAATACGGGCTTACGCTACGCACACAGTCACATTACAATCGATGTGAAGATGTGTGCGAAAAGGATGTCTGCTTGATGGCGAATCGTACTCGTTCACCATTTTGAGATTAGGCTTAATCCGGTAAGTGGTAGCTGCAAGTTTTTGAGTACGTCCGTATTCGTATTTTACAAAATTTTAGTAATTTTAATCTATTAAATCAAATAACAATTATGTATATATAACTTATGAAATATTTTTTATTATTTCTATAAAATTAATATATTTACAAAAACAATTTATAGTATTTATTTGTTTAAATAAAAACATCCCGCCATCTTATGATATTTTACTTATGGTTTTTGATGACGGTCGCTTATTTTATAATCTGATTTAGACACACATGAAAGCAGTTACTTAAAAGGCAAATGGGCTGATCAGTAACCCTAGACTCCAAAGGGAAAATTTCGGATCCAAGTGACGATAGGCCCAGATAAATTGTTTAATCTTAACATGAAGCCTTGGCAATTTTTTTAAATCTAAAATATCATTTTATAACGAATATTGAAATTCTGTAGCTTAACGGATTTCAAACATCGAAACGCGTATGGGGTCACTGATTTGATCTAGTTCCGGGTCTCAGTGTATATATTTATATAATACTAGCTGACCCGGCAAACGTTGTTCTGCCATATAAATAATAAAATGTCAAAAAATTAAAAAAAAATTTGGGGGTGGGTCACCCCTAACATTTAGGGGGATGAAAAATAGATGTTGGCCGATTCTCAGACCTACTCAATATGCTCACAAAATTTCATGAGAATCGGTCAAGCCGTTTCGGAGGAGTATGGCAACGAAAACTGTGACACGAGAATTTTATATATTAGACTAGCTGACCCGGCAAACGTTGTTCTGCCATATAAATAATAAAATGCCAAAAATTTAAAAAAAAAATTTTGGGGGTGGGTCACCCCTAACATTTAGGGGGATGAAAAATAGATGTTGGCCGATTCTCATAGATACCGGATAATCACAAAAATTTTCATCAAAATCGATCAAGCCGTTTCGGAGGAGTATGGCAACGAAAACTGTGACACGAGAATTTTATATATTAGATGTACTCTTATTTATTTATAAAAGAAAGAATATGTACTAACATATTCTTTCTTTTATATATAATAGTAATTTCTAATATATAATAATATACTACTATATACTCACACACATACACAACATAAACACAAGTGGTCTGCTTACTTTAAAACAAATAAATTTACAAGGAAAATTCACACCTCGTCATCGAGTCCCAAAGTAAGTAGCTTAGCACTTGTGTTATGGATACTAGACAACTAACAAACTACATAGATAAATACCTTTCTTTCGTAAATGAGTATATATTATATTAACACGTAAACGCGACACGGAATCGAAAACGTGACCTTCGCAAGTGTATTAAAATGCGATTGACAAGCTCCGTGGTGAAACTAGGCCACGGAGGTTGCTAAACTAATCAACTTTGTGACATGATTACGCTGTGTCAATAATCATTGTATATTTATTTATAATTAATCATTTTTTAGTGATTTTCTTCGATAATTCGCTACAGAACATAGGTTATTCCTTTATGTTACGTTACAAAAAATGAATTTGTCAGGATCGTAAAGTTTATTGCCCTTCTGTTTATTGTGGGAGAAAATTGGGGATCGGTTGATACAATTGAATTGTTCCGAAGAGGGTGAATGACGTCAGTCATTCAAGCAGTTGGTAAATTCGTGTATGATTTTTATTATAAAACATAAAATATAGTTTGTTACGTAAAGTATGTCAAATAGATTATAAGCTTACCCGTTCGATTCTTGAGAAACGTAAAAGCACATTCGCTTTTTTATTTCAGAGTTGAAGGGATGGATGAATTTTGGAAATCGAGAAAACCTAATAAGCTATTATTAAGCCAGAACAGAAGTCAATTCCTATATTTTTGTAATAGAACTCACCAAGACCTTCAAGGTCAAGCAGGAAAGGCCTGTCTACCGTCTTACCTCAGACGTCCTATAAAAAGTCTTTTAAAGCAAAAACATGCTTAGTCAAACAATGTATAAAATAAAAAAGGGGATGTCTAATGGTGTAAGTCTAAAGACCTCAAAAGCTACAATCCTAAAACCAATAAAATCCGCTTTATCGAAATAGAGCGAAAGTTTGGCTTGCAACCAGGATCTAACACTAAGACCACAATGACGACCACATGTCATATACAACTATGTCTAACTGTTCAATAAAAATCCAATGAAAAAATCACATTTTAAGTAATAAATAATTTAAGAAATAACGTGAAATCCTTTCCTCCGTAGCCGCCATCTTATTAATTTATGGCGGTGATCGCTAAAGTATATGTTATGCACGTTTTTTGCATCAATAAAATTGCCAATAAAAATCCGGAAAAGAACTTTATCTCAGGTATATTCAAGGACATGGAGTTCTAATATATGTAACATCGTGTGGGTAAAATATTAAATTTTTAATGTAGAATTTGAAATGTTATTTTTGCACTATCTTATTTAATTACGAGTATTATTGACAAGTTACTAATATGATCCCGCAATCCTCTACACATTTACCTCATTTAGACAAGTATAGAAGCCTAATATAATATATGCATTGTCAACTGTACTACATAAGAGGCCTTCATCAGTTAAATGACGCATGTCGCCATTTTACATTTCATCGTTGTCAAATCAATATCTAGTCCAAAAGTCAAATTTTGAGGTATGGAGTCAAATCAAATCAACTTCAAAGTAGTAGTAGTGGTAATTATTAGAATCACATGGTGGTTTTTATATATCAAAATTTGAGTGGCAAACTGGTCATAATAGTCAAAATGTTGAAATCTCAAAAAAGTGCACATACTCGTGGTAGATATTGGTTTAACAACGACAATATGTCACGTCGTATCTAATAGTAAATTAAAAAATACATATAAAATTTATTTTACAGTTGTATGTATAATACTGTAAGTCCACAGATTCCACACCCGTACGCATAGGCAGCGACACGGTCGAGCGCACGGATCAAGTGAAATACCTGGGATCTGTATTTCACGCGTTTGATGACATCGATTGCGACATCAAGGCACGCATTGCTGCCGCATGGGCCAAATGGCGTGAGGTTACTCGTGTCATTTGTGACCCCAATATGCCGGTGAAGTTAAAGGACAGGCCTATAAGACTATCATTAGGCCTGTCCTTTTATACGGCTGTGAAGCGTGGCCGGTGTTAGAGCGACACAAGCAAGAACTGCGTGTCACGGAAATAAATATGCTGCGGTGGATGTGACGGTGTGTGTGCGGTGTGGGGTGACGTGGAAGGAGCGCGTTAGGAACTCCCGCATTCACGACAGTCTTCATGTCCGTGACATTGCGGATAAATTGCAGGAGTGTCGGCTCCGTTGGCACGGCCACGATTTACGGCAACCGGATGCTTACGTGGGAAACAAATGTCTGGCCATGCCACCTCCAACGGGCCCCGGCAGGGGTAGACCCAAAAAGTGCTGGCTTAACTTCGTAAAGGGTGATATGCGTGCCAATGGGCTCACTACCAGGGATGCTGAAGACCGTGCGAAGTGGAGTAGAAAAAGTCGGAAAGTGGACCCCGGACATTGAAACGGAAGTTTGGGTTGCAACCGCGATACGGCGCTTAGATGATGATGATTAAGTTAACACAAGAAAAAATCTAATTTTATTTAACAATATTCAGATACATTCAGCTTCCTATTTATCAGATTACAAGAACAAAGAAAACAGTGATGTAACGTTATCGAAAGTCGACATCGTCGTACCCCATGAAGTCATAAAACGTGATGATAAAACACAAAATACTGGATTTTCTTCCAAAACCCGATCCGATTCTAAAATGAAAAAGTTCAAGTAATCACTCTCGGTCTTGACGGTTCAAAGTTGTAATCGAAAGCGATTTATTTGACACTTTTCTGACTAATAAAAATATCCCCCATTATTTAGTACTAATAATTTATATCCGAGACTACTTCTCACTGCGACAAATATTTGAGGAATGGAAAAGCTCCGCTAAGTAATTTATAACAAACCTTTTAGTGTCGGTAATACATCCATCACATACATAAAGAGTTATCGATAAAACCAAAATTAAATTATTAAATGCATTGTGGGGGGTCAGATTGTGACCTTTGAGGTTGAAATTAATATTCCATTTTAGCTAAGGATGATGAGTTGCAAGGAACAGAGCGCATTGAAGGAAATTGAAGGAAGCCTACGCCTCCGAGACAACTTCCTTTGTATAAGTATTTTAACAAATACATTTAAGCGAAAGGACTGTAAAAAATGGTAGAAAAAAGAGTTTTTATTTTACTTAGCTAGGAGGAGGATGCTTCTAGTTTAGGTTATTTTCAGAGAGCAGTCGCTTAAAAAAAGTTGAAATCCAGATTATTTAATGACTAAATTTGTAACTGTAGCAAAAATTATGATTAAAATCTAAAATTCAGTAATCGGCTTCTTATGAATTTTCTATGCCTTTTGCAAATACACATATTTACATTAATACTATTCGTAGGATTGGCTTTAATTATACTTCCAAACTGAGAAGAAATTTATAATAAAACGAGAGATTTGTTATGGTAGTAGTAGTGGCACCATACTTAATCGAGGATGATCATGTTAGAAAGTTACTTAATGATGTGTAATACATAAAATATTAATTATTACATCATAGCACTTAGAGCACTTTCTACTATTGCCAAATTACCCAAAAAACCAAATTACTGATCGCTACAAAAATTATATTTTGTTAGTAAACAATTTTTTTTTATTGCTGTAAGACAGCAGATAGGCTGACGACCCACTTATGATTTAGCAGTTACCGTCGCTTACGGGAGTTTGCAACGCCAATAGCATCGCGAACATGTCGCTGTCCCATAAGGATACAGGAACATGGGTCGCTAATGCCTGAACACAACACAAAGTTATTAATGGTGGTATACTTAAGACCAGAGGTCCGTATTCTTTCTCCGCCCCTGCACGGATAAAAATTAAGAAGAGTATTGTTTAAATTCCAAGTTGTATCTTGTGAAATATCTTATAAGATCAAAGTAGAAATACACGGAGTATAATAACATATTTTAACTACTATTTTGTGACTACACAATTCGAAGATATAGAATGGTACCTGTAAAGTTTCAAACGCATCTCTATTTCGTCGACTTTTAGGACATCCTAGAAAAAAATATCTTTCCCCTATACTTATGCTGACAGTATACTTGAAAAAAAAAAAAACATAAAATAATATCGATATCGTATTTTCCGTCAATCCGTCCCTACCGAATTACAAAGTACTTTAGCGTGAAACTCATTAAATAGTACTCAACAGTTTTTGCAAACCACGACATTATTAGTAGGTAAAACTCAACTCGATAAGGATAGTCCCTTCAACCTAATTTACATGAAATGACGTTGCCTTGGTGAATAGGAATTATAAAAAAATATGAGAACGAGAGATGAGCGATCGTTTTTGGGATAAACTCAATTGGTAATGTGACAAGCGAATTTGGGTTTAATCTAAAACTATCTAATCAATGGTTAAATCTGTTTAATATCTCTAAAACGTTTGAGTTTATAAGGAGCTATTTAAATAACACTACAGATACAGCAATAGATTTTTATAACACACATACATTTTATTTACATAATATAACTGTAATACTGATATTTTTAATGTACTTGTTTAGGTTAGTTAGAATTATGTATATAAATACATTTCAATGAATAATTTTTGTAATACAAAATAATTTTTATGATATTACTTTTTTTAAATAATTTTACTAAAGTACATTTGTAGAATAATTTATACAATAAAATATAAAATGTGTTTAAGCTGTAGCTTACATATGTACTTTGGTCTACAGACCAGATGAAATTCAGTTAGTTTGCGCATGATGTTTTAGATAGAAATTCCCACTGTGTGCATAGATACATTTGGGCAGAGTTTGAGATTTTTTTTAAAAATACAATACTTCCACAAAGTTTTGATTGAATTGTAATGAATGCTTTTCTAGTTTTTTTAATTATCGTTCCTTATGGATATTTGTGACGCTAGGAGCACCGCGAACCTGGGTCACTCAATACAAGGTTATTATGGCAGCATATCTAGCGACCAAGAGTCGTAGACATCCAGACAGACTTGGGGCCCTGCCACCAGCTATGGTTGTGGTAGGGCCGCAGGGATCAGTATCTTACTCAGCCACTCTATGGAGAGGTGTAATTTTGAAATATTTATAGCTATAAATTTATTTTAATTAGTTCTAATGTTCATAATACTTTGGAAACTTATTATATGTAGAAATCGCATATTTTATTATGTAAAATGATGTCATAATTATATAAATAAAGATGTCATAAATAAATATATACATTTATATATTTAAAAGAATAGATTTATAAATTAAAAATTTCGAACAAAAAGTTTTCAGCTCTATTTGCATGCATGCACCCTTGTTCATATGTATGAGGCTCTGTAAAATCCTCACAAAACCCTCGTATAAACTATTGAGAAGGTTCACTCTTGCACACTATATTTTCGTATGTAAATAGTTCCGAGCCTCAATACATAAAACTATAATGCCTCGTAAAGAAACCTTTGAGTTGTTTGATGGAATGAACTTGGTTACGACAGTTTTATAGGAATTTATATAAAATATTTTTTCAACTCATTTATAACATAGTACATAAAAGTTATACAATAATAAAATTGCACAAAACATTTTTAATAATAAAGCATCATGGCTTTTTCCAGTCTTTTATTCCCACTAGATCCTGATTTTTCTATCACGTAATGAAATAAAAAATAGTTTCGACTATAATCCGCTTTTGGCTTAGTCTCTTCTGCTGTCCCCGTTTTATTAGCAAACTTAAAGTCAGTGACCATTCAATTTGTGAGTGCGGTTTATATGAGGGAACAAGCGAACATTTTTTCAGTGCCCTAAGATTTATACTCCACTCTATAGTAAATTGCCCAAAGAATTTCCCGCCTGGTTAATCTACACTGAAGGACTCATAAACTGCATCAAAGTAATAGACGACTTTGAAATAAATATTTTAACGAAGTATGCAAACTTTCTATAAAGATTTAAATTGAAACCTCTAGATTGGTTCGTGAACTTTAAAACAGCGTGGGGTCATATCCTTAAGTTTAAGTTTGTGTACTGGAATGGACCTTATGGCTTTTTGAAAAAGCAGAAATTTAAGGAAAATTGGTTTAATTAATAAATTGGTTTTAACAATAGACACAAACTTTATGCAAGGGTTTATTTATGTTTTAATAAGGTGTATTACCTCCACGTGCCCTTATTACGGATTCTAATCGGTTCCGCATAGATTTTATTAGGGTTATATTGTAGCATTGGTGCGGGAGGGCTTGGATTATCGAACGATTGGTAGAAATTTAAATTTAAACCAGTCTACGGTTTCTAGAATATACAGAAGGTTTGTGGAGACAGGTTCTTACAGAAGGAGACGAGAATGTATCTCACAAGTAATACATATTATATTAAATAAGATTGTTATATGTAAGTGTGAAGTAATATAAGAAATTCAGGCTTCTAGTTTTATCCACAACAAAGTTAGAGGGAGTCGAAAATGGCCTGAACTGCTTCGAGAAAAGGATTGTACAGCCGTGCCGCTATTGCTTGACTTGGTGGGGTCACTGCCGTGCCTCCAGATAAAAAATTTTAAACAGTTGAACTTGCGTCAACTTGTCCTAAGAAAATATTTTCGGAGACCGACTAAATTCGACTTACTGAAGTAATTTTTGCTCTCTTACTTCGACTTTGGCAAAATCAATGGCAAAAGCAATGAAATAGTCAATCATTTATCCAAATGTACAATTATTGATCAACTCACGAGGCTCTGATGCCGGTCGTGATATTTGATGATATTTAATTTTACTTAGACGTTAAAATATAACGGCTCATGATTTTAAACGCAACTGATGGCGTATTAAATCTTTAAATCACATTGTATATAAAAAATACTAGAAATAATGTTAACCTCTTCTTCACTGGTGGTTTACAGTCATCCACCTGCCAAGATTTAGACTCACGAATTTTGGAATCTTTAATCAAATGCAAAAAAACACTTTAATTAGCAAATATTTAAATAAAAAAAAATATTAGCGAATACAGTCATTCGAAACCAATTTAGTACAAAACAACCGAAAATGAACATCAATCTGTATTATAATTGTGAGATCTAGCACTGCGCTTAAAAAACAAGGACAAATGCAGGTCAGACGACGTGAACGTGACTGAATAGAACGCGGTGAAACGCAATTTGAGAGATATTGGTATTAGATTGAAAATCACATTATTTTGTTGAGAACAAGACCTGAATTCAATGTTTCTTCGCAGATATACTTGATGAACTAGAATTGAATTCGTTAATAAAGAAATACCTTATTAAATAATGTAATTTGAGAGGAAATTAGTTTTTATGATTGGCCTAAACTGAATATTTTATCAGGTTGAAAATATAGTTTCTACTTAAAATTATTAATAAAATTCTGAATTTAAATGATCATCGCGTTTATTTTAAAAATAATTTTCAGTGTTATTTTAAAAGAACAATATTGGATGAGATGAAAATGAAAGCAGTAGTGATTTATTGTTTAAATTTTATATGGGACTATTGTTTTTCAATACACTTCTTTTACCCATGCTGGAGTAAGAATACTGACCACTCCGACCTAGTGGGTCTGTCATTAAAGGCGATTTTTTAGTCGCCCTAGTTCGTTGCTACGGCTCCAAGCCCGTCTAAAAGGTATCTACTCCTGGTCACTAGATTTGTCGCCATAATAGTCTTGCACTGTATTCCGACCCAGGTTCTAGTTCTCGTATGCTGAAGGCAGTGTTTTCGAGGTACCCCTGACAGACATTAGCAGGCGACTGTAGTTGCTAACTATTGAATGGGTTGTCAGCTTGTTTGCTGTTGTAAAGTAATAAAAAAAACTTAATAGCATACCTATTGAAGTAGTTTTTTGAAAAACTAAAAATAACTTTAAAAAAGGAGATACGAGTGCACGTAAACTTGTGGTATTCAATAAAATCTCACACCTGTAATCCAATACGAATTCTCAAAAACATCATTAGGAAATAAAATCACATCGCGATAAATGTAAATCCGTACTCAAATTTTGTTGTTTTTTATACAATTAACAAAGATCAAATACCTAGTATAGATAATTTATAAATTACTGCACTATTATCAGACTTTTATGGGTGCAGGGGCGGAGAAAGAATACTAACCTCTGCGGCCGGGGTAGGCCTGTCGTAAAAGCCGACAAAACAACCCAGCTACGTGGTAGGGCCTCAAGCCCGTCTGGATGGCGACCACCTTTGGTCTTAAGTATGCCGCCATAATAATCTTGTGTTGTGTTCCGTCATTAGTGACCCAAGTTCATGTATCATTATGGGACAGCAGCGTGTTCGCGATACCACTGGCGTTGTAAATACCCATAGGCGACGGTAACTTTTATTTTTGCTGTCCTACAGTAATAAAAAAAGGATGTTCATTCTAAAAGATCACGTTTATGCATGAATACAGAAAATTACAAACAACATACATATTTATATATAAATATTAAAATATTTGATGATTTCGTAGAAAAGAAACAATAAGGTATAAAAGGCTTTAAATACGATCAATTCGATTTTCTGTCCTAATTTCATTACGGAACATGTCTTTTTGTTAAGCGGTTAATCCATTCACTTTCCGCCTACTCAGTCTTCCTATTGTGTGGAATCGGCACAATACATTCTCTCTTGACGGTCTTCTTTTTCTATTGGTCGAATGAACTATGAGTGTGTAGAGCGAATGAATGACAAAATTCATTCTATCACATATTTACTATTTCTATTACGAAAGGTAGGTATTATCAGTGTTACTCAGTCTACAACTTTTTAGACTCTTTTTAGTCTGCACTTTGGATCTAGGGATCTGTTTTTTTTAAGTCCAGAACGTCGTTGACTAATCGATATGTGTATTATCGTCTTAAGCTTAAACAATATTGAATTACACACATCAAAAAAGTCTAAGCAACATGTACTAATTAAAATTTTAGGATGGTGGATGAGCCGCTGTATGGATGAACTTCCTGAATACACCTGAGCCTTTCAGTATTTCCGGGCCGACAGTACACTCGCACCCTTCTTGTATCAGCCCTAAACCCGAATCGCAACTCATCGGAAAACATAATTTTATCACATTGTTCCTGGGTCCATGTTCTGCGTTCTCTACACCATTCATTTCGAAGAGCGCGATTCCCGTGACGTATCGGTGGGCATCTAATTGGGCGTCGAGCTCGTAGGCCGTAATCATGCAGATTTCGCACAGTTTGGGGACTTACATCAACACCACTTGAATTTTGTAGCCTCAAACTTATCTCTCGAGCGGTTAACATCGGCTGGCGTCTTGCAATCAGTTGCATGTACCGGTTTTGCCGAGTGGTTGTACTCCTTTTACGGCCTGGATGCTGTTCAGCGGGTTCCCTTGTATTATTGTAGCGCTGCCAAAGATGACAAATAACACTTCTATGAATGCCAAAATGTCGAGATACCTGAGATTGATTACTTCCCGTTTGCAACATCCCTACAGCTTTTTGCATTTCATTTGCCGTCAAATGACGTCGCCCCATGATGTAAAGAATATCTAACAATTCAATTTTGCCGCTAACTTTATTTAAATGGTTGGTAAAATTATAAAATCAAGAATAAACGTAGCAATAAAAACGCACTTAAATTCAAACAAATTCCCTTTCATTTAATTTTATGAAAAAAACAAAACGTAATCGAAATTTTTTTTACAACCAGCCAGTATGTCATCAATAACAAAAAAGTTTACATACCTACGCACTTTGAGTGAGTAAAGACTTAGAAATTAATTAGTATAAATGGTAAATTTGTAATATCATGCATGTTGCTTAGACTTTTTTGATGTGTATATTTAAAATTTGTATCATGGAGAGTTAAATGGTATATGTAAAAGGTTTATTGTATATAATATTCAAGTACACCTATATACGATAGAATTTCATTTACATAATATGTATTTAAATATCTCTCGTTCGCAAAACTGGTCGTTAGGGACTTGCGACGGTTCGTTAAATTATAATATTATTACGTGTAGAATATTTGGGATAATTTTATTTTCTCTTTCAGAGAAATAAATGTATTCTATGTACGCGTATTCTGAATGTTAACTTTTTTATGGCAGTAAATATAAATTTTACCTAATAAAGATAAAAAAGGATATAAAAGAATGAGAAATGCACTAGTAGAAAGAGAGAATAGCCATGTTTGGGAAAGAGGGAAAAAATGAACAGCCAAAACTGTTATTATATAAAACAGACGGAAATTAAAACATATTTATTGTTCAATGGCACACCAACAACGAACAACAGCGTATAATATGAACAATCATTTACTCGTCTTCTTCATTTACGTCACTGTTTTAAATGTCTTGCACGTATTTATCCAAAGGTTTTGAAGTGATAACTTTTATGGGAGGGTAAATCGCTTCGTTACGTAATGCGTTACGGCACCAGTCTGGCTTCCTTTTCTCTCACGCATACGGCAGCGGTAGGCAGGCTCCTCCTCTCTCACTCTAACCCACAGCGCTAATTCGATTCGAATTGAGACTTTATTACAATGAAATACAGTTGAGTTTTTTTTTCTTTATAAATAATCTACATTAGGTAATAATTTAATTTAAAATAATTGATTTGAAACAATTTTTGGAAAAATTGGAAATTCGTAAACTTTAGTTATTTTTTAAATATTTTTGGTTTTATTAATAAATTACCTTTCCTTACATTATCGCATTAATATATTAATATGTAAAATTTAAGTAATAACCTAAGGTTTTCTCAAGTTAAAGAATTTCAATATTAAATAGTTCAACTTAGATTACTTTAAGTTATCACTTCTGTCGGGCATCCCCAGACGTACACGTTTTTCTGTATCGTAAATATGGATCTATAGGAGTCATGATATCGTAAGATTCAAATATGAGATCGGACCATTTGTATTCTAGCCCACATTTGGATAGGGGTACACTAGATTCGAGATTTTGTGTATATTACCAAAAAATATTTTTATAACTTAAAAAGCACATGTGTATTATTTACCTTTTAATAATGTACTTCATTTATTTGCAGCTGAATCATCTTGATACTCGTTTAGTTGTGGTCATATATGAGAAAAAAATTATATGAAGTATAGAATTATGCTTATTATTATTTTTGTGACTAATATGAGAGACTTCTTTATCCTAATTCATATATAGATTGCGAATGAAGATCACCATCCCATTTACATTTTGTGATTCTCTGTATAAGAAAAAGAAGTAAAGCTTAAAGGCACTGGTGTAATTGTAAAGATATATATCTTATAAAATATTTAACATTAGTCTCGCTTGCAATGCAAACCTTTAAAACGTTTAGAAGAAGAATTCTTATCCATCGGCAAAGATGAGTGCTTGCTTAATATCAAACAAATGTCAAGTATTATCTAATATATAAAATTCTCGTGTCACAGTTTTCGTTGCCATACTCCTCCGAAACGGCTTGACCGATTCTCATGAAATTTTGTAAGCATATTGAGTAGGTCTGAGAATCGGCCAACATCTATTTTTAATCCCCCTAAATTTTAGGGGTGACCCACCCCCAAAATTTTATTTTTTAATTTTTGACATTTTATTATTTATATGGCAGAACAACGTTTGCCGGGTCAGCTAGTGTAACATAAAATAAAAAAAAACTAAAAGGCTTAAAAGTTCAAACAGAAAATGAGTTTTAAATTAGTGAAATACAAAAAACACTTCAGCCCTTTTATCAAAGCTTGAAAAAAGGACTGAAAAGCAATATTTAAGGAGATTGTTTGAAAATAATTTCCTTGTATGTATATTATAATTAAACTTCAAGAAATTAAGGCAATTATAATTTAATTCTTCTAATGTAAATAATTATTTATTCAATTATTAAGTAATCTGTATAAGAGTGTAATTTTTTTTCATAGAAATATTGAGTTAAATTAAAATAAAAGAGTCGCGAACAAAAATACGGTCCTAAAAGTATTAAACCTGGTTGATACAGCCAAATATACAGAACTGAGAAAATATATCATTTATCTACTTTTTTATTGTTTAAGAACAGTAGACAGGCTGACGGACTACTTAATAGTTAGCAGTTACCGTCGCCTATGGATGTTTGCAACGCCAGGGGCACCGCGAACACGCTACTATCCCGTAGGGGTATAGGAACGTGGGTCACTTATGCCGGTACATAGCACAAGGTTATTATGGCGACATACTTATAGACCAAGGGTGGTTGCCATCCAGACGCGCTTGGGGCCCTACCACTTAGGTTAATTAGTTTACTGTGGTTGAAACTACTTATAGTTTCAACCTTAATATCCATTCAAAAATCTGACACGTCTCGCTACGAAATTTCGATAAACTTTACTACTAAACAATGTTATTCCACAAGTTTAGCGAAAGAGGCGACGCATGAGAAAACAAAATTAGTTAATATTCAGCTCGTACATCCCTTGGTCGTTTTGTTAGTAATAACTTAGTTGTCGATCCCCATTCGAACGGAGGGTACTTTCGTTCTTTTATTGGTTGCATAAATTTATGTCGCGTTCAATATTTTCTAAAACATGTACAACAAATGGTATTTTATTGAAGAACGTAACACATTAGATTACTGAATCGGGGAATAATAACTTTTACTGTAGTTGTTTTTTATTGACGAGGAACAATAGATAGGCTCACAGCCCACTCAATAGAAAGCAGTTACCATGTGATGTTTGCGACGCTAGAGATAATGCGAACTCTTCATGGAGGCATTGAAACCTGGATCTCTAATACCGGAACACTAGGTTATTATGGCGGCATTATAGACCAAGAGTAGTTGTTATCTAGACGGACCAGCTCCAAAGCCGCAGTGATATTGTATTGTCATTCCACCCATGCAGGGAGAAGAAATTCTTGTATTTTGATTAGTTCCTAAATTAAAGAAGATATAAATGTCTTGAAGTAAATACAATCACAGTAATAGTTAAATAGTCTGGTAGAATTTAATATTTATATGTAAACTTCGTTTTTTCGACACAGAAAGTGCCATATGTTAGAGTGTTTCAACTTGTCGGTAGAGATTGCGAACTTTAACCCATAATCAAGAAAAGTAAAGTGACGTACCTAGGCCACGTGTTGAGAGATGAGCGATACCAGCTGCTCCAGCTCATTATGATGGGTAAAGTTTTTGGTAAACGGGGAGTTGGACGAAGGAAAAAGATTTGGCTCCGCAATATCCGAGAGTGGACAGATATGTCAAGCGTAGAAGAACTGTTTCGTTTAGCCCAGGATAGGAAAAGATTCTCAGAGCTGACAGCTAACCTCCTGTAGGAGAGGCACTTACAACAACAATAAACTTCGTAATAGTACTAGAAACATCAAATATCATTAATTTTAAAATTATCAATACCAATCTTATCTTATCTTATCTTATTTTGGGGCCGAGAAATATCTCGGACACTTCGACCCAATGGGATCTTTTGTGTTCCCCTAGGTAGCAATCACTCCTCTCCAATCTCCTTGAAGATCTGCTTCATGAGCCTAACAATGAGGTATGGAGATAGGAGCCTGTAGTCTTCCGGTGTTGGATATCCTACCCCCAAAAGATTCATTCGCCTCCTGGCCAATGCATCACATGTACACAGTAGGTGTTCCATGCGTTCTGTATGTTCCCCACACAACCTGCACATGGGTGTCGCGGTTAGACCCATCTTCATGAGCATGTTGTTGGTTCCAAAGTGCCCAGTAAAGGCTCCAAGCAAGTAGCGTATTTGCCCCCTGCTCATGTCCCAGATGGATCCTCGTGCTTTGTACGTGGATCCCAAAAATTTTTTGGAGTGTTCAAGACCGATTCTAGTCAGCCGGTGTTGTTGTTGACTGCGGTCTGCAAAATCCCTGAATGTGGCTTTCACGAGGCTAGTTGGAATGCCTACACATGGTTCCGGACCCATAAAATCATTAGTTGAGCCCTCTCTTGCCAGTTCATCTGCCATTTCATTGCCATGTACTCCCTCGTGTCCCGGGACCCACATTAATCTTACCCTGTTATGCCTTCCAAACCCATTCAAGGTTTGAATGGCATCCAGGACAAGTCTGGAGTCAACTTTGAAGGAGGCAATGGCCTTGATTGCAGCTTGACTGTCACTGAGAATATATATAGATTTGCCTCTGGTGCCTCTATCTATATTCTCCTGAGCACAGGTTATTATGGCATATGTATCAGCCTGGAATACACTTGCCATTTTTCCCAAGCTTTTACTACATTTGTAGTCTTTCGCGTATACTCCCGCCCCTGTACCTGATTCCATTTTGGATCCATCAGTGTACCATACCAGACTATTATGTTCCGGTGGATCTGGTCCCTTTGTCCATTCCAATCTTGTTGGAATTTGGACCCTGAAAAGCCTTTCAATTATAAACCTGGTTTGCATTTTATCGGATATCATATGTGTTATCCGATCCAGGTCCTCATTTCCATCGAATTTTGTATGGTTGGTTTTTGGCTTGGTGGAGTCCCATAGGCCAGCTACTGCAAGGCGATATAGTGCCCTCCTTGCCTCAAGTTCAACCATAATATGCAGAGGAGGAATGTTAAGATATCTCTCCATAGCTGCCGTAGGTGTTGTTCTAAAAGCACCCGTGATTCCAAGACACACCGTTCTTTGTAGCCTATTGAGTGTCTCTTTGCACGTAGTAAGTTTTATTCTGGGCCACCATACTACGCTGCCATACTTAATGATGGGTATTATCATTATCTGATAAAGCCATCGTATCACTTTGGGTTTTAGTCCCCAGGTTTTGCCATAAGTGGAACGACACATGCCAAATACTCTCAGAGCCTTCGCCATTGTCTTTTCCACATGAGTCTTCCACCTGAGTTCCTTATCAAGGGTTATGCCTAGATATTTGACCTCGGTGGACCACGACAGTTTGGTTCCATTAAGGGAGGGATTCCCTAGACTTGCTAGTGTCCTTCTCCTTGTAAATGGTACTATAACTGCTTTATTTGGATTAATGGAGAGGTGGTTCTCCATGCACTATTTCTCTGTTATCTTCAGAGCCTTTTGTAATAATCCAGAGACTATGTTCGGAAATTTACCATTGACCATTATGGCTATGTCGTCAGCATAACCTACCGTGTAAAAAGGTCCGGTGTTGAGTTTGGTTAGTAGTGAGTCTACTACCAGACACCATAATAATGGAGACAATACTCCGCCTTGAGGGCAGCCGCGTGTTGTTTTTGCGCTAAGTTTATCTCACATTAGTTCCGATCTGACTAGTCTGCTTCGTAGCATATAGTCAATCCAATTGCATATAGTGTCACTGACACCATGTTCCTTTGCAGAATTGCGAATAGACTCGAAAGTTGTTTTGTCAAAGGCTCCCTCTATATCGAGGAAGGCCCCTACACATACTTCCTGTCCTTCTAGTGCAGCCTCAGCTCGGCTTACAACGTAGTGTAAAGCCGTTTCTGTTGATTTGCCAGGGTTATACGCACATTGTAACCTATGTAGAGGGAATTTCTTCAATGGCCCCTCTCTAAGATGCCTGTCTACCAGTTTCTCCAGAGTTTTCAGCAGAAAAGATGATAGACTAATCGGCCTGTAAGCCTTAGCTTCTTCATAAGTGGATTTTCCAGCTTTTGGTATGAAGGTAACCCTGACCGCTCTCCAAGCTTTGGGTACATAACCAAAGGCTATGCAGGCTCTGTAGAGCCTACAAAGATGAGGAGTTAGTACCGAAGTACCTTGTTGCAGCAATATAGGGTAGATGGTGTCTGGGCCGGGAGATTTAAAGGGTTGGAAGCCCCCTATTGCCCACTTTAGTCTGTTTTCATCTACCACTTTCTTTGCCGTGAGCCAGTCATTTTTGGTCGTATGCCTTGTGAGCTCGTCCCTTGTGACTGGTTCCTCTTCGTCGTCATTGCGCAATTTGCACCCTGGAAAGTGAGTCCTAAACATCACTCTAATCAATACCAATACAATCAGTACGAAAGTATCACATTGAATACAAAGTTATAATGTCCCTTTTAAAATTTATCGTCTACCGACAGCGCTTGACAAGGGTTGAAATTTACATCGCATGTCAATCGGACATTGATAAAGTTCCCTAACGTCTGGAATCTGACGTTAGCTTTTTGCAAGCGATTGTCAGTTACAATCTTCTTGTGAGAGTTTTTAAAATGTGGTTCCAATGCTTAAGGCACTGAATTACCAATCTTTAATTTTGTAACAACATATTAAACTTTAGAAAAGGCAGATGGCTAAAGAGCTGCTGAAGCAAAGTAATCAGAAACAATTAAAAGGGTAAATTTTACTGGCTGTGTTTATTCCATAATAAAAACACTCATTGTGTCAAAAGGAAATTGTATTATGATCATTTTGCTAACCTCAAAAAGGAACAAATTTGTTTGCTTTAGGATTGAATCGACGCCAGTCAGCCTTTCAGTCAGATGATTAAATTACAGACACATAATTAACATCAAAAAGTAAGGTAAAATGAAAGCATTTACACAATTCTGCAGTTCTCTCAAGCACTGATGTTTAAAGCGAAGTGCATTTTAGTGCTTTACAAATTTATTCTTGGAGAACACTCTGTTAACTGCTCGGGTTTAGTATTGTGTGTTTGTTAAATTAGTAAAATTTAGGTATTATTTGTGTTGCTCTAAATATTCACAACTTCTCCTATTAGAGTTCGAGGCTTATTCAAATATGCGACTTCTCCATCGGCAATTTAGATTAATTGCACACTCACCAGACTCAAGTTCGTTTGAACTATATTCTCTCACGAGAAATAGGCTTATAATACTGGTCTATGCAGCCGGCGGTCTGCCTGTCGTAAAAGATGAAATAACAGATGGTAGGGCTCCAAGCCCGTCGTCTGCATGGCAACCACCCTGGTTTCTTAATATACTACTATAATAAACTTCTGTTTTATTCCAGAAAAAGTGATCCAAGTTCCAGTTCCCAATGCCGTATTGTCTGTCAGCCTATCTGCTGTCCACAACAAACACATCATTTGATATTGCAGACGTGGTTTGGCGATCATAAATTTTAGACAATATGGTTTGGTAGCCTACCTGCTACTTAATATATACATATACATGGTCAGGTCATAAGTATTGTCACACAGTAAAAACTTTTCTTTTAGAATGCTGGCCACAAAAAAGTTTATTGAATTCGAATCTCGAATTGTTCATGAAAATAAAAATGTATACTTTTAGAATTTTACTCATTTTTTAAATATGGAGTGGACGCTTAAAGAAGACCGTGTTGCAGTTATTGCGTTGCATCGTTGCGGTTACGCGCCAATTCAAATTTTTAACATACTGAAAAATTTGAATATAACCAAAAGATTCATTTATCGTACCATCAAACGATACAATGAAGACTCTAGTGTAGATGACAGGTCAAGAAGTGGTCGCCCTCGGTCTGTTAGGACTCCAGCAGTGATAAAAGCTGTGAAGGCACGAATTCAAGAAATCCCAAACGTAAGCAGAAACTGTTGGCCCTTCAGATGGGGTTAAGCAGAACCACGGTGAAAAGGGTGTTAAATGAAGACTTAGGGCTTCGGGCATATCGAAGAAAAACAGGACATCGTTTGAATACTCGTCTAATGGACCTGAGACTGAAGAGATGCCGCGCTTTGTTGAAGCGGTACGCGGGAAAAAATATCGGGAAATTCTTTTTTCGGATGAAAAAATGTTTACCGTAGAAGAGAGCTACAACAAACAAAATGATAAGGTGTACGCACACAGTAGTGAAGAAGCGAGCAACCGTATTCCGCGTGTCCAACGAGGTCATTTTCCATCCTCGCTCATGGTATGGTTGGGAGTTTCTTATTGGGGCTTAACAGAGGTACATTTTTGTGAGAAAGGTGTAAAAACGAATGCTGTTGTGTATCAAAATACAGTCCTGACGAACCTTGTGGAACCTGTTTCTCATACCATGTTCAATAACAGGCACTGGGTATTCCAACAAGATTCGGCGCCAGCTCATAGAGCGAAGAGCACACAAGACTGGCTGGCGGCGCTTGAAATCGACTTCATCCGGCACGAAGACTGGCCCTCCTCCAGTCCAGATTTGAATCCGTTAGATTACAAGATATGGCAACACTTGGAGGAAAAGGCGTGTTCAAAGCCTCATCCCAATTTGGAGTCACTCAAGACATCCTTGATTAAGGCAGCCGCCGATATTGACATGGACCTCGTTCGTGCTGCGATAGAGGACTGGCCGCGCAGATTGAAGGCTTGTATTCAAAATCACGGAGGTCATTTTGAATAAACTTTAATGTCATAAGAATCTATGTTTTGTTAAGTTCATTTTGGTATATAAATGGTTACATAATGAATAAACTTGTTACAATTATTTTACATTAAACGTGTGACAGAATTTATGACCTGACTAGGTATATGATGCACCGTCAAAACAATACTACTGAACATATCGAGATGGGACTGTTAGCATTCGACGCGGACTTTTTTTGTAGATGGTTATAAGCTATTTATAGTTTCCATATTATAGATTCCATGTACCCTTTCCCATTTTATTTCGATATACTTTTGCCTTTTATTCACCCATCGGAGAATGTTTAGGAGTGCTCGATTCAAAGTAAAAATAATTACGTTACTACATTTATTCCATCAAAAGTTTAAAGCAAACGTTATTTGCCTGAACCTTAATTAGCATAAACAAACATCGTGTAACTCACTTCGTATTTGGTTCAAACCTTAAACATACAGAATTATATACCTGCACTATCCTTAAATAGATAACAGTTAGTAAACTCCTAAATTATACATGTTACCGTGTAACATGTATAATACTCATCGTATCTGAAATGCTTATTAAAAATTTATTTCAATAATCAATCGTTCGATAAGCAAAAGCTTTGGTAAAAACAAACTTATAATTTAACAAAATCTTTACTTTTTCTATTTTAATATGTATTTCAACTTTTCAATAATTCATAGCAACCAGCTCAAAGCCACTTTCTATATCCTCTATATATATATATATATATATATATATATATATATATATATATATATATATATATATATATATATATATATATATATATATATATATATATATATATATATATATATATGTGTGTGTATATATGTATGTATATAATATATAATGTATCCACCTATATATTGATTCATCACGATATCTCTGGAACCATAAGGTGTAGAGACTTGAAATTTCGTAGGAATAGTTATTCCTTTCGCCGAGTAGTTTCACTCAGATCAAGCTTTTTTTTCAGTGTATTAATAACAAAATAAATTTATTCGCTCTTTTATATTTACTTTTTTCTGTTATTCGACCAGCAAAGTGTGGGAACGGCTAGTCTTGTATAATTTGTCAAAACTAACTCTTACTAATTCCTGGTGACTCTGGCGATACTGGCTAAGATAACTAGATAAAATTATAATATTATATTATTGTCATCGGTACTTGATAACACACTTTTTTATATACACATATACATACACAAATAAGTTAATATCGTATAAAGGCCGCAAGCAGCACCTAGAGGGAGTTTCCGTCGTGGTGTAGACCTTTACCGCGAAAGTGAAGGCACGCATGCTGTACCTACCTCAAGCCCCCTCAATCATGCCAGATTAGACATAGAGGATAGTCGGAAGGCCTAAATTGAGAATAGGGGACATCCTAGCGCATACTACGCCCTGCTCTGTCAGGAGGCATACAAGAGTTACGAGAGCGGTCGGCTAGTTGGTTTGTCGACTCAGGCGAGGCTAGGCGATAAGGAGGACAGCAGTGTTTTTTTAGTGGGTAGTTAGATGCCGAACGTCTTTCCTGGAGTCTCCCTTACCCTTTAAGCGCCTCGAGAATGTTATAATAGTTTTTTTCATTAGCTATGAGGCATTTTATGCTGGTTTGAGATAAGAGTTTTACTTCAGGGTCTAGATGTATTCAGTAATTTCACAAGGGAAAACTAAAAGCATGTTTTTTGCCACGTTGCTTTTTGTGATATATTTTTATAATATATTAGATAATTTGTAGTAAATAAGAAAGGATGGCTTAATATTAAAATAGGGCATGCAAATGAACAGGGTTCCGGGTTGCCGTATATGCGAAGCAAAGAAGAAAAATTAGAAAAGCAAAATCCTGACGCAAAAGCGGAAGTTTATGTTGAACAGAAGCTCAACGCTAAGACGATAATGAGTTTCATGATTAGTTTGTACAGAATTGAGTTACTAATTATACTTGTTCGTTCACGGAGTTAGCGGATAGAAGGTAGAAACTAATTACGACGAGTAAATCCCTTTTATAATGCGTGGGCGATCCTGCTCAGCCTATATTTATGTGTGGACATACTAAATATGTGCATTTACATGAACATACATATTTTTGTATACTTCTAAGATACGTTGCAAATATTTTGTATCTTAGTATCACACTTATTTGGCCGTGACTCTGGCCGATCGTAAAAGTAAGGCCACCTCTTATCAACAGCGACTAAAGAAATATTTTTTCTAGTTTCAAGTTTGAATCAATTATAGGCGACGTTGTAAAAATATGTCCGTTCCAAAAAAGATGCGTACAAGTTGTGTCCTGTAATAACTACTAGCTAATAAAAAATCGATGCCCTGCACATGACGCCGTATGGCGACTGTAGTTTTCATGTTATTCCGGCAGCCACTGGCTACCTAGTGTTAGCGGACTAGTGGCCGCATCAAAAGGTGACCCCACATAACCTCGCAGACATCCCCCAGAAACTGTTGTGTTATAGTAATAAGTTTCTTCGTAATATAAATAAAGTTCTTAGATCAAAAAGCTCCAAATGCAATCGGGATAAAAACTTGGGAAAAATATTGTAAGAGTATTTATTATTCCGAATATTGTTTTATCCTCGGGGATTATTGGAAAATTTTGTTTAAGTTTTTTGAGCAAATCAAAACTTACATTGGACAGTTGAGTGACTTTTATCTACTTTTATTTCGTTAACGTGTGAAGTTTTTATAGTCTACAAAGATCTATCTTTTGAGAACATTTCAGCTGTATAAACTTTCTGTATGAAGTAAGAATAACACGTATATTTTTTTTATATAATTGTTCTCAGTGTATCAAATCAACATCATTAAAGAGGTTTGAATCCAAATTTATTACCCATTAAATAGTTAGCAGTTACCGTTGCCTATGGATGTTTGTGATGCCAGGGGCATCGCTAACATGCTGCCATCGGTATCGAAATTTGTCGCTTTTTTAAATTCTCCATGTCGTAATCCAGTGGAAAAACCTCAGTTGAAACTACGTTCCACATCTTCAGCATGCACAAAATTAAATTCTGAAGAACCATGTACAACCCTAAGCTCTTGATAGTGAGGATGAACGTCCAGCTTATGGTGAGCAGTAGTAGAAAGAAGATGATAGCACCGTTTTGAAAAGTTCCTCATATATTTTTAAATTCGTAGTCGACAGGAGATTCGAAGATAAACCGTTTCGGTGATTCTTATTGACTAAGAAGACGAAAAGAGATAAAATATTTACATTTGAAATTAAAAAAGATGAAGACTGCGGTAGATACTCGTATAATTCAATTTGGTTCTTACATGAGTTTCTTATTTATATATTTAAATTTTTCAATAATTTAAAATCTTGTTATGTTTAAAAAAATGTTTATTAGACATAGCCTACATATATGGTTTAAAGTAAGTGATGTGAAGTGAGTGATGTTATTTCAAAAAATATTCTTGAAATAAATTCAATTTTAATCCAATAAATTGAGTTTGAATTTGTTAAGTGTGTAAATATTTGATAGTTTTATTGACATATTCGTGTATAATTTTAATACTTTCAAATGAATAAGTACATTTAAGTGGTGACGGTAAGACATAAAAACTGTGTGAGCTCCGACGCACGACTGGAGTTTACTACTTAAGTACGATTGTCTAAACAGACGCAAAAAGAGTTTATTTAACTGAAAAAAGATTAATACCATATGAAAGGGTAAATTAACAAATTAATGAAAATAATATACATATATAAAAAAAAGTTTTAAAACAGTTTTAAGTTCAACCTAATTACAACTATGGCACCTAGTAATAAAAAGACATATGTTAAACAACATTTAATGTGAAATCAACCTTAAGTCGTAACAAATAAAGTAATTTTTGCCTTGAGAGATACATCGTTTTGTTTTGTTTAGTGTATTCCGGTGCACGCGCACCAAAAACGTAACGAGGTCATTCATTAGTAGATTTTACTCTCACATTTTTCTCATACCGGGCGCCTTATATATGAAAATCGATTCTTAAGAAGTAAACTCCAAAAATATGACCTCGTTACTTTCGTTAGTTGTCATAACTGGCGACAAGTTGAAGTTTTTTTCACTTTTATAAAGTTAAGGTAAATCAAAGTCAAACCAAAATTATATCTTTTTTTCAAATATAATCCAATAGATTACTTATTAAATCTCAAGAATCTATCACAGTTTCTAATATACTATAATACTGCTGGAGATGTTCCGTATATTTTCTAGTACTGTTTATTATTTTACTGTTGTTTTTTATTGCTGTAGGACAGCAGACAGGCTGACGGCCCGCTTAGAATTTAAAAGTTACCGTCGCCTTTGGGTGTTTGCTATGCCAATGGCTTCGCGAATACACTGCTCTCCCATAAGGGTACAGGAACTTGGGTCACTAATGTATACTTAAGACCAAAGGTGGTCGCCATCCAGACGGGCTTGAGGCCCTACCAGGTAGCTAGTGTGGGTTGTTTTGTCACCTTTTACGACAGGCTGACCCCGGCCGCAGAGGTTAGTATTCTTTCTCCGCCCCTGCACGGATAATATAGTAATAATGGTGTAATGTTTACTGGTGTTTATTAACACAAGGATAAAGGAACCGAACAGTATGTACACAAAGGGCACACAATTAGTTTTACCCCTTGACAGCACTCAACAGTCGGTGTTGGGTCCCGAAATTAAAGCATCAGTTACAAATAGAGAAGACACAATTATATATAAATAAATATAATCTATTTCACACAGCACCATCTTGGCCCAAAATAAGCAGAACACATGTGTTTTTAGTAATAGACGATTAACAAATTACTTTATTATATATCTTTCATTTTATAAACTCTCGGGACGGGAATTAAATCCGTGGCCCTCGGATATGTCTTGATTTGTGAAAGCATTTGCGCCACGGAAATTTCGTTGATATATTGTAGAAATTAAGAAATGCTTTCAAAGAAATGTTAAGTTGATTACCACTAGGTTAAGTAATTAACACGGCATTAAAGCCTCCCAGTAATTTATTATACGCCTTAAAAGGGCCTCTTGACATTAATATCCATGATTTATCGTAAACTTGTACTATGTTTAGCGAAAAGCTTTAGGGGTTCCTTATAGGAACACAAAGAGAATGATGTACGATGACGTTTTGTTTACATCGTTGGTTTACAAGATAAAAAGCACTGACTGAGGAATGAATAATGAATGAAATCAGCCACGAGAGCTTATTATGTTGCATTGACCTTTTTATTAGCTTTATTTAAGACATTTCTATCCTTCCAAGCCATTAGAAAAAGGCGGAGAGAGAATACTGACCTCTGCGGCTGGGGTCGGTTGTCGTAAAAGGCGACAAAACAACATACCCTAGCTACGTAGTAGGGCCGCAAGCCCGTCTTGATAGCGACCACCTTTGATTTTAAGTATGCCACCATTATAATTTTGTGTTGTGTTCCGGCAGTAGTGACCCAAGTTCTTGTACCTTTATGGGCCGTCAACCTGTCCGCTGTTCTATAGCAATAAAAAAAATTTATAACTGACTATTATTGTTAGTATCTTTTGAACTAAATTACAACACGAAGGTCAAACTTCGGATATTTAAGTTCAATATGTGACAATATCAAATCAAGGTTTACGTATAAAGATGATGCGTGAACACTGACGGCGATACCAGTTACTAAATTTCATATTGCTGGCCGGGTTATGAAGCCAGCTATGTGAGGTATTTCTCTTATTATATATTCGTAGGGAAGCCAAAATAACAGACATAGCTAAATATGCTAGCTGAAATAGCAATAGGCCAGATGCGTATGACATAATCTTGATCTACAATGGAACCAACGAGCCCTGAAGTGATGACAGCTTCTTAGTAAGCGTGTAGCACAACCAACCATATTACGACCTAAGCAAATTGAGGCAAGTGGCTATCGTATGGCGCAAATTTAGGATGCTCTACAACTGGTAATGATTGAAGACAATGTTATTAAGTTATAATAGCTGACGTAACTCAAAATAAAAACGTATATTAAGTGAAACAACAAATATTTGCTATTCTGTAAGAGATAAAAAGAAATCTACTTTATTAAGAACACACGATCACGTATAAAATTGTCTCAACCAATTCGGTATGCTGCTAGAGTTCCTAACAATAGCTTCTTCAGAACAATTCGCATTCTGTTAAACTACAACGAAAAGTATAGGCGAATTCTGTTCATAACTTGGTTTGATAGAACTTTTAGGACTCGATTTACGAATGACTTTACAAGGATTTAAGATTCTCAGCATCTTTATTGGTTACTTTGTTTTTGTAATAACCTTTTGAAATTTATATGACCGCGTTTCTATCTTCTTACTATTTTTAACAATATAGTTCAAAGTAGTTAAATGTAAGAAATGTAAATTATTCTACTAGCTTAACGGAATTAAAACGAAATAAAAACTTTTATTTAAGAGGATTCATAATTACCAGGCAAGAAAATCAATCGTGTCCCACGTCTGTTGCTTATTTATTTATTTATTTAAAAAGTACTGCCACATCACAGACATATAACATTGAAAATAACAAACTATTTAATTTATGGCCTGATGCATGTGACAATAATGGCGTACATAACATTGGCAATAATTAATTTAGAAAAAGAAATAAAATAGAATACCTAATCAATACTTTGAAATTCAAATTTAACAAATAATACAGTAATAATTGATGAAATATTAATATGAATATAAAAAGAATCTAAACTGATCATCATGGTATATATATATATATATATATATATATATATATATATATATATATATATATATATATATATATATATATATATATATATATATATATATATATATAATAAATTCGGATTTCGAACAGAAATTCCTTAGTTTATCCTTCACGATTGTCTAAGGTGATGGATGACTACGTACCACTGATCTTGGTATTTAGGTTTCCTCATTATGCTTTCCTTCTTCGGTGGTCAATGGCAATTATGTTTAATATGTAAATTGAGGTCAATTCATCCTGGTGGGTTAATACCACCGTAGGATTCGAAACTGTGACATCTAGGTATGTGTGCGTCTGTGATATAATTTGTCTACCTCGTACCTAAGTTACATACCTAACAACAATAGTTTAAAACTAGTGAGTATTCAAACCCGCCTATATAACAAAAATGCTACTATGATTTTATACACACATAGTATCGGTTTCTTTTATAATTATATGCGTGATTTGTTTCTAATTAATAATTATATTTTATAAAGTACATTTGAATACAACTGTTTAAGATTAAAACAACAAAAAGAAACAATAAATTAATTTAAGATAGATGATTAATACGCGTCTTGACGAGCAATTTAATTTAAAAGTTTTGATAAAACAAAGACTATTGTAGCAGACTATTATATTTGTTAACAAGAATTATTTTTCGTAGGTTTTTGTACTTCAATTGAAAATATGAATCGGGAATATTTCTTAATAGAACACATTGTTTGCGATGTTTTTGCAGCCATTAAAAAGCGTTTATAATAACACCGGCCGACAAATAAAGATTTTTGAGACGGTGTTTTCATTTGAGTGTTAAATATCACTAATTTTGAGTGTTTTGAGCACAGAAATAACTACATATTTACTCTATTACATCAGGTTTTTCTAAAAAAGGTAAACAACGTATATTTTGAAATTTTAATCAAATACAATAATTACTACAGGTCTATTTTGAGTGACTCTTACGTGTTGCTATAAAATTACGTCTGGGGGTGATTTTTTATGGATATCATCAATAATATCACATTCCAGTGACCAACAGTAACCAGCCATCATATTTACATTCCATCGACCTTGGTACTTACCAAGGTCAATGGATGTTTCTAGAGTTTTGATGTCTTGGTCGAATCATTGTCCCTATTTTTCACTAAAATCATCAAAGATATCACGAAAAATTCCACATTTAAGTTTTATATTCATATTCCAAAAAAATGTAGAAACATTTTTGAATGCCAGCCAAGCTTATAGTTTAGTAGTATTCATTGCTGCATCAAATTTTTCATCGGACATTAATAATCTAATTTGTGGTCCATCGAATACCCCTTCTTATAATTTGCATCAAATAATATTGGGAATTTTTGACTCAGGTATTAAAATTTATTAACTTTATTTAATCTTTATTTAATTACCTTTATTTAATGCTTTAACGATCTGTTTCATCACACCAAGCTTAATGTGAAGTGGAGGTAATAAAAGTTTTGTAGGATCAATAAAACATTTTGGTATGACCTTTTTGGATTCCATTGTTTTTGTAAGTTTCCACAAATGTAACAAAATTTATCCGCAGTATTTTGACACTTTATTCAAGACAATCTGTTTTTTTAAAGATTTTTAACCACAAATAAATACCAAAATTAAACGTAAACAATTTAATTTTTAATTAAACACTCAAATTTTTGTAAACAAATTGTAAACAAAGATATGTGTTGTGAATGTGTGTATCGCTGTTGCAATTAATATATTTTCTTACTAGAGGTCGCACAATTCTACAAAACTTAATATTTAAATTATTTTTATAAAAAAAATGCTAATATGTTAATTATACTAAAAACCTGACGTATTATGATAAAATTAGATCTAATAAAACTTTTGTTTTTAAAGAATATAGAATAAAACAAAAAAGAAAGTTGTTCTTTTAATTTAAAATTATTGGCGTATAATGAGACATACACGCAACTTAAAATAAGTTACAAAACGTCGGGAGATGACGTCGGGGTGCTACCATTTTGGCGGGCGACGAGGAGGACACGGTGGACCACACTGTCGCCGTGTGCCCTGCGTGGCGCGAGGAGCGCCGCGCCCTCGTCGCCCAAATCGGCGCGGACCTGTCGCTCCCGGCCCTGGTTCTGTCCATGGTCGGGGGCGATCCTGGATGGACGGCCGTCGCCTCCTTTTGTGAGGCAGTCATGTCCGCAAAGGAGGCGGCAGAGCGGGAGCGGGAGTCCACCACCACACTCCCCTCCCGTCAACGCAGGCCACGTCGTCGGCGCCGGAGGGCGAGTAATGACCTCCGGCCGCCGTAGGAAGCGGCGGCGGGCGGCCCCTCGGGGGAGGATCCGCCGCCCGCACTATTGCCGTGAGGGAGAGGGCCGCGTGCTGTTCCGTGGCCCCCCTCAACTCCTACAATACAGAAGAGCGCCGGGAGGACGAAACCCTGACCCCCTGGCGCCAACACTTCAGAAGAGGCCCGCCTTGAGACAAAGGGCGGACCGGCGCCGGCCCGGGCCACAAGATCGGCAGGCCACATATCCGTAGGCCCGGGCGTAGGCGATAGGAGGACAGCGGGGTTTTTTAGTGGGTAGTCGGATGGCTGAACATCTTCCCCGGAGTCCCACATATCCCTCGGTCCCCCCGGGCCGGGAGAACCCGTCAAGAGAGGTTTTTCCCCGAGACAAAAAAAGGTACAAAACGTGAAAAAGGATACTTGACATTTTGAAATGGAGTTCTTATCATCATCATCCTAGCGTTAGTCCCGGTTGCCACCCAAACTTTCGTTTCGGTGCCCGGGGTCCGCTTTCCGACTTTTTCTACTCCACTTCGCGCGATCTTCAGCATCCCTGGTAGTGAGCCCATTGGCACGCATATCACCCTTTATGACGTCAAGCCAGCACTTTTTGGGTCTACCCCTCCTGCCGGGGCCCGGCGGAGGCGGCATGGCCAGACATTTGTTTCCCACGTAAGCATCCGGTTGCCGCAAAACATGGCCATACCAACGGAGCCGACACTCCTGCAATTTATCTGCAATGTCACGGACACGAAGACTACCGCGAATGCGGGAGTTCCTAACGCGGTCCTTCCGCGTCACTCCACACATCCACCGCAGCATATTCATCTCCGTGACACGCAGTTCTTGCTTGTGTCGCTCTAACACCGGCCACGCTTCACAGCCGTATAAAAGGACAGGCCTAATGATGGTCTTATAGACCTGTCCCTTCAACTTTACCGGCATCTTGGGGTCACAAATGACACCAGTTACCTCACGCCATTTGGCCCACGCGGCAGCAATGCGTGCCTTGACGTCGCAATCGATGTCACCGGACGCATGAAACACAGATCCCAGGTATTTGACATGGTCCGTGCGCTCGACCGTGTTGCCTTCTATGCGTACGGGTGTGGGATCTGTGGAGTTACAGGCCAAGTACTCGGTCTTCGCCACATTGAGCTTCAGACCACCGTTCTCAAGCGACTCCTTCCACACCTTCACACGTCGCACCAGCCTACCCCTGTCCGAATCTGCCAGCGCGATATCATCAGCATACATGAGCAGCCACGGGGGCTGCTCATGTGAGTTTCTGATGCTGTCTGACAATACGTCTAATACCACGCTAAACAGAAACTGACTAAGGACGGATCCTTGGTGCACACCGACGGTGATGGGGAAAGGTTTTGTGTCGCCAACAGCGGTCCGAACTACGGAATCGGAATCACGGTACATGTCTCGGATGATCCCAATATAGGCCTCTGGAATCCCTTTGGACCGCAATGCCCACCAGACTATCGCGCGAGGAACACAGTCGAAGGCCTTCTGCAAGTCAAGAAACAGACAATGCAGAGGCGTATTCTTGGCCCTGTATTTCTCCGCGACAGTCCTTAGGGCGAAAATAGGGTCCATTGTCCCGTGACCAGGGCGAAACCCATATTGACATTCCGAGACAGTGCACTCCTGTCGAATCCGAGAGTCGATAACCCTCTCGAAGAGCTTCATGGTGTGGGACATGACCTTTATACCGCGGTAGCTACCGCACTCCTGCACCGATCCCTTGCCTTTGAAGACTGGAGTAATGATACTCAGTCTCCATTGGCTCGGGATCGTACCGGTGAGGAGTATCCGGTTAAAAAGGTCGGTTAAAGTGTCCACACCACGAGAGCCCATCGCCTTCCAGGCTTCGATGGGGACTCCATCGGATCCAACAGCTTTCCGATTCTTCATGCGGCGAAGACAATTCTGGACCTCTGCAGGCGTTATCAGTGGCACTAGTCCTTGGTTCGGAGGAAGATCTGGCGGCTGCACCTCTTTATGCTGCTTGTTCAGCAGCTCGTGGAAATATGAGCGCCATCTCTCCTTCACCGCGAGGTCCTCGCATAACAAATTGCCCCCGGGGTCTTTTACACAGCGGCACTTGGAGATATCCTGTGCCGCTTTGACCCTAGAGCGCGCCAACTTATATATGAGCTTCTGCCCCTCAGACGAGTCCAACTTATCGTAAATTGGTTGTAAGTGGTCTCGTCTGGCTCTGGCTACAGCTTTCTTGGTGGCGCGTTTGGCATCTTTGTATGCGTCGCGATCTTCAGGAGATCTGGACGCTTGCCACTTCTTAAAGAGGGCTTTTTTCGCCCTGGTCTCCCTCTGGACTGAGTCGTTCCACCACCAAGTCTCCTTGTCACACTTGCGTCCGCCCTTAGACACGCCAAGCACCTCTCTCGCCGACCCAAGGATAGCCGCCTGAATCCTGTCCCAGTAAGCTTGAACCGGTTCGTCCTCACCACCAGCGCACTTGTCGCCGATGGCAGAGGCGAACTCCTGGGACTTGACTTCATCAAGCAGCCACCACCTGATTCGGCGTTGAAGGCGGTTGACACATTTGCCTTTAGGCTTTACGCAGAGGTCCATGACAAGAAGACGGTGTTGTGCAGTGAGACTCTCACCGGGTATGACCTTGCAGTTGGCCACTTTGCTGATGTGGTGTCTCCTAGTGAGTAGGAAGTCGATTTGGGTAGCATTCCTCCCGCTCTTGTAGGTGATGAGATGCTCGGGTCTCTTTTTGAAATACGTGTTCACGATGGCAAGGTCGGCAGCCGCACACGTATTGAGGATGTCCTCCCCTTCCGCGTTGCGGCTACCGTACCCAAATCCACCGTGAACACGCTCAAATTCCCCACATTCATCACCCACATGACCGTTCAGATCACCCCCCAAAACGATCCCCTGTGATAATGGGATTCCACGGAGCACTTCTCCGAGTTGATTCCAAAACGCTATTTTATCGGCGTTGTCACAACCGGCTTGTGGCGCATAGGCACTTATCAAGTGGGTAACTACCCCATCGATAAGCACCCTAACGACCATAAGCCGGTCGCTATGACGTTTCACTTCCAAAATGTCGTTCTGGAACTCCTCCGAGAGCACTATGGCAACCCCATTCTCCCCACCAGGTGCACCTGTGTAGATCAGCTTGTAGCCATTCCCAATGAACCGGGATCTGCTGGCCTTCCACCGAGTCTCCTGCAGGAACGCCACGGCCACCCTCCGCCTGGAGAGCACATCGGCCAACTCTCTCGCGCGTCCGGTTAGCGTGCCAATATTCCACGTTGCGAAGCGGAGTTTCCTTTTGGATGGGGCTAGTGTCTTTAGCCGTGCTCGCCCACGGCACGGCAGCCCTAGTCCACTTGTCACAGGAGTCGGGCGAAGTTCCTGCGCGTCGTTTTGCGGCGACGCCCTATCCGTGACAATACCTTTCCGTGTCCGTACCATTTTTGTTTGGCTTGTTTTGGTTTTTACGGGAGCGACTGCCGTCCGACCTCCCAACCTCTAAAGGGAAACCTAGAGGTGTCCTTCCCTCGCCGCATGCAAGCTGGCAGAGGGAGTGACCCATCAGTCGGCTTTTACGACTCCCTTGGGATGATTTGGGGTGGCCCTATTCTTTCTTCGGCCGGGACCACACGGCACGCCGGGACCACACGGCACACGGAAATGGAGTTCTTATATTTAGCTGCTTATATCTAAATGCCTGAATTAACCAAGTACCTACAAATATCATTATTATTAGTATCCACTAGCTTAGTGACCCATCATATTTTACTAATTTAATAGACGCAGAAGTTTTGCTAGACTAGACAGCCTGAAAGCAAACTTATAGATAAAAGCTCTGCATCACGATAGAAAAGCTGGAGAAAGAAAAATGTACAAAAGTGAATACGATTTTAATGCGCTCATATAGAGAAATAAAAAAACAATAATTTTTACAATGACAACAGTCCAATTATACGTAAAATATATAATAATAAAGCTCCTATATGTACTACAGCGTCGTTTAAAATGGCATCTGGTTTTGTTTGGCATTGATTTTTAGTTAAAAATGAATACCTACTATATATAGGTATACCTACACGATTTTTTTTGTTTAGTGATCGCTAGTCAGGCATGTAAAATTTCATATTTAGCCACAGTTTTTCTATCATTTTGATATAGATAAATATATATATATTTTTTTTTTATTGCTGTGGCGCCTACGCCTACGCCTTTGGTGTTACAACGTCTATAGGCAAAGATGACCACATGCCATCAGGTGAGCATAAAAAAATATTAAATGACTATTAAAAGTAATTTTTATTTTCGCTATCACTCCGTATTTTTACAAATGTTTCATTTTTGTCAATGGCCTTTTTGTGACGCTTTCTTACCTCCTTGCCCCAAAAAAGGTACGTGGATTCATATTAGTCTTACAGAAAGCAACATTGAGGTCACGCGTTTGAAACCCATCGATGGCAGGCACCGACTAGCCAACACCTTTATTCACCATTCTTTTCTGATTAGGGTCTCGTATGACCTCACTTTATTAAATAAGAACTACGTTTTCGGAATCACATATAGCACATAGTACATATGTGTATGTGTTAAAAATAGTTTGATTAATAAGAGCTGTGAAAGGAAAAGTTATGACCTGTCAAGTTACAATGAAACAAGCTTTCGGACAAATGGACCTGTTCAATCCAATACAGCAAAACATTGGCCTGAATCACCGTGTGATTGATGCGTTCGGCGTGACGCCGCGCACATCACGCGAAGACGTGCCGGCGGTTTATGCCTTCCGCTCCTAATGAGCTGCTTACAATGGATCCCTGTTTCTAGGGCAGATATTAATATGTAACTTACTTGTACAATAACTTGAGTTAATTTTTGAGTCAACTATAATATATTTAGTTACCTACAGAAGCCATTATCAGAAGGAAAACCTTTCGTTCAGAATTTGTCTGTTACTTAGATGGGTGTACCAGCTGCCTAATGAGGTTAGATTTAAATATTTTATCCGTGCAGGGGCGGAGAAAGAATACTAACCTCTGCGCCCGGGGTTGGCCTGTCGTAAAATGCGGCAAAACAACCCACCGTACCCACACGTAGCTAGATGTGGTAGGGTTCCAAGCCCGTCTAGATGGCGACCAACTTTCGTTTTAAGTATGCCGCCATAATAACTGTGTTGTGTTCCGGTATTAGTGACTCAAGTTCCTGTACCCTTATGGGACAGGAGCGTGTTCGCGATGCTACTGGCATTGTAAACATCCATAGGCGACGGCCCGCTTAGAATTTAGCAATTCTAAGTGAACCGTCAGCCTGTCTGCTGTTCTACATCAATAAAAAATTATAATTTTATAATAATAATAATGTTTTAATTTCATTCCAAACAACAAAATTTATAGTAAAATTATATTAATTGTTTTTTGTATATTGTTAAAGTACGGGATTGTGATATAGAATATTATAAGAAGGGATTCTTAGTAAAAAGCCTCCTGTTAATTAGAATATTTAAAATAAAACAATAACATTTCAAGGGTTAATTATACGTTGTTCAAAGTAAATTCTATTTAGTTAATATTGTTTTTGGCAATATCTAGCAATAAAGCTCAATTCATTTAAGTGCCTCTTAAACATGATAGATGCAATTAGTTTAATCAGACAATCTTCTCTTGTTTTTATAATCAAACGATGATAAAACCGTCCCTATTGTATCCCGAGTTTTGATATTGAGTCCTATTTTAAGACTAAACTGTTGCTAAACTATTATGTCACAATTTACTCTGGTGCCATTCACTAAAATTTCCTTCTCCCGTTAAAAAAATATGTAAATGGGGGTATACTTGAATTTAATATGGACGATCCTGTAACACTTCAATTCCATGGATTGAGGCGCAGTCAGTTGCTAAGATTGTTGATAGGATTCGGCCTGGATGTGGTTCTGCACAAATGCACGAAACGCAGGTCTTTATATTCTACGGACTCCGTCAAAGGCCATCATCGGGTCTGAGCATAACAGTGGGAGGTATCCGCATCGACGTTGGGCGGTATATAAAATATCTTGGACTGGTGCTTGACGGTCGATGGGACTTCGAGCAGCCCTGAAGCTTTATCACGGCAACTTAATTGCTGTGGAACTATTACAATAAACGACACACTTTATAATTACTGAACAATATTTTTATATTGTACATCGAATTCATTGCAAATCGATTCATCCGGGTACATCATGATCTTCATTTATGTTCATTTTTTGACGTCGTATTGTAAATTATGATACGTGACATATGTATCATCATTTTCGGACTTTAAAACTAGGTGAAATGCCAAAGAATCATTAAAATTGCCGAAAACTGAGCAAGAAGGAGTTTAATAGGCTTGCATCCAAAATTTAATTCAAAGATGACGATAATAACTTTATAACTTAAGTAAATTTAGTTAGTATTTAAAAAAATTATAAAGGCAAAAGGTTTATAAAAAACACGACGTGAACACACATCTGACGATAAAGTAATTAATATATAAAAAAATCCCACCTAAAACCTATCAAATCTATGAAAAAGCGTGCACGGCAATTGAAAAATGTAATATAACATTTTCGCAACTCGTTGAATGCACTGTGATTTCTATGGGTACTGATTGGTAAATCGGCAAAAGTTAGGTAGCCTAGGGGTCCGTAATTAAAGTATTGGAATTATTATTAATATTGGTGAAGCTTTTGAATTGCCTTTTACCTCTTTGCTCTAGAGAGATTTTAGTAACAAAAAAAAATTGTAATAAACGTATGGTGGTATATATTTATTTTAGGTATACAATATTATAGGTTTTCTTCTTACAAGCGTTTTATAAGTAATAGGACTAAACTTTTGCACAACCCTCTCTACAAACTTTAAAAGAAATACCGGACGCTGTCCTTCTTTTATTTTATTAATTAGCTGAAAATATAATCACTTTATTAATCACGTTACGAATCACTAAGTGTTGGAGTCTTCTCCAGCCTTTATCCTACATAAATGGGGTCAGCACAATGTTCGCTCTTTTCGTACTCCTCTTTTAGCTGTCATCTAAACATTCATACCATTTTTCGCAATATTATCATCTTTTACACAATCCATCAATATTTCCTTGGTCTATCTCTCCTACTCCGTAAAATCTTTTCGTCCCAAATACCGCAGTGTCTCAAGACGAAGGTTTTTAACCAATGTGTGTTGCCAGTGATGACTTACGGAACGCAGACATGGTCGCTAAGTATGGGCCTTATGAGAAAGCTCATGGTCGCTCAGAGGGCAATGGAGAGGGCTATGCTCGGAGTTTCCCTGCGAGATCGAATCAGAAATGAGGAGATTCGCAGGAGAACCAAAGTCACCGACATAGCCCGGATGATTGCAAAACTGAAGTGGCAGTGGGCTGGGCACATAGCTCGAAGGACTGATGGGCGTTGGGGCAGAAAAGTCCTCGAATGGCGACCGCGTACCGGAAGACGCAAGTTGGTAGGCCCCCCACAAGATGGACCGATGATCTGGTCAAGATCGCCGGAATAGGTTGGATGAGGGCAGCGCAGGACCGATCATCGTGGAGATCTTTGGGGGAGGCCTTTGTCCAGCAGTGGGCGTCTTCCGGCTGAAATAATGATGATGATGAAGTGTTGGGGTATGCGTTTCAATATTATCAGGACTATACAATTCTAACATTTAGGGAAGGTAAAGCCCTCCTTATTATAATATTTACAACAATAAATATTAAACATCAGCCAAAAAGAAGATAATTGGTTAATTTTAATTTGTAAAACAAATCATAGTTATTCTAAAATGGGAAGAATGTTTCCTAAAATGTTTTACCTACGGAACCCACGCTTTTAGATATTTTAAACTTTCATTTATTTATAGCTTTTCCAACCGAGCAGTTTATTTCCAATCAGCACAAAAAATAAAGTAACTCAATAGTTTTACTATATATACATGATGTGGGTACGGTCAGTAGTACTCTATCGGTTTTATATGGTCGTGTCCATAGGTTCGATCTGCTGGCAGGACACTTTTGAGCGGTCTGGAAATTATTCTGATTAACGCGTCAGCTAATTGTACATTTGTGAAAAACTTTGAGATACAGGTCCAGTACAGATAGTATTATCAATAAAAAGGAAATTTTCTTTTACTCTTGTTGTCAGTCTCCGTCCAGGAGTGGAGTAAAGATACTAACCTGCTACGGCTGGGGTAGGTCTATCGTAAAAGGCGACTAAACAATCTTAGCCAGGTGGTAGGGCTCCAAGCCCTTTTAAATGAGAGACACCCCTGTTGTCTAAATATGCCGCTTCCAATAGGTCATGAGGTTCCAGTACCCCTACACGGATGGCAGCGTAGTAGCGGTGCTCCTGGCATCGCAAACATCCATAGGCTGTTGGTAACTGCTAAGTATTGTATAGTGAGCCGTGAGCTTGTCTGCTGTACCACAAGAACAGAAAAACTTTCTGCCTCAACACTGTCATTAACGATAATGCGTCATCATACAGAGAAATCAGCCGTTCTCATTTTTACGTTGTAAGACATTACATATGAGCGCTACCAGACCCTTCAATTTCAAAAGGCTAGAGAATAATAGAAGTTGTTTCATAGAAAACTGGGTAGTACAGATCCAGGTCAGGAAATATTGGACCTATTTGGGGTATTCTGAATGTTTGATCACATGTTTTAGACACGCGTTATGTTTATTTACAGAAATAAAACAAAGTCGCAATAGTTTTTTTATATTGCAATAGGTCAACAGACAGGCTGACGGCCCGCTTAGAATTTAGCGGTTACCATCGCCTATGCATGTTTGCAATGCCAGTGGCATCGCAAACAGGCTGCTATCCCATAAATGTACAGCTAGGGTGGGTTGTTTTGTCGGCTTTTACGACAGGCCGACCCCGGCCGCAGAGGTTAGTATTCTTTCTCCGCCCCTGCACGGATAACAGTTAAGTTCATGATTTGAATTTATGTTGTTATTTTTTAATGTTCTGGAACAGGAAACAGACTGAAGGACCACTTAATAGTTAGTCGTCACCTTTATGTGTTTGCACGCCAGGGGCACCGCTAACATGCTGCCGTCATCGTGGTCGATGGGAATTCAAACCTGGCCGACTTATGCCGGAACACAACACAAAGTTATTATAGTGGAATGTTTAGAGATCAGGGATGGTTGACATTCAATCGGGCTTGGAACCCTACCCCCTAGCATGGATTGTTTTGTCGCCTTTTACCACAGGCCACCCCCGGTCGTAAGGGTTTTCTTGCTCTGTCTGTACGCAGAGAACCAACAATTGATAAGGAACATTGAAATGTTCTTATTGTGTTTCTCGACATAGACATTTTAGATAGATAGATAGACTATTCTTCATTGTCTACCAAATATTATTTATAAAGTAACTTAATAATTAAACTTATTACTAGTGCACAACAGGCAGCCTTATCGCTAAGAAGCAATTTCTTCCAGACAACCAACAACCAACAAGTCCGGAATACATTCAAAAGCGTTTTACTATAGGTAGCGCGCTAAAAGTGAAATGAAATATACTAATATATTACAAATAAAATATAGTAATAACATAAATAATATAACATAAAATACACAATATAACATAAAAGCAAATAGCATAAGTAAAATAAGATATAACATAAATGTTTAATAAGCTTCACGAAATAATGATAACAGGGGGTAATGCGGGCCACATCTCCAATGCCAGTACGTACCAAAGTTGGAAAAGACCCCTACATTGCTGATATTATATCGACTAAAATATTCCAATATTATTCTATAACAGAGTTGCCGGTGGAAACATATCCTATTGTCGAAAACTCATATTTTCTCACTTCGGGATAAGAGAGATATGCATTATCTTTTTTATTCTTTCGGGAGTGGTTTTTGATCTAAAAGCTTCATTTAATTTTGTAAGTATTTTGAGGATTTTATAGTATTATATATTTAAACGCTAACTGACCTGGCAAACGTTGTACTGCCATATACATTTTAAAAAAGTAGCCCAGAGAGCGATATTTTCACATTTATTAAATTAGTATGGATTATATAACGTTTTTAAATTTTTTGATTAAATATTAATGTAGTAAAAGCTTTACAAGCGCTACATTAAGTAAAATCCACGTAAAGATTTGCATATAATATAATAAAAGCATTATTAAAAGCTACTTACAGAACAGGAAATCCGATTTTAACCCTGGAAATGTTTTAAAAGCAGATTATGTTTCATGAGTAAAAAATGAAAAACAAATCTTAATAACGTTTAATGCCGGTTACGATTCAAACCATTCGTCAAATATTTATAATTGTGGTAAATCTTCCGCGTCTTTTACGACAACGCTTTCCGAAAGGTTAAGAAAAGGTACTTTCAATCAAACTCGATAAAAAAAAAACCCATTTGTAGCTTTTTAAGACGCTCTAGTAATACTTTGTTATAAAAAATAAAGATCCTTATATTCCGAGTATTGTATACCAGGATGCCAATCTTTGGTAGCGTGCATTTTGTGTTAATAGCTAATGTATAGTATAATAGCTGGTTGAGTGCCTTCAGCGATGTCAGCGCCCCGTAATGGGCCACGACAATAGCTGTCCCACATATGCCATTTAATATTTGAAAGGGTTTACGACGGAATACTGCTAAGAAGGCTTCAATAGAAAAAGGGTCCCTTTAAAATCTGAATTAGTTGTTTGCGTTCAAGGTTATGTGGCTTTTCAGGTTAAAATATGTTTATCCGATTTGCGGATGCGCTTATAGGCTTGGTATTAAAAAGTTAAAGTATATATATATATATATATATATATATATATATATATATATATATATATATATATATATATATATATATATATATATGAATAAAAATCATATTTAAGTTATGAAAAAAATAAAATAAAATCAGCTCGTTCCTAGGGCGTCGCGAGAGACAACAAATTAACTACTACAGATAGCATACAAATGCTAATCGTTATCGTTAAAAGAAAATTTAAATACATAGTAGGTTTCATCTTTATGGCTCTTTTCAAAAATCTAGAATGCTAGTTTTAAGGGTAGATAGTCCTTAGAAGTTTTCACTTCAAACCCAGCAATGTACTACCGAAGTGAAAGCTTATAGTGAACAATAGCGCTTGTAGTGAAAGAAACTACTTAAAAATCCAGATCGGTGAGACAAGGTAAATTCTCCTTGGACAGCGAAGGTTCTACTAATACTATCCATTCCCTTTAGAAACAAACTGGAACTTAGGTGTAGAAAATAGGTATGTAATTTTTTATTACAACTAAATCACAAGGTACTTGATTTACACGCCGTAAAATATACACTCGTATCTAAAATAATTTTTCAGGATTTAAGAGCCAAAAGTGAGGGCTCGATGTATTTACAATTAAAGTGGAAAGGTTGGTCAAGATTCGACCCGTCTAATGGCTGCACTCAAATATTCAAAATGTTTGCTTCTGACCGCGGAAAAGTACTTTTTTAGGTATAATTTCAATCCATCATGGAGTAAGATGTTTGTAAACTTGCAGTCTTAGTGTTTTATCGAGACACAGTTTTTCTTGTATTATATAGCTTAAATTAATCAATAGATTTAAAGGTTTATTTGCTCACGGTTTTGTATACTTAATAAAATAAACTGCTTTTAATTTTAAACTATTTTTAATGAAATTACTTCCTATAATAAGTAAATTAAGTTACGTTAAAATCCATTAAAAATATTGTTATGTGTTACTAGATAAAAAAATCTTTCTGAAAACAAATTAATTAGTTTCGTATTTGACCTTCTTTATGAAAATGGTTTTTGAAAGAAGACCTCGTAAGGTAGTAATTTGTTTTTAAAATAAATCAATTAAATCAAAATAATTTATTTCAATATGAGATCAAGGTCAAGGATCAACTTTATTTTCCAGTAAAAAAAAAAAACACTGGCTAGAGAGGAAATGGCGAAACCAAATTTCTAACAATTTTTTTGCCAGTCTTATTTTATATTTTTCTCTTTATTACGTATATATAAACTATACTATATAAACATAGTATATTTTATATGTATGTATATTACTTGCGTGTAACACACAATTCAATTACAACTTTCTTATATATATTCCATCATCAGCATCTCAGCGTTCATCCCGGTTGCAACGCAAACTTCCGTTTCGGTGCCCGGGGTCCGCGTCCCGCCTCGGACGCCCGAGGTCATGCGTAACAATAATGCCGTAAAAACAAATTGTAAATTATTATTACTACACATTAATCAAAAACATCTCATCACTAATGTAATGGAATATTCAAAAACTTTTTCATTTACAAACAATTTTGTATTGAGAAACTACTTGACTGAAAATAAATCAAGTAACATTTACAAGTAAAAGTGTTTACTTGAGAAATGGAATCCCATTTATTTGTAATAACAATTGTACCTTTGCAGACGGACGGTTTTTTTGATGCAGAATCGTGGTTTGAGTTTTTGGCGTCCATGATTGTATGACAAGGACTGCATGATTAAATATTACCTTTAAATAATAATTCAGGTCAAAAACAAAATAAAATATGTTTGTACTAATAAAAAATAGAAAATATCTAAGAACGCAGAATATCTGGACTCCAAGAAAGACAAAAAATATTTTTATTGCTGAAGAACAGCAGACAGGCTGTAACTTAATAGTCACCTTGCGTTTTGCGATTGCGTACGGATGTTTGAAACACTAGGAACACAGCGAACACGCGGTCGTCCACGTAGTGCTACTGGAACCTGAGTCACTAATTCCGGAACACAATCAAAGGTTATTATGGCGATCTATAGATCAGGGTTGGTTACCATCCAGAACGGCTTTACCACCTAGCTAAGATTATTTTGCCACCTTTTACGACAGAGCGCCCCGGGCCGCAGGGCTTAATATTCTTGCTCCGCCCCTGCACGGCGAAAAATGTAGTTGGATATGCTGCAAAGTATATGATAAATAAAACATGCCATGCTGAAAACAAAACACCGCCCGTTTGCCAGCTACTAGAAGAATAAATTTGCTTTCAAATAAGCCTGTCTCACGATATTTCTAAGTGAGATTCGTGTCACTGATTTATAATGTTACAAGTAGGCTCTGCAACATCTTGTTAAATTGTAAAATCGCTTTTCTAGAGTAGTCCTCAATATATATAAATATTGATAATATAAATTATAATAATATAAACTATTGATGTTTACCAGAAATACTTTATGCTTTTAGTTTATAATTAAAACAAAGGTTATATATAATAGATTTAAGCAGGTGTTTTAGTGCAGATTCTAAGCAAACTTAGAAGACTTTTAAGTTTCTAACATCTTTGAAAACTTAATCATTATGAAAATAAATGTAACATTTAAAAACAAAATATTTATTAATATTTGTCGTCTAACTAGTATAGTTTTATGCTGAACTTTCTTTATTTTTTTTCATACAACGTTTTCACTTCGGAGATAGGTATATACTCAACTGCTTTTGCTTCTTTTACTTTATATTCGACATTCTTGATGACTATACCCTGTGTATATTGTTCTGCATTTTATTTCTTATTCTTTTGTAGCCATTACTACGTTCTAATGGAAGCTTGATCTCTATTCATACACATTCAAAATATACATTATATATTTTTATTTATTTAAATAAACTATATATTAATAAAAAATAAAATACATATTATTTATTATCACCTGCTGATGGACATAAAAAAATATCTACAAAAACCTTTGGAATCTATTCACAAGTGATAGGCGTATATCCCATATACTATATATTTTTGACAATCTAGTCAAGTGACAAGAGATTTGCGGTTCCAAATACGATTCCTGATAGAGTAAATCTAAAACTGTCTTTTCGGTTTAATTCGAACATTATTAATTTTATCAATCAATCTATTTTAAATATTTTACAGTATATCAAAACTACAGCAATGTTTTGTTTAGTTTAGGGATCGGTGTGATTATATGCTGATTATTATGCTATCCAATCCATCTACGTCATGTGAACTGCCAAGTTAATTTTGCCACAAGTCCCTGAAATGAAATTCTATTTACATACACGCTACACTTCCAGTTTGAACATGACCACATTTTCTAATTAAATATTGTATAATTATAAATTGCAACCTTAATGTTAATTATGTGGTGGCCATATTTCAAAGGTCACATAATGCATGTTAGCAGATATAATCGACATCAATGTCCAAAACATGTTTGAAATTGAAAAATAATTTTACCTAAAGTATAATGAATATCTCGATTATTGTAAACGATATGTCATTTCAGTAACTGTATTTTATTGCTACATAAAAATTTTATATAAAAAGAAGTGCAAGATTTAATATGTATTCTTCTAAGTGTGGATTTGTCCGAAACACCAACAACAATCTAATTAAACACATCGTTTAAGAAACACAAGTGAAATTTATTAAACTTGCATTGACAGAGAGATTGGTTCTGATATTTATTCAAATAGCCCAGCAAGCTTTAGAACGACTTACTTATTGTTGTTTGTTTATTATGCGTATTAAATCCGAGAGGCAAATCTCTAAGAGATATTTAAAACGACAGACATAGCTGAATATACAAATTGGAATGGAAGTTACGTTTTATCTGTGCAGGGGCGGAGAAAGAATACTGACCTCTGCGGCCGGGGTTGGCCTGTCGTAAAAGGCGACTAAACCACCCATCCTAGCTACGTGGTAAGGCCCCAAGCCCGTCTGGATGACAACCACCTTTGGTCTTGTATGCCGCCATAATAACTTTGTGTTGTGTTCCGGCATTAGTGACCTAAGTTCCTGTACCCTTATGGGACAGCAGCGTGATCGCACGTGATCCACTGGCGTTGCAAACACCCATAGGAATGGAAGTTACGTTTTATCTGTGCAGGGGCGGAGAAAGAATACTGACCTCTGCGGCCGGGGTTGGCCTGTCGTAAAAGGCGACTAAACCACCCACCCTAGCTACGTGGTAGGGCCCCAAGCCCGTCTGAATGACGACCACCTTTGGTTTTAAGTATGCCGCCAACTTTGTGTTATGTTCCAGCATTAGTGACCCAAGTTCTTGTACCCTTATGGGACAGCAGCGTGATCGCACGTGATCCACTGGCGTTGCAAACACCCATAGGCGACGGTAACTGCTGAATTCTAAGTGGGCCGTCGGCCTGTCTGCTATCCTACAACAATAAGCAATAAATGAAAAGTGGGCCGATCACGTCTATCGTTAGAACGATGGGTGATACACCTGTATCACCTATCTAATTACCTAATTAGTCCCGGAATGTCCCAGCTTAGTGGATGAACGACCTGTGTAAGGTCAGACCTGAATAGGAAAAGCATAGGACCAGGAGATGTAGCGTAAGCTTGAGAGCTATATCCAGCAGTGGGCAACGAACTCAATGGTTGTATCAAACAAAAACTTTTGAAAATGAAGCTAAATTAATTTTGTTGCACATTAAATAGAAGCTTGTTCAAACACGCATGATAGTGTTTCAGAATTTATATGGGAAACGGCCGTTAGCCCAAATTGGCAATGTGCCCGTTTAATGTATGGAATTCCCCTATTGCGTGTGCTAAACTCGAGCGTTTAAATAATATTGTTAGGAATATCGAACTCAAAATTACCTTATTGGCCTTTATAAGGAGCCTTGCTGTTGAGCAGGCATTTAAAACGAATGTGTCCTGGTGCACGGACCACTGTCTCTCGACAGTCAGTACTGCCCGGTTATTGGACGTGGAACGTTGTCTGACAATTAGTACTGTCCTTATTGCGGTGGGTGCGTGGAACCCTGTCTCTGACAGTCAGTACAGCCCTAGGTGACCGCCCTCACTGTCACATAACTAGTTATTTTATTTGTATATTGCCATATCTGAGTTGTCCCTCTGATGTCTGGGCCAAACCCGACAAAAATATTATATAATTTAAAAGGATAAGTGTAGTTTAAAACCGTGGCAGTTTAGTACAGGCAAGAGATTAGAATTCAATCACTTCTATTTACCAAACTGGTAAGAAGGGAAAGGTCTTGACAACTCCCGTGACGCCATGGTTTTGGCACAATAGAAAGTCTGAGGGGCAGGGCTCAAAAGAATAACATACTTCTTTTTGTAAATAAAAACATAACAAAGGTGAATGGATCCCAATGACCTCCACAGATGTTCCGTTACGCGAAAGCCATAGAGGTCATCGAAATCTCTCAATATCGATAATAATACCTAGTCAGGTCATAAATTCTGTCACATGTTTAATGTAAAATAATTGTAACAAGTTTATTCATTATGTAACCATTCATATACCAAAATGAACTTAACAAAACATAGATTCTTATGACATTAAAGTTTATTCAAAATGACCTCCGTGATTTTGAATACAGGCCTTCAATCTGCGCGGCCAGTCGTCTATCGCAGCACGAACGAGGTCCATGTCAATATCGGCGGCTGCCTTAATCAAGGATGTCTTGAGTGACTCCAAATTGGGTTGAGGCTTTGAGCACGCCTTTTCCTCCAAGTGTTGCCATATCTTGTAATCTAACGGATTCAAATCTGGACTGGAGGAGGGCCAGTCTTCGTGCCGGATGAAGTCGATTTCACGCGCCGCCAGCCAGTCTTGTGTGCTCTTCGCTCTATGAGCTGGCGCTGAATCTTGTTGGGATACCCAGTGCCTGTTATTGAACATGGTATGAGAAACAGGTTCCACAAGGTTCGTCAGGACTGTATTTTGATACACAACAGCATTCGTTTTTACACCTTTCTCACAAAAATGTACCTCTGTTAAGCCCCAATAAGAAACTCCCAACCATACCATGAGCGAGGATGGAGAATGACCTCGTTGGATACGCGGAATACGGTTGCTCGCTTCTTCACTACTGTGTGCGTACACCTTATCATTTTGTTTGTTGTAGCTCTCTTCTACGGTAAACATTTTTTCATCCGAAAAAAGAATTTCCCGATATTTTTTTCCCGCGTACCGCTTCAACAAAGCGCGGCATCTCTTCAGTCTCAGGTCCATTAGACGAGCATTCAAACGATGTCCTGTTTTTCTTCGATATGCCCGAAGCCCTAAGTCTTCATTTAACACCCTTTTCACCGTGGTTCTGCTTAACCCCATCTGAAGGGCCAACAGTTTCTGCTTACGTTTGGGATTTCTTTGAATTCGTGCCTTCACAGCTTTTATCACTGCTGGAGTCCTAACAGACCGAGGGCGACCACTTCTTGACCTGTCATCTACACTAGAGTCTTCATTGTATCGTTTGATGGTACAATAAACGAAACTTTTGGTAATATTAAAATTTTTCAGTATGTTAAAAATTTGAATTGGCGCGTAACCGCAACGATGCAACGCAATAACTGCAACACGGTCTTCTTTAAGCGTCCACTCCATATTTAAAAATGAGTAAAATTCTAAAAGTTATACATTTTTATTTTCATGAACAATTCGAAATTCTAATTCAATAAACTTTTTTGTGGCCAGCATTCTAAAAGAAAAGTTTTTACTGTGTGACAATACTTATGACCTGACTAGGTATTTGTACTAAAATCTATATTTTTCTATACAGTGATAAATTATGTAACACTAGTTTAAGGTCTCAAAAAACTTCCCAGCCTTCCCAGCTTCCCGGTATTTAAGCATTAATGATAGAATTGGCATGTTCTGCCGTGTAGCCCCGGCCAATGAGAATAGGGCTACCCCATTTCATTCCAGAGGAGTTGTACTCGTAAAAGGCGACTGATGGACTACTAATCCTTTTGCCAATTTACATGGGGTGAAGGAAGGATATCATTCAGATTTTTTTCAGGGGTTGGGAGGTTGGGCAGCAGTTGCACCCGTAAAAACCAAAACCAGTCAATTCAATAATGGTACAGACAAGGATACATGTCACGGATAGGGTGTCGCTGCAAAACAATGCGCAGGAACTTCGCCAGACTCCTCTGGCAAGTGGACTATAGCTGCCGTGCTGTGGGCGTGCACGGTTAAAGACGTTAACCTAAGCCAAAAGAAAAACTTCGCTTCGCAACATGGAACATTGGCACGCTAACTGGACGCGCGAGGAAGTTGGCCGGCGTACTCTCCAAGCGGAAGGTGGCCGTGGCGTTTCTTAAGAGATTCGATGTAAGACCAGCAGATACCGGTTCATTGAGAATGGTTACATGCTGATAGGGAGAATGAGGTTGCCATAGTGCTCTCAGGAGAGTTCTTGGAAGTGAAACCCTGTAGCGATTGTCTTATGTTTGTGATACACTTGATAAGCACCTACGCGCCACAGGTTGGTTGTAGCGACGTCGATAAGATAGCGGTTTGGAATATTCTCGGAGAAGTGCTTCGCGGGATCCCATTGTCACATGTGATCGTTTTGGGTGGCGGTCTCAACGGTTACGTGGAGAATTTGAACGTGTTGACGAAGGATTTGGGTACGGGAGCCGCAACGTCGAAGGGGAGGATCCTCAACACGTATTTTATAAAGAGACCCGAGCATTGTATCACCTACAAGAGCGGTAGAAATGTCATTCAAATTGACTTCTTACTCGCTAGGAGACACCACACCAGCAAAGTTGACAACTGCAAGGTCATACCCAGCGAGAGTCTCACTGCACAACACGGTCTTCATGTCATGGACCTCTGCGTGAAGCCTAAAGACGAACGCCTCTGCCATCGGCGACTAGTGCGCCGGTGGTGAGGGCAAACCGGTTCAAGCTTACTGGCATAGGAATCAGGTGGGTATCATTGGGTTGGCGAGGGAGGTGCTTGGCGAGTCTAAGGGCGGACGCAAGTGTGACAGTCAGTTTCTGTTCATCGTGATATCGGCATTGTGTAGAACAGCATTAGAGATTTACATGAGCAGCTCCCATGGCTGCTCATGTATGCTAATGATATCGCGCTGACAGATGTGCGACGCGTGAAGGTGTGGAAGGAGTCGTTTGAGAAAGGCGGTCTGAAGTTCAATAGCGAAGACCTGGCCTGCAACTCTACAGATCCCACACCCGTATAACCTACATACCATACACCCGTGCGTATAGGCGGTGAGACGGTCGAGTGCATGGGCCAGGTGAAATACCTGGGATCTGTATTTCACGCGTCTTGTGACATCGTTTGCGACGTCAAGGCACGCATTGCTGCCGCGTGGGCTAGATGGTGTGAGGTCATCATCATCTTCATCATCATCTCAGCGTTCATCCCGGTTGCAACCCAAACTTTCGTTTCGGTGCCCGGGGTCCGCTTTCCGACTTTTTCTACTCCACTTCGCACGGTCTTCAGCATTCCTGGTAGTGAGCCCATTAGCACGCATGTCACCCCTTACGACGTCAAGCCAGCACTTTTTGGGTCTACCCCTCCTGCCAGGGCCCGGCGGAGGCGGCATGGCCAGACATTTGTTTCCCACGTAATCATCCGGTTGCCGCAAAACGTGGCCGTACCAACGGAGCCGACACTCCTGCAATTTATCTGCAATGTCACGGACATGAAGACTGCCACGAATGCGGGAGTTCCTAACGCGGTCCTTCCGCGTCATTCCACACATCACGTCACGCCAAAGACCATGCGAAGTGCAGAAGTAAAAGTCGGAAAGCGGACCCCGGGCACTCAATCCAGAATGTCAATCCAAGCGGGGAGGAAAATCGGGTTTGCTAGCCCCGATTGCTAGGATCTTCAGAATGTAGAGGTTCGCGCTTAACGTGAACTAACACTATTCACGATAGCTGTTATCAGCTCGCGATACTTATCGGGATCCGAATATAGGAGCCTGAGGGATATTTTTTAATAAGTAGTCGGCGCAGTGTCGTTACCTGCGACCCCACGCGATAGTTAGTGTGTAAGGGCATTTTTCCTCCTCCAAACAAAAATATGATAGACTTCTAATACAAGTCTTGGTTAATTTACGAGTAAACAAACTGTTACAAGTTGGCAGGTTTCATGTCGAGCTTGTACAACGCACTGTCATGAGGAAAAGTTACAAGAGCTCGCGGGGGATGAAACTTTCCACAACTTTTGTGTATGAATACTGAATTATTTAAATTAGAATTACTCAGGTGCGAAGACATATGACGGGGAATGGTGCTCACGATGTTCTGTTTATTGTACTTTCAATTGTAAATTTACTACTTGCTACTGAAATTATTAGCATTAATATATAACTTATAAATGGCCGAAACGAATTCCGCTGTAACCTGTCATACAAGCTATATTACAAGGTCTAGTGTGGGGAAGATATTCACTTTGTTGCCTCGTCATTGTTGTAGCAAACAATTTTTGTTTGATGTAAACACTTTTGTATTCTACAAGGCTTGAAAGTTAAATAATAAATTTTATTCCATATATTTGATAATAATTGTTATTTCACACATCAAATTGTTTGTATGATATTATTTTATAATATTGTTTATAATATGGTCTTGGTCAATTCATTGCAAAAATGCGCAAAAAGTCCGGCCTGTAATGATAATAAAAAATGTACTGTGATAAGTGACACATCGACTCCGACAACAAGCAGCAGAGTGCTTGTTTTATAGGTACTAAACAACTGAAAATAGCATACGTTTCAGTGATTACATTTTCAATATCCGAAAGATCATAAATAAATAAGGTATAATAATGGACTCATGGTGTTACCCTGTGGGACACCTGCTTTAATTTTATTGAGGTTGGTAATAATTTCATCATGTTTCACATATAATTTTTTTCTTGAAGATGTGATTTGGTAAACTGGAGGTAATTGTTTTGTAGGTTCAGGCGTACTTTGTACAGGAGTTCGTTATTCGCACTTTATCGAAAGCTTACGATATATCTAAAAATGCTTCACAGGGATTAGATTACCTTCAGTTAGTTTTACCATAAGCCTTTTGATAAAAAGTTTTTCTAGGATCTTAGAGAGAATAGGCAAACGACTGATTGGACGATGGGATTTTACATCTGTGGGGTTTTTTACCCTCTTCGGAACGAGAATTATTTCAGCAACTTTCCATTGAGGTGATGAGATCGTATCCTGGAGCTTTGTTGATTTTGAGATACTTAATAATATTTTTTACTACTTTTTGTAAATTTATTGATAGGAAAATCCATTTGATGAGGCACATTTAAAATGTTGCTACAATTTCTTCCCTTTTAGAGTCAAAGTCCACGTGTGGTTTAAAAATATTAGCTAGATGTTTAAGAAAAGTTTCACTTTTCTTGGTTGCTCTTGGCTCAGTTGTCGTTCTTTTTCTCTTTTCGGTTGATGTAATAAGTCTGATATGAATATCCGTTAGCAAAGTTCAATCAATGCCAAAAATATTTCCCACTCAAAATCCAAACATTTCTTAATAATATATGAAAAAATATCATCTACGTACTTATAGCAAAACAAAGAAACCATTACGTGCACTGGTGGCTAATTTACGAAAATTACGGCCATGGTAACGTGTGTCGTACATAACGACTAATTAGGATAATTAACGCGAACTTGTGAACGCTCTAGCAAAATGTTGGTAAAATATTGTCTGAGTTGCGTCCATTAAAGTCTGTTTTTATACCTATGGACATAGCCTCACTTCAGATAGCCGTAAAGGTCTATAAATTTAGTATTTTATCTTATACTATATCAAATCAGTTCCTTATTTAATTTTTAATTCATTTATCCATATTGTTCACCTATAGCGTACGTAACATTCTATTAATATAATATTTACAATGATAAAGTTAATACGTGTATGCCAATTATAGGTGCACACAACATTTGTCATCATAATAGTTGTTTAACAATAAGTATATAAGAAATAATATCAAATGAGTCAATGATTAACATGATTGTATTATGCTAATAATAGACAAGCTATATCACGGAAAGTTAAAAAAGGCAAATGACGCCACTATTTCTTAAAAACAAATAATTTTATATCTAGTAGCAATACATTCAATTTAAATCTGATTTCATTATTGGTTTGACCTAACCTCGTTGTATCTGCATTCAATACCGACATCTGATATTGCAGCCCATGCCAGTCAGAACAAGATTGCAATTATTGGATGGCGTTTATTGAATTCCAACAGATGTTAGAGCTTTACACAGATATTCTATTTAAAAAAGTATTCAAATTACGCCATATTCGATATAATAATAATAAGCTAAAAAATTTATTTCAAATATATGAAATAAAATAAACCTCTGAAATATTTACATTAAGACCAAATAATTCTAAAACTAGTTTTTCGATTTATAAACTATTGGCGGTGCATATAAAATAGTTACTTGACGGGAATGACCGTGTGGTCCAAAATGGAAAAAAGGCTTAAGTTATTTTGCATACATGAAATCACAAAGTTCACTTGGATACCTCACTGACTCGTCAAGTCTCTCACTACTCAACGCATCCCCCGCATGTTGCTTATGCTCACCCTTTTAACAGTGAGAGTGAGATCTTAACTATACTTGGACACACGTGAGATGATAAATGATGAGCATGGCTACGCTATAAATGCATATCGTAAATTAAATCGCATACACTAGAGAGGGAGAAGGTCAGCGATTGCTCCCGTAGAATCAAATTTAGTCATATCGTCTTCTTTTTGTCACTTTTTCTTAGTAAAGAGAAGGAAAATTTACTGAGAGATATCGAAGTATTAGAACTATTGCCCTATATTCAACAATTTAATTACACTGCTGGCTCAGTGGGTGGGCTCAGGATGTGAGTCTGATACGAGTGGAGATTCTCACGGAGAAGAAATATTTGTGTGATGCAGATAGTTGGTACATATGAGTGCCTTCGTGGCGTAGCGGCTAACACTCCGGTACGCTTACGGAGGTCACGGGTTTGATTCCCGTCCCTAGGTATGTATCATATGTATTTATTTACAAAATAAAAGTATATATGTAAAAGAAAAGTATCAGTTGTCTAGTACCCATAACACAAGTGCTAAGCTACTTATTTTGGGAGTATCTGGCGTTGTGTGAATTGTGTATTATTATTGTATCTGAGTATTTGTGTCCGTCAAGTGTATGTTTGAAAAAAACTCCACGATACATGTGTTCAACTAGGAGAGAGAAATATTTTTAAGAAAAAAATAATAATACTTAGCTAAAAAATGCTATAGAAGAAAACAGGGTAAATAAAGATTTTTAAGACACAGTTATAATAAAGTATATCCTTCATGTGACCTAGCTCAGCATATTATGCTAATTATATATACAGCGCTCTCAATACACTTTAAACATGTTAACTGAAGAAACATTGCTACAATATGCTACAACAATTATGTCAGATTGACTACGACAGTTAAAGTCTTAATAGCTAGTAGCTAGCGTAGCCGCCGTAGCTTAGAACTTCATGAAATCGTAGCGTGAATACCTTGTTGTATAAATTTACTTTAGACTTGTCCCAGCTCCAGTATATTACCGTCGGTTTTCCATATGAATAAAAACTATTGATTTTTTTATAACTAACAAGCGTTTTTTTAGTAATATCAAAGTTTAGATAATTAATAAATATTTTGGTACGAAGTTTACACTGAATTACTTTTATACTTTTCATTTGACGTAGCAAGTTCAGACAAGTTCATTACCCTGTGTATCTCGCTGATTTGGCACGGAGAACGTGTCATCATCCATATTTTCCAATTCACTGATTTGTTCGGGGAGAAGTCAGGTAACCGCAAAATTAATACTTTCAAATCGCATAGAATACAGTATATTTAGGTAGGTAGGTCCGTGTTATTGCGGATAAATTGCAGGAGTGTTGGCTCTGCTAGTACGGCTATGATTTACGGCAACCGAATGCTTAAGTGGGAAACAAATGTCATGCCATGCCGCCTCCACCGGGCTTCGAAGGTCTTTTTGGGAGGGGTAGACCCAAAACGTGCTGGCTTGACGTCGTAAATGGTGCTATTTATGCCAATGGGTTCACTACTAGGCATGCTGAAGACCGTGCAAAGGGGAGTAGAAAAAGTCGGAAAGCGGACTCCAGGCACCGAAACAAAAGTTTGGGTTGCAACCGGAATACAACGCTGGGATGATGATGACAGTATACTTAATAGTATTAAGTACTATACATTTCTTTATCAGAATATTTTACTTAACGCAGAGATGAAGTAAGAATTAAACCTATTTTTCTTTCTAATGATCCCTTCGTCGGGCACGACCTGTCGTAAAAGGCGATAAAACAAACCTAACTGGGTGATAGTATTCAAATCCATCTACTTCTGGTTTCTAAATATTCCCCTTAATAACATTGTGTTCCGGTATTAGTGACTTCAATTTCAGCTTCCCTACCTGGAGCGTGTTAGCGGTGCTCTTAAAATCGAAAATATTCATAAAAGACTAACTCCTAACTATTAAGTGGGTCATTAGCCTACTGTTCCACAGAAATAAAATAATTATCTTGAAAAAGCAAAATTTTCGTTATCATGAGAGTAAACGTCAGTATTACTTTAAATTATGTAACTTTGCAATTAAAAACTTAAACATTTCACTTTCCACAAGAAATAAAAACCGCAAACCACACCTATTGTTGAAGATAAAATATTCATAATGAGGGTTCTTGAACAGAGGACCAAGAAAATTAATATTACGAAACGTTTTCATAAGGATGGCAGAGTCATAATATTGTTCTTAATATCATTTAATCAAAGCTGACTGAATATTAAATTGTCAAATTAATAATTAAAATATTATGAAATTATCATTGTTAAAGTTAATATAACTCACGCATAGCAGAATAGATTACAAGCTTTTAAGATCCTATTATGATGTTTACAGCATTTCTCTTTAACTAGAATATTGACTGGCAAACGGCCCACTCAATAGTCACTGCAAAAGCTCCGCCCTTGAAGAACATTCACTGTGTTTTTAATAATACAATATGGGCTATATAGTATTATGAGGAGAAGCGCAAATTATAAATGAATAGAAATGTTACTATAATATAATGGAATTTTTGAATGACGATTTTAATTAATATAAATTAATAATATATGAAAGTTTTTAGAATTAAGAATTTATTGTGAAGTAATTAATTAATTTCCCAAATAATAATGTATATTTGTACGCCTGGGGGCAAAAATGCACTGGGAAGAATTTATAAACTGACATCATTTGTAAACAGACCTGCATTTTAACAAATAAAGATTATGATTATGATTATTATGATTATGATTATAGTTCTAATTTTAAAACTTATAACAAACTGACGTTATAGAGTAATAATTAAGCCCACGGTCTTTATAGCTCTCAGCAGACAAGCAAACGGCAGGTTACAAGTGGTCACCGTCATCTATAGAATTTTTCATCACCAGGGGTATACTCCTGGTGATGAAAATGGCTATAGCCAAAGTTATGTTGTTGTGAATAACTTCGATAAATAACATCAAAAGCCTTTACTTTGGGGAACAGGGTGTATTGTTGAGTTATCCCAGAAAAAAAATATGCCCGACTACATCGGAACCCATTGTGGATATTTCCTTTTCTTGCGCCGATATCAGCACAATAAAGTCTTATTATATAAAATAGATGAAAAGTTTAAAACAGAAAAATGCATTCTAAGTTTTCAGTTTCAAATTGTTAGAGGCCTTTTAGTGATACAATTTTTTTGGTCCAAGATGTAAAACGTAAAAAAATAAATGGAGATTTCTTTAAATTTTATTTTAATAAGGATAATATTCATTTAACTCGAGAAAATATTGTCTAACGACCCTTTTCGTTGTTTAACACGAAACATTTGTATTTTGAAGCTTTATTATTAGATACGGAGTAATGTAGAAGATAGCTTAGATAATTGCTCATCGATAATAGAGAAATTAAGAAATGAGTCAAATTAAAAACAAAAAACTAAAATATTAAGTTACATTTTATTTAAAAATACTACAAAGTAATTGAGAAGTTAACATTTATGAAACTATTTTCATCTTTGACTCAATAAATAAAAATATTAATGTAAATGCCCAACATATTTAATCTTATAATACTCTGAATTCATATAGTCCAAGTCCATAACCAGAGCGGTTCTTCTGATTAACATCCATCGTATTTAACTTTAGAATAATTATAAAACCAGAAAAATAAGACGTTTATATTTTTAATACACGTTAATTCTAGGAATAAAGGAAGATCATAAAGCATTTAAATGAAGAGAGGAATTAGGAATTAGTTAGGATAATAAAATAAACAGCAACTACTTTGGAAAAGAGCAGAAGTTAACTAACAATATATGAGTGAATTGGAAAGATTGAAAGCTAATAATATTACTTACATAATTTATAATATATGGTTAAATTATTTCACCAAAGTATATTAACAAAGTAATTTACTATTAACATTTTAACTAAAAGTGTAATAAGTCGTTTTGTCGCTAAAAAGTGCTCTCTCCCAAACAATTACGTCGAAGTAGTGCGCCTTAAGTAAAATTAAATATAATAATATAAATAAAATATAAGTAATTTAACATAAAAATAAATAAGTTAAGTAAACGCTGACAGCAATAACTTAGGGAAAAAGGTAAATTATTTATATAATAATAAACAACATAATATGATAATAAAAATGAGAACATAAATTGATTTGGTCCCAGAAATAAGAATGAAACGAATGTATCATTCTCACGGGGGAGTTGTAAAGGGCGTTAAATTTAATTTTTCCTTCACAGACAGCAGAAGCTTGATTCCTTTCGGACGTGTTGAGTCTAGTGTAAGTTATTTTTTCATATTTAATGATTTCTTGGAGCTTTTTTTATCAGGAGTAGGTAGTGACTCACATGGGCAACGATACCAACGCTAGGGACGCAGAAAATCAGTCCCGTGACCGCACTGAAGAGAGAAAAGAAGAGACTGTACTCTTAACTTTGAAGTCTTTGAACACTATTCAAAAAGCTCATAAAAATAATAATGTAATTAAGAAATATTATTAAGACGATCATTAGAAATAAAAGTCATGTTATTTCTATTATTGGTAGAAGTCATTTATAATTTAATTAAAAATAACCAAACAAAATTAACAGTAACTTACCGATCAGTCGTTGACTTGGATATTTTAAATCACATATTCACAACACCCACTAAAATAAAGTTTAATTAATTACACATTGTAAAAAGTACTATTTATAAGTTTACGTATGCAGGATGGTGTGGCAACGGGACCCGGTCCTTTTGCCGCCACGGTTGGGAAATGACTGACGCGAGGGCTGAGGGATAGGGCGTCTGGTTAGGGTTTGAACTTTTGAGGGCGTATATGGTTTCAGTTTTACAGATACAGTTAAGGTTAGAATATAATTGTGTGCAATGATAAATAAAATATACTTCTGATATCTGTCCTTTATTTATTGACTTATAGTGTGTTACTTTTATGGGACAGCAGCGTGTTTGCGATGTCACTATCGTCACAAACACCATAGGCGATGGGAACTGTTAAGTGGGCCGTCAGCATGTCTGCTGTAAAAAAAGTGTGACAGTAAAAAAAAAGAAAACATCGATATATTCTACAAACATAGTTATTTAAGAACGTTTATTTATTTATGTATATTGTTTATTTATTATGTAAATAAAATATTATTATTATTTATTTCCATGCCTTCTTTCTATATCAATATAAAACGTATAATGACCTATACCCGGACTGCCTGAAAAAGATCGCTGTGTAGCGATAAGGCCATCCATTGTAAGCACGTATATATTGATCGTTTAAATAATTTCCATTGGTTTGTAAATTATTTGGTTTACAATAAAACATTATTAATCTATCTATTTATTAATGTTACTAAACAAACTTTATAACACGCTTCATCGAAAGGAGAAATTTCTTCTAGGCAATCAAATATGTAACAATTTCAAGCTTAATTATTTTTAGGAATGCTGACTGTTCAAAAACATTATAACAATCTCAAGTTTTAGGTTTTTTTATTTTTTCTAATGTGTTCCTCGTATATTTCCCTTAACCATAATATGCTTAGCAATTACTTTTTTCTCCGTGTGGAGTAGGGAGTGGAGTAAGAACACTAGCCTCTGCAGCCAGGGTTGACCTGTCATAAAAGGCGACAAAACAACCCTAGCTATGTGGTAGGGCCCAAGCCCGCCTGGGAAACTACCCCTGGTATATAAGTATGCCGCCATAATAACATTGCGTTGTTCCGGCATTAGCGACCCAGGTTCCTGTACCCCTATGGGACCACAGCGTGTTCGCGATGCCTCTAGTATTTTTCTTTTTATTAATTTCTTTTTATTACCCTTTTCCCAATTCGGATATAGAATGTTTGCAGAATCTAGTGTACACCCCGCCATTAATTCAGCGATGTTTTGCTCGCTGAATTTTATAGCAGGGGCCACCTCCAGGTCATTTCGGTCATATGAAAATGGACACTCAAACAAAAGGTGCTGAATCGCTACTTTCTGAACTACATTCTCATCTAGGACTATCACTGCACTTAAATTTGTGCAGATAATCAGCAAACGCGCCGTGTCCGGTGAGAGTCAGAACAAAATACGGATTTATTCGTGTTTTCCTCACTATAGTATATGCATGTGGCACATCTGGCAAAAACGCCTGTATATACACGCCATTCGCGTCCAACTTAACCAAAAGCGAATCCAGCAGCAGGTTCCAAGCGGTCCCCGATGGATCCCTGAACACAGCCTTTAGTGGTCTTCTTACCGATTTTCTTCCCGGTATAGTTTACAGTCATGCCTCTAGTATTGCAAACATCCATAAGCAACGGTAACTGATTACTATGATGTGGGCCGTCAGCCTGTGCTGTTCCTCAGCAATAAACTGATTAACACAAATTATGATATATTATATCATGAGCATCCACTATGTCTAACAAGGCTCGTCTGGCTATGCATGAGGGGATGTTGGTTCCGACACTCATGTACGGAAGTGAAAGTTGGGTATGGCAGAAGAAACATGAAAGCAGAATAAATGCAGTTGAGATGAGAGCGTTAAGAAGTATGATAGGAGTCAAACTGAGTGACAGGATAAGAAATAGTGAGATAAGGAAACGTTGTGGTCTGAAAGAAGATGTAGTGACAAAAATTGAGAAAGGTATGCTGAGATGGTTTGGCCATGTCGAGAGAATGAATGAAGAACGATTGACGAAAAAAGTGTATAAGGCGAGTGTGAATGGAAGTGTTGGAAGGGGTAGACCTAGGCGGACGTTTCGAGACCAGATCAGGGACGTCTTGAAAAAAGGCCAGGTCAAGAGTACCCTAAACCGAAAGGCATGTATGAAGGGAATAATGAAAGTGGACGAAGTGAAACAAGTATGTAAGGATCGTAGCAAGTGGAAAGAAGTGATCTCTGCTTACCCTTACGGGAAAGAGGCGTGATTATATGTATGTATGTATCCACTATGTTTATTAAAATTTAATTTATATTTATTTTATGATATTAAACTTCGTAACAGTTAAAAACATAAATTAAGAAAGAAAGAAAGAAATACTTTATTTGAAGAAATAGCGACGCAATTACATTGCTTACATGTTTATAAATAATATTAGGTATTTGTAAATTTGTACGCCGCATTTTCAGCAAACAAGGATAGCACTCAGCTTGTTGCTGTGTTGGAGTTATGTCCGACACAACGCTGATTTTCAGTGCAAACCTTTCCCTTTTTCTGTATCAAAAACGACCCGAATAAATTCATTAACTAAAATTATAACTATATAATTAATAAAATATAATAATATACATAAGTAAATAATAAATATTTCATAAACTATATACTTAAAAATCCACAAAAACTACTAATACTTGTCTAATAAAGTTATTGTCACATCCTTGTGTCGATTTATTTTCGCACTTTGAATATGAATCATATCATATGATCGAATATAGTCCGATACCTATATCGATTACTGGTGATTTGCCATGGTCTTTATGCCACGTCACTGACAGGAGGCAACTAATACCTATAATTGTTGAGTGATATTGATGTTTGATTTATTGAAAAATGTTGTAAATTATTATTGTTTTTAAATTATATTCTATCCTCCTTATATATAGATTAAATAATTATACAGTGAACAAAACTAACATCCTAAAAGTAAGAGATCAAGTAAAAAAAATTATATATTGCATGTGAATTGTGAAAATAAATTACAATAAATAAATTAAAAATTAAACACACAGTTAAAAATATTTTCACGCCACCTTGTCACCTGTAAATGAGTTAGATTTATTCAGGGTTTATTTTACTGAAATAACTAATAGTTCAAAAATAATTTCAAGGACAGATTAACTATGAGAACAAATAACTGCACAAATTGTACAAACAAATTGATTTACAAAATGTTTAAGGTTTTTATACTTCTGACGTAAATTATTATATTTAAACGCCGTCATTTTATTATTTACAATTCGTGCATCTCAGCAAATGACAAACATATTTAAGGTAAAGTGGATCGGAAGCCATTACTCAGAACGGAAAACATTATCTGCTCAGCCGTATTATAACTAGTTATTTGTACCGAATACACACCTAAAGCCATATATAAAATATATTGACATAATAAATAAGTTTCAACAACTTAAAAAGAATGAAACGATCTGACATAGCTCCATAAAAAACCACCATTCAAGACAGGATGAAGTATTAAACAAAGGGTTCGTTTGATGCTGCCATAAAAACCGGCTCAGCTTAAATAAAACCTAGGAAATAAACTATGTAGCTATTGTCTCCTTTGTAATGGATAGCGGTTGTTTTTATGTGCATGAAGCTTGGAATGGGTTTGGATCATTTTCGTCTTCAAAAACGAGACAATTGAGACAAATCTGACGTGTGCCGGATACAGCATTGCATAGCAACGACTGACATTGTACTCAGTTATTAACACCTCGAATTTTCAAGTAAGTTATCCGGTATCCGGTAGAACAAAGAAAAGTTATTCGGTGTTTACTCAGCTTTGGGTGTATTGGGAACGATCCCAGTGATTTCTCTTTTGTACCTATGTAAGTAATTCTTTATATTATTTTATTAGAAGTTTCCTATATCTCGCCAACTTATTTACGCTTTATTAACCTTATATCGTCTTTTATTAAGTAATTGAAATAGAAACTAATGGCAAATACAAATCAATAACGTATTTAACAGGATTATTAAATTAACTTTTATTTGGTATATAATGGAAAACTTGACTGTTTAGGTCAGTTGAAATAATTGTAAGTAAAACCGACATATGAAATCGATTATTGGTACAATGGATATTAGTAATTGAGATATTAAAATTTTATTATTACGATTTTGTAATACTGTGTTATTATTTCGAATATGTAATTGTATTTATACCTACTATCAACTGTAATACTTAGATTAGGTTTTAATTAAACACTATGTTTATAAGAACATAAAAAATAGGCTCTGCTACCAGAGGTTCTGAATCTTCGGATCTTGGAAGTGTACAAAACTGTGTTTTAAAGAGTAGTGTTAAAATAATTCGTAATTTCGAGTAGACTTAGGCCCACTTGCACGTTCCTCGGTTATCTTAATTAACTCGGTGTTAACTGCTAACACAGGGTTAAATAAATAATTTATCTTGCGCCATCAAGAGTTAGGAGTAACCCTATGGTTAAACTTTTAAATATCTTAACCCACCGATGTGGACAGGTTAAATCGCTAACACAGGGTTAGTGAACTGTAATGTTAATTGTCAAAATAAATTGAGGTTAAGTTGCGCTGTATATTGTGTACCTATCTATACTGTTTTGTAGTATGTTATCTATTATTCTTTAAAAACTCGTTTATTTTATCACTTATACGGCACAAACTCACAAAACTAAATAAATGGCACGATACAATACGGTTAAAACAAAAATCTTCAAAAGTCATACATTGTGGGATAAAAAAGGAAGCCTATATACAGTGTGCTGCGACCTCAATTCAACTGAGGGCAACAGCTATATTTCCTCATACCTGTAGATGCGATGATAAAGTTGAAGGCTTAAGGCTTGTTTTATCGTATAACACAAGCGCTGGCCGAATACCACAACAAGCTGCATTAAATGACATTATTCGCCGTCCTCTTGTCACCGTGTCGCGACGATGGCAAGAGATCAGAAAGGATGACATTGGTACTCTGGAGGATGGGATGCCCTCTGGTATGGGACGTTACGTGCGTAGACACATTAGTGGTTTCCCGTCTTACAGATACAGCTCTGGTAGCCGGTGCTGCTGCTGCACAACAAGAAGACCTGAAAAGCCGCAAATATTTATCTTTTGGCAGCGAATTCATATTTGCAGCTTTTGGTGTTGAAACTCTGGGTCCGTGGAGGCCACAAGCCTAGCCTTTATCGAAAGCTATCAAAACGCTTGATAGAGTTCTCACGGGATCAAAAAGCTGATTTATATTTAGGGCAAAGGATAAGTGTTGCCATGCAACGCGGTAATACAGCCAGCGTTTCGAAAACGTTTCCGACCGAAATCGATTTGGAATCAATATATTATTTATAAATTTCGTGTTTTTTTTTTTTTTGGAAAAAAGTGAATCTGATTAATTACTCTTCATTTAAATAAATAAATCTTTATTAAAATATAAGTAGAAGTATTTAAAATTAATTGTATCTGATACTAACTGACTCGGCAAACGTTCTTCTGTTATATGTATAAATAAAAAAGTAGCCGATGCCTTGCCTGAAGTCAAAACTGTCTCTATACCGAAATTCATCAAAATTGGTTGAGCGTTTGAAACGTAACAGATCGACAGATTTCTAGGATACGGGTGTTATTAATAACAGCATAAAACTGTGAACACTATTATGGCGTGTCTTTAGGGAGACCACGGGGAATGGATATGAGAGGGATGCGGGGACGAGTGGGTATAGTGGATTTTTTAAAATCTACCCTCCATGTAGACATTTATCTGTGGAGGGCTAGAGAAAGAATACTGATCTCTGCAGCCAGGGTTGGCCTGTCGTAAAAGGCGACAAAACAACCCACCCTAGCTACGTGGTAGGGCCGCAAGCCCGTCTAGATGACAATATGTATTTATTTAGTAAAAAACTATATATGTAGTGTATTAGTGATGTAGTCCTCATAACACAGCTCTTCTTCAGTTTCATTGCTTCGAAAATTCTGAACACGTCTTGCGTCGTGCGTGCGACGGCTGATATTTTGACGCCTCACTGGTGGCATTTTCTTATCGATAATAATAAATATCACTATGACAAAGCTCTAAATACACGGAACAACTGTCACTTGATCTACTGTCCTGGGTGCGACTGTGTTCTATAATAATATTTAAATGATTAATATAAAATACTTTTTTTATAATTTTCATCTTATACAAATCCTGTCCTGTCAATAACGAATATATAAAACAAAGAATCATTTATCTTTATTCCAAACGCCCCTATTTACCTAAGGAATCAATTCGAGTTTCTTAACTCGTCTGGCCTCCGAAATTTGCGTACATCTACTAAACTATCTCTTAAAACTCCTGTTCATATTTCTTCTTTTTATAATAACTCCTTCATCACGTTCACGCTATCAAACTTTGTAATGCACTGCCTATTGCTATAAGACGAGCTAAGTCACTACCAACTTTTAAAAAATTGGTTAAAATTCACTACTTATCTTTAGTGTAACAACAAAACATATATTTATTTATGTATTCTACAAATATAGATATTTAAGTATGTTTATCTATTTATTTATTATATTTTATATGTAATATTAAATTTATTTATTTTTTATATGTATTATTTTTTATTTTAATATTATGTAAATAAAATATAATTATTATTTATTGCTATACCTCCCTTCCACATCAATATAACACCAATAATGTTCTATAGCCCGGGTTGCCTGGAAGAGATCGCTCTGTAGTGATAAGGCCGCCCATTGTAAGTCAACTACATATTGATTGTGTAAATAAGTTTCATTGTTTTTGTAAGATTGGTTTACAATAAATCTATCTATCTATCTAACAAAGAATCATCCAATTTGGTGCGTTCATTCGAAAGTTATGAGCGTACATACATTTCCAAGATCCATTTTTATTTACATAGATAAGATAATAAGAAGATATCATATCGGAACACAATTATCACGTACCCATGATGAAAAAAAAAACATATCGAGATAATTTACTGGTCACATGTATCGGTACACACCGGCGTGTAACCCACCAATCGGTTTTGGTCAACCAGGTATGCTTGGTTAAGTATATTGTTTTCTCTAGGTTACGGTTTGAGCCCATCGGTGAGAAGTTATCGGTTGGTATCGTTTTTAAAAGCAATTCTGTGTGATTGACAAATTTTAGAGAAATTATACTGAAATACAATAATTATTCATTCTGATATTAACAATAATTTCACTTTAGATACTATATATACTGCTAAAATTATATAACAAATTTGTGCGAAAAGTGCTCAGGGGTTTTATGAAGTTTAGCTACACTTGATGAACAATGGTAAGCTCTGGTAGGCATTTTATTCCAATGTCGGCTGCCCAGATCGATTTTAGTGATCGGCAGACCCAGGGCTGCAACAAGTTATGACATATATTAAGTATATACAAATCACCAAGACAATCCCCTACAAGGTAAAAAGTGCGGATGTTGCTTCCATTATAAGACTGTGTTGAGAGGCAACTTTTTATTTTATATCCGACTGTTTTTCTTTGTCATCATGTCATATTTCACGTTTAGAGATACGCGTAATTGCGTTTTAGGGCTGTACAAGATAGAATTCCTAAATTTTTAATACCGTAAAATCTTGATTCAGATTGAATGAATGAATGAAAACTCTTTATTGCATACAGATACTTAAAACTAACTTAAAATAGGTATACAAAAATATAATGCTATATGACAGCAGCATATTATACTACGAGTATATTAGATTATTTCAATAATGAACGTGTGAGCAAAAATTAACGTGTCTAACGTTATGTGGTAGCCAAGACAATGCAATTTACCTATCACAATTATTTAGAAAACAATTGATGGGCTCTAATACATATACTCAAGATAGTAGAGTTTTTCCGGAGTGAATAGCGAAGTTACAGATTGGACGGAGTGGTAGCTATTTTGTCATTATAATCTATTTTTAACTGTACAGATATACGTATAGTAAGATCAATACCTTAAAAAAATCAAAAAGAAAATTGACATAGTTTTTTTTTATATTATTCAGTATTTCAGAATTACTTTGCTAATCGAAAAAAGTTTTTAAAAGGTATTTCTTTCCCTTAGTGTGAGCCCTAAACCTTCTTGGCTTAGTTCAAAATATTAGATAATATGTACAAATGCGGTGTAGAATTTATGGTTGCAAATGAAAAGAAGGCTAGAAATTGTGTTTCTTTTTAAAAGGTATAATCATATTTTTTGATTTTAATTTATTTATAGAGGCGAGATAAATGCTAAGTAGTCTTAGTTAATGAGGGGAACAATAGCATACCTTCTCATTCAGGCCGAAAGGGCAATAAAGTGATTACTCCTAGCTAAAAGCATCAAGGCAAAATTATCATTTTTCTCAAAAAAATTAACATTTCTTTAGCATATTAAAATATATAGATATTTCATCATAACCGCAAGACTTTTTATTTTTCATTTTTTTTAACAACATCTACAATTTCTCTTTCAGTAACCGTGTTCAATATGATGTCTGATTTTATCCTTTGAGTATTTTCTTCTAAATATTTTTCGAATTTATATGTTTTCCTGCACCTAAAGCACATTTCTCACTAAAACATTTGGCAAAAATGGACGCTACTTCATTTGGCTCACAAATTAAATTATTTCCAATTTTTAGTTTGTTATTTTCATTAGCTGTTATTTTTAATTTATTAGTGTGTCTCTGTACTTACAGACCGAATAGATTTGCTAATGTTTTTGGCTTTTAAAAATTCAGCATTGATAACTAATTTCTTTGCACATATAATTACTTTTTTCACGATAATTTAGGTTACTTATATTATTATATAATCTTTGAGAAGCACATAAAGCTCGCTTTGTTTTACTCGAAATCTTTATTCCTCTTGTCACCCAATTTATTCGACATTTTTTATTACTCTAGTCTTCTTTTTCATTGTGATAAAAATTTTACAAAAACAATCATCTAACTTTAAAATAAACCCATTTATACCTAAGCTATTCCATTTAATGTTTTTAATTTTCTCTTGAAAAATATCCTGATTACTTTGGTTGAATACTCTACGTATGACTGATAGAAAAGGGATATGCAGTATTTTATCTATGGATTTTTGTATCGACAAATTACATATTAATGCACCATGGCCACCAGCAAGACCATTATGGTCTACTTCACGTTGTTTTATTATTTCATCTGACACATTTGTTAATATGTTGGCAATACAGGATTGTGATAAGTTACGTTTGAATGTGATGTCAGAAAACAAACATCTAAAATTATAACAAGATAACAAATTAATAAAATCTTACATTTTATATTTGTAACTAATAAGTCAATATTAAAATCGCCACATATTAAACATTTCTTCTTGAATACATAGTTAAGCAACTTCTCTAATCTTTCGAAAAAACATTCAATATTCTTATCGTCCGGATATCGAAAACAACAACAAATAATTAAATTAGTCTCAACATTTCTAACTCCACATACTTAGAAGCTTCCGATCTTATATAATTTATTTACTTGGGGCAGTTGTTCAAACTGTTGATTTAAATCTGCTAGAATTAAGGTGCCACCTCTTTTTTTATTTTCCCTAACATTATATGCCACCAACTATCCACAGCCCGTTACGTTTAGTAAATTTATTAAAAATTTATCTAGAAAATGTTCACTAATACAAAGATAAGTGAGAGCTTTTCCTATAGTGTATATTTCTAATTCATCTTTTTTATTTGTTATGCCGCACAAATTCTGATTTAATTTAAAATTAAGTTATCACTTTTACAATCACTAACTATATCATTAGCATTAATTAAATTGTCATGTTTTCAACTAAATGTACTCCGTGCAGGGGCGGAGAAAGAATACTAACCTCTGCGGCCGGAGTCGGCCTGTCGTAAAAGGCGACAAAACAACCCACCCTAGCTACGTGGTAGAGCCTCAAGCCCGTCTGGATGGCGACCACCTTTGGTCTTAAGTATGCCGCCATAATAACCTTGTGTTGTGTTCCGGCATTGACCCAAGTTCCTGTACCCTTATGAGACAGCAGCGTGTTCGCGATGCCACTGGCAATGCAAACACCCATAGGCGACGGTAACTGCTAAATTCTAAGCGGGCGATCAGCCTGTCTGCTGTCCTACAGCATTAAAAAAAAACTCGTAGTATTCTTTAAATTAATAGTATAAAATTTTTGTACATACGATTTAATATCATTAAAAATTATTTTAATTTCTAATTTTGTAACTGCCCCCGTCCATTTGTATATAAAAAAATTATAATCACATTTCAAATTTCTATTTGAATCTAAACAAAAGGCATATTCATGAGCTATGACATCCAAAATTAATAAATTATTAAACATTTCAACTCTGCTATTGTACATATTTGCATAATGTAGACATTTATAAGTAGGTATACACAAATTACAAATTTTAGTGTTTTTTATTTTTAACAATTCTTTTCTTATAAAATAAACAAGTTCAAGATAATTACTTGTATGCTGAAAACCTTCCTCTCCTATTTGTATAAAGCAGAAGTCCTCCCTTGTCAGGTGTTTCAGTTTAATGTCAATGTTATTAAACATTTGCCTGATACCAGCGTTGGACATAAGATAATGACACAACTCATACTCCTTTTCGAATGTATCCTCAGCTATCGATAATAATTTGTTTGATTTATTACTGGTAAAAAAAATATTTTCTTCTTAAGTTTTTGTTCTTTCAGACTTTTATTATTTAATATTTTTTCTTGAAGTATGTTTTTTATTCAGCGCCTTTTGCTTGAGATTTTGGTTTTCTATCTTTAGGTTGTTTATTTCCATGAATAGTGTGTTGTGAGCACATGTAAGATCATTTTCAAGTTGTTTCACTTGTTCGCTCAAGTATAAAATCACATGGTTTTCATCATCATTAATTTCAGGCATACTGTTTGAGGTGCAGTCTAAAAAGTCAGCCTGGTCTTCATCTTGCGTGTAGGAACGCGTACGTACCCGTCGCCTTGTAATGTTATCTGGAAACTCCATTTCTATTCGTTTTATTGAATATGTGTGTGACGCAAAAAGTTTTTATTAATAATGTTGTTTTGATCCCAGCATTATATAAAGATAATTATTTTATTACAATTTATAGCCACCAGCAATAGAGGTTAAATTATTAAAACTGGATTCACTTCACACCCAACCAAGTACTTGCAAAATTGATATGTTTATTATTACTGTTACTGTTTCAATACAATAACTATGCCTATTGATATCAAAAAACACTAAAACCTTTAATTGTTATCTTGAAAAACACGGAGCTGATATTCTTTTCTGTTTTGCAAACTACCCTCCACTTCAAGGAGGATCAAGGGGAAAGTCTCGCAAGATGAGCACGAGTCTATCCGGCACTCCTAGTTTGTACAGCTTGTAAATCAAGCCGTTGTTCCAGGCCTTATCGAAGGGTTTCGCCACATCCAAGAAGACAGCGCCCGTCTGCCAGGGTTTGGGGGCGCGATTAAATTTCGCAAGCGCGTGTTCCGTGATGCGGAGCACTTGCTGGGGGCACGAGTGTCGGGTTCAAAAGTCGAACTGCTCATCGGGGATCGGCTTATTTTCATAAGCGAAGTCTCCGAGTCTGCTCAAGAGGAGGCGTTCGTACAGCTTGAGCAGCACGCTGAGCAAACTGATCGGACGGTAGCTGTTGGGTTTCGTAGCGGACTTGCCTGGTTTTCGGATGCCGATGACGTCGGCTTCCTTACAAGTGGAGGGAAAGGAGCAGTTTTCTATGACGGTCTTATTTGAGCAATACGTGCTTGTTTTATTTATAAAAAATTATATGAAAAAGATGCTAACCAAACTAGATAAATAAATCATAAAAAACAACAGCTGTGTGAGTGCACCATTCGTGTATAATAAATAGAACGAATTTTCGCGAAAAGTGAAAAAAAAAAATAGAAAAGCTAGTGCTACTACCAGTTTATAAATTATCATATTCCAAATATGTATTTTATATTTTATCGTCACAACAGTGTAATAGACTTTTAAACAAAAAATCATTTGCGTCTTTTGAGGTAGATACACGGGTCTGTTAAAGCCTAGAAGTCTAAAGTATATTCAAAGAATGCTCCAACAGGCTCGGCCTACTCAACAATGCTGGATTTTTCTATATCAACCAATGGAATGACCAAATAAAGTCGAAGTCTTTTGTTGTATTTTCTTTTAATCAGTGTTTTATATGTATTCCTGAGAATTGTTTTAATATGTTTCTTAATACCGTATGTATTATACGCAAATGTACATATTTATTCATAACTTTTCATAACTGGTGGCTATTATATTTTTTTAATTTGTAAATTTAAATATATTGAGTCCTGAATAAATAATTTTTCCAGTGTATAAAATTTAATTACAAAGTAGAATCAATTTTTACACCATTAGATATAGAATACATTTTTTTTTGCAAATACTTTCCAAATCCTTCTAAGAACATTTGGTGGGGAGAGGGCGCCCTATTTTTTAATTATTTTATGACAATAGTTTTTTTTATATATTATTATTTTTGTACGTGTTTATACTAATAATAATAAACTCAAAATATTAAAAATAATCTTTAATCTCACCAAAATAGTATTTTTTCCACATAAATTTAGACGCTATAATCGTTTTTTTAATGCTGTAGGACAGCAGACAGGCTGACGGCCCACTTAGAATTTAGCAGTTACCGTCGCCTATGGATGTTTGCAACGCCAGTGGCATCGCGAACACGCTGCTGTCCCATAAGGGTACAGGAACTTGGGTCACTAATGCCGGAACACAACACAAGGTTATTATGGCGGCATACTTAAGGCCAAAGGTGGTCGCCATCCAGACGGGCTTGAGGCCCTACCACGTAGCTGGGGTGGGTTGTTTTGTCGCCTTTTACGACAGGCCGACCCCGGCCGCTGAGGTTAGTATTCTTTCTCCGCCCCTGCACGGATATTTATGGTTTTTGTATTACAACAGTTTAAATTTTCCAACCACTTTTTTGCGTCTGTGCCCTATCGTTACTTTTCTTTTGTACAAGATAAATACGAAAAAATAGAGTAGATTTGGCTGAATTTAGTTATTACGACGAATGTAAAAAAGTATGTTCTTACTTTTCTGCATTTATAGTTTTCATAAGCAGGAGTAATCCATTTCTCGTCTTTTATGTCGCTCATTAAATGAAACGAGATGGCCATTTTGTAAGTACATGTTTGTATGTCGGTGTAATAAAACCTGCGCTCTTGCCATCCCTAACAGCTACTTAGTTTTTGATGTTATCATGCGAGTCGTTTTCTGGCTTTTATCCCGCACTGTGTAGTCAGCATGTTCTTTCTTTTGTTACCCGCCAGTATTATATGTATAATGTACGGAACGTTTTAAGTATTTTGTACAAACGCGTAGAAGTGTTTATCTACAAGTACTCTGATAAAATTTATCAAATCAAAATAATTTATTTGTCAAAAACATATTGCGTAGTACAAAATAATCATGTTTCGCCAATAACTGGCGTACAAAATTAAAATTTAATTGTTTAATAAATATAATAAAAAGTAATATAATAATAACAAAAACTAATCAAGCATAAATGTCTCTATTTCATATACTTTTTATACATTTACAATTTTATTTATTTATTTTTAAGATGTCAGTCATTAATATTACAGCATACATGTCATAAATTATTTATATATAAGAAATTATTTTATGTCTTAAAAAACATTTCTCTAAGAGCCAGTTAAATAATTTAGTTTTAAACCGTATTTTGGGTCATTCCCGTATTGATTTTGGTAAGGTATTGTAAATCATTACCGCCATCATATAACAATTTTGCCGGCACAAAGCCGTGTTATTGTTTGGGGTTATAAGTCTCGTTGGATCACGTAGTTTAATTTAATTTATTGTAAAAAAAAAGTAAAAAATTCTTAATTTTCTTTTACAAAATTTCCTATTTGAAGTATGTATAAGCCTGTCAGTATTAGTACTCGCAATGTTTTAAAGAGAGTTGTACAAGAAATAAACGGTATCACCCCGTAAACAGCTCTAATACATTTTTTGAGCAATAAATACTCTTTTTATGTTCGTACAATTGCCCCAAATTAGGAGGCCATATCTTAGAACTGAATCTACGTATCCATAATATGCAATCAAAGCCGTGTCCCTGTTTACTGTTCTTCTTAATCGTCTTAGAGCAACAAATTTGTTCAATTTATTACAAACCTAATCCACATGCGTTTTCCAATTACAGTTTTTGTCGAATATGATACCGAGAAATTTAATTTTACATACTTTGTCTAGTTTCTATTGTTTTATGTGTCAAAATTGTATTAAAGTTATCAATATTATTATAATTTTGGAAATTAATAAATTATTTTTTTGATATATTTGCATGTAAATTATTTTTAATTGAGCACATTACTTATTTCTATTTTCGTTAATTTTACGTAGTCATCAGTTTTATTAATCTTAACAATAATTGTTGAGAGACCATCCGCAAAGAGCACACATTGCTATTTGGTTTTATGAGGTAGAGATCACGTTACTATATCATCATGTTACTATATTAATTTGACTATAAAATATTGAAGATGATTTGAAAGACAATATATAAAAATCTGAACGAAAGTTCTCTTAAAATTACAATGCCAGGTTTTCATTTCACGTACCATGACTACTTTTAAAACTTTTCTTATGTAAATTATAATATAATTATGATATATCGAATAATAATGGAATAATATGCATTATTGTACATTATATAAATAAATGATATATATACACCTTCTATATATAAGGCATGCATCCATCCTATTTCTTTGAGTTATTTCGCCAAAGGTAGAATCTCAAAGGGTTATGAGATTATTTGCTGAGACGTTCCAACGGTAATCAATTCCGTAATACATCATGCCAAAGCAAAGTCTTGAACAACATTCAAACAAATAAGCGTTTTATTGATGAGAGCCTATTAGCTAGATTTCTAATCTACCTCTTTGTAACTTGAATATTTACTATGAATAATTATTTAGTTAAAAATATATAATGCATCTTTGTCTTACTGCTCTCATTATGTGGGTTTGGAGTAACACGTTCTCTTCTTCCCACTTTATCTCCATTCATACCATATTTCACCATATCCGTTTTTTACGCAATTATTCCATATTTTATTCATACCTAGAAATAAATCGAAGTATTTCCTCGCCGATTGCTCTAAGGACACCCCGTAAAATATTAAAATTAAACGGAAATAAAGCTTCTGTACAAATCCGGTCGTATTTATAAATGGTAAAAATTAACGTTCAGAAATATTTCCGGAACAATTCGTTTTTATATAACATTTCATTAATTTTTTTCTAAATGGAAAACAATTATTACCTACTTTTTGTTACAGATAATGAAGTAACATTAATTAGAAAGCCTTAATAAATTGCGTGCAGGGGCGGAGAAAGAATACTAACCTCTGCGGCCGGGGTCGACCTGTCGTAAAAGGCGACAAAACAACCCACCCTAGCTACGTGGTAGGGCCTCAAGCCCGTCTGGATGGCGACCACCTTTGGTCTTAAGTATGCCGCCATAATAACCTTGTGTTGTGTTCCGGCATTAGTGACCCAAGTTCCTGTACCCTTATGGGACAGCAGCGTGTTCGCGATGCCACTGGCGTTGCATACACCTATAGGCGACGGTAACTACTAAATCCTAAGCGGGCCGTCAGCCTGTCTGCTGTTCTATAGCAATAAAAAAAAAAAAAATTTAATTATACATTTCAAATTCTATTATTAACATGATTTTCATCAGGAAATGTAGTTTGTGACTTCGTAATATATAATAAACCGTAAGTTAATAGTAGTGCTATCATACTAGAGACACAAACTTAGTTCACAGACTCAGTTCAATAGCATTCAAAATATCGCTGTTTGTCTACTTTTTTATTGTTGAGGAACACGAGGCAGGCTGATGGCCCACGTAATAGTACTTAGTTACAGTCGCCTATGGATGTTTGCGAAGCCAGAGGCACCGCGAACACGCTGCTGTCCCACATGGGTATTGGGACCTAGGTCACCTATGCCGAAACACAATACAAAGTTATTGTAGCAGCATACTTAAGAGCAAATGTTGTCATCCAAACGGGCTTGGGGCCCTACCACGTAGCTAGTCGTTTGTAGTCGTTATTTGTCGCTTTTTACCACTGAGCAACTCCAGCTGGGGGGGTTAATATTCTTTCTCCGCCTTTGCACGTAGAAAACTGTGTGTGTGTGTGACTTGTAAAATACCGATTTGAAATAAGAATAAGTTGTCATTTCCAAATTTAAATTTACTTTAAACAAAACAATAAAATAATTTTGAATATGAAAGAGAATAAAGGTTATAATGATTAAAATCTACTTTAACTTTCAAGTTCTTTTTTAAGGTGTTTTTTCTTCTTCATTTATTTGTATCTAAAATTGTCAACTTCACCAAAGCTACAATCAGACTTTAAGACGTTTCAAATAACTACGTAATAAATACAAATACGTAGCCAGCGTTATCTTCTATACATTTTCCGTTACTTGCGACGGCGACGGCTCAAGAAAATAAATGTGTTTTTTAAAAGCAAACGCCATCTGAACCCGTTGTTGCTTCTTTATTTTTAAACAGTTTTTCCTGATCTGGGTGGATGTGTACATTTATATTTGTGAAAAAGTTTTAGTATATAGACATATCTAACCCTGCTGTCACTGTAATAAATCAAAAACTAAAAAATACTTTTATCAATTTGGGTGTTTTTAAAATTGAAATTAATATCAGGAAACCACTTTTAAAATGTATGTTTAGAATTACAAACAATAAAATATTTAAGTAAGAAATAGTTTAATGTATCGTATAACTGTGCAGGGGCGGACAAAGAATACTAAACTCTGCGGCCGGGGTCGGCTTGACGTAAAAGGCGACAAAACAACTCACTCTAGCTACGTGGTAGGGCTTCAAGCCCGTCTAGATGGCTTTAAGTATGCCGCCATAATAACCTAGTGTTTTGTTTCGGCATTAGTGACCCAAGTTCCTGTACCCTTATGGGTCAGCAGCGTGTTCGCGAAGCCACTGGCGTTGCAAACACCCATAGGAGACGGTAACTATTAAATTCTAAGCGTGCTGTTAGCCTGCCTGCTGTCCTACAGCAATAAAAAAAAACATGCAGGGCAGTCTTTGGGGACTGCCGATAGAAGTGGCACTAAATAACTTGTGAATTTTATCGTCGAGCTATAAGATTATTATTTTTGGTTTATAAAAAATTGTTTCTGATCAAACATTAAAGTTTAAATTGGTCATTAACACTTCTTTACAAACCAAAAATTGTTTACCCAAAAAGTGCTCAATGCGCCTAAAGAAGTTTTCAATTCAAAAACTAAACTGTATTTCATTGTAATAAAGTCGCAATTCGAATAGATAATATGTAAAAGTGATGCAATGCAATCATTTAAAAATTACATTATAAAATAAACATTAAGTCATTATTAATAAGGTTGGTATTACTGGAGCAAAACTCCGTCTTACGAATTTTCGATCAGGACAGGTGACTTGACGCGAGTTTAACATTTTTTACCCATCACAAAAAAGTTTACAATGCCGCTAAAGAAGTTGTCACTTCAAAAATAACCTGTGATTGTTAACATATTAAACTCCATCCAAAAATTCAAAAATCTGCGACACACCTATCCCAGGTTTTTTGCTTGGCATGTGCAGACTGTGTTTATAATATAAAATAAAATCATTATAAATAATTAATGTGGTAACAGTACGGTACTTATATTATTAAAATTGGCATATTGTTCCTAAAAGAACGTGTTAAATCCTTTTTGCTTTGATTTAGGCACTTTAGCTGTTGAATATTGATAAGGCCATTGTGTATGCCTTTTTGCGACGGGCTCTCTCTCGATACTTTATTCTGCAAAGAGGAATAATATATTGTAAAGATGTGGTTTATTTTATCTCATACTGATACATATTACTTATATCGCGATACTTAATTCAATTTTTTCTTGCTAGCTGGAGAAACATGCTGTACAAGAAACTCTAGGCTCTTGCGAGGGCTTTGCTTTCAGGTAGAGAGCAATTCTTCAAACTCTTCGGAAAAGTCAATAATATATAACAATTATTTTCTAGCAAACGACAGCTCCGAAGAACGATGAGAATGGAAGATCGGAAACTGATGATGAAATTGCTATTCACCGTCAAGATGACGACTGATTATCAATACTATTGACTGAATAGGTTCACAAACCTAGGGAGAAGTCGTAAAAGTTGATTTTAATAGTATATAAATCCATAATATTACATAAATTACATAAATCTTCGAAATTTTCAATTGACGTGTGAATGACGCAAAATCTGCACCTCTTCCGTCTACAAATATTCCTCCTACAATGGACAAAAAGAAAACATAGAATTTAGAAAAGTATACTTCTTTATAAATGAAAATAAAAAGCAACTTTACTGCCTCACGCCGTCTCCATTTTGGTTCTCTTTAGAGCCACTGTTTACTGTCTTAGGGGTTGAATGTAATGTATTATCTTCTTAGTGAGGCTTTAGATTATGGAAAATATGCTATTGTTAATGAAATTAGCTTCAATAATTTCGTCTCTGTGTTAATGAATCAGATCCACGAATTTGTTTCTCTTGTCATATTTTTTGTTTGTTTTATTCATATCTATCTATAGCTTTCGTTTATTTTTATGGATATAACAAAGAAGTTCTTATTTAAATAGTGTGCACAAAACATGAATAATATATAAATAAAAATAAAAATTTTATTTACCACAGACAACTACATAAAAATAACACACTTTTTATATAAGTTAGATCTTATGATAAATTAAATATGAAATAAATCTCAGCGGTGATTATTTTCAAGATATCAGGTGAAAAGAAACTTAACATTTTAAACGTCTGAAACACAAAGTCACCGGGTAATCTGGCTGTTAGAAGAACCACGTAACTTTCTCGCAATAAAAAATCCTATTACACTTATTAAACTCCTCGGGGGAGCTACTTTGAGGATCAACTTTTTAAGCTGCAAAAAGGTTGAATGAGATTAGGGTTGCCATACATTAGGTCGAGTATCTTAATTTTTGTTTAATAGGCCCTGTGTTTTAGCCGAGGTTCATAACGTTTACAGAAATTTTGATATGATCTGAAATATGTATCACCCTTATGATGCCGTGATTCATTCAGATTGCTGTTACCGACCACCAGCTTCAATATTGAGGTACACCTAAAATTTATTCTTACAAAGAGATGGCAGGATACTCAAATCGAAAGGATTCATTGCCAAGAAAACAATCTTAAAGTACGAAAAAGTGATTTTTAAACTTAACTTGTTACGAACAATATTTTTTCGACTTTGTGATTTTTTTTCTCGGCAATGACCAAGTAGCTCTACGGTTTGAGAATACTTACTGAGTATTCATTACACGCGGAAGCTCCATTTCATTTGAGTACTCCACACTCTTGCCTTCTCCTTGTTAGTTTATTTCTGTTCAGCTTCATTAGAGTTTTTGATGGATAAAAGTAGAGACTTCATGAGCAGGTGCTTTGATATCTATATAAATAAGATGATGGAGATTTGTAGCTGTGCGTGCATCACGACAAAACTACTAAATAGATTTCAATTAAATCTTCAAGTCTTTAATATACAGTTATTAAAGTTTTAAAAAACAGGGATTTTTATAAGCACTAAGTGTTCAGTGATTATGTCTTTTCTTGCCGCGGAGAAGTGGGGCAAGTGGTGTGGCGCGCATGCGTACGAAAATTTCTTATATTTTTTCGGATTACTTTTTTGTTATTCGGAACGGCTAGCATTATATATCTTATATCTTTAAACGAGCAATTCTTGTATATATATATATATATATATATATATATATATATATATATATATATATATATATATATATATATATATATATATATATATATATATATATATATATATATATATATAATTGGAATCTCGGAATCGGCTCCAACAATTTTCATGAAATTTAGTATACGGGGGGTTTCGGGGGCGATAAATCGATCTAGCTAGGAATCATTTCTAGAAAATGTCATTTTACTATTTTTTTTAAATTGCTTTAACGACACAACATTAAAGCTATTCCAGCAGATGGCGTTGTTAAGTAACAAGAAGTCAATGAGTGTTTGCTTTATGGTTAGACTAAGAAAATCAATTGTTAATTTCCAAAAAACACAATTTATAAAAATAAAAAAATACCGAGCAAAGCTCGTTCATCCGGATATTGATAATTATTTCACACTGGTCGTTTGGGATCGACATTCCTAAACTCTTTTTAACATGAAAGAGTATCTGACCGTAATTTCTATACTATGTATATTCTTTAAATTTGAATAACTGTTTTTTTTCCCTCAATGAAAGTAACCCTGAACGGTGTCCTTGATGTTCCCACCGCGACGGCTGACTGCGTAATTCAAGTTCTTGCCAAAGTTAAAATATTCGGCCAACATTCAACAGACAAAAATCGTCAACCCCTTTTCTTGTATCATGGGATAAAAAAGGGTTAATAGATAGTAATTAATAGAGCATTTAGTGCCGTTGTAACCCCTTTTAATTGTAATATCGTAAAGGCCTTTTTAAGATCACGCGAGTTAATTGGTACACCAATTAGAGGACTAGCTTTTTTATTTTAAGACATTTCTCTGGACTAGATGAAAAGAAATATGTAACAGACTCTTTTATAAACATAAATGGAATCATAATTCTGGAGCAAAACAACCTACATATTATCATACAAATATGATCATTCATCGTTCTTCCTGAAGGTTGTATCGACAGAGGAAACGTTCAAGGTGGTAACAAAAACGTACATGGCCAATGAGCCAGCCTTGTCGTCAATCTTCATGTTTTATGTACTCATATACTAAGGACGTCACCATGACTTAGCGGCCCTGACTAGGCTTAGCATAATATGCAAGAAGAGAAAAAACATCAGTTTATTTTCAAAATTTAGCCTGGGTGTTTCTCTTTTGTATGGGACGGTTTTTAAGAATGTTCATGTTGCGTACTCTAGGGATTTGGAATGAATTTCTGGGTAAAGTTTTCCTATTGCAGTACGATATAGGTACCGGATACAGACCGGTACTGCATCGGCAATGCTTCTGGTGTTGTAAACGTCCATAGACGACGGTGAATACCTGCTATCGGATAGGCCCCGTGCCTATCTGCTGAACGCCGTAATAAAAATGTTTCATCCCAGTTGTGACCAAGCCGTATACTCAAAGCTCGTGGTATATTATATAATCTCATGCTAATTTTTTATGTGGTTAAAGAAAGAGCTAAAAGAAAATACACTTAAACTTAGTCCAAAATTCGAAAAAAAAAACCAAACGGTACCCTTCCTTTCCTAGCTATGATCTAGCAAAAGAAGTAATCCATTTTGCTGCCTTTTACGACATCCTAATATATGTAAATAATGATGAAGTCATATATTATTGACTGAGATAGGAATTAAAATCAAGATACAAACCGTTTTTCATTGCATGTTATTTCATTTCCTAAAGTAGAAAAATTCTATTACACAAATGTTAATTAAAATATGCAAAAAAAAAAATGGGTAAACGGAGTAAGATACTCTTTATTGTTACAGAACGTAAAGTCATTATTTTAAATGTTTCAATTAGGACAATATCAGTTTCAATTTTGTAATAAAAAAAGTAAATATATACTTGATCACTAAATGGTATATTACTAGGCAACCGACCCAGAGGTCCCGGGTTTGAATTCTACATTGACACGCACAGCTTAGGGCGTTTTTCTTATCTTGTGCCGAGGGTCAATAAAAACATGGTGACGAAATCTGAATATTGAGATTTTCGGTATGTGTAATCCGTTAATCTGCCTTAAACTAGCTTGGAGGCTATACTGTTTGTTACTTCTATAAGGAGGCCTAGCCCAGATATGGCGGGTTATGGGCTATTTTTTACTAATTACTTACTAATTTATCTATTTACTGTATTTATTCTTCCTCCTGCCCTTATCCCACATTATATGGGGTCGGCACAACATGTTCTCTCCTTCCACTCTCCTCTGTTAGCCGTAATCTCAATCCATCCATCTTTTCTTTGGTCTACCTTTACTCCTGTATCCGTCTACTCTCATTTCTATAATTTTTCTTGTTATATGTCATTCTTCCCTACGCATCACATGGCCAAACCACGCTAGTCCACTTTTAAGTGTTTCAATAACTGCGCTACTTGCACACTTCCTCTAATATACTAATTTCTAATTTTATCCATTTTCGTAACTCCACACATCCATCTCAGCTTTCTCAACTCCGCATCATGTCCACGCTTTCGTCCCTCTCCCGTACTGTATTTATTACTGTACCTATATATATGTAAGTTAGTATAACAAACTTTTTCAGAACAAAGCAAATTTCACAAGCCTGCTAGCATACCATGTTTAATGGTGAATAGGTTCTTGCTACAAAATCTTGATCTTAACAATTGACCTTTGAAAGTGTCTTGCTATTAGACTTTTTCAAAGTATCTATACAAATAAATAAAATTTGAGAGTCTGTTTGTAATATTAAAATAACCGCTTTTTACTAAGTGCATTCGGACGTATACACGGTACACATACCAAAACAATTTTTTTTTTTATTTTTGTCTGTCTGTCTGTTTGTTCCGGCTAATCTCTGAAATGGCTGCACCGATATTGACGGGAGTTTCACTGGCAGATAGCTGATATACCAAGGAGGAGCTTAGGCTAAATTTATTTTAGAAAAAAAAAATAGTTTTTGTTAAAAATGATAAGTTTCGGAAATTTAATAATCCAATTTAAGTTGACCTCAGATTTATATCATCAATCATATGAAATAGGGTTCAGCTTAGGCTGTACTTAGTAGGTTGAATTTCTAATTTATTTTGACCTCATATATCCAAAAAATGCTGCCTAAAGTCACTATTCTACGCGGACGGAGTCGCGGGCACAGCTAGTTGGTAAATATATTCACATCTTACAAATCTCTAACAATAAATTTTCTAAACATTTCTGTCATTTTCCATTCCGAATCATTAAACCATCACAAGGGACAAATTGACGGCGTATGGCTCCCTAAACATTATTTTATTATTCTTTAAAGATAAAATTTCGTCGGTAAATTGTAAAATTATCTCCATCCGGAGGCTGTGGTCGAAGGCAGAGGGTCGTGAAAACATTTTTGAGACAGCAAACAATTTTGCCGAGCTCTGATAAAGGACTTACACATTTTTATTTGGACATTGTTTAAATTATTCAGGGGTGTAGTGAAATGGTTTTGGCCTCTTGGAATTTAAAGGGTATGTAAAATTAAAAAAATAAAATTTTAGTTTCACTATAATGTTTTAAACTAGATTTAAGTATTAATTTTATTTGTTTTTGGGAAATATGGAACGTTTGTAAACAAATGTAAATATTATAATAGTATAATAGTACTATCCAGCCAGGGTTTTGTCCAAACTTTCATTTGGCCCAGATACTAGATAACAAGAGCATTTAGTAGTCAGGCCCGTAAAATCTCAAATATTTTCCACTCAATGGATTTTTGTACTAGAAAAAGTGTCGCCAGTTCGTTCGTTACAAGCAATTCTATTTTGTTTTTGTTTTTTTATGTTATATGACGGCGCGTCTGATTATTTCTCAGAATAGGAGGTTTTATTTAGGGCAAAAGAGCAATGATAAGTGATAGTTGTCAACGTCACGTAACAAGGGTACTGTCATTGCTGTTTGCTCGGACACAACACCGGGCGCTAGTGCAGCAGCGTGGCGTGGTGGAATAGCGGTGTGAAGATAAGTTTGGTTCCTATCGCGACTTGTGCTACGTGTTTGGTGGAGTGTCATTTGATTTAAGTGTGATTAGTTATTGGATAATTCAATTGGAAACTTATTATAATGTCGCTAATTGTGATTTACTTGAAATTATAACGCATAACCTAAAGTTGCGTTTTCATTCTCCTCGCCCGACTACCTACACCCGTCTGTAGTCAAATATGGAAGCTTCTGATAATGTGGACGCCCCTCATTTCCCTTTATATATTTTAATATTTCTATTAATCGAAACTTCTTATGTGAAATTGAAATATAAATATTTTTAGTCGGAATGTGTGAGAAAAAAACTATGTATCCTAAAATCTAGTATTTATTATCTTTTATAGATTTATTAATGGAAATTACTCGATCGATATAGCATCTGAGACGTAATGTAGAGGTGTCAAGATTTCTTCTTCTTCGTATTCCTCCTGCCCTTACATTGTATGGGGTCGGCACAACATGTTCTGTCCTTCCAATCTCCTTCCGTCATCCCAACATTCACACCCTTTTAGGCCATATCATCTTTTACATAATTCATCCATCTTTTTTTGGTCTACCTCTACTTCTGTATTCATCCACTTTCATTCCTATCAATTTCCTTTTTATATGGCATTCTTTCCTGCACATTATATGGCCAAACCACGCTAGTCTACAATACGACGGATATTATGAATTTATAAAATTTACCTTTGAGTTTAAGTGGTACTCTTGGGTCACTAATTGACCTGTCGCCATTTCATTCATCCTGCATTTGCTCTGTTTTTCAAATCTCGGCATATCTCACTGCCGTTCTGGATCCGAGTTCACCTACCAATAACTTGACTACTATTACCCTATCATTATTTATCCTCTCAACATCCGTCACACATTTTTTCAATTCGTTATCTAAAATCACAACCACACCGTTTCTCTTACCACTTCCGCAATAATAAAATTTATACCCCGCCTCAATCTCTTGAGCCCTCAAACCCTTCTGGTTACTCGGAGAACTAAATTAGGTAGTTTGGCAAAACTTTACAAGCTCACTGGATTTTGACTTAACTTTCAAGTTTTTATACTTTAGCCGTGCAATGAAATGAAAATTTAACTTTTATTTAATACACGCGTACCGAGCGAAGCGTATCCTCTAAGCCAGAACGTAGTTTAAAAATACATACCTTGTAGACCCAAAGGATTTTCCGAATATTTTTCACTAAAGCGGAATTTATCGGGAATGCGGAACTGGGGATTTCACGTAATAGAATTTCGTACACTATTTTTAAAGCTGATGTAGTGGTGTTACATATTCTGAGATGGGAGCAATATGATTAATTTTAAAGTAGTTGCATATAACGCATCGCGGGAGCTTTCATTTTAATAAAAAGATTTATATCAAGTCAAGGGTGTAAGTCTAATGTTTTTGATTTTAAGAAATCGCTTTATTTCACAATGTTTGGATTATGGCATAATAGTCTAGTCTAGTATAGTCATATAATGCAAAGAGAAGAATGTCATGTAATAAGAAAAATGATAAAAATGAGAGTGGGATACAAAAGGTGGAATAGACCAAAAAAAGTGGATGGATTATGTAAAATATGACATGGCAAAGAGGGTCAGATGACGACTAATAGAGGAGACTGGAAGGAAATCTCTTTGTTGTGCTGACCCCACATAGTTGGGATAAGGGCAGGAAGAAGAAGTTTGAATTTATTAATAAAATCCTAATTCTAAATAATCTCTACCGTTATCACGGTCGAATCAATACAATCCATCGATATTTTTATTGATGATAATCTGTTAACAACTAACGCCTCCTAGACCCGTAAGTTTAAACATGTAAAAATTTGTTCAGTCTGTTATTACTAATGTAAATTATATTTAGACATTTTATTTAGATTAAACTAAAGGTATGATTTCGAACTAAGCTGCACGCAGCAGTGCTGCCGCGACACTGCTGCCGCGGCACTACCGGTCCCCATACAATCTCTATATGCTTATATGAGAGTACATTCCGAGCTAGGCAGCAATGCAGCGGCAGCACTGCTGCGCGATAGAGTTTGTATGGGGACCGGTAGTGTCGCGGCAGCAGTGTCGCGGCAGCACTGCTGCGTGCAGCGTAGTTCGGAATCATACCTTAATACATATTTTGAAAAGTTCGTGTAGCTATTTGTTCTGGAAATAAAAAAAAGTACACAGATAAAGATAATGACAGAGGTTGACCCATGAACTAAGAAAGTGTACCTCGTAACGAAGTGTAAAATTATATAGTTGGGATGGTCAGAATAAATCAAACAAACTACTATCTCTGTAAATAAGAGAAACGAAAGTTAAGGTCAATTATTCGTCTCCCTTTCAAAACTCTGCTTTTATTTGGAATCACTTAATAACAACACAGAAATTAATAATAAAAGTAAGTTATTTTTGTGTCATGTGTCATAAAAACGAACTCAGAGTAGTAAAAAAATAAAGTAAGTTAGTTAAGAGTATATATACAGCCTTGGCCAAAAGTATTGCGCACATATGCCTTCCCTCGATTTTGTGAAGAGTCAAATCAAATTAAAATAAAACAATTTTACAAGGTTTTATACTGTTATTTATTGATAAAAAATCAATATTTAGTGGATCCACCCTTAGCTTTAATCAAAGCAGATATTCTTTTTTAAATAGAGCTTACTAACTTTTTAGTCTTCTGTAGTTATAGCGTTCCACTCAACGCGCATTTTTGTTCTGCCTTCTTGGCCCCAGAGAAGAGTCACTATAAAAGTCGGAAAGTGGTCCCCGGAAGTCCAAGTTGCAGTTATTGTTGAATGATGCAGATGACCGATAAAACGTTTAGTGATTTTCTTTTCATTCGACTTTCTTATCTACGTAAAGTAAGATTAGTAACACAATATATCTTACCTACAAAAACCTACAACTTACATTATCCAACATTTATTTATCATTATATTCGTTTTAGAAATTGCAGTATAGATACTAAAATTACAACACAACGTGTTGATTCTAATACTGAGCACATCTCAATGTTTATAGCAATTAACTTTAGTCAAGAACGGTTTCGGTGTCATTGCCGTAGGCCATTAGTTATGTCAATATAATGAGGAAGGGCTATACTTGGGATAAGGGCTGTAAAGATTTGATATCACATTGTATAAATGCTACTTGTCTTACCAGATACGTAACGAACGTTATATATTTATATCTGGTACTGATAAACAGGGTAAATCATCCCCTAAAGTTGTTATCATACTAAACACGTTTACGCTTTACATCCTTGCATTCTATCGTACTTGAGATAAGGGAAGTTGTGAATAATAAGAAATAATAATGAGTCCGGAAACGGTGAAACGGAGACTTGGAATCCGCAGGTTATCTGCTTGAGCACTCAGGTCACGTGTTCAAATTAGAATTTTACGACGGTGTACTAATGGGATATAACACCCTAAACGCTAAAATAAAATAAACTACCAAAACGTATTTAATATAAACAATTACGTAGTTTCTTTATTCACATGAAATTACTCTCAAATTAATAATGAATTATTAAAAATGGGATTAACAATTAGTATTTTAACAAGAATGGAAGCGCTTTAATACGGTGAAACCGTTATTTTGATTAACAATAATCGGCATGTTAATCATCATGATCATCTAAGCGTTGTATCCCGGTTGCAACCTAAACTTCCGTTTCGGTGCCCGGGGTCTGCTTTCCGACTTTTTCTACTCCACTTCGCACGGTCTTCAGCATCCCTGGTAATGAGTCCATTAGTACGCATATCACCTTTTACGACGTCAAACCAGCACTTTTTGGGTCTACCCCTTCTGCCGGGGCCTGGCGGAGGCGGCATGGCCAGACATTTGTTTCCTATGTAAGCATCCAGTTGCCGTAAAACGTGGCCGTACCAACGGAGCCGCCACTCCTGCAATTTATCCGCAATGTCACGGACATGAAGACTGTCACGAATGCAGGAGTTCCTAACACGGTCCTTCCGCGTCACTACACACATGGTGAACCGCAGCATATTCATCTCCGTGACACGCAGTTCTTGCTTGTGTCGCTCTAACACCGGCCACGCTTCACAGCCGTATAAAAGGCCTAATGATGTTCTTATAGACCTGTCCCTTCAACTTTACCGGCATCTTGGAGCCACAAATCACACTAGTTACCTCACGCCATTTGGCCCACACGGCAGTAATGTGTGCCTTAATGTCGCAATCGATATCACCAGACGCGGGAAATACAGATCCCAGGTATTTCTTAATGGACAATTTCGTTTAATATATAAAACGTTATGATGGCTTAACGTGCGCAGAACACGTTATTAATTAATAAAAATCTTGAAAATCGACTCGATTTGCTTTCAAGGAGAAATAGCATGAAATTAACTAGGAAATCACAAGGCTGATTGATATGTTTCCGGGCTCTGTATTATGATAATGGAATTACTTATCAATTTAATATTCAGGATTATGTACGTCTGTTTAGACTACGGTTGACTTAAGCGATAAAATTTGTTAAGTGACTCAAATATTGTTCGCTAGGCTACTTTCTGTGACTGGGTTTGACTTACAACTTTGTTATCATAAATTAGTTTATAATCAACGCCTAATGCTAAATACTAGCTTCTAAATACTCTTACAAAAGATGCCCATTGCATCGACCAGTAGAAAAAACTGATGAAACACTGACAGCCTCCGTGGCGTTTACCGCACTTCGGTACGCTTGCGGAAGTCACGGGATCCATTTCCGTCTCACATCTGTGTGTTTATGTTAAAGCTTATTAGTTGTATAGTAATTATTACACAAGTTCTATGTTACTTATTTTACATTATATTTCACAATATATTTATTATCATTATATATTTGTATGTAGCAAAGTGAGGGGACTACATTATATGTTTCGATTCTTCTTATTCTTGCCCTCCTCTGTTAGCTGTCATCTTAAAATTCACACCCATTTCTACCATATATTTGGCATATTGTACAGGTTCATAGAGGAGTCACGGGATCAAAAAGCTGGTTTGTATTTAGTGTAAAGGATAAGTGTTGTCATCTAACGCGGTAATGCAGCCAGCATTTTGGGATCGTTTCTGGCCGAAAGCGGTATGGAAACAATTAATTTTTTAAAGTTTTCCTGTGTTTTTTTGGTTTTATTTAATTATTTTTATAATATAGTGTAGTTTCTAAATTAATTTCAGCATAGTTAAAATGTTATGTTATTATTATTTCATTCATGTATTTGTTTATTTCTATCGTGCGATATTCATTATATTGTAGAATAATTTTGAAATTAAATCTCTTTTTTATAAACAGTCTCCTTAATTAGCAGCCAGAACTCGTATAGGTAGCTCTCAAAATTAATTACTATCACAACTTTATGCCTGAGATTTTTTTACAGCTGGTTGAGGGTTGCCTAATATTAAATTAATTTTTGGAATCTTATTGATAGGCGCCATCTTGATTTAATTTAAATATTTGAAAAGTAATTTTATTGTTGAAATCACATAAAAAGTTATAAGCAAAAAATATGATAACTCAAAAATGGTTCACTTTTGCATAATGCATATGAGGGTTAAAATTATCGCAAATAGTTACCCCTATCATCTGCTAATGGGAATACGTCGAATTACCAATAACCTTGTATATTATAGTGGACTTCAAGTGTTTTATGCAAAAATTACGTAATTAGCAAAAATAGTAGCAAAAATATTATAGATTGTTAATACAAGATAAATTTTATTCGTATCCACTGAAATGTTCTCTCATAAAATGTCACATGTTCTAAATCTTTGATTGGGTTACCAATATTTTTTTCTCATATAAGTGTATTTTTATGTAAATCTTCTTCTCAAACTTATCCCATTGTGTGGACTTGACACAGGTTTTCTCCTTCTTCTACTTTATCTACCCTCGCAACATTCAAACCTATCATGTATCATATTCCATATAAGACATATCTTTTCTTGTTTTTATACCTCTTTCTGTAAAGATCCGCTTTCATTCTTATAATTTTAAATTCACATTTATAATATTAGTATAGGTTTTGTCTATTTTCTTTACACGTGTGCTGTTAGAGTAAGTTTTTTTGTATTGCTGTAGGACAGCAGATAGGCTGACGGCCCGCTTAGAATTTAGCAGTTACCATCGCCTATGGGTGTTTACAACGCCAGTAGCATCGCGAATACACTGCTGTCCCATAAGGGTACAGGAACTTGGGTCACTAATGCCGGAACACAAAACAAGGTTATTATGGCGGCATACTTAAGGCAAAAGGAGGTCGCCATCCAGACGAGCTTGAGGCCCTACCACGTAGCTAGGGTGGGTTGTTTTGTCGGCTTTTTTCCGCCCTTGCACGGATAGTAAGTACAGTAAATTAGTACGGACGCGAAGACTACGAAGTCCTTTGGAGCGTTCTAACGTGTTCTAACAAATGTTCAGTGCAATGTTACAAGTTTATCTCACATTAGATTTAAAATCCAACCGTTTCTCTTTATGTGGGCGCAAATAAAATGTATGTACACCTTCATTAACTTGAAGCCTCCCACCGACCCCGACACCCTAATGAGTGGAAAACATTTGCTGGTTTATACTTTAATTTAATTTAGAGAATTTTTACAAGAATTATTTATTCAGATATTTACATATACTCCGAAATAAAAAAATATTACCAAACTTTAAATAGTTATTTAATTAACTTGTAAATTAGTATTAAAATTTTATTGAAAGTCGACGTGTATAATATTTTGTAAAAATATGCAACAATATTGTTTACGTGCAATATTTAAAGTCGATTCAATTTTTGTCCCGAATTTGAGTTGCTTGTACAATACAAAAGAAAGGCTTAATCTCAGATCTAAAATTTATTGGTTACGGATAAAAGAGTCCAAAAATTTTTAGAAGCTCTTTTACATCCTTTAGAAGAGATATGTATATCACAATGATCTCGAAAACATAATTAACCTAACCATAATCCGCTCACATCAATCTACGTCATTTTCTTTGAAAGGAAATATAATTAATTAATATTACCTGAAGATCCCTTAGGATCTGGGAATAGGACAGAGCAATAAAAGGAACAGAAGTTAATTAAAATACAAGATAATTGCTTCCAACCGCTAATTCTTATTACAGTCAATCAAATAAATTATTGCCTACCCTCAGAAATAAAGTTACGCTCAGAGTACGCCACGTCATCCAGTCGTTGCGAACCCTAATCTTATTAAAACCCGGAGAAGCTTCCTTGCGAGTAGGGTTGGGTATGTACCAGTATTAGGATATTCGATCATTTATTCGATTGATATAATGAGTAAGCATTAATCGTTTTAATTATGTAGTCACCGGGGACGGCCTGTTATAAAAGGCGACTCAACGACCAAGCTAGGAGCTAGGGCTCCAAGTCTATCTGGATAAATTTTAAAATATGCCGTCATAATAACCTTGTGTTGTGTTACGGCATTAGTGACCAGGTTCAGTACCACTACGCTGTTGCGTGTTAGCGATGCCCTTGGAGTTGCAAACATCCATAGGCGACGGTAACTGCTTCCTATTAAGTGGGCCGTCAGCCTGTCTGCTGTCCTTCATCAATAAAAAACAGCAGCTTCATCAGCCTTCAAATGATTTATTCCAGTGCAGTGTACTTTAGGAATCTGGTGTGAGGCCTTGGTAGGCTGAAACTAGTATATTTCATTTGCCTTTATTATACACTATTGTGTTAAACTAATAAGTAAAAGAAACAGATGTAATAAATTACTGTATTCTGTTTTAGGGGTCTTCTGCGAGCGACTGCAGTCTGAACCCCGAGGCATAAAGAAAACCTATTGTCTGTTGTTTGTACAGTAATCAGTTGCTTAGTACATTAGACGAGGTTTAAATGGACTCCTTAAAGTTATGGGTATTTCTCTTATGCTAAAATAAACATTAATCCGAGTCATAATAACATTTTTAAATATGTACATTATATTTTTTTAAAGATTCGGTTTCAAATAACACAGCTATTTTTTGGTTTATACTTACGTACTATAGAGTGTACATATGTTCTGTTATGTGTATTGTATTATGTATGTATTTGAAAATATACCTTGTGATTCAAAATGCAAACGTTGAATAATGAATAGTCTTTAGTCCACGAGTAAAAGAAAACAGACAATACTCAAACTCATTATGATTAACTAATAATCGTTAACATATACATAGAGATGCAAAATATATTTTTAAGGCAGAAGAGAATCAAATTTAAACTTGCTTGCTAAGCCGGGGCCCATCGCTTTAAAACGAATACCGATTGATTTACAGGAAAAAATATATTTTTCCTCCTTCGTCCATAATAATATTACGCCTCTGCACCATAAATCATCGAGCATTGACGTGTAATTGAAATATTTTTCGCGATATTATCGAAAATTTATTACAATGGCTGCTTGTACAGCAAATTGCTAAGGGCCACATGGGAAATATGCACGCTGCACACGTAAGTATAGCGTACTTGCAATTTCCGTTGTTAAGATTTATTAACTTTAAAATACAGGTAAACTAAAATAATGCCTGAGTTTCATTCTGAGTACTTCAAGGAGATAATTTTAACCTGAAAAATTATAGAGTTCCTAAACTTACACATATGATTTTCCAGAATACGATTATGGTACCATTTCCTCTCAAAGATATAATATCTTTGTTATAAATATCTCTCAGAGTTTCTTGGAATAGTTTAATTCCACATGTGTAAAGTATATAAAATATTACGAGAAAATAAATAAGAAACGATACTTCACTGGACCACGTTACTGATGAATTCGATTTAAGCAGCAAATTAAAAACTTATTTATAACTAAGTTATTTCATCTTAAACATGTCGATTTAAAATATACTCGTACTTCACAAAACTGCTTGCCCCTCAATAATTCACTGAATTCATAATTCATCGCATAATACTCTCTTTATATCTGATTTTAGATTAATCGTTTTCCCATCACTAATACCACTAAGAACTTGAGTGAAATACATACTGAATTTATGCATGGACAACGGAGTAGAGTACGCGGAATGGGAAATAAAATTATAAAAGGAAGTTGCTTTAAACTCTCAAACATATCAAATATTTATTTTGTTAATACTACTTCATTATATCGGTTTGTACCTCTAAGACAAGCAAGAAATTAAATAATGTATTGATGATATTAATACACACAGTTATACTGTATTCAGATCACGGCTAGAAGCCCCTAGTGCCTCTAGCATCGCAAACATCTTCAGACGACTGTAACTATTTACTGTTAAGTAGGCATCGCATACATTACAAAGGATATTCTATTAAATACGATCTCAGGCAAATATTACAGTTCGCGCGTAAATGTAACGCATCCTTAACACTTGTAGTTGCAGTACTTAATGTAATTTAGTAATAGCTGTTTTCAAAATGTGATTGTTAAGTATTTTTTTTATTAAACTTGTTTATAAAACTTATATTAAATACTAGCTGTGCCCGCGACTCCGTCCGCGTGGAATAGTGACTTTGGGCAGCATTTTTTGGATAAATCTTATGGTTTATTGTGGATTACAAACCCTTAAACCCTAAAATATGCAAACTGTCAGTGTTATCGAATGCAACTGTTACGCAATGCGCCTCCAAAATACGTGCGTTCGAACCCAAAATTCCAGCCTAAGCTAAACCCTATTTCATATGATTGATGATATAAATCTGAGGTCAACTTAAATTGGAATATAAAATCTTCGAAACATCATTTTTAACAAAAACTATTTTTTTTTCTAAAATAAAAATAGCCCAAGTTACTCCTTGTTACATCAGCTATTTGCCAGTGAAAATCCCATCAAAATCGGTGCAGCCATTTCAGAGATTAGCCGGAACAAACAAACAGACAGACAGACAAAAATTGTAAAAAAAAATTGTATTGGTATATGTACCGTGTATACGTTCGAATGTACTTAGTAAAAAAGCGGTTATTTTAATATTACAAACAGACACTCCAATTTTATTTATTTGTGTAGATTAAGTGCAGATAATAGGTTTAATCGTGGGCAAGGTACACCTACCTTATTTTAGTCCTCCCACAATGAAATAAAAAGTTGTAACGTATAAAACATTGCCTTTTTTCAACTGAAATACATTTATCAAAAGTTTCGACATTCATAGTTTCGACGAGTGGCAACACTTTAAAATTTCCCCAACGACACGTGGAACTCTCGACGAGGTCTAGAGTATCCAATATAAACTTTTCCATGGAGCAGCACTGTGTCAATCTCACCGAAACTTTAATTCTAATTTATTAACTACTTCAAAGTGTTTGCAGAATATGAAAACTCTTCAGACTGAATAAACATGATTTTTATTCGTTTAGAACAGTGATTCCCAAAGTCTATATCGACCCCTAGGGGTCTACGACAACCTGCAAGGGGTCTACGTCAGCGAAAAAAAATTTGGGGGTCCATGAAATGAAAATGGGGGTCCACGATAGTGGATCTCAACACATACACTGATAGTACCTATTTACTTACATCATACTATCTTATAATATCCAAACATATACATTATTTATAAAAGTACCTATGAAGTAAAAAATGTATTTTATGTTTATTTAATGTTACGTATATTTTACATAACAGATACAAAATTTTATTTTGAGTAGTTTTAATTTATATTCAATTAATAAATGTATAAATTAACATGTGTTTTTACTTTAAGTTTTTAACACTAAACTTCACTACAGTTAGAAATTTACAGGAAATCAGTATCAGGTAAGTAGGGGGTCTACCCAACACGGAAAAACATGGCAAGGGGTCTACGACACAAAAAAATTTTGGGGAACTCTGGTTTAGAATATTGATATTCATGTATTAGTAACCTTTAACTTTGCAGATTGCAATGGAATAATAATATTTTTTTTATAATCTCTCCGTGCAGGGGCGGTATAAGAATACTAACGTCTACGGCCGGCTTCGGCCTGTCGTAAAAGGCGACAAAACAACCCTAGCTACGTGGTAGAGACCCCAAACCCGTCTGCATGGTAACCACACCCTTGGTGTATAACTATGCCGTCATAATAACTTTCTGTTTTGGCATTAGTGATCCAATTTCCTGTACCATTATGGAACAGCAGCGTGTTCACGGTGCCCCTGACGTCACAAACATCCATAGGCGACGGTAACTACTTACTATTAAGTGACTACTATTCCTCAGCAACAAAAAAAATACTACAGCTCATCTTATTCTTACAAGTTTAATCACAGTTGCCATCGAAGCCGTATATATTACCTGTGCCCTACATTACGCATTAACTTTTTACCTCATTTGCTTCTGTACACGATGCTGGTAATGCGCGGCGTGATTATCACAATTTTTTAACACTTTTCACTGATTAGGGCAAGTACAATGTTCGCGGCGCGGTTGTTCCGACTGACGGCAACTGGCACTGACGGTAGTTTTTGGAAATATCCGAGCCGAATATATTTCAAATATAGGGTATTTAATTATAATTTTTTTATATTATATATGTACATTTTTAATTTATTTTATATTTTGGCTTGGCACATCGTCTACAGCTTCCATAATACTGAATTTTCTTGACAAAATAGGCATAAGGTACAAAATTTGGTTTTTACAAAGGCAACTACACCTAGCTCTTAATTTCAAAAGGTGGATTACAACTATTTTTAGTATTTATGTTTTCAACTTCTATTTTTTTGTCCGTATTAGATCTGTAAAACAAGATACAGGAAAAAATAACACATATTATATGCTCCACAAAAAATTGCACTGTATTTTATATCCAATCAACATGAATACTAAAAATACTTTCAAGAAACTCATACAGTGTTAATTTAGACACAGTTTAACTCTGATATACAAATTAATAAGATGAGAGTTTAAATTTAATTTGCTTTTAACCAATAATTCTGCAAATATATCAGCACTTTCACGAACAACGGTACTATGATTCATCATCTATATCTATATCTATACTACTATTATAAAGAGGAAAGATTTGATTGTTTGTTTGTTTGTTTGCTTTGAATAGGCTCCGAAACTACTGACCCGATTTAAAAAATTCTTTCATTGTTGGGAAGCTACACTATCCCCGGGTGACATAGGCTATATTATATTTTCAAAAAAATTAGGGATCCTTACTAAAACTCCAATAATGTAACCCAAAGTGTAAAAAAATTACCTAAAATATGATTTAAATCGCGTGCGCTGCGAAAACTATTGATGATAGAATAAAATAATGTACTACAACTTTGCAGAACACATCATTTTTTACGAAAAGTGTCGCGACAGCATATGTCTAACTATTATAGTTATGCCACAATAAGTGTTCTTTTATTTTAAAAATTTAATTGAAATGCCGCCCCTAGAAAAGGCTCTTTATTTGAATCTTGGTATTAATCCTTATCAAAATAAATTACTTCATATTCATAACTGCTTCAATACCTTTATACAACTTTTTGAATTATTCAATTCGGATATTCCATTCAAAAAATATCACGAGTTTAAAAATGTAAGTATTAGAAAAATGTTGCGTGGTAGCCGCTCACCCTGTTCGGCTAGCTATGCAGCACCTTATGCAATGTAGGCGTGCGTCACTGGGGTCTTTACAAAAATTAGAATACTTATTAAAAAATAACGAAAAATAAATAAAAAGTAATAACAAAAAAATCATTAAAATAAAAGCTCATAGAAATAATAATATTCAAACTTTCTTTATAATTTTATTTTTTAGTAACCTGACGCAAATAGAAGGGTTTGCCCTCAGGGGCGCTCCTCTGTCCGAGGAGTGCATGGGTGTGCGTACCCGAGGTGCCCGAGCATCCGTCGCTTCACTCCCCTCTCCGTTCGAGGCAACAGAGTCCTACCTTTCTTTCCGTCTACCTCTTACATCCTTTCCAACTTAGCTCTCTGTTCGTGGCGTGGTCCCCGATGGGATGGTTGCGAATACTGATTGGGGTCCCGGGTTCTACCCTGGGACCTGATTTGGTAGTCAAAACCATGCCTATTTCGACTGCGCCTGCACAGAGAGTGTTCCCGGGGCGGGAATTGCATCCTTGCTGTCGGTTGGTCTTGCTGGGCCGGCTACGACGTCAGGCGACTCTGCTTTTTCTGGAGTGTCGTCTGGTAGTCGTACCCACGCCTGACTAGCACGCGACGGGGATGCGAGTCCCGTCCGAAATTGGCCGCGGACCTGTCGCTTCCGGCCCTGGTTCTGTCCATGGTCGGGGGCAATCCTAGATGGACGGCCGTCGCCTCCTTTTGCGAGGCAGTAGTGTCTGCAAGGGAGGCGACGGAACGGGAGCGGGAGTCCGCCACCGCACTCCCCTCCCGCCAACGTAGGCCGCGTCGTCGGCGCCGGAGGGCGGGCAACGATTTCCGGCCGCCGTAGAAAGCGGCCGCGGGCGGCCCCTCGGGGGAGGATCCGCCGCCTGCACTATTGCCGCGAGGTAGAAGGCCGCGTGCTGTTCCGCAGCCCCCCTCAACTCCTAGATTTGTTACAAGAGAGCGCCGGGGGAACGAAACCCTGACCCCCTGGCGCCAGCACTTTAGAAGTGGCCCGCTTGAAGACAAAGCGTGGGCCGGCACCGGCCCGGGCCACGAGATCGGCCGGCCATATATCCGTGGGCCCGGGCGTAGGCGATAGGAGAACAGCGGGGTTTTTTAGTGGGTAGTTGGATGGTCGAACATCTTTTCCGGAGTCCCTTATATCCCTCGGTCCCCCCGGGCCGGGGGAATCCGTCAAGAAAGGTTTTTCCCCGAGACCGAAAAAAAATAGAAGGGTTTAATTTTTAATTTTTTGTTAAATACCCGTGCGAAGCTGGGACGGGCTGCTAGTTCTATATATAGGCGAGAGTTGACTGGTGTTAGTTTTAGTTAGAGGGATATTAAATGTTTTTCGGCTATGTAAGCAACTTGCTGCACGAGGAATTCTTAGACCAATTTTACGAAATCAAGACAGATTTCGTAAATGAGACTTGAATCTATTCGTTGATAATTTTAAGTTTATAATAATTTTATGATTTATTTTTAAGTAAATAATAAATCATAATATTTCTACTGGTGCTTAAATCTTTCTACAATTATTTTATCTGTATAGGCTGAATGATACACTAAACCTTTCAGCTTCTCTTTGAAGCCGATCGGAATGAATTTGATAATTAGGATTCTACACTACGCAGTAGTATTCTAATATACTTGGTCTATTAACTCATAATTGTTTAATTGTAGGCGTGTGTTTATTCTGTGAGTGGGATATTCTGCCTTAACTAATTAGCACCTTTATACATTGAGTTTCTTCGCTTTTTCTTAAAGAACGATACGAAGTAAGAAACTTTTGTAATACGCAGGTGTTTAAACTAGTCGGAAAAATTCTGTAATAAAATGTGATACTTTGAAAGTGGCTTACTTAATTCGGATTTTTTTTATTGCTGTAGGACATCAGACAGGCTGACGGCCCACTTAGCATTTAGCAGTTACCATCGCCTATGGGTGTTTGCAACGCCAGTGGCATCGTGAACACGCTGCTGTCCCGTAAGGGTATAGGAACTTGGGTCACTAATGCTGGAAAACAACACAAAGTTATTACGGCGGCATAGTTAAGAACAAAGGTGATCGCCATCCAGACGGGCTTGAGGCCCTACCACGTAGCTAGGGTGAGTTGTTTTGTCGGCTTTTTCTCCGCCCCTGCACGGATAATAAGTACAGTAAATTAGTACGGACGCGAAACTACGAAGTCTATTGGTGCGTTCTAACGCGTTCTAACAAACGTTCAGTGCAATGTTACAAGTTTATCTGTCGTGAAACAGACCGACCGCGGCTATAGAGGTCAATATTCTTTCTTCGTCTCTGCACGGAGAAAATATATTTAATGGATATGTATGATACATAAAATCTACTCTTTACAAAATTTTATTGATTACTTAATTCTAACTTATTTTTATAAAAATGCTACTATTTATAAATTTATATCTATATATTTGAAGTTTAGCAGACAGACAAACGGTCCAAACGATAGCAGATGGTCATCGTCGCCTATGGACGTTTGCAACGCCAGAGGCATTGCCAACGCGCTGCTGGCCTCAAAGAAATTCTATAACGCCTTTTTTGAAAAATTCCATATCATACTGCGATGGAAAAACCTTGACCGGAAGTTTATTCCAAATCCGGAGGAGGATACACAACATGAAAAAATTACATATCTACACACATTGTTTAAAAAAGACGATTCTATATTATTTCAATACCAACAACATATTGGTTATACAGTGAGCCATTTGCTACAGCTCTACAAATTTGTTTATAGATAAAAAGAAACATGCGGACACCACTTCTATCGGAAGTCCTCAAATACTAATAATTATATTATACTAACCGCGTTTAACTATAAATTAACAATTATTTAATATACCATATACTGCACCGAAAACATCAACCTGTATGTAATGTCTTTATGTGAAAGAAGATTTATGTTATTGCCATCCTATTCACTCTTAATATTATTAGGCAGTGATTTCATGTACTGTTTTTTGTCATTCAACAAATTTCGTATGAATGTACGGTAGGAATAAATAAATTAAATAAAAGGTACTGTTACAATTGCCTACGACCTCAATACGATATGTAAACCGCTAAGGTTGCATCTCGATTGACGTCATTGCCTGCGCACGACCCCTTTACGATATGTAAACCGCTGGGGTTGCATCTCGATTGATGTCATTACCTACGCACGACCCCCTTTACGATATGTAAACCGCTGGGGTTGCATCTCGATTGACGTCAATGCACATCATCATATTTTTTACTATATATAAACGTATTCTTTGTTTTCTCGTTGCATTCTATCATTAGACTTCATTGCGGGCACTCAACACTCAATTTCCAATTTTCATTTATAATATAATATACTATTATAATTCAGTAATTTTGTTTCTTTTAAAAGTCAAATCCGACCGACCACGTAACAGTGGTGTCAGAAGTGGGATCTCAGCGAAAGAATTCATGTAAAGTGCATGATTCTGAGATTCCCTTCTTAACGAGTGCCCGCCTAATTACATCTTTAAATTATATCTCCGCTCTCCTGCCACCTGCTCTTTGTGTCACCTTACCGACACGTCAGTTGATCGCTGCCACCGGGCGTCTTAGCTGAGACGCCATCCTGCTTCCTGACCAGAGGCCTACAGGGAAGGCCTACCTCCATCATCTCGCTGTGTTCGGCCGTTTCACCGAGTTTCGCAACGTTCGTGCTAATACTGTGAGTTGTCTATTCTATTTCTTGTTATTGCCCCGCGTTAATTATTAATTAATTTCTATTTAATTTCATCATTTTTTTTTCTCTTTTGTTTTGTGTGTGTCTATTTCTACGTAAAAATGTCAAAATCCGATAAAGGCCAAGTTTCTCCTCTACTTTCGGAGCCGTTTCCCATCCAAATCTTATGCAATTTCATAAACCCTTACAATGGGGAAAGAGAAACTCTCCCCGGGTTTTTGACCAATTGCCAAAACGCCCTAGATCTTGCGTCCGAGTCCCAAAAGAGCTTACTTATTAAATTTATATTATCAAAATTAGGTGGGAAAGCTCAAATTGCTTGCTCCAACAAAATCATAACCACCTTTGACGAGTTGAAGGACTTCTTAAAACAAAATTTCGGAGAAAGGAAGCATTATAGTCATTTGATCATAGACCTTCAGTCATGTAGGCAACAGCCTAACGAATCTGTGGCTCAATATGCCTTGAGGATAGAAACTTGTCTGACGAGTTTACAATCCGAAATACACAATTCCGATTCCCTAAAAAGGGAACTGCCAGGACGAATTGCTATGACCGAGGACCTCGCTCTCTATACTTTTACCCTTGGTCTCCATCCTAACATTAGTAATATCGTAAGATGTAGAGATCCTCGGACCTTAAATGCCGCTATTAACATAGCGATTGAAGAAGAGAAAATATATAATTTTAATAAAACTACTTCGATGAAAACAAAAGTTTGCAAAATTTGTAATAAACTAGGGCATTCAGAGTCCGAGTGTTTCAACAAGGTGAAGCGTGATACGCAACGTATACAATTTCTACCGCGCATGCAGAATATTCCAATTAATTCCAATAATTATAAAAATAATACAATGCCCGTTGTTTGTCGATATTGCAAAAACATAGGTCACGATATTTCACAATGCCGCAAGCGTCTGTTTAATAACGCAAGATCATCTAATAATAACCAAGGCAATAATAGTTCGAGAGCTCATCTACAATATCATATTGATACTAGTTCCGAAACTTCGTCACCTCCGGAAATCAAAGAGCTAGAAAATAGTTCTTTAAACTAAATGTCGAGCATGCAGTTCGGTACCGGCGCATGTCTCGTCAACTAGGTACAAAATATACTAATCCTAATATTATTCCTAATTTTACTAGTTCCACTGTTTCTAAACCTACTAATTCCACTGTTTCTAAATCTATTAGTTCCATTGTTTCTAAACCTACTAATTCCACTGTTTCTAAATCTACGAGTTCAATTGTTTCTAAACTTCCTAATTCCACTGTTTCTAAGCCTACGAGTTCCACTGTTTCAAAACTTACTAATTCCACTGTTTCTAAACCTACGAGTTCCACTGTTTCAAAACTTACTAATTCCACTGTTTCAAAACCTACGAGTTCCACTATTTCAAAACTTACTAGTTCCACTGTTTGTAGCCCTGTTGGTCCCGCTGTTTCTAAAGTTACTAAATCCACCGTTTCCGCTAGTAAAACGATTAATAACCAATTCTCCTTGGAGCCCAAACCATCCTCTGTTTCACCTAGGAAAACCACAGTTTTCAGTAATAATTTGAAGTCGTCCTCCATATCAAATAACGATTTTAGTCTAAAAAAGGAATCCACCACTACCGTCCCTGAGACAGAATCAGAATCTATATCTCAAAATGTTGACACCGCTTCTCTGTCTCAAATTCAGAAAACCTCTTTCAATAACTCTTTGCCATGTCTAGATTTAATTGACCAACACTGGAACGAGCCTGAAGAATGTCCGATGGTATATGACATCTCACAGAACAAAAAAACTTCTTTACCGTATATAGAAACTGTTACGTCACACTCCGAAAACCCTTTAAGATTTTTAGTTGACACCGGCAGTTCTATTTGTCTTGTGAAAGACACCAGCTTGTCAAAGATTCCGGCTCTAGATTCTAATATCGTAAAATTCAAAGGCATTAACGATGTTGGTTCATACGCTGAAACTAAGGGCAGATTCTCACTTACCATCCAACCCACCGACTGTGAAAACGTTTCAATTCCTTTCTATTTCCATGTGGTATCTAACGTTAATCTCGACTATGATGGCATTATAGGTACAAATTTTTTTTCTGCGCATAAAGTATCAGTTTCTTATTCAGAGTCGAAGCTAAAAATCTCAGGCGAACCCGGCGAACCACCCGTGTGTTTCGACCTTAAATTTCAAGATCTTACTTACGTCATACCGCCTCGTAATGAAATGCTATTGGAGTGTTCGGTTGTCAATCCTGAAGTCAAAGAAGGCTTGATTCTCTCAACGAAAATAGAGGGTTATCCGAAACTTACAATTTCTAAGTGTCTGACCCGAGTAAAATCTAATAATAAAATTACTATCTCAGTTTTAAACACTTCCGAAAGTGAAGTTATCCTACATCCAGTAAAACTAACTCTAGAACCTGTTTCCTACGTCCTTGAGCCGAATACTGGTCCACCTTCAATTTCCAACTCTGCAGAAAGTTCCACACCGTGTTCCATTAATAACCTCACAGATTTACACCGCGAAAGTCTTATTCTAAACGCACTAAAATGCGATCATCTGTCTAAAGAAGAGAATCTTTTACTACGCAAATTATGCTCTGAGTTCAATGACATTTTTTACCTCGAGGGTGATACCTTGACAGCAACAAGTACAGTTCAACACGAAATTCGTACTACCTCCGACGTGCCAATCCACGCAAAAAGCTATCGTTTTCCCGAATGCCACAAAGAAGAAGTCAGTAAACAAATAAAAACCATGTTAAATCAGGGTATTATCAGTCCCTCAGTGTCGCCATGGTCAGCCCCTATCTGGGTAGTGCCAAAAAAACAAGATGCGTCCGGAAAACCAAAATGGCGCATCGTCATTGATTACAGAAAACTTAACGAGATTACAATCGGTGACGCTTACCCTATTCCAAATATATCCGATATTCTCGACCAACTGGGTCATAGCAAATATTTTACAACCCTTGATTTGGCATCCTCTTTTCATCAGGTCAATATGAAGGAATCTGATGCAGAGAAGACTGCATTCAGTATTCCTGGTGTTTCAGGTCAACCGGGTCATTACCAATTCAACCGGATGCCATTCGGTCTCAAAAATGCGCCTTCCACTTTTCAAAGACTGATGAATGTCGTACTGTCAGGTCTCCAAGGTCTCCATTGTTTTACTTATATGGATGATATTATTGTGCTAGGTCATAGCCTTCAAGACCATATAAGCAATCTCAGACTTGTTTTTGAAAAACTCAGAAAGCATAATTTAAAACTTCAGCCCGACAAAAGCGAGTTTCTACGTAAGGAAGTCCAATATCTAGGCCACATAATTACCGACAAAGGTGTGAAACCTGACCCTAAGAAAATAGAATGTGTCCAAAAGTTTCCGGTCCCAAAATGTCCTAAGGACATTAAGTCATTTTTAGGTTTAGTCGGCTATTATAGGCGTTTCATAGATAAATTTTCCCACATTACAAAGCCGTTAACAAGCCTTTTAAAGAAGGACGTTAAATTCAGTTGGTTCTCAGATCAACAAAATGCTTTTGATTCTTTAAAAACCAAAATAACCACTGCTCCCATCTTGCAATATCCCGATTTCACAAAACCGTTCATTTTAACGACGGACGCCTCCAACTATGCTGTTTCGGCTATCCTCTCACAAGGAGAAATTAACAAGGATCTCCCTATCGCTTACGCGTCTCGAACCCTCAACAAGGCCGAAGGAAATTACTCTACTACCGAAAAGGAATGTCTTGCCATTATTTTCGGTACCAAAGTTTTCCGTCCGTATTTATATGGTCATCGTTTCAAGATTGTAACCGACCATAAGCCCTTAGAGTGGCTATTTAACATAAACGACCCAGGTTCGAAGCTGGTCCGCTGGCGTCTCAAACTCGAAGAGTTCGATTACGAAATTAGACACAAAAAGGGTAAAATAAACTGCAACGCTGATTCTCTGTCCCGAAACCCGATCCTCGCTGTCGATTCAAGTTCTCCTTCTACCTCTGAAACTTACGAAAAATACTTGAAAATCAGTCAAAGTCAACCAGTATCTTATAATACCGTAATTGAAGAACACAATGATTCCCTACTCAAAGCCAAGTGTAAGATGATTGCTTATCCATCGGCAATAGATCTAGATGACTCAATCCCTTACTGCTCTGAAATAATCGAGTCGTCTATTTTCAACGAAACAATGCCCGACACCAGGACAACCGAAAGAGAGCTATATACTTACCAAAGTACCTCTAATAATAAACACATTTTCACACATCTTTACCTACGTGTCCACCACTATGACGAAATATCTTATAAAAGTATATTCAATATGCTAAGGGATTATCGAGATATGATATCTACCTGCTACATGGAAGAAAAAGAATTCGCCATTTCCGATTTTAGTGATCCCTTTAATAAACTGTCGTTTACAAAAATATACAACATCCTGGCTTCCCTGTTTCATGACACAGGTATTAAAATACATATATATCATAACAACATTCTATTTCCAACACCATCTGAAATTCCTCATATCCTGAGGGATAACCATGACTCACCTACCGCGGGTCACCCAGGCATATCCCGTATGTACGATAGACTCAAAGCTATGTACTGGTGGAAAAATATGCGCCAAGATATTGAGAGTTATGTAAAGAATTGCAAGTCCTGTCAAATTAACAAACCACTGCGTTGCACAAATAGAGCTCCGATGATTGTCACCTCTACTGCTACTCGTCCCAACGAAAAATTATACTTAGACATAGTGGGGCCACTCCCAGAAACCCAAATCGATAGCTACAAGTTCATTTTAACGTTACAAGACGATCTTACTAAATACTCCCAAGCCTACCCGATGCAATCATGCTCAGCTCAAGAAACCGCCCAACGACTCGTCCATTTTATCTCTCATCTGGGTATTCCTAAAACTATCGTTACAGATCAAGGTACAAACTTCTGTTCTGAACTCTTCAAACAACTAGAGAAGTTATTCGGTATTAAACACATCTATGCCTCTCCATATCATCCCCAAACTTGTGGTGCTCTAGAACGCAGTCATTCCACATTGAAAGAATATCTACGGTCTTACATTGATGATAACGCTCATACTTGGGATCTTTACCTTAATACCGCTATGTTAGCCTACAACTCTAATATCCATTCATCGACAGGTTTTGCTCCATTGGAACTTCTACTGGGCTATAAACCCTACATCCCTAAATCAATAGATACCCTTGAAAACAATACCTACTCCGATTACGTACGCGCCTTAAATCATAGATTATATTATAGTAGACAAAAGGCGTTACAAAACATTCAATCGTCAAAAGAACGTTCTAAACGATATTATGATATACATTCACGGCCCACAACTTATAGTGTAAACGATATGGTATATATACGATGTCATCATAAACAAAACAAAGGGCTATCGCCCGTATGGAAAGGGCCTTATAAAGTTATCAAAATAAACGGCAATCACACAGTCACGTTACAGATAGGTAGGAAACATGTACGTCATCACTATGACGAAATCAAGCCAGCCTTCTAAAATTAATACCCTACTTCTCTCTCCTATTCAGGTTCGTTTCAATAGTATGCGGAAACCAGTTTATCCGTATACTTATTTATAGTATACTTTGACCAACTATTAAATTTAAAATTTACTAAATCGGAATGTAATCACGTATATAGACATAAATCACGTTCAGCCACATCTAGAAAATATAGAATTTTTATTTGAGCGCATTAGTAGATATTGTAATTCTAACCAGTCCTCTAAAGTCAAGACTGATTGCCTAAACTCTCTAATTTCATTAAAATCTCAACATGAAAATAATGTTAAAAAAGTTTTCCTCTATTTCATATTTAGTTCAAATAAAAGAAAAACAAACGAGTAAAACGAGGATATTACGATGCCGATTTCTTTATTAAAAAACATTCTTCGGCACTTTAGACTCTGATGACGCGGCTACATTCACCGATGCTATAAATCGCGTACAGTCAGACGAAAAAGCGTTAACTACTTTAATGCGTGATAATATCCACGTTATTAAATCCACTATCTCCACTTTTAGCGATACCATGTCTAAGGTGAAAGAAAACGAAAATAGGTTAAACAAAAAACTTGGTGACAATAGAAAATGCCTTCGATAAGTTAGAAATTAACTCCCAACTTACACTTTTATTAAACTCTGTCGAAAGTATTATTATGACTTTATCATTCGATACTAACGTTATAAACTATGCAATATTATTTAGTAAAATGAATGTTCTGCATCCGATTGTACTAAGTCCCATTCAATTGTATAAAGAGCTCGAGTTACACATAAATCAGCTACATAAACATTCTGAGTTGCCTATCCCGCTATCGCCTTACAATGTCAATGAACTAATTGCAATTTGCAACATCATATGTTATTACCAAGATAATAAGCTTTTCGTTATCCAAAATATACCGCTTGTCCTTCCACAACATTCCATTTCCTGTGCCCTTTGACATTTCTACGCCAGACACATATGTACTTATTGCGCCAAATAAACAATATATGGCAATAACTCGAAATAGACTATTCTACTCTCAGCTCGCGAGTGTAAGTGAGTGCAAAGTGATAAAAGACAAATGCTATGTGTGCCCATTGGAAAACGTACATTCCACCATAGCTAACCCAACCTGTGAAACCACCTTGCTAACAGAAGTAATGCATAAACTTCCAAAGTCGTGCCAAACAAGGTTTCTCAAAGGTTCTATAGACTTATTTCAGAAGATCACGAACAATAGGTGGATTTTCGTCCAATCGGAACCCGGGAAGTGCCATTTTATTTGTAACAAGGACACCACCGACGTTGACGAAGTTCTATTTGGTTCAGGAATATTGCATATGCCCAAGACTTGTAAAGCCTATTTTAAAACTTTAACCTTTACTCCAAGCGATAGTTATTCATCAAATATCACTATCTCCTTATCCAATTACAATATTATAAAGGACTGCTACGATAATCTTCATAGTATAAATAAAACTCTATTACAAGTCCCACTTGTTAAATTAAACGAAGTCAACAACGTAGAATCTCTGCTAAGGGCCAGTACTCAGTTAAACCATTTTGAGCAACAGCTTGGTGAAATTTCGACCCCTTCCCATTTTTCTCAGTATGCAAATCATTATATACCTTTAACATATACTATTTCCACTATAACTATTGTGTTCATTTTGTACAAATTATGTAAAAGGTGTCGAAAAGCTACCGGTTGTTGTATAAAAATATGTAACAAGAATACTAGACAGAGTCATAAAAATAAAGAAAGCCAGTCTGTGGAGTTTACATCAGACTCTTCGGAAGAACAAGTAGATGACACTCAGATTGACACCAAGTCCACAGACTTGAAACGAAATATTATTGTATAATCTATTCCATCTTAATTTTTATTGTTTAGCTCTATTACATAAGTGTCTTACTAACGTATTTAGTCATAAGTAATCATTAATATTTTAATATTTAATAAGCTTATAATTCCTATGTCTTTTACTACATCTGTTGTAACATCTTAATTATAAGATCTTTATTTTTTTCTAGTTGTTTTACCACTGCAGCACGCAAGGAAGTCTAATACTATATCGACATTGACCATCCCTTGATCTGGGATGATCAATCTTAACGGGGGGTTGTTACAATTGCCTACGACCTCAATACGATATGTAAACCGCTAAGGTTGCATCTCGATTGACGTCATTGCCTGCGCACGACCCCTTTACGATATGTAAACCGCTGGGGTTGCATCTCGATTGATGTCATTACCTACGCACGACCCCCTTTACGATATGTAAACCGCTGGGGTTGCATCTCGATTGACGTCAATGCACATCATCATATTTTTTACTATATATAAACGTATTCTTTGTTTTCTCGTTGCATTCTATCATTAGACTTCATTGCGGGCACTCAACACTCAATTTCCAATTTTCATTTATAATATAATATACTATTATAATTCAGTAATTTTGTTTCTTTTAAAAGTCAAATCCGACCGACCACGTAACAGTACTTTACTAAAGTTAGGATGCGAATGAATAATATTATATTTAGAATTGTAATTACTTTAAGATGTGAATGAGACATCCAAGACAAATCCTGTGGGGGTTTATTGGGCTTATATGAATGTTTTGTAAAGTTATTCTTTTTAATAAATAATAAAAAAAAATGAGCAAATCTGCAGAGGACATTGCCGTGGACTGTCAAAGTGTGCAAAAGAACCCGAAATAGGCAATGAATAACGTAAGCACGTATTTTAAATTTATCGTAAGTCTACTTTCCAAATGAATGATGTTGTTGATAAATCTCGGAGACTTTGTTATATTTTGTTAAATCCTCAACATATTCTGAGTTATAAACTTTGTTTGCTTAAGTTCAAGGCACGTGTAAGCGATATCTTCAGTTTCTTTGCTTTCAAAAGTTTGTTTTAAAAGTTAGCCTATGAACGCGAGGTATTTAATAATTGAAATAACGTTGCTATAATTTGAGATTCTCATTTATTTAAAATAACTTCGTTCACTTAACGGTTTCTAGACGGTCTATGAAGAAAAAAATATATAAACAAAATAAACAACATTTTTTTTTCATTCGCATAAAATAATATGTTAATTATAGAGTCTATATACTACTGATAATTTCATAAATTAATTATAAATATTTATATCGTTTTAACAGAATTGAGTTGACATAAATAATGACTTATAACATAAGACAAAGACAAAACGTGGATGGCTCTAGTAATGAAACAAAATCAATTTGCAGAATTTAATATATTTTAAGCCTTTTTCGTTTTCTTTCAATCTTTCTATCTCTGTTATTTTTATAATTGAGTATCAATTTCTTCGAAGTCTGGAATCAACTTAATACTGTTTATTTCTTCAAGTTGTATGAGATTAATATCTGTAAATGAAGGTAATATTTCACAAACAACTTAAAGAATATTTAGAAACAATTTGGTTAGAAATTTCTAATCTTGATTGAAGCTTTTAAGGAGTCTGCCCACTAGACCGTTCCATACCATGACCGTGCTAGGAATGTGCCAGGCAAAAAAATATTCTTTGTATTAAAAATTATGTGACTATGCCCACTATACCCTTCCGTAACCGACCGACCGTTTGCTTTTGTGTCTGATACGGTCCTAGCACGGTCATGGTATGGAACGGTATAGTGGGCAGACTCCTTTAATCTAAGTTATAGTTCAAACACGTTGCATCCGAACTGTAATAAAAAAACTTGTAACAAATACCCTCATAATCTAAGAAAATAATACTCACGACCAGTTGCACCTTTTACGTATCCTTTATGATTCTTCCTGACCCCAACTTGATCCCAATCTTGCCTTTCGTTACTTCCAAAAGTTGAATAAATCAGGTTGCATATGGTATACATCGTTGCTAATGTTAGAAATATGATACGCCATTTTTCTTCATCATTCTGAAAGTATTTGAAAGCAACCCTAAAACTTGTATACGGCGGTATGGGATACAACTTTAAGACAAATTTCTGGCCTATTAAATATATTCTGTAGTAGATAGCATTTGTAACAGCTAACGAATTACTATTCGTAGATACTTCTACTGATGATCCAGAAAAATATCGCAAATAAACTCTTAAACTGAGATCAGAGCTGGTAGATTACTCATGACCCCATGAGTTCTCTTCAATGTGGCCTATAGCGATTAGTTTAATTTTTGGCTTGTAATATTTTATAACATAGGTTAAACAGCTTACTTTATTAGCATAATAACTGCATATTAAAGAAATTGTTACATTTCTTGATTAAATAGCAAATCTAATTTGGATTGCATTATACGATTATACTGGAAGACGCAATGTTGGTAGGCCCCCCCACAAGATGGACCGATGATCTGGTCAAGATCGCCGGAATAGGTTGGATGAGGGCAGCGCAGGACCGATCATCGTGGAGATCTTTGGGGGAGGCCTTTGTCCAGCAGTGGGCGTCTTCCGGCTGAAATGATGATGATGACGATACGATTTGCTTTCATGAGAAAATCTTTTGCCAAAACACATGTTTGTAATGGAAATGATAAAACTTCTTACGCGCCCATTAGAGAGGACCATTCCAAGGGCTATTGGAACAGCAGAAGCAACGAGTGCACTCATTGTTGAGCTGAGTGTCAGTAATGTACTCGAATAGTTCTCTGACATGTCTTTCAGACTGTTCTGAAACAAAACAACTGACATCAATATTAATGTTAAAATCAATAAACAACTGTTCAAAGGTTTTCAATTAATCTCTTATTGACGAGCTTTACGATGAATGAATACAATTAAATTAACTAATTATTTCATCAATTACAACTTTTTGCTTGTAAAATGAATGATAAAGTAATAAAATAAAAAGAATACATACTGACAGATAATTTCAAATATATAAATGCACTTAAAAAGTTTTTTGTTTTAAGATAAAATTCACTTTTATCACGAATTTTCACAATGGCCTATTATTTACCACCATATATAATTTAAAATCACGTACATATATGTATACCTATTATGAATATAGATTTTTTCTTCACTGATATAAGTAAAACAAATGTTATAGATTTATGAATATTTGAGATACTGTTGTGAATATGTTACAAATTTTCACGGAGTCCGTTCAGAGTTCAGAGATCACCTAACTTCACCATCGTGTTTTTTGGCTGTCGGTGTACCAGCTCTCATATATTTTCCAAACGTGGTAAAAGAAGCATAACTTCAAAAATCTATCATCGAAAAAGTTTTAACTAAGAGTAATAAATGTAAAATAATAAGTTTTAATTAAAAATATTAAAAATATGTTTGTCAAATATTTTCACTTACCAGAAATCCATAGCATTGAAGACCTAGTAGACCGAGTATTATATTTAATATTATATAAATCATGGTGGTTGAATTATTTACATTTGACAATAAACTCAATCCTAAAACGATGCAGCAAGCGCCTGAAGTTAAATTACAAAATTAGTATTGGATAAAGGCATAATAATTTTTAAAATAAAATATATTATTTAACATCTTACCTATAGCATTTGTAGACTTATAATAGTTATTGATAGTGATTCTTTGACTGAAAACATTCTTGTATAGGAAATCAAAAAGTGGTGATGATACCAGATACATAAACCACATCATAAGAAATGGTGTCATAGAGTAGCTGGCGCTCTGAAAATAAGTGACAATATTTGAATTTTCTAAAGTTAAATTATTTGTCCCAGCCACTACAAAAAAGTCATAGATTCTGATACATTTGTTGATCAAATACTTAAATGGATTAATTAATTTATTGCATTATATGTTTTGAATATATAATAATTGTTGTTTTTGCAATTTATTTAGTTGAGACGTTTCTGGCGTTCCAAGAGATTTGTATGTATAAGTTTAAGCGGCCCCTTTTTAATGCACCTCAATACTCACTCATTATTTGTGTTAGTAACACAGGGCAGGGAGAATTCCAAGCCCAGTCAAACTTGACCCAACCAATGCAGCTTTAAATACTCATTTAACTGTGTCTTTTAAGAGGTCATACAGAGATTTAACTAGTTTACTTCTCTCTGTTATTGCATACAAATTAAAAATATATATTTTTTAGTGTTTTGTAAGGTAGCCGTAATATTTATTAAATTTTATTGTATGGTCTTTGAGAATTTTTTTTTATTGCTGTAGGACAGCAGACAGTCTGACGGCCCGCTTAGAATTTAGCAGTTACCGACGCCTATGGGTATTTACAACGCCAGTGGCATCGTAAACACGCTGCTGTCACATAAGGGTACAGGAACTTGATGCCGGAACATAAGGTTATTATGACGGTATACTTAAGACCAAAGGTGGTCACCATCCAGACGGGCTTGAGGCCCTACCACGTAGCTAGGGTGGGTTGTTTTGTCGCCTTTTGCGACAGGCCGACCCCAGCCGCAGAGGTTAGTATTCTTTCTCCGCCCCTGCACGGATAAAAACAAGTAGTTTAATAACACCTTAATTTTACTTACCCAAGAAACAGGTAAAAAGGAATTGAAGTATATTGGCACACCCACTATGAAGAACACGAATAAAACATTGCTTGCTACATGAGCAGACACAAATGCCCAGAATTGAGCGGATAATAAAATGTCTATCCAAGGCTTTGGAATTTCTTTCTAAAAATAAAGATCAGTTTAACTCAATTATACACAATACAATTATTATTGTTCATACAATATTAAAACAAAAATACACCCAGTTTTATATTGAACGGAGTAACGCATTGAATATTTCCGTATTTTTTCTATAACATCGCACTATAGATGACTTAATAGGTGTGATTATTGTCTTGCGATGAAATCCTAAATAGTATTGAGCATACTTTAAAATTATTATAAACTGGGAGTCTAAGAATATCTAGTACGGTTATATATAGAATGGTTATTTAAAACTTTATGGTCATTTAAATCTTAACAAACTAGTAAGGACCATACATACCTTACGATAGTAACTGTGGCATTCCCTTATATACGCCAGCTCTTTGTCACCAATAGCGTGATGGTCTTCGGGAGTGCTTGCAGTGAGAGTGAAGCAAACTATCGCCATGGCTAGAGTCAGCATTGAAGATACATAGTAAATGAGCTCCCAACCCAGTGGAGTAGTAGATAGAAAGGCATTTAGTGGAAATGAAGTTATAATTCCCAACTGAAGACCTATAAAAAATAGACATAAAAGTAAAAAAAACAAAAGGCCTATTCTCCTTTGAGGCGTTATTTGAAGAATACATGAAAACTACAAATGCCGACAGGACACTACGAAAACATTAATCAAGCGATGATGATGTGGTAGCATCCTACAACTTTTTTAGAAGGCGAAGACATAATAGATGACATTAGCTTCATTCATATATTAAAAGGAACATTAATTGTAAATTATTATCTTTTCTCCAATATGCTGTTGATTTATTATTATAAAGACCCATGTCTTCTTCGATATTCTTCGATAATCCAAACAAAATTTTTCCGAACAAAGTTTGCTCACCGTGCGTCACCGTGGACACAGTTTTTTTTTGTTTCAACACTTATTCATTACACTCGTCCATACGTGCGCCATCGAAGCTGAACTGTATTGTACTTTAATATTGGAATTGTAATAAAACCTTAATTAAACTGGAGTAAAATATTTATTCAACGACCCTAGGCCATAACAAAATTAATTGGTTAAAATTTTTATATAAAATCTTCGTATGAGAGAAATAACTTTGCGGCCAGAGTTTTAAAAAGTAGTATTTACACCGTGCATGTTTCGTTAAAGCTTAGTAATAATAGACACTGGAGTTTAAGCTAATACCAAATAATATATAAGTGTTACCTCCAAATATAATGCTGCTGAAGAATTTCTTCTCGCTTGGAGGTAGCCATTTTTGCAGTAGCGTTTGATACGTAGTTGAAAAACATCCGTGACTCATACCCATGAATAAATATGCATTACAAATAGCTACCCACCCCCCCTGCAATCAATTTAGTATCAATTTTTTATTGCTCTAGGAGAGCAGACAGGTTAACGGCCCGCTTAGAATTTAGCAGTTACCGTCACCTATGGGTGGTTGCAACGCCAGTGGCATCGCGAACACGCTGCTGTCGCATAAGGGTACAGGAACTTGGGTCACTAATGCCGGAACACAACACAAGGTTATTATGGCGGCATACTTAAGACCAAAGGTGGTCGCCACTCAGACGGACTTGGGGCCCTACCACGTAGCTAGGGTTGTTTTGTCGCCTTTTACGACAGGCCGACCCCGGCCGCAGAGGTTAGTATTCTTTCTCCGCCCCTGCACGGATAAATAAAATAAATACTATGATGTTATGCACGTTTGACATAACATCACATTATTACCAATGCTGATATATAAAAATAATGTAAGACCTTCATGTAATCACCAATGCAATATACTCGTATTTGTAGCTATAGCATTTTATACGTACACTCTCTGACCCGGCAAACGTTGCTAGATAGATAGATATGTATATAGATAAATCTTTATTGCTTACATTTATAATAAATGCCCGCGACTCCGTCCGCGTGGAACAGTGACTTTAGGCAGCATTTTTTTGGATATTTGAGATCAATATAAATTGGAAATTCAACCTACTAGTCCAGCCTAAGCTGAACCCTATTTCATATGATTGATGATATAAATCTGAGGTCAACTTAAATTGGAATGTAAAATTTCCGAAACTTATAATTTTTAACAAATCTATTTTTTTATCTAAAACTGTTTTTTTTATCTAAAATAAAAATAGCCTAAGTTACTCCTTATTACATCAGCTATTTGCCAGTGAAAGTCCCATCAAAATCGGTGCAGCCATTTCAGAGATTAGCCGGAACAAACAAACAGACAGACATACAAAAATTGTAAAAAATGTTGTTTTGGTATATGTACCGTGTATACGTCCACTTGCACTTAGTAAAAAGCGGTTATTTTAATATTACAAACAGACCCTCCAATTTTATTTATTTGTATAGATGTATAGATATCTAGGAAAACTAAAATATATTTATAATATATATAATTATATTGGTAGCCTTTTACGAAATTCAGAAACACGGTCATATTTGCGCAATCCTAAAAAAACCTTATACAAAAGTTTTGAAGACGCTCAAGTTTATTTATCTGCTCCAAGTTTAAATCAAGATAGCTGGCGTCAGCGTAGTCAAGTATGAGGAGTACCTTTTGCGAGGCTGTGATGCTCGCAAAGGAGGTGGCGGAAAGGGAGAGAGAGGATGCCTCCTCTCTCCCCTCCCGCAGCAGACGCACTGGACGTCGTAGGCTGGCCGACTTCCGGCAACCGTAGGGCGCGGCCTGCGGACGGCAAACTCGGGGCGTCTTGTCGTCCGATCAGCGGCCGGCCTCGAGGCGGCGGCGTCTTGTTCCGCGCGCGCCTCGTAGTGACCCGCCCGCCTGACCATCTGGCGGGTCAATACCCGTCGGGGGGTAGCGACGAATGCTTCGGCGATACCCGCCCCTCCGACACACGGGTGCATGAGGAATACGGGTTGGTTTTTAGTCAGTAAGAGTCTGACAGTCCCCTTCGCCCTTCCCCGAGAGAGGAGGGCCTCCATGAGGATTTTCCTACCCGATACAAAAAAAGTCAAGTATGAGGAGTAGAAGGGACTCCGCAAGCATAATCTGTTGTTTTGCTACGTTCATCCCTTTTTCACCCCTATAAAAGTTTCATTTTCGTGGCAAAGTAGCCATGTCCTACTCCAAGTCCTTATCTATTTTTATACCGAAATTCATCAACATTAATTTAGCGGCTTAGGCGTGAAAAAGTAACAGACAGACAGAGCTATTTTCACGTTTATAATATTAGTTTGGATGCTTTCAATTCGTTTTGTCTGCAATATACTTTTGTTAACTTCTCGATGCATTAAATATAAGTTTTAATTTTAGAGCTTGACCATTGTTAATGAGTTTAGCCGGTTTCATTAACTTACGAAGAATTATTGTCATCATTGGAAACATTGAAATATTTTAGTCTACCTTTAATATCAATTTTTTAACTTGACTGTTGATATTATTTTCAATGTTCATTTCTACGAACTTAACACTTAATCATGGCGTATATGTTTACTTTTTTACGTGATCATTTGATACTTCACTTGCTTCTAAATTTTTAATACACTATATAGCCATTAATGCACTTACTTTATTAGCTATTGTTGGCATAGCAACACACATCGCCCCGTTTAAAAGCAACATGCCAGTTAGACCAATTTTCCCGCCAACCTTCCTTAGGAACTGATCAGCTGGAAATAACATTATAGCATATCCGAAGAAGAAAGACGACAATATTGCGCCTTGTATTCTCTTATCCCAAGTGTGAATCTATTGAAAGACAAATCCAAAAATTTTATTATATACATTGATTTTCATGTTACTTTAATTTTAAAAATTATTATTGTGATTAATATTTGGTTGTATATCCTGGATGCTCTCTCAGATGACTATAGCTATATAAGCTAATCATGTCTATGACGGTTAATAACCTCTATTTTGTAAAATAATTCACACATCCACTTACAGACTGAGTATTTGCTCTTAAATGTAATTTGGTAAATATTGTAAGAAATCATAAGCGTGCATTCATAAGATTTAACATATTATGTATGCGTGCATATAGCCAAAACCTGTACGTAATTACCTGAATGTAAGTATCACCAAGTCTCCTCTGATCTACCATGGCTATTACTGCAATGCCTGCAGTTCCTCTGACCATCCCCAACATGATCGATCCCACTAGCATATACAGCATTTGGAGGTGTCGGACGCCGGCAGTGAATCCTGGAAATTAATAAAATTCTAAAAGATGTTCAAGTCAATCAATATCTACAAAATATCAAATGAATTTAATACCGTACTCCACGATCATGCTTATAACTGTTTAAAGAAATAAATAATAATAATAAATATTTTGTAACAATTCACACAGCGTCATCTAGTCCCAAACTAAGTAGCACTTGTGTTATGGGCCCTAGACAACTGATATACTACTTATATACTTTTTTTTTTTGTAAATAAATACATATTATACATAAACACCCAGACGCGAGACGAAAATGAAAGAGATGTTAATACAATAAATATTTATATTTACATATTATGCTTTTTTATTATTATATTCAAGTCAGCTTTGTTAATACTTTGAAATTGTGCAATCTTTGTAATGTGTTAATAGAACTTCTCTATTTATTTGCATTATGGCACTCACGTAGCGTACCCAAGGACGATGGAGACTGATCCGATATAATATTGTTTACAATAGTAGTTATGGCTAACCTAGCCTAACCTGTTACATGATATTCTGTTCTGACTATTATTGGAGAGTATGTTTATCATTAATAAATAAAGAACATTCTCTAAGACAATCGGACTAAGCGCCTTATGGAATATAATCTCCATACTTTTTATATAATTTTAACATTTTATTTTGCATTACAGTTCTTACAATCGTTTATTTTATTTTTAGACTATGCTTTGTTTTTTTTCGTCCTAAATTTTGTCATTTCATTTCGAAGCTTGCATAATATAAAAAGCAATTATGATACATATATTATACTGGATAATAGATTTCAAACCTTTCAGAACTTAAACTTTGTGATTTACGATGCATATGTTGGATATGCATCATAAATCATTCTTGTGTAATTTCACGTTGATAATTCTTTTTCTTCAAATTTTTTTGTATGTCATATTAAAAACGCCTTAGCTACTAAAAACAAAGTAAGGACAGATAGATCTAGTTGAAAAATCTGTTTGTATGTGTTCTGTATTGAAGTTATGTAATGTGTTTGTAAAGCAAATTCTTTAAAATATAGCAAAACTTTTTAAAAATATGAGATTGATATTGGACACACACACACGCATATTTTTTTAATAATTTAAATTAACTATATCAACATATTATCTTGTATAAATTTCAGGCACTGAACAAAGATCGATTGCATTATGTAACAACAAATCTAGCCATGACATCATATAATATCTATGTACTTGGTTGCTATTCCAGGAATAGTTTTACTGAACAAACAATAAAAGCAGGTCATCCAAAGTCAGGCTCTGAAATGTGATGGTGATGAGTGTAATAAAAAACTCTTACCATATTTAGCAATAACACCATAATATCCATCTTCAAATTGATATCTCAAAAATTCAACATCCATTTTTAAATCTAATTTTTACTTAACGTTTTCAGCTCAGGTCACATCTAAATAATACGTGTGTCGTTTCAGGAAAATAAAATAACTGTTATGTCTTGATAAGGAGAAGTCAATTCATACGCCACGATTCGATTATTTTAATTCATTATTGTTTTGGATTATATCATTAAAGATTTTAATGAAATTTGTCATTTCCCCTCAAGTGTTTTGGAAATGTTACTTCGAACTTCTTGGTTCATTTTATACAGTCTCCATTATTACCACAGCACAAAACTTATGCCGACATTTTTACGTATCTCGTGAGCTTCTTATTTGTTAAACTTGGAAAAGTAGCTACTATCAAATTATCTATTTTTTTATTGCTGTAGGACAGCAGACAGGCTAACGGCCCACTTAGAACCTAATTGCAAAAGGAATGAGTTGGTATTAGTTTACTGTTTTTTAGCTTTTTCAAACCTTTTTTTTTTATTTCGTGGAAATCCAATTATCAACACCATACCCGGGGAAGTCGATGTGGTTATTTTAATCTCGCCGCTCTAAACCTACGGCAACCATTGTTTTGCTTGTAGCGACCGGCAGCCGAAACGGTATACCAATTTCGGTCGGCACCCTGTGCCGTATATGGGAGGTCACAAGATCGACTTTTAGTCTTTGGTCTGCAACCCCCACGGCTCGGGCGTCACCTGAACGAAATGTACCAGATGACATTTTCCCCGATCGAGTGACAGCTCAGCAGAGAAACTCCCCTTTATGAGCTTTCTAAGCCTGGCCTATTCCTTTATCAAACTGAAATCAATAGGTTTGCTTGCAAATTTAAAGCTAAACAGAGAGACTAATTTTTTTTTATTAATTTGACAGCAAAAATAAATGCTAACTATAGTCTGTTAAACTCACTGTAGACGACGGAATATATAATAAGTTCAAAAAATAAAATGTACAAATATAATATTCGTATTTTAGTGACCTAGAATTTCGAAGATCCTCTTGGTCACAAAAGTCTACGGACAATTCACAGAAGTCTTTACTTGTAAATCCTCTTTTTGTAAAACAATATCATCTCCATTTTGTTATCATACTTGGGTGTATCACAAATAATTAATTAAATCTCTCTTCAAATAACAAATCCCTTTAGTAAATACTAGTCTAACTTATACACGTTCCTTTGATGATGCACCAAATCATTCTTAACTGCAAGGTTATAAAGCGTATTTTTCTTTGCAGGTTTCGAGCCAGTTACGTATTTTACATCAATGTCAAATTAAACTTTAAGATAGTACATTGAGTGAAAACAAATAAATATCTTTTGACAAATAAGTCTACTGTAAATTCTAGTTGAATTCTGAGATTTTCTTTGTAAAGATAAATTCTAAGAGAATTGCGTATTTCTGAAAATAATTAAATGGTACTCAGTGACTTGGTTTGCTGAGTGTTCGTCTTGTATGTCACGTATTGAATTGAGTCGTCATATTTCTTCATCTTATAAATCCCTTTGCATACAAACTTTATACTTTGGAGCTCTAAGTATGATGAATAGAAGTCTGAGGTTAAATTTGAATCTAAGCAAAGCGCCCAAAATTTATAAAACGGAGACTAATTTCTGAAATTCCAATCCAAAAAAAAATGGAGAAGTGCCTATCGTAGTTGCCGGTAAACTAACAAAATGAAAAATCTATGTTAACTTTTACGGCTACCTTGGTAACCAAAATTGATGGAGGTATCCATTTTTTTTTTCGTTTCGGGGAAAAACCTCTCTTGACGGGTTCTCTCGGCCCGGGGGCACCGAGGGATATGTGGGACTCCGGGAAAGATGTTCGACCATCCGACTACCCACTAAAAAACCCCGCTGTTCTCCTATCGCCTACGCCCAGGCCCACGGATATATGGCCTGCCGATCTCGTGGCCCGGGCCGGCGCCAGCCCGCCCTTTGTCTTAAGGCGGGCCCCTTCTAAATTGTTGGCACCACGGGTCAGGATTTCGGCCCCCGGCGCTCTCCTGGATCAACAGTTGAGGGGGGCCGCAGAACAGCACGCGGCCCTCTCCCTCGCGGCAATAGTGCGGGCGGCGGGTCCTCCCCCGAGGCGCCGCCTGCGGCCGCTTTTTACGGCGGCCGGAGGCCGTTACTGGCCCCCCGGTGCCGCCAGCGTGGCCTGCGTTGGCGGGAGGGGAGTGTGGTGGTCGACTCCCGCTCCCGCTCTGCCGCCTCCTTTGCGGACATGACTGCCTCTTAGAAGGAGGCGACAGCCGTCCATCCAGGATCGCCCCCGACCATGGACAGAACCATGGCCGGGAACGACAGGTCCGCGCCGATTTGGGCGACGAGGGCGCGGCGCTCCTCGCGCCACGCAGGGCACACGGTGACAGTGTGGTCTACCGTGTCCTCCTCGTCGCCCGCACCACAATGGTTGCACCCCGACGTCATCTCCCGCCCTATGCGACACAGGTACCTCCTGAAGCAACCGTGCCCCGAGAGGACCTGCGTCAGGCGGAAGGTCAGGGCGCCGTGGCGCCTTTCCAACCATTCAGCCAGGACGGGCCTCACCGCTTCGAAGGTGGCGAGGCCCGCGCTGGGGTGCGCGACGCGCTCCTTCCACTCCACCATGAGTACTTCGTAGCGCAGCCCCGCCCGCTTTACTTCCACTTCGCGAGGCGCGGGGCGAGAGCCACGCTCGGCCGCATCCGGACGCCACTAATACAATAGCGCCAGGACTCGGGCCTCGAGGTCCCATGATTGATGGAGGTATCCATGGTGTAACTCGGTAGAAAAACTTTTCTACCGAGTTTGACTGTTTACGTTTACGAGTTTGTATGTTTTTTATCTATTGAGTTGGCAAGAAAGTAATTTCGGGATTTTAGTGTAAAATAAAACTAAATTTTTTGTATATAAAAATTATCTTTAACCAGACAAATATCTTCCAATCTGGTCGTTGACCTTTTGTTATCTTTTTTATAACTTCATGATAGCTGAGATGATGATAACTCATAGAATTTCTAAAAGAATACTTATTAATTTCTAAAAGAATTTGAAGTCATTATTACTAAAATTTTTACTATTTAAGAAGTTTTGTAAAATTTTCAAATAAATAATTATTCGATGGTGTACGATCGGGGCTGGGGGCTATCAAACTCCAGTAGTTTTGTACGTTTTGCTAAATATGTGTGAGGCTTCTGTTACGACAACCTGACGGTCGTCGACAAATATAGAAAGGAAATTAAACAATTTTAAATGAAATACAAGTTTATTAATAACTAGCAGCCCGTCCCAGCTTCGCACGGGTATTTAACAAAAAATTAAACCCTTCTAATTTTTTCGGTCTCGGGGAAAAACCTCTCTTGACGGGTTCCCCCGGCCCGGGGGGATCGAGGGATATAAGGGACTCCGGAAAAGATGTTCGACCATCCGACTACCCACTAAAAAACCCCGCTGTTCTCCTATCGCCTACGCCCGGGCCCACGGATATATGGCCTGCCGATCTCGTGGCCCGGGCCGGCGCCGGCCCACGCTTTGTCTTAAAGCGGGCCCCTTCTAAAGTGCTGGTGCCAAGGGGTCAGGGTTTCGTCCCCCCGGCGCTCTCTTGTAACAACTCTAGGAGTTGAGGGGGGCTGCGGAACAGCACGCGGCCTTCTCCCTCGCGGCAATAGTGCGGGCGGCGGATCCTCCCCCGAGGGGCCGCCCACGGCCGCTTTCTACGGCGGCCGGAGATCGTTGCCCGCCCTCCGGCGCCGACGACTCGGCCTACGTTGGCGGGAGGGGAGTGCGCTGGCGGACTCTCGCTCCCGTTCCGCCGCCTATCTTGCAGACACTACTGCCTCGCAAAAGGAGGCGACGGCCGTCCATCCAGGATCGCCCCCGACCATGGACAGAACCAGAGCCGGGAGTGACAGGTCCGCGGCTAATTCCGGACGGGACTCACATCCCCGTCGCGTGCTAGTCAGGCGTGGGTACGACTACCAGACGACACTCCAGAAAAAGCAGAGTCGCCTGACGTCGTAGCCGGCCCAGCAAGACCAACCGACAGTGAGGATGCAATTCCCCGCCCCGGGAACACTCTCTGTGCAGGCGCAGTCGAAATAGGAATGGTTTCGACTACCAAATCAGGTCCCAGGGTAGAACCCGGGACCCCAATCAGTATTCGCAACCATCCCACCGGGGACCACGCCACGAACAGAGAGGGGAGTGAAGCGACGGATGCTCGGGCACCTCGGGTACGCACACCCGTGCACTCCTCGGACAGAGGAGCGCCCCTGAGGGCAAACCCTTCTATTTGCGTCAGGTTACTAAAAAAATAAAATTATAAAGAAAATTTGAATATTATTATTTCTATGAGCTTTTATTTTAATGATTTTTTTGTTATTACTTTTTATTTATTTTTCGTTATTTTTTAATAAGTATTCTAATTTTTGTAAAAACCCCAGTGACGCACGCCTACATTCCATAAGGTGCTGTCTAGCTAGCCGAACAGGGTGAGCGGCTACCACGCAATATTTTTCTAATACTTACATTTTTAAACTCGTGATATCTTTCGAATGGAATATCCGAATTGAATAATTCAAAAAGTTATATAAAGGTATTGAAACAGTTTTGAATATGAAGTAATTTATTTTGATAAGGATTAATACCAAGATCCAAATAAAGAGTCTTTTCAAGGGGCGGCATTTCAATTAAATTTTTAAAATAAAAGAACACTTATTGTGGCATAACTATAATAGTTAGACATATGCTGTCGCGACACTTTTTGTAAATAATGATGTGTTCTGCAAAGTACATTATTTTATTCTATCATCAATAGTTTTCGCAACGCACGCGATTTAAATAATATTATAGGTAATTTTTTTACACTTTGGGTTACATTATTGGAGTTTTAGTAAGGATCCCTAATTTTTTTGAAAATATATTATAGCCTATGTCACCCGGGGATAGTGTAGCTTCCCAAAAATGAAAGAATTTTTTAAATCGGGTCAGTAGTTTTGGAGCTTATTCAAAGCAAACAAACAAACAAACAAACAATCAAATCTTTCCTCTTTATAATAGTAGTATAGATGTAAAGTACTGATGATTCACAAATTAGAGTTCGGTTTACAATTATAACCGGGGCGTGGGTACAAGCACTAAGAGGTTTATATTGGGCGTTAAATCCTAAGGGTGTGGGGTGACTTAGCTTAGGCCTCGTCCTGCGCGTGGAGGGTCATCAACGTCCTTTCCTTTCACGGGGCCTGACGTGCCCTGCCGTTGGAAGTGGTCTGCAGCTCAAGCCCGTACTGAGGGTGGCCGCCTCGAGACCGCTGCGAAGGATGGCAGCTACGGGTTGTTGTTCTGAAGGACCCGTTCTGGGGCGTCTGCTCTCAGCCCGTACGGTGGACCCTCTCCTCTGAGGGTTATATACGACGCGGCATAATTTAAATAATTTCTCGAATGAACAACATGATTACTTAATTAAGTGACTGGTTTAAACATTATTACAAATAAATTAACCACAATCGCGGACCACCATAGTGGCTGAGTAGCTGGTGTCAGAATCTTGGCGTCCATCGCGGCTTTGCCTTTTTATACTGGCCGTCAGGACACCGCCCACTTTTTCGAAGATTCTAGATTTGGGTTCTAATGGGTGTGGCACGGAAAAGTATTGAGTAGCGCCTGAACTTTGACTCGCTACTCGTTTAGACAATGACAGAGCTATAGGCCAGAGGGGTAAAGAATTATTCGTGACGTAAGCCCCGACGACACTTGGTTCCTGTCCTTCGTTCATTTGTAGTATTTTCGATGACCGCTACCCGATTGAATGATTTGCGTTCATTCATCTTTTTATTTTTCAATGGACGCTATTCAACTGAACGATTTCTCGAAGATTCTTCCCGGCCGTCGTTTAATTCATAACTACCTACCTTTAAGGTGCGCGATCGAAATTATTATCTGGTTGGTTTACATTAAAATACCCTCAAGATTAAATATTATATATTGTTGAGATTAATTAGAAATTTTTATTAAGTATTTAGGGATTAAATATTATATAAAGAAGATTAATTATTCTACACTTGTTACAACGTAACACTTCGCATTGTCGTGAGGGAACACGATTCCTTTGCGATTTGCCAATTCTGGTCTCTTTGATGAATCTTCTATCCGTGCAGGGGCAGAGAAAGAATACTAACCTTGCGGCCTGTCGCAAAAGCCGACAAAACAACCCACCATAGCTACGTGGTAGGGCCTCAAGCCCGTCTGGATGGCGACCACCTTTGGTCTAAAGTATGCCGCCAAAATAACCTTGTGTTGTGTTCCTGCACAAACAAATTTTTCGCAAAATTCGTTTTCATTCATCGACATAATTTACATCTAAGACGATACAACCGGCCCAGCGCTCCTTTAACTTCTCGATACCATGTTTATAGAACGCTTGAACTTTGCTCGCAAAATAGGCCTCAGTTTTGACAATAACTTCCTCGTTGGTGCTAAATATTTTTCACTGGAGCATTCTTTTCAGGTCTACGAACAGTCAGTAGTCGCTGGAGGCCAAATCTGGCGAATACGGGGGGTGAGCTCGCAAAATAGGCCTCAGTTTTGACAATAACTTCCTCGTTGGTGCTAAATATTTTTCACTGGAGCATTCTTTTCAGGTCTACGAACAGTCAGTAGTCGCTGGAGGCCAAATCTGGCGAATACGGGGGGTGAGGCAGCAATTCGAAGTGCATTGGATGCAATTTGACCTTCGCAACCATTGATTTGTGACATGGTGCATTGTCTTGATGGAACAGTGTGGGTTTTTATTTGCCATGTGGGGCCGTTTATTATTTATTTATTCGCTCAATTGGTCCAATAACGCTATACAGTTTTCAGGATTGATCCTTTTTCCTTTCTCAAGATAGCCGATAAACGAAATACCATGCGCATCCCAAAATACTGATGCCATAACTTTGCCAGCCGATTGTTGTGTCCTTGGTCGCTTTGGAATGGTTCCACCTGTCTCAACCTACTCAGCTGACAAGCGCTTGACTCTGTAGTGTAATAGTGTATCCATCAATGGTTACATACCGACGCCAAAAATCCGTTTTGTTATTGTTGAAAAACTTCAGACAGGCCTCCGATACGTCGTCGGTTTGTTGTTGTTTTTGATCCGGTGTTAACAAAAGCGTCTTAACAAACGTGTTAACAAAAGCGTGTTAACAAAATACCAAAATTGTCGTGTAAAATAGTAAGCACGCTGCCATATGATAACTTTGAAACGTCAGCCATCTCCCTGACTTTCATTTTGCGGTCGATGAAAACAATTCTGGGGAATTTTTTAACGTTTTCTTCGTTACTAGCCGTATTTGGACGATCACTGCGTTGAGCGTGCTTGACATCGCTACGACCACGTTTTAATTAATTATACCATTCGTAAACGGTTGATTTCCCTAAAACAGAGTCCGAATAAAGCTTATCAAGCCATTCTTTTGCGTCTTTCGCATTTTTCCGATTAAAAAAGAATGCTTGATCAACACACGAAATTCTTTCTTGTCCATCTTTTGACAAAGACACCATAGTTGCTTGACACAAACAACAATAACTTGAGAACACGTCGTCCAATTGTCATGAAATTTGGAAACAAATCTTATAAAGGATGACGCTAGCGAATGCCATAATAGATTTTACATAGGTGGCGCTATCTATATGTCAGTCCGGGAACTTTTTGATCAATGTAGTATATATGTATAGTACTGGGTGAGCCTAATTACTATAGTACTGGGAAAATTGTCAAGATATTTTTATCTATTACTTTATTATTATTAACTTTAGAGATAAGTTGAGCATTCTAATAGGGGTTAATTAAACATACTTTTAGGATATTAGTCTCTAATAATAGAATAAAGCCTTTGAATAAATTTTATCAAACACTAGCTGACCCGGCAAACGTTGTTCTGCCATATAAAAAATAAAATGTCAAAAAATTAAAAAAAAAAATTTTGGGGGTGGGTCACCCTTATCATTTAGGGGGATGAAAAATAGATGTTGGCCGATTCTCATAGATACCGGATAATCACAAAAAATTTCATCAAAATCGGTCAAGCCGTTTCGGAGGAGTATGGCAACGAAAACTGTGACACGAGAATTTTATATATTAGATTTATTTCACTTAACATTTTAAACATATACACAATTAAATTCCATTAGAGGTACTTCAAATATCAAATTAACAAATATTATAGTAGGGATATTTTCATATAAACAGTTCGACATGAAGGCTTTATTAATCCACCCTTGGTAAAAAAAATTAGTTCACAAACATATTGACATTATTAATCTTGAGTAAGCTTTTACATACTGCCAATAATCTTACGCATCAATAATGATTTTAAGTTTATAATTTAATTCTGCTTCAGATTGCTTGAATAACTAATGCGTAGTATTTACAATATTATTGTATTTTTTTAGTTAATGTCTCTTAGCTTCTTCTTCTTTCTCCATAGAACTCTTGAGGGTCTTGATTTCGTCTGTAAGAATAATTTTATGTTCATGATGACAGTCTTTGAACATTAACATAAATTCTTTTTTTTCTTGCAAGGGTTTATCCCAGTTTTTTTTTTTTTTTTTTATTGCGTAGTACAGCAGACAGGCGGACAGCCCGCTTAGAATTTAGCAGTTACTGTCGCCTATAGGTGTTAGCAACACTAGTGGCATCGCGAACACGCTGCTATCCCATAAGGGTACAGGAACTTGGGTCACTAATGCCGGAACACAACACAAGGTTATTATGGCGGCATACTTAAGACCAAAGGTGGTCGCCATCCAGACGGGCTTGAGGCCCTACCACGTAGCTAAGATGGGTTGTTTTGTCGCCTTTTACGACAGGCCAACCCCGGCCACAGAGGTTAGTATTCTTTCTCCGCCCCTGCACGGATAAGCACCAGTTGCATCAGAACCATCATTTGAGAACCTGAGATATGTTATTAGGTAGTATTACAGAGCAAAACTCCTATTCATCTTTTCTGTCAATACTGTTTCAAGCAAAGAGGTACGACGGGCTTGGAGTCCTACCACGTAGCTAGGGTTTTTTGTCGCCTTTTACGACAGGCCGCACCGACCACAGGGTTCATATTCCCCTGCACGGAGCAAATACGATACCCTAAGTAATTGATACGGTGGCCCTATTCCTATTTGTGACTGAAGTCTTAGAACCAACCTGTCCATCAATTATATATAAAATGGTAAAAAAAATTTTTTTGAAAAAACTTTACTTGTGGTAAATCAATAAAATCCAGTTTCAATTATTTAAAACAGCTATAATAATAATTATATCTCAATACTTTTAAAAGTATTATGTAAAGAATAGAAAATAAACTATAAAGTTCAATGTTGATAATGTCTAAGACTATTCATCATACTTCACATTCTGGTATTAATTTTTAAAACATTTCAAGTATGATGGAATAAAGAAAACGTATCATTGTTACATGACATACCTAACCCAGCGACCCGTCTATCCTTGTAATCAGGATCGTCCCAATCTCTTCTCTTCGAACTGCCAAATATGACATAAATTACGTTTGTTCCGATTATTAGCGCCGATGTTAGGAGGAATACCACTCGCCATCGGCTGATGTCAGACTGAAAATGGAAAATTAACCGTTTTTTATTATTTATTATTCTATGTTTAACTAATTTCATAGTTCTCATTCAAAGCCAAACAATTTAGAAGTTTTCAGTTACAGTAACAGAGTAAATCTTATATCTTTAAACGAGCAATTCTTGTATATTATGTATATATAATTGGAATCTCGGAATTGGCTCCAACAATTTTCATGAAATTTAGTATACGGGGGGTTTCGGGGGCGATAAATCGATCTAGTTAGGAATAATTTTTTTATCAACTTAAACAAAAAAATACCGAGCAAAGCTCGGTCATCCGGATATTTATACATTACTCGTAATGAAAGCATAGCAAGGATTAGGGAGATATACGATGTAATCTTAATATGTCTCTTATATGTTACTATGTATAATGAAACTAGAGAGATACTTACAGGATCGTTTTTAAGTATAAGACTAGTAGTGACTGGCGTAAGTACAGCACCCACGCTCCCAGCAAAGTTAGTTAGAGAGAGCATCACCCCTGCGAAATGCGGAGACAAATCCAAGTGGTTCACCTGCAAAGTAAACATTTATTAATGAAAGTGTATGTGCAATGAAATGCCGGGGTCGGCTTGTTGTCGTAAAAGTTGACAAAACAACACCCTAGCTACATCTGGATGGCGATCACGTTTGGCCTTAAGTATGCCGTCACAACAACTTTGTGTTGTGTTCTAGCATTAGTGACCCAAGTTCCTGTACCCTTATGGATCAGCAGCATATTCGCGATGCCACTGGCGTTGCAAATACCCATAGGCGATAGTAACTGTAATTATAAGTGGGCCGTGAGACTGGGTCACTAATGCCTGAACACAACACAAGATTATTATGGCAGCATACTTATTGACCACGTGTGGTTGTCATTCAGATGGGCTTGGAGCCCTACGACGACGATGACCGAGCTCTGCCGCAGGGGTTAATATTGTTATTCCGCCCCTGCGCGGAAAAGAAAATATTTTTCTTTTCGTATAGAGAAATATGACTAATTCCTTTAAAACACGTTTGTTTAAAATATATATATAAATATAGAAAAAGATATTACCATAAATCCAGCGGTCATGAAACCACTCAAATATAAGACCGCTACTAACGTGATGATAGCGAGGTTAGAGTGGTCTGGACCAAGGAATGCTAAGACTATCAATCCAATTCCTGCCCCAAACATAGCTGAAAAGAAAATAAAATTAAATAAAATGAAAATTTTAATGCATATCCTGTAATAATTTCAAATTTGTGTAATGAGCTATAAATTCCATTATAGAGTATTATATTAAATAAATATTTAATACCCGTATTCTGTAACACATAATATTACGGTTTAGCAACAATTGTAACGAATTTCGTCTTACCTATAGAATTAAATATTTTCCTGCAAGCAGTTGCAGACAGAAGTCCTCTATTGTAAATTTTTTCACAGATAGTTGCTGAAGATACGCTACCTAGCCACATTCCAACAAACGGAAGGGAAGAGATTATCGCACTCTACAAATCACAAAATGATTAACAGTTTATTGATTGTTATTAAAACGACAGTTTCTTATTCTACGCTAAAAACTATATCACAGTGATTTCTTCAAATATTACAGTAATATGCTATTTATTTACTGACATTCCGATTAGGACTAGTTCATAGAAGCGCTCTATATATTATAGCGACTTAGGTAGCTACTAAATTCATTGTCATCAAATTCTTTTAAATTTAGAGATTTTTTTCAAAAAATAATTAAGTTAACATCCTCTCTAAAAGTATACATGTCGCATGCTTAATCATAAACTGACCTAACTCAAAAAACCTGTTTTTTGGGAAATCGCAAAAAACGTTTTGTCATTTACTACTTATCCCATATATTGACTTATAACTAAATAGCGGTAACTCAGTGTGGGAAAGAGATATCGAAATAAATCTTAGTTTGGCCGATAGAGGGCGTCGATACAATGCTGCCCGTTATATTATCTCACTTTAGACCTAAATTGTAATCGGTCAGTTTATGATTAAGCATGCGATGTGTCTATGACCACACGGACGGTGTGTTCGTGTGGTCATAGACACAACTAGGCCTACGAGAAACCTCTAGATGAGTATTTTATTCCTACAGAGAGGAATATTAAACATTAAGAAATAATCTGTCTGTTCTTGAAATTATAGCATTATATTTTTATGCTACAGATTAGAGAGTCATATGATTGAAGCTTCCGTTCAAATGAAAGATTAGGAAAGAACACAAAATAGCAAGCAAAGTTTTTTTATGTGAAAATACTTAACACTACCAATAAACACAGCTAGGATACAAATACCAAAGTGTTTATAGACAAAAATGTATTTATAATATTTAAATTTTAAAAATAAATTAACATTTATACAATTATGTATATAGACACTGATACGTACATTTTTTAGTGAAATCAACATAGCTTTCTCCAAATAAGTGGGCAGATCCACGAAAAACAAAGTAAAAGACACCGTTGATCCGATATGGGCTGACACTATGGCCCACAGCGGCATCGTGGTTAATATTTCTTTCCAAGGTATTGAACAATTTACCTAAAACCAATAAAACAAAGATAAAGTAATATTTCGTTCGCTCGTTCTCTTAAGCGAACAATATCATCGTCACGTTTATTTAATGTGGACTAACGAGTAACACACAAGTGATCCTGTGTGCATTAAGAAGTATGATTGCCAAGACCCCGAGCTCTGTTTCTGAACTTGTTCTACGTCTTCTTACCACTTCACTTTTCGATATCATTTAAGGTATTTATTTATGCTAGTATTTATCCTTAAGATAAATACTAGTATAGTCAGTTTCATAGCGTGCTAAGCAATTTGAATTTGTGGCCCCAAATTCTCATCTAAAAATCAAACGAATTCAAGACGTATTGCTATCATCATTATTGAGATGCGTTGCTCGGAGACTATTTTCTCAAGAACTTGAACGTAGTTGATGATCAGACTGGAAGCTTACCCTAAATTTATTCAATTTTTAGGTATTACTATTCGTTTAACACAATAATTTTAAAACATTCCATTTAGAATTTTAGAGGAGTAGATAGTTTTAAGCTCACAAAGAAATAAAAATAAACCTTTCATGGTTGTATAATTGAGAAAAATAAAAATCAATATTTTTTGTGACGTTCTATACAATGAAACAAAAAAAATTCGAGCTATAATTTTTGTGAATTATTCCTCGAAGTGACGATATAGATCTGTCTGATGAATTCCCATGCAAATCTTACCTCGCCACCAGCTTTGCTATTTAGTCCCATCTCAATATAAAACCTTTCATCTTCTGTCATCAAAAAATGCTCTGAAGGACAGCTGGCTGCGAACCAGTACCACATGGCAGCGGTCGCAAACATCAGTGCCGATATACTGTAGAAGATTAGCTTCCAGCCAAGAACAGTTTCTGATAGTATACCTGATACAGGCATTGCTATGATTGTGCCTATTGTAGAACCTGAAATGTGTTTATTTTATATAAGAATAGGCCTCAACCCATCTAGTACGTTATAATAAATGGTGTACAGATCATTTTTTTAATGACCACTAAATTTGTTTTCTAATTATGATGTTTACTTATCATCCGGGCTTACATCGTACTTGTGGAACCGGATTTTAACCATACATATTCCAAGTATTTTCTTACGCTTTATTGTATGAAGAAAACGATTACTGAGTTGAACTATTAGGTGAAGCGTCTGTTTGCAGCTATAATACTTCTACAACCAAGCTCAAGATAGAACACTGGCAAGCCTTGGCTGCCTATGTGGACTTTAATAGGCTGTAACGATGATGATAACGATGATGATAACGATGATGATGATGATGATGATTTTCACTACGTACCACTATAAACGATGCCAGTAAGTGCAGTCCTTTCATTAGTTGGCAGCCATCTTCCCAGTAAGGTGTGACTGGCAGGAAATAGGCAGGACTGTGTTAGTCCCATCACAATACGACACACACACACCATCACCCAGCCACCCTGCAGGTATTATTTATTATTAAAATAGTACTTGATTTAACCATATGAGGGACAGTGACCAATACTGTGATAATTGCAATAATATTGGATTACATGAGGTCATAAAAACGAAGACGCGGGGGTTCGAAGACACTATGACACGAGACAACACTTACGCACCATATACTTGTTTATTATTTGATTTAATATTTTTATTTAACTATTTAGGCATATTTAACGAAGTAGTACCTAATAGCTTAATTTTTTTCTTGCTGAGGACAGCAGGCAACAGACTGAATAGTAAGCAGTTATCGTCGCCTATGTATGTTGGCGAAGTTTGCACAAACGCCGCTGTCCACATAGGGGTACTGGAACCTGGCTCGCTAACGCTGGAATACAACACAAGGTTATTATGACGGCATACTTATCGACCAGGAGTGAATGCCATCCAAACTAGCTTGGGGCGTAGCCCACTAGGCGCTTTTTACGACAGCCTGATTCTGGCCGCAGGGGTGTTACTCCAGGCTGTATTCTTATTCCGCCCCTGCACAGAGAATTAGTATCATACTTGAATAAGAATATATAAATCGCGGGTTTGAATGCCACTATAGCAGGGGCGGAGAAAGAATACTAACTTCTGCGGCTGGGGTCGGCCTGTCGTAAAAGGCGACAAAACAACCCACTCTAGCTACGTGGTAGGACCTCAAGCCCGCCTGGATGGCGACCACCTTTGCTCTTAAGTATGCCGCCAAAATAACCTTGTGTTGTGTTCCGGCATTAGTGACCCAAGTTTATGTACCCTTATTGGACAGCAGCTTGTTCGCGATGACACTGGAGTTGTAAACACCCATAGACAACGGTAACTCAACAATAAAAAAAATGCACCGTTTAAACAGTCTTTCCCATTGTGAATTATATTACATATCTGCCATGTCTCATAGACGAAGGAAAATATCCTGAGGAAATCTGCATACCGACATCTGGTGATATACTGCTAATCCACGTTAAACAAGCGTGGCCTACTCACTAGTGGAACGATATGAACTGTTATAAGGGAGCTGGGTTTATCCTTTGCGCTGACAGACGAAAGCTAAGATTATCATCGCTCAGATTGTTTAAGTTCATCCATTTAGAATGGTGGGTAGACTCCACGATTTTTCATCATCATCATCTAGAGAAGAAGCATCTTAGAATTTGAGTAGCCAATAATACCCACTGTGTAGACAATTATGATGTCTGAGTATAGGAATTACATTTATGACTAACTAATGACTTGTATGAGTGATTGGTAATGACTGATTTTTCGGCTAACGCTTGCGAAGTCACTAGATCTATTCCCGTCCCGCTACTGGGTCATGTATAATATGTATTTATTTACAAAAGAAAAGCACAGCAATAGTGCTATGATACTTAGTTGAGAACTGGATGGTCCTATGAGAATTGTTTTAATGTATTTATTATTTATTTGTATATTTAGGAGTATTACTTACATAGTGAGCAAGAGTTGGCAACAGTGCTGAAAGAATGGCGTTAGTAAGTAAAGCAACCAATAGAATTGGTTTTCCTCCGTACTTTTTAGCGAGGACACCAGCTGGAATCTGCATCGCCATGTAGCCCCAGAAAAATGAAGACAGTATTATACCTTGGGTCTTTTTATCCCATTCGTAAATCTGAAAATCATCAAATATAGCTTTAGAGCTTTTTAAGAACTTTAGTTGAATTTTCTTACATGGAACTTGATTTACTTTTATGATAGTTAATACAATTTAAATAATCATATATACCTATAATATAATATGATATTGTAAATGTATAATTACAATAAATCGACTAATTTTCAACCTCATTTAATTTTTCCATTATTGTGGTTTTTATTTGGATCCCACGGTTATCGTATTCAACTTTTCTTACAATAACATTAATGATTATCAAGTAATTTACTTTTAAAATAGTGGTAAAAATGAAAAGTAGTGGAAAATTTACTGTAAATTACTTGTAAATAGATAGATAGATATAAAACTCTTTATTGTACTAAAAAACTGGTATAACAAATATATAAAACTAGATAGCATAACCAAGACCACCAAGACCCGTCTCGTAAGAGCGCTTGTATTCCCGATTTTCCTGTACGGGGCCGAGACATGGACGGTGAAGGAAAGGGAGCGGCAGCGTATTGACGCCTTGGAATTGTGGTGTTGGAGGAGACTGCTTAATGTCTCCTGGACACAGCACCGCACCAATGTCTCCATTTTGAAGGAGCTTAACATCGGCGAGAGACTGTCATCGGTGGTGCAATCCCGAATACTCCAGTTCTTTGGACATGTGACGCGACGCGGGGGGGACTCCGTGGAGCGGCTGGTTGTGCAGGGCCGGGTAAATGGCAGCAGATCGCAAGGGCGTTCGCCGTTGCGATGGACGGACCAAATTAAGTCTATGACACACACATCCCTAAACGACTGCGCAAGACAGGCTTCAGCTAGGGACAAATGGCGCGCGGTGGTGAAGCGCTGCCGGGCGTCTTGCGTGACCACGACTGCTCTGTCAAGAGTATTCGACTGAGAAGAAGATAGCATAAATGGCGGTTTTATTGCTAAAGAGTAATCTCTTTCAGACAACCCCAGCTTAGACTATGTGTTCTTAAATTAGATTAATACATGCATAAATTACATACACACACATACATATATACATTCATACACACATGCCAAGTTATATATATTATTATGTTTACAAAAATATAAATATTATACATGATGTGACTTGTGTATTCATGAATCATCATCATATGTCATGGACAGATAATGTTTCTTTAGCAAGTTCTTGAAAATATATTGAGATTTAGCTTGCCTAATATTTAGAGGAAGGAAATTCCCACAGCAGATTGCACCGTAAATGAGTGGTTGTAAAAAGAGGTCTCGTGCCCGGGCACTTTGATTGTAAGTTTTGTAGTAGGACGCAATTGACGCAAGCTCGAGAGGTTAAGGACGTTAAAACGATTCTTAAGATATATAGGCATATTATACTGTGTATGTAATATTATTAGAAAACAATACAATGCTGTGACAACATTACACTGTTCATAATGTCAACTTCGTCTATATTTATATATGAGACAGATTTATCTCAATTGATAAATGTTACGTAATCAAAAAATGTTTCGTCAAAAATTTCCACAGTAATTTTCCCCAATCGCTTCTTAAATGTTAATTTGAATCAATTCAGTACATGCTATTGCGGATAAATTGCAGGAGTGTCGGCTCCGTTGGTACGGCCACGTTTTACGGCAACGGTATGCTTACGTGCATGGGAAACAAATGTCTGGCCATGCCGCTTCCACCGGGCTTCGGCAGGATATGCGTGCCAATGGGCTCATTACCAGGGATGCTGAAGACCGTGCGAAGTGGAGTAGAAAAAGTCGGAAAACGGACCCCGGGCACCGAAACGGAAGTTTAGGTTGCAACCGGGATACTACGCTTAGATGATGATGATTTCAGTATATATTATACTCAAAAATTTGTGTATATATATCGTTTAGAGTTATTTTTTCCTTTCTGGGAAACCGAAAAACCAGTACCACGCTAGACTCCGGTCAGAAGCTGACGTGGTTATGTCAACTTCACCGTTCTAACCCTACAGCGACCGCTTTCGTCCTGATGACTGAGATGTGATAGCCAGCGGCTGCCGCAGCGGCATTTCGACTAAACCCCCAATCGCTACCCTAAGTCTTACGGCCCGTTCACGACCTTACCGCTATGAGCGGCAGCTAAGCGCGGGGCGGCGAGCGGTAATATCAAAAGTATAAAAATGTTTGAGGCACGCCACGAGAGGCGTCGTGGCGTTTCAGGCAAGGTCGTCAACGGGCCCTTATGCGGGGGGGCAGGATCGACTTTTGGTCATCGCTCTGTGACGTCTGTGGCTTGTACGTCATCTAAGAGGAGTGTTCCGGATGACATTTTTTCCGATCGAGTAATATGATAAGTTGGAGGAGCACTAATCCGCACCACTGCCTTCTCTGGGTGGACCCGCCAGGCCTCCTAGCTAGTAACTCTCAATTATGTGAGGGTCATCGATAGACTCTACGGAGAGCGGGGAAAAATTATTATACTTATTGGATTTTCACAGTGTACTGAGTGCAGATTGCTGTTACCTTAGGTGTCTATACCTAGTCAGGTCATAAATTCTGTCACATGTTTAATGTAAAATAATTGTAACAAGTTTATTCATTATGTAACCATTCATATACCAAAATGAACTTAACAAAACATAGATTCCTATGACATTAAAGTTTATTCAAAATGACCTCCGTGATTTTGAATACAAGCTTTCAATCTGTGCGGCCAGTCGTCTATCGCAGCACGAACGAGGTCCATGTCAATATCGGCGGCTGCATTAATCAAGGATGTCTTGAGTGACTCCAAATTAGGATGAGGCTTTGAGCACGCCTTTTCCTCCAAGTGTTGCCATATCTTGTAATCTAACGGATTCAAATCTGGACTGGAGGAGGGCCAGTCTTCGTGCCGGATGAAGTCGATTTCACGCGCCGCCAGCCAGTCTTGTGTGCTCTTCGCTCTATGAGCTGGCGCCGAATCTTGTTGGAATACCCAGTGCCTGTTATTGAACATGGTATGAGAAACAGGTTCCACAAGGTTCGTCAGGACTGTATTTTGATACACAACAGCATTCGTTTTTACACCTTTCTCACAAAAATGTACCTCTGTTAAGCCCCAATAAGAAACTCCCAACCATACCATGAGCAAGGATGGAAAATGACCTCGTTGGACACGCAGAATACGGTTGCTCGCTTCTTCACTACTGTGTGCGTACACCTTATCATTTTGTTTGTTGTAGCTCTCTTCTACGGTAAACATTTTTTCATCCGAAAAAAGAATTTCCCGATATTTTTTTCCCGCGTACCGCTTCAACAAAGCGCGGCATCTCTTCAGTCTCAGGTCCATTAGACGAGCATTCAAACGATGTCCTGCTTTTCTTCGATATGCCCGAAGCCCTAAGTCTTCATTTAACACCCTTTTCACCGTGGTTCTGCTTAACCCCATCTGAAGGGCCAACAGTTTCTGCTTACGTTTGGGATTTCTTTGAATTCGTGCCTTCACAGCTTTTATCACTGCTGGAGTCCTAACAGACCGAGGGCGACCACTTCTTGACCTGTCATCTACACTAGAGTCTTCATTGTATCGTTTGATGGTACGATAAACGAATCTTTTGGTAATATTCAAATTTTTCAGTATGTTAAAAATTTGAATTGGCGCGTAACCGCAACGATGCAACGCAATAACTGCAACACGGTCTTCTTTAAGCGTCCACTCCATATTTAAAAATGAGTAAAATTCTAAAAGTTATACATTTTTATTTTCATGAACAATTCGAAATTCTAATTCAATAAACTTTTTTGTGGCCAGCATTCTAAAAGAAAAGTTTTTACTGTGTGACAATACTTATGACCTGACTAGGTATATAATTTGTCTTTATTTACAAAACTAGCTGTGCCCGCGACTCCGTCCGCGTGGAATAGTGACTTTGGGCAGCATTTTTTGGATATATCTTATGCTTTATTTTGGATTACAAACCCTACAAATCCTAAAATATAAATAAATGAAATATACAAACTGCGTTCGAACCTAGATAGTCCAGTCTAAGCTGAACCCTATTTTATATGATTAATGATATAAATATGAGGTCAACTTAAATTGGATAATAATTTCCAATACTTATCATTTTTAACAAAATCTATTTTTTTCTTCTAAAATAAAAATAGCCTAAATTACTCCTTGTTACATCAGCTATCTGCCAGTGAAAGTCTCGTCGAAATCGGTCCAGCCGTTTCAGAGATTTGCCGGAACAAACAGACAGACAGACAAATTTTGATTTGGTATATGTACCGTGTATACATCCATATACACTTATTAAAAAGCGGTTATTTTAATATTACAAACAGACCCTCCAATTTTATTTATTTGTATAGATGTATAGATTGTATAGATAAATATAAACAAAAAAATTTTAAAAATTTGTTTAATATCCATAACGCAAGCGTTATACTGCTTATTTTGTAACTAGAGTGTCACAAGTGTATTTATTTATTTATCTACAAGAATGGTAACATATTTAAAAAAATATTCAGTATGATTTTGACACTATGTATGTTATTCAGTATGATAAACTGGACTTGGTTAATTGTTAGTAATTTAAGATGTACCAATAAAAGTTACCTCAACGTTGGAATCGTTGCGACGCGCGACATCAGTCATAGCCAGAATGGCGACGCCGAGGCTACTCCGAGCGATGAAAAGTGAGATCATGCAGAAACACATGCATACCATCTGCACATGACGGACACCGAAGCCAAAATCTGTAAATATTTTTTTTTTTATAGAATTTAGGATTATAAAATTAGATTTTTATATTGAAAAGAAACAAAATTATGACAGTTAAAGCCATGTAACGTAATTAAAAATAATAACTAGAACAATTCACAAAGCGACATCTAGTTCCGAAGTAAGCACTTAAGTATACTACTGCTATATTATTTATATACTCTTATTTTCGTTAGTAAATTTATACATATTATCCAGACTTGGTGCGAGAATCGAATTCATGATCACCGTATGTATTCCGGTGTGCGATACCGTTACGTCAAGGAGCTCATCAAGATTTTATATTCAAGTACCTTTAGTACATACGTCAGTTTATTTACAGTCAAAGTTAAATGTGGTTTAGTTTTAAAGGTCACAGGGTCGTTGTTAAAAATAAATTTAAATAAATGTAACATTATCTGTTTTCTTGTGATGATTATTTAGGTACAAAAGGGTCACGCACAGATAAAGGTCCTAACAATGCGCTCTAGTTTCACCCTATGTCTTCATTCAACAGTATACTATGAGATCCCAAGTGAAATTTTATATAAATAAAGTTTGTATGATGATGAATATGATGTCAAATAATTTCAGTTCTAATTAATAACTACGGTATACTGAAACAAAATTTCTAGTACATTCTATTTATGACAAACTAGTTCACTAAAATGTCCTCATTTTATTTTAATAAACTTTCAAACTCCAGCAACTCTTAACGAGCTCGATTAATTAAAAGCGAAAAACTTGTCTCGTTTCCTACGTTGACGGGAAATCCAAGTTAAGTCATCATTCAAAATATACGAGTTGAAAATCAAATAACTTTGAAATGACCTTGGATATAATCGGAGCTTTAAACCGAGCCCAAATTATTAAACTACCCAAACCAATTAAGAACTTAGATTGAAAGAAAATACAATGAATTTAATACGATTAAATTTGGTAGATCCCTTATAATTAGTCGTGGAATAGTCAGGCCACGTCCCTATCTCAGGCCGGAGATGATTTAAGGGGCATCCCTTGGGATTAATTTACAGGACCCATGGGGAACGTCACATTATGGCTTCAATTGTAAAACTAAATTGCGTTATCTGCCTCTTTGTTCACAAGAATAACTGGGATTGTCTAATAATTTCAAACGACGTCTCATATACTTTTCTCCATTTAACCAAACGGTACAGTGACTTTATTACCTTTTAAGCCTTTATCTTCGGTTCAGTATGTAGCAGATATTTTATGTCAGTGCACTTTTCGAACATTCTCTTCGTGTGCCGCACCGACTTAATAAAAACAACAACGCTCGAATTTACTCAATATGTAACAGTCTGTATAATATTTTACTTTTCTTCTTTTGAACTGTTAATAGATTTTACTTGTAATAATTATATTCATGGAAAATTTTAATTGTACTTGCACGACTATTGCTATTGAACAATTTCTTTCGTGTTATTATAATTAAGTTAAAATAATTTATGGCAAGACTAAGTTAACAAACTTATTCCTGCAGGGGCGGTAAAAGAATACTAACAACCCAAGCTACGTGGTAGCGCCTTAAACCCGCATAGATAGCAACCACTTGTGGTCTTAAGTATGTCGTCATAATAACCTTGTATTGGGTTCCAGCATAAGTGAACCAGGTTCTAGCTTCCCTTAACTGAAGTTCTGGAGTGCCCTCGAAATTTTGAACCCGAGATGTGCAAAATCTCATCACATTCCTACAGGCGTGATGGTTTGGGACGGGGGTCAGGGAGACCCGATGGAATCAATGAACCCGGCTATCCGCTGGCCACCCGCCAGTTAGTAACCCGAACCCAGCGTATCCGGTCTGGGAAGCTGTCGCGCCAACCGGTGCAAAGTCTTTGGGAAGTATCACCGTGCCGCAGCGGAGACCAGACGTGAACCCGGCGATATTATCCGGGAGGAACAGGGGCCTACTGATCTGCCGTGTATTACTGCCTTTAATTTTGCTCTTGCGCATGGTTTCACTCAGGTGGTTGAAGGGTTCATCCGCATACTGGATAGAGTGGACTATGCGCCATCTTTGTTGGACTTTGGCTGACCACACACCCGGACGATTATTGGGTTTCGATCGGGGCTCTATTAGGAACCTCTGATCATTACTTGATATATTCCGTGACGTGCCCTCCTATTTCCGAACGGGCTTTCCCCACCGCGAAGCGGAGGGTGTGGCGCTATCGGTCAGCAAATTGGTATGTATTTTCTTCTTGCGAAGCTTCCATCTTATAGGATACCTGGGAGTCTTGAACCTGGCTATGCAGCTGTCTCTCTGGGCGAAGTATTAAGGTCGTTGTTGACGATTGCTGCTCCATTGTGAAGCTTATCAATGCTGGTGTGCCCCAGGGTTGTGTGCTGTCACCGTCGTTATGTATTCTGCATATCAGTGACATGTTATCCATAAATGGCATTCATTACTATGCAGATGATAGCACCGGCAATGCACTGTACAATGGTGGTGTAAACCTTTCTCCTGCGGTCTTGGAAGAAAGTCGGGTCAGACTTGTGTCTGAAGTAGAGAACTCTATCGAGAGATTCTCTGAATGGGGACGACAAAACCTTGTCCAGTTCAACTCCTCGAAGACACAAGTCTGCGTAATTTCTGCCAAGAAATCCCCGTTCGCACCTGCGCCACAATTCCAAGAAACCCCTCTTTTCATCTCTAGCAGTATTGGGATTCTTGGTGTCGACATCACTAATGATATACAGTTTAGGGGACAATTGGAGAGCAAAGCTAAGCTTGCCTCCAAAAAGCTGTGTGTGCTAAACCGGTCGAAGCAATATTTCAGTCCAAAGCAACGGCTTGTGCTATACAAAGTTAAGGTCAGACCGCACATGGAGTACTGCTCACATTTATGGGCTGGAGCACCCGTCTGTCAGCTCAATCCCCGAGACTCCATCCAATGACGCGCAGCTCGTGTTGTCGGCGATCCCATACTCACAGACGGTCTAGACACGCTTAGACCTCGGAGAGACTTTGCGTCTCTTTGCGTATTCTACCGTCTGTACAACAGGGAGTGTTCTGAAGAGCTATTTAGAATGGTGCCCTTGTCGTCTTTCTACCACCGCACTGCCCGCCATTGGCTGGGTGTTCATCCCCATTTCTTGAAGCTTCTTTTTTCTTGTACGAAACGGTATTCAAGAACGTTAAAGTTCAGAATCTGGAATGAGCCTCCAGCTGAGGTTTTCTCAGCGTGGTACGAAATGGGGTTTTTCAAAAAAGGCGTTATAAAATTTATTCCTGGTCGGCAGTGCGTTGGTAATGCCTCTGTTGTTGCAAACGTCCATAGGCTACGGTGACCACCTGCCAGGGTGGACCGTTTGCCTGTCTGCTGAACTCTAACTATAAAAAAACAACGCTCTTTTTAATCCAGGACCATGGGTCAAAACGTGGACTAATTAAATTAAGTGTTAGGTAAGCTTATCACACTTTTATCAGGTAATTTTTTTGGTAAGTATAGTAAAATGTTATTCTTTTTCTTCTTCCTGCCCTTCCCCAAACTGTGTGGGGGTGGCACAACATATCCTGTCGTTCCACTCTCCTCTGTTTGCCGTCATATCAACATTCATCTTTTACCCAATCCATCCATCTTTTTTTTGGTCTACCCCTCCTATTGTATCCATCCACTCTCATTTCTAGCATCCTCCTTGTTACATGACACTCCTCTCTTCGCATTGTATGGCCATACCAGGCTACCTATTACTTTTCAGCTTCTCAATCACTGACGCTACTTTCAAACTTCCCCTAATATACTTATTTTTAATTTTATCCATTTTTGTTATTCCGGTCATCCAACTCAACATGTAACTCCTACTACATACTACTACATGTACGCAACCTGTACATCCCCCTTGTTATTAAAAATGGACACTAGCGTACTATATCACCATTCATCGGGGATCGCCTCGTGTTGCAACAGCTTATTGAAGAACAAAGTTAGCCACGTCCATCCGTCTGCTTTCAAAATCTTCTATACTTCCACAGGTATTTCATCCAGTCCTACAAACTTGCCATTTTGCATGCTATCTACAGCCAGTTTAACCTCACCCGTACTCACTTCTTTTACAACGCCCATGTTAACGGATGCCTTCTCTAACATTCCACTCCAGACATTCTCTTCATTCATCAGCTCGCACAAATAATTTTTCGATCTGCTGTTTATTTCTTCATTGTCTGTTAAGACCCTTCCACTATCATCTTTTATATTTTTCATATAGGTTACATCCAAAGACAAAGATAAAGACAAAGAAATACTTTATTTGAAGAAATATCCCTTGCATTCTTTTCTCTATCATTCGCTGTTCGGTATCGGAAATGGAATTTCGATAACACAAATGCACGACCACTTACCTCTGTCTTCATGCTGCTGGGGCTCTTCGATTATGGCTGTAGGAGGCACTGGCACGAACTCCTTTCGATTGCGCTAGTTAATTTCTTGAAATATTAGAATAGAACAACGGAATCGACGCGACGCGTCCGCAACGTATATTTTGAATGAACGAATCGAGAGATGGCAGCGTTGTCGTAGAATAGGGGTGGCAATGCATTTGCTTAGATACGATTAACTCGATACTAGGAAATATTCGCGGTAAATTGATTGTGCTAAATACGTAACATTCACCATTCTTTAAAGATGTTTCTGACCACCAGAGCTTCCCAAAAACTCATACAGCTTGGTTTGTTCCCTGACCTTGGAGACAGCAACAGCTCTTAACGCTCTTTTCTTATATTTTAAATATTATTTCCTCTTACTTTCCTTTATCATAAACATTCTTTTCATTCACACTTTTCCATTCTTTAAAAACATTTTTCTTTTCTTTCAGAGTCATCTGTATTTCTTTATTCCACCACCAAGATTCTTTCTCAATTTTACAATAATAATAAAATTTTATTATTATAAAATATAATTATTTGGATAGTTTCATCAAACAATAAATATTTCCACTCGATGGCTCAAAAATACCACAATTTATCTTATCTTAAACGTCAGCAAATACATGTTTTCCAAGTAAATGTTTAGGTTTATTTTTACCCCTCTTAAGAGAATATAATAAAAATATTCTTGAAGAGTCCATTTTAACCTCCTTTATATTTTATTGTAGTATTTGTTCTGAACCCTGCTGAGTAAAATATATTTATTTAGGTATGTTTCAATTGCTGTAGTACCATCAAGCAAAGGTTATGTAGTTCTTAATGTTAAAAATAATGTTATGAAAGAAAATTCAAAAGTAGTTACACTATTTGGAATATTATGAAACCTAAGTTTTGATATTCGGACGGCTGGTTTAAAAAAACTCTGTGTTCTAATTGGGCTGTTAGAAAAAACCGTCAATTCTGTTTTGTAATAAATGCGTGATAGTTAAGTAGTTTGGATCGAGGCAAGGTCCTGCATTCGATTTCCTATCATGACTATTATGAAACAAAATATTGTAAGTAAAATATATTGAATTTCAAATAGTATATCGGGTTGATAAATAAATATTTTTACAAAAAAATTGTGCAAATTTAATTTTTATTTCAAACCTTTTGGACTCTTCACCAATGCACAGAAGCATTTTAAATCGCATATCATTTATAAATATTAGATATCTGTATCACGCATTTTCATCTTAAATTTTCATTTTGGAGCATCTCCTTCGCGCTTCATGTTAGTCGGGGAGCAAGTAGAGGTCACGGGTTCGAATCCCGTCCAGCGTCTGGGTGTTTATGCATCACATGTATTTATAGTATTTACAAAAAAAGCATACATGTTGTATCACTTGGCTGGTATCAATTTTTTTGTGGTTTCAGGAAACAACCCTTTCTTAACGGGTTCCCCCGGCGCGGGGGGACCAACGGAAATGTGGGACTCTGGGAAAAATATTCGGCCATCCGACTATACACTGAAAACCCTGCTGTTTTCCTGTCACCTATGCCCGGGACCACGGATATGTGGTCTGCCGATCTCGTGGCCCGGGCCGGCACCGGCCTACCCTTTGTATCGAGGCGGGCCTCATCTATAGTTAAGGCGCCAGGGGGTCAGGGTTTCGCCCCACCCCCCCCGGCGCTCTCCTATATCGACTCGAGGAGTTGATGGGGGCCATGGAACAGCACGCGGCCCTCACCTTTGCAGCAATAAGGCGGGCGGTGGATCCTTCTGGTGGGACTGCCCGCGGCCGCATCCTACAACAGCCGGAGGTCATTAGATGCCCTTCGGAGGTGATAACATGCCTGCGTTGGTGGGAGGGGAGTGTCATGGTCAACTCCCGCTCCCGCTGCGCCGCCAACTTTGCGGACATAACTGCTTCGCAAAAGGAGGCGATGGCCGTCCATCCAGGATCACCCCCGACCATGGTCAGAACCAGAGCGAGGAGTGACAGGTCCGGGCCTATTTAGGCGACGAGGGCGCGGTACTCCTCGTGCCATGCAAGGCACACGGCGACAGTGTGGGTCACCGTGTCTTTTTCGTCGAAACCATGATGAGGCGGGACCTTGGCGGGAGGCGAGTTCTCAGCCCTCGTGAGGAACAGTGCGCTGACGAAAACTTCAATTTGATTCTTGATGACGGGGGACACCTTCTATTAGAAGATGTGGAGACTCCACAATGTCGAAGGTACGGTTTTCACAAAAAGCCGTGCGACGTGTCCTCCGATCCTTCCGATAGGGCTCTTCTTGCGAAGCTTTCATCTTACGGGATACCTGGGAGTCTTTGCAACTGGTTATCCAGCTTTCTCGCTGGGCGCACTATTAAGGTCGTTGTTGACGGTTGCTGATCCATTGTGAAGCTTATCAATGCTGGTGAGCCCCAGGGTTGTGTGCTGTCGCCATCGCTATTTCTTCTGCGTATCAATGACTTGTTAATAGATAACAAGCGTTCGTTGCATTCATTGCTATGCAGATGATAGCATCGGCGATGCACGGTACATTGGTCGTGTAAACCTCTCTCCTGCAGTCTTGAAAGAAAGTCGGGTCAGACTTGTGTCTGAAAAAGAGAACTCTCTAGAGAGAATCTCTGAATGGGGACGACAAAACCCTGTCCAGTTTAATCCCTCGAAGACATAAGTTTGCGTATTCTCTGCCAAGAAAACCCCGTTTGCACCTGCGTCACAGTTCCAAGGAACTCCTCTTTCTATCGCAAGCAGTATTGGGATCCTTGGTGTCGACATCATGAATGATGTGCAGTTTAGGAAGCAATTGGAGGTTAAAGCTAAGTTTGCCTCCAAAAAGCTAGGTGTGCTAAACCGGTCCAAGCAGTATTTCAGTTCAAGGCAACGGTTTGTGCTATACAAAGCACAGGTCAGACCGCACATGGAGAACTGCTCACATTTATGGGCTGGAGCACCCGCCTGTCAGCTCAATTCCCTAGACTCGATCCAACGTGTGCTGAAGAAATATTTAGAATGGTGCCCTCTTAGTCTTTCTACCACCGCACTACCCGCTATTGGCTGGGTGTTCATCCCCATTTCTTGGAGCCTCCTCTTTCTTGTACGCAATGGTTCTCATGTTGCGTCCTCTTAGAATCTGGAATGAGCTTCCTGCTGAGGTTTTCTCAGCGCGGTACGATATGGGGTTATTTAAAAAGGCGTTATAAAAGTTCTTCGAGGCCGGCAGTGCGTTGATAATGCCTCAGATGTTGCAAACGTCCATAGGCGACGGTGACCACCTGCCAGGGTGGGCCGTTAGCCTGTTTGCTGAACTCTAGCTATAAAAAAACTAGCAAAAAATGTTCGCCATTTACTAATGTTGAATCTATGTTAATACAGTGGATGATCGGACGTAGAAGGCGTATGAAAAGTGATGAGCACCGATTTTGATATCTCACCCGAACTATACAGCTCACTTGGACTACAAGAAATTACTTTAAAATTCAATTTACTCACGTTTTGTAGAAACACTATCCCGGCCGAAATCCTTTGCATGAAATTTTGCTGTCTTAGTTTCCTCAACCATTTTGATGTATTGTATCAGCTATTTTTCAGTGCTTGCCATTCCTGCCTTCAGAGCAATGGAAAACTTTCTTTATAATTAACTCTATTTATTATGTCATCTCAGTAGCAAATTGATCCAATCAATTGTAGTCCAAAAACTCGTGTATTAAGAACTAATTTTGTTTAAAAATGCAAGACATGATTGTAATCATTACTACTTACTAAGTGACAACATAAGATAATTTATGTAAATAAAGTTATGTATAATTGTAATCTAGTTTTGTCTGAAATATACTTGTTTGTTTTATCTAATTGTTCTGGGCCCGGACTCACTTGTAACAAAACTAAATAAATAAATATATGTCCCTACAGTACTATCAATTATTAAATACAAGATTATTAAAAAATTAGGATTAAAGAACTTTATTTTTAAAAAGTTTATAACGCACTTAAAATGAGATTAAAAACAAAATATGCTATATAAAATCTGACATGTCTTTACAACTTAATAATTTTAGTTATCTAGTATTAAATAGTGCTAGTATTAAGTGTTGTTAATTACAAATATTTTTAGTTTTTTTTTTAATATGTTAATATTATTCAGTTCCGTAGTGTGTTCGTGGAGAGCTTAGCTAAAGTTTTTTCTTTTTCTTAATTATATATTTTGTTTGTCTGTTGGTAAATTTAAGATGAGATTGTATTTTATTATTTTATTAACTATATTTCTTTATTTCACAAATTTTTTAAATTTTTTTATAAAAACATTACCATAATAGTATTACTTTTATACAAAAATCAATAATAAAATATCCTAAAAAATATAAAAAAACGTCTTCCAACAGCAGCGGGTCCTTGCAGTTCCAAACTACCGGTGGTCAGGCTACAGAGTAAGGAACCTCCTCACAATTCGTGCCGTATCCAAGAGAGCTGCCTTCTGTATTCGACCCTTCAGCCAGGGACCAAGCGAGAGCCTTGCAAGGTGTCGATCAAGACTCTTCGCTATCAGACCATTCACTGACACTACTATCGGAACTATGATTGTACTATCCAATTTCCACATAGCAGTAATCTCGTGTGCGAGATCAATATATTTCAATTGTTTTTCTTTTTCAGCACCAACGAGATTACCATCATGTGGAACCGCGATATCTACAATCATAGCACGTCTCGCAGATCGGTCCACTATCACGATGTCGGGTTTATTAGCAACAATACACCTGTCCGTGATAATCGACCGATCCCAGTAGAGCAAATATGAACCATTATCGAGAACTGGCTCAGGCCTATATTGGTAATAGGATACCTCCAAGGTTACAAGATTATATTTCAAAGCTAGTTGTTGGTGGATAATCCTGGCTACTAGGTTGTGCCTGTGCAAGTATTCGCTGTTAGCAAGACGAGAACAACAGGAAGTAACATGTCTGATGGATTCACCAGGGAGGTGACACGCTCGACAAATATCAAGCGTACCGTCCTTCAGAATGTACTTCCTGTAGTTGTTCGTCTTGTTGTTATTTTATTTATTATTATGCGTGTACATCACTACTGTTTTATTTATTAATATATGCATAATTGCGATATATTATTATAATAGTATAATTGCTTTGTAGGCGTTATATAATCGAAGTGTCATAATAGTAAATAAACAACAAATATAGTTCTCCAACTTTTGTCAATATATATATGCCAAATCTTATACGAAAGAAGAAACGTCTGTAGTGTGTTTTAAAAATGTGGCGTTATGGTCGTCACAATTGTTTTTTTTTATTGCTGTAGGACACCAGACAGACTGACGGCCCGCTTAGAATTTAGCAGTTACCGTCGCCTATAGGTGTTTGCACCGCCGCGCCAGTGGAATCGCAAACACGCTGCTGTCCCATAAGGGTACAAGAACTTGGGTCACTAATGCCGGAACACAACACAAGGTTATGATGGCGGCATACTTAAGACCAAAGGTGGTCGCTATCCAGACGGGCTTGAGGCTCTACCACGTAGCTAGGGTGGGTTGTTTTATCGGCTTTTACGACAGGCCGACCCCGGCCGCAGGTTAGTATTCTTTCTCCGCCCATGCACGGATAATACTGTTACGGTTATAGGGTTGACTTCACGATGGTGACTCTTGTTTTCTTCGAAATAAAACTTCACAAGTACTTGATAGGCATGCTCAATGGGCAACCTAAAAAGGTCCCAGAGACGTCTGTACTGTATGTTGTATTGTTGTATGTATGTGTAAAGCTGTTGTTGTGTCAGAAGACGCAAACAGCGACTCCGGGCAGAAAAGGCATTCCAATCCCGTGGGAGCGGGGTCGTTCAGCCGCCGGGATGGGCCGCCGTCGCCTCCTTTTGCGAGTTAGTTATGTCCGCAAACGAGGTGGGGGAGTAGGGGCGAGCGTTGGCAAGAAAGCACTCCCCTCCCACCAACGCAGGCCAAGTCACCGGCGCCGAAGAGCGTCCAACGGCCTCCACCCGGCGTAGAAAATGGCCCCTCGGGGGAGAACCCGCCGTCTGCACCATTGCTGCGAGGGTGAGTATGTACATTTTTTTCTAAATAAATACGTTAAATTAAATTAATTTCAAAATAATTAAGAAGTCGTCTTCGTCATACGAAAGAAGTGAATAGCAACCACCCTTGGTCTACATATAAGCATGCATTCATAATAACCTTGTGATGTGTTCTGGTATTAATAACCCAGTTTCCTGTACCCCATAGCGACATAGCACAGCAGCGAGCTCGCAGTGCTCCTAGTGTTGCAAACATCTATAGGCGACGGTAACTGCTTACTATTAAGTGGGCCGTCAGCCTATTTGATGTTCCTTACAATAAAAAAAAAACATGCTGGACAGTGTTTGGGGACTGCCGATAGAGGTGAAAACTAATTAACTTATGAATTTTATCGTCGAGCTATTAGATTATTATTTTCGGTTCATAAAGAAATGTTTATGATCAAGGTTTAAAGTTTAAATTGGTCATTAACACTTCTTTACAAAATGAAGTTTTCACTTCAAAAATACTCCACTGTATTTCATTGTAATAAAGTCGCGATTCAAATAAGATATGTATAAGTAATGCAATGCAATCATTTAAAAGTTACATTATGAAATAAACCTTAAGTCATTATTGATAAGCTGGGTATTACTGGAGAACAACTCCGTCTTACGTCTTACAAATTCTTACGAACAGGACGCGTACCTGACGCGAGTTTGAAATTTTTACCCATCACAAAAAAAGTGCACAACGCCGTTTAAGAAGTTTTCACTTAAAAAAAATCTCTATAGTCGATCTCTATTTCTATTTTCTTTTACCATCAGCACATCGCAAAATTAGTAACAAACGAACACGTAAACTCCATATCACTTAGAAGGCTAGCTACAAATATACAAACCAATTTATAAATAGAGTGCTTGAACTAGTATTATTTCAGCCAAACAATTAAATTAAGTAAATGTATATTTAAAGATAACAATTAGCGAAATTGTATTTATATTGAAGTTAGTCTGCGCGTCTTGTCATGGAACAGTAAATGACGTCGTTGATTCCTCGCATCACGTGGAAAATAAAGAGCTGACAGATCAACACAGTTCCGTAACGTGCCGGCATTTGGTCTTAGAGATATTTACCATGTATGTTTTCACCATCCGTGTAATGGAGCCCGGTAGCACAGTAGCTCATAACTCAGAGTTAGCTAGTGGTATTACACAAGGGTGGTTGCCATCTAGACAGGCTTGGGGCTCTACCACGTAGCTAGGATTGTTTTGTCACTTTTTACAATAGGCTGACCCTTGCCGCAAAAGTTAGTATTCTTACTCTACCCCTGAACGGGGATAAATAATTGGATCATTCTAGAGATCCCGGGTTCAAATCCCAGGTTGGCATGCACCGCTGGGGCCGTTTTTCTGGCCTAGTACGTATATTATAGCGTAATAGTCATGTACCAATAGTAAAGGAAAACATCATTAGAAAACCTGTACACCAAGATCAACTGGTATGTTTAACTCGCATATGCCCCTTGAACAAGCATGATACATATATTGTCCGTTCTCTTTACCCAGTAGTGGGGTGCTATGGGTTGTTATTAAGGATGCCTATTCTTAAAAACTGGTAGTTTAGTTATAAAGCATGCTATATGACCATCCAGTTTGTCTAATGGTTGATTAATGGTTTTTGATAGCACTTTGACTAAGTAAGCTGAGATTGTTTGAATGCTGTATAAATTGTTTAATGGTGGTCGTTCAGAAATAAAAATTATGTTCCTCGTAAATTTTGACACAAACACTTTTGTATTTTTATTATATTAATTATACGATTTTACAAATATTAGACTTTTCCACTTCCCATCCAGCATTCAACTTTTCCTTTCTGGGTAAGGAGATTATATCGTAGATAGAATAGAATAGAAAACTCTTTATTATTCACCAAATAAAAATAAAAAACTGCTTAAAATCTAAATTTACAAAAAAAGGAACAATCGGCGGTCTTATCGCTAATAAGCGAGATACTTCAATTAAAAACCAATGCAAACTCATCTATTTCAGCTTTTCTCTTTTCGATCAAGAAAAGAATGAGAAGATAAATAGAGCCAACGTTTTAATGTCTCGTTACGGTAGTGTGTAAATCTGCCTTCAGGATGTTGCACTAGCGGCAGCCTGTTGTTTGCAAGTCTACAGTCTGCAAAATATCAGACATATTTGAAGAAAACCTGATCATTGAACTGATTTCACCTATAGTAAAACAAATATTATTTCTCGTGCAATGTCATTTATATTATTTACAGTAATTCATCAATGTCAAAATAAACGTATTTACGATTGTCTTAAATATTATTGGAATTCAGTAATTTTTGTTTCAGTTTCGTTTTGTCTTTGAGAACTGCTCTTTCATCTATGATTTTAATAATAACAATATTATGACATCCGGCTACGAGACTCAATCTTTCCGCTTGAGGGAACAAACAGGCAGATTGGTGGGTTACCACATTGAGTGTGAAACCAGGTCTGAAACGTCTTGTCCATGTCTAACGTATAGTGCGACTAAGAATAATTATATTTCTGTATTAATAATATATTTATTATTATTGTTAACAGTCAAGGCAAAAAATTAATCATTTAATCGGTACCACTTCGAATGTGTACAGATACCGTTAATTTCGGTATAGAGACTTCTCGCGATGTTTCCCTCCATCGTCGGTAAGAGAAAACTATGTTTTAATACGCATGTTTACCAAGTCAAAATACCAAAGCTTGAAAGTCATGGTGGGATCCAAACTTATGACATCTAAGTTGGTCTACGAGTGTGACTGGCATTTGTCTAACTAGCACCATAATACTTACTGTTCACCGTCCCGTAAAAGACATTCTAAATAAAAAATATATATTATTTGCGAATATTTTTATTCATACTAATATAATTTACAATAAGTGCATTATTTACTTCAATTTATTACGTCAATACTATAAAGGTGATTTATTAAACATGAGCTCTATTCTACTTAAGTTATTGAATTCCTAAATCTAGCCTTAAACTAAAGTCAGTCGTAATACTTAGCCTATATGTACAAGAATGATCTGTGCAGGGGCGGAGAAAAAATACTGACCTCTACGGCTGGGGTCGGCCTGTCGAAAAAGGCGATAAAACAACTCAATCCAGCGACGCAGTAGGTCCCCAAACCGTCTGGATGGCGACCACCTTTGATTTAAGTATGTCGCCATAGTAACTTTGTGTTGTGTTCCGGTATTAGTGACCCAAATTTCTGTACCCTTGTGGGACAGCAGCGTGTTCGCGATGCCACTGGCTTTGCAAACACCCATAGGCGACGGTAACTGCTAAATTTATAGTGGGACGTTAGCCTATCTGCTGTCCTACAGCAATAAATAAAACAAAATCGGAATTTATAAGAAATTGTGACCCACGCTAATTTCATTACAATGTAAAGGAATTTTTATTCCTCATCAGAAGGTAACATGTTCTGTTGTGAATCTTCTATAAGCCCCACATATACTTTTATTTAAAAGTTTTTAAGTTATATTATATATAATAAGTTTTTCTAAGTCTTATTAATAAAATTTAAAATGGTCATTTTTTAAATCTTTAATAAATTGTATCCTAATACTACAAATTGCGAAAGTGAGTTTGTTTGTTTGTTACGCTTTCACGCCTAAACCGCTGAACCAATTTTAATGAATTTAGTTATCATCATAGATTTGACCTTCGAGACGGACATGGGCTACTTTATTTTTAATTCATACGGCAGAATAACGTTTGCCGGGTCAACTAGTAGTTAATTTGTGAAATCGTAGTGGATTTTTGAACGCCCTGTAACCCTAACACAGTGTTCTGCGACTTGAAGATCTTTACTATTATAATTAGACTAGATTATACTCCTACGTATGGAGAGAAGTATCGTCTATAAAGATGTCTTCACGTAGTTTTCGTCTTCGACCATGATTTGTGGTCTGGCTATTTCTACAGGTTTCTCTGGTCTCTTACCTCCACCTAAAAGGATTAAAAAAATATTAAGGCTATTTATATTAATATAAATATTCAAGAATGGAGCTTGATATGAAAGTAGCAAAATTTGCGTAACAGTATACGGTAGGTATACGTTTTTAACAATCTATACCAAAACCATGGAAAATTAGGGCTAAAAATTTTACGCCCTTCTCAAAAGAGCCCAGTAAAAGTTATTTAAACTGACTATGTTTGCTAACACAACCAAACTTTTTTTAATACTTTTATCATTCTGTTTTTCATATTCTTGAATCTGTGACATTTCTTGTCTCTCATTTATTGTGTTGTACAAATTATAAATATTATTACTTATTGCGTCTTTTGAGCTACTACGAATGCAAACAAATTACTCAGATTCTGTCCTTCAAGCCGGACCAATATTAATATAATGATTTACCTCCAAGCAACAACTTTTGTAGAGTTGAGAAAGGTGCATCAATGCATATGCATAAGAAGAAAGCGGCCAGTGTAGTCAGCGTTAAATCAGCCATGAAGTGATAAATCTGAAAATGAAATAAAATATTTAATATACTAATTTGATAGTTGGCAAGTATTTTAAAAATTAAAAAGGAAACTTACTCTGTCCCCATCTCTGAAGTACAAAGTTTTCATTAGGCTCCCATTCGCAATCATTATTATTGGGAAGTGAATCAGGTACATGGCATACGAGAGACGAGCAGGTAGTTTCCACATTCTAAGAGACAAGAACCAGTTGATTGGACCTGGTGACGGAAAATAAAGACATGATAAAGCAAGAATATGTTGTATATGTTTTTGTATCTTGGAGACTGATATATCTTTGTAGTAACACCGTTGGGATTTGAAAATTCGGTGAAACAAAAAAACCACACCAAAAAGAGAGAAACATATTCATAAATAGGATTCAACTTGCGAGATAATGCGCTAGGATACAAGTATATAGTGTTTCCTATAATCGTCGTTTCCTCTTTGTTTGGGATTTTGTACACTTTTATACACTAATATATGAAATGTAAATAACAAGTAGGAATCAAATCCGCTATCACTAGATGGTACTTGTGGCAAAATTAGCTCACGCTAACATTTCCCCATGACGTTTTGTAACTCCATAGGAGAATTAAACGCAGTTCGTCGTGGGTCAGTGTCATTGGTCGTGTGCTCGTAGTTATAGTTTCAGAGATCGTTGTTTTCGTTGTAATCGTTGTAATCATTATCTGATGGTCGGTTTAATAATATCCAACGATTTTAGTGGTTGCATTCAAACTAATGGGTTTGTTTAAGATTCTTTGTAATTCGTATAAATCTGTTGTTGTATCCATGTGACATTTATATATTTGATTATTTACATAATTCCTGACTACTTTAATAAAATAGCACAAATAATACTTTCAATAAGTAATTTATTTCACTGTTAATACTGAACCGCCTCACTGGCCCCACCTTTCAAACCATCTTAAAACATTTATTTTTCTGTAGTTTCACTTCTGCCGTATGTGAAGTGCAATTCACAAACATTTTTTGATTTTTTTTTAAATTTAATATTGAAACAAGATTTAGATTTTTTCAGTTTATGTTTTTTAGGTAAAAAAGTCGACTTACCACCATATCCGTGCACACAGGCAAAGATCATCCAGCCTAAAGCACAAGCCCAGATGGCTCTCATGTAAGAGTTTAAGAAATTGTCGAAGATCTGGGCATCGTGATCCACTTGCATCACCGGGTACATGGAGAAGATGCAGAATGACATCAGAATGAATGACAGAGTCCATAGAATGGCTACATTTACCTGCAAAGAATAAAATTGGATTAAATTAAACTGCCAGTGGAAAGAAAAAAATTCACTTTAAAATGTACTTGGATATTATCATGAATTTTTTCTTGCTTTTTACAATGTTCTTAAAATATCTCTTAAGGATTAAATAATTGATATTTTTGTCATATATAAAACTCTATTCCCAATATAAAGTGAATACTTGTAGATGTTTTTAATGTTTTTAATAGAGTATTTGTTCTCGCGGCTAATAGTACACACTATTTTCTTTAACGTGAAGTTTAAATTGAGTTTTCAGTTTCATTTGCCTTAAAACCTTTGTTCAGAATTACGTTAGTAATAAAAATTACTGACGCAACAATTCATAAATGTTTAAAAAATACTCAGATCAAACAGACACGATAAATTCAATTTTGAAATCGTATCGTATTAGATAACAAACCAATTAGAGTGTACCTTTGAAATCCTGATCTTCTTGTTTCGGCATAAATGTAGAATATAACCATAGACCATTCCTATGCAGAATGGAGCAGCTCGCGTCAATGTGTTCATATAGTAGGTCATAACGTAATCGTTAAATTCGTTTATACGCCTGCAACAATATATATTAGGCTAATTTCTTATTCTATAGGTATTCTTTGTATGAGGCACATGCTTAATGGATAGGAAAATTTGATTTACGTAAGCAATTAAAATATTGATTTTGAAGTCATCATATGCAGAATTTAAATGATAAAATTATAACAAACTTTTACGTGTCTAACATAGATTTATTATTCTATGAAAAATCTAACAATGTACGATAAATTTTTGTTGAGTACTGTATCAAATAATAATAGATCCTAAATTACATTTTTTTCTTGCCAATTGTCGTTTTTGTTAACAATTTTTTTTATTTATTTTATTACAACTACGTCTCAAACTTCAACTAGGAAATCTAGGGCTTACTTCCCCGATTTTTGCACATACTAGCATAATTATTATACTAAACTCCATGTTGAGTCTGGATCCAGTTTGGAACAAAAATGCTTTTTTGTTTGTTTATTTTTTTATCAGAATGTTTGTTTGATTGTGAACTTATTTATACATAAGATGGTTATCAAATTACCAGAAATAAATCTAGGTAAACTTAAAGTATGATTTTTTTTAGCTTTTTTTCGTTTTTGCATTAATAAAAATATAGATCTTGAATGCGTGCAAAATAATTACAAAATACTTACGAAGGATTTCCTAATCCAGCAGAGAAGTTATACATGAAACTATAGGTTGTACTGCCAATAAGCGCTGCAATCACAAAACAAGATAGAGCGCCCCAAGCGAAGATTTGATTTCCGAACAAAAATACCATGACCAACGGGCTAACTAAGTGCAGTTGAATGTCCACGGAGAGATACCATGTCTGAGCAAGGCACTGAAACAAAAATATATAAAATTTTCAAAAATCTTTAAACGTAAAATAATTTAATGAAAGGTGTTATAGAACTATCGATGTAAACGAATTTAACTTTAAGATTAACATTTTGTAATATAATTATATATACATAGAAACATTTCTCCTGTTTTCAATAGCGCCTCCACCGGGCCCTGGCAGGAGAGGTAGACCCAAAAAGCGCTGGCTTGACTATGTAATATGCGTGCTAATGAATTCACTACCAAGGGTGCCGAAGATCGTGCAAAATGGAGAAGAAAAAATTGGAATACGGATCTCAGGTACCGAAGCGGAAGTTTCAGTTGCAACCGAGATTTAATAATGATGTCATACAAACATCTTCCATGTTTTTTTTAAATAGAGATCGAAACAAAAAATACTACTTTATGATATATGGAGCGTTTCACGTCAAGTGGACAACAAAAAAAATGAGGTCGTGAATATTGCTTATACTCTGGTCAGTTACACTTCTAGTAGACGTGGATGTGTACACACAATTTTTTTTCTTATGATGCTTTATTGCTGAGTTATGAGCTTTTATAAATTTACTAAGAATGAAGTCATGAATTTTTGGATGCTTATTATTTGTATCAACTAATTTGTAAAAAAAATAAAAGTGTTGTTTCTTATAGTTAAAAAGTTGAAGTTTTAATTTTTTTGTCGAATTCTAAATTTGAATTTTTTTACGTATGGTAAACCGGAAGTGAAAATTTCAAATCGATTTTTGAGTAACTTCGACACTTTTTTATTAAATATTTTAACCTTGAATTAAAGCCTTAAATGTACTAATTCTTCACAAAAAAAAATTAAAACGTGATCGCCAATAGTTTAAGACTTAGAACATATAGAGTACATACACATAGCTATGAGCACCTTCTAAGCAATCGGATTAACGTGCTAACATGCTAAAATACTACGCTATGCAAAAATATAAAAATCAACGATTTCTTTAATTCTTCACAAAAAAAATTAAAACATGATCGCCAATAGTTTAAGACGAGCGGTTTTATTAATTGAGATTGAATTTTGTAATATTAATTAAAATAGAGAGATTTATTTTTTAATTTTTACAATTCTAGTATTTGCACAACACTAATTCTCCTTACACATAAGTCCACGTTGGTTGGAAGAAAATCACGCATTTGTTTTGATAAAGGAAAGCAAGAGGAAATAATATATGGAATGTAAAAAGAAAGCAAAATGAGCTGTTGCTATCTCCAAGACCAAGGAACAAGCCAAGCTGTATGAGTTTTTGGGAAGCCCTGGGGTTGAGAAACATCTTGATAGAATGGTGAATGATAGAACAAAGAATGCAAGGGATGTAACCCATATGAAGTGCATAAACGATGTTTGTGGAAGGGTCTTAACAGATGATGCAGAAATAAAGAGCAGATGTTAAAATTATTTCTGTTTATTGGTTGATGAATGAAGAAAATGTCTGGGGTGGTATGTTAGAGAACACGTGGATAGAAGTGGCTGCCTTTGTTCTTCAATAAGCTGTTGCAAGACGAAGCGATCCCCGATGAATGGTGCAATAATGCGCTAGTGTCAATTTTTAAGAACAAAGGTGATGTAAAGGTTTGTGACAATTATAGATAATTAAAGCTCATGTCGCACAGCATTAAGATTTGGGAGTAAGTAATTGCAAGGCGACTACGAGATGAGACCGAAATAGGTGGGACCAATTTGGTTTAATGCCCGGTCGGGAGACAATGGATGGATGACAATGGACTCGCGCATGCCAACTGTGCGAGAAATACAGAAGTGCACATAAGAACCTGCATATGGTATTTGTTGACATCGAAAAGGCATATGACCGAGTTCCTTGAAAGGTTTTATTGGCCATGAAAGAGAAAGGAGTGCCTGGTGAAGTACTTGCATCTTATTCGTGTTATGTACGATAAGGCAAGTACTGGTCTGGTCTCTTGCTGGCGTCACAGATAAGTTCAGTGCTGTGGTAGGTTTACACCAAGGATCAGCTCTTAGCCCTTTTATGTTTCTCCTGGTGGTAGATGCAGTAACATCAGGAATACAGAAATACCTTGGTGTATGTTGTTTGCCGATGACATTGTGCTGGTTGGAGAATATGCTCACGAGGTCCTGAGTAGATTGACTAGATGGCAGGAAAGATTAGAGGGTGTTGGGTTAAAAATAAGTAGAACCAAAACTGCACATCTATTTTGCGATATTGGAGGAATATCCGACTTCACTCCGATTACCTTAGGAGACGTGGCCTGCCAACTTGCTCCAATTTTTGGTATCTTGGATTATTAATCCAGAACGACGGAGGCTGATACGTGAAAAACAGAGTGAATGCAGGATGGATGAAATGTCGACAGGTCTCGGGAACAATTTGTAATCCAAGAGTACCACTTAAACTCAAAGATAAAATTGATAAATCCGTAATAAGGCCTGCCATATTGTATGGATCGGAATGCTGGACCATAAAGGGGGTGGACGAAAGGGTGTTACATGCTGCGAGATGAGAATGCTAAGATGGATGTGTGGAGTTATGAAAATGGATAAAATTAGAAATGAGTATATTAGAGAGGGTGTGGAAGTAGCGTCAGTTATTGTAATACTTAAAAGTAATAGACTACCGTAGTTTGGTCATATAATGCCGATCCCATTTAATGCGAGATAAGAGCAGGAGGAAGATGAAATTTTAAAATACTATCTGACCCGGCAAACGTTGTTCTTACGTATAAATCGAAATTGGTTCAGCGGTTCAGGAGTAATCCTGAAAACGTAATAGGTTGACAGTTACTTTCATATTTATAATATCAGTATGGATTACTTACGATTTCAATCGAATTAACGTAATTCTGAACAAAGAGTAGGCTCGACCACCAATAAGTTCTGCAGTTCTCAGCAGCTAAAGCCACATTCTGCCAGAATGGTCCATCGGAGACGTGGTTAAACACTGAAGCTTGAAGAAGTATTACTGTTCCGAGAAGAGGCCACATGCGGAAGAGACGATTCAAGTAGTAGAGATGAATGGTCCGGATAAAACGAGCTGTAAAAATACATTAACACGCTAAAGTCATGGAACAGGTTTTTGAGTGAGGTTCAGATCGAAAAATAACCAAGAAAGATGTACATTAAGCCTGGAATAGGAAAAAGGAATTGTATAGTAGGAATTGTAAATGTGAGAAAGAAAGAACTAGTAATAAAAAAGTAACACGGAGGTAGGAAATACGTCCATTTTGCATTTTGTAAAAAATTCTATATAATTAACCTCCATATCTCTTACAGCTTTAATTTATGTAACGTCACAGGCATAGCTTGTAGGTTGTAATCATTCAATCACATTTTTATTTAAATATGTTCATAATATTGGTGATGGCGATACCAAAACGTTTAAACGAGTAGATTAATATTATTATATAGTATTTGTTACGAGTAGATGTACAACCCTACGGCGACGATTCAATTGTTCAGAAAAAAGAATGTGTTTTGCATGTCAAAAAAAGTTTATATAAACGTGGACTTGAAGCTAAAAAAATATGAATAAATGAAAAGGGAAAAGATTATTATTTTTAGAATTATTGAAAAGAAATGCTGAAGAAGAGAAAACAACAAAAACAGAAAATCATTTGTAAGAAATGGCAGTATAAAAACCAAAAAATTAACAAATAAATTTTTGCAAGAGCTTTCAATATTTTATGGCTTAGTAATCCGTTGATACCCAGATTCAGTAGAAGAAATGAAACGTGAAATATTGGTGGGGTATTATCATAAAATTTCAAATGTTTCAAATGAAACCGCGACACTTATATTGTCCGATAGATCCTGAATTTTGGTGTAAATGGCGGAAAAGTGAAGCTGAAGGTACTTTAGACACCTTTCAACATCAACCAGCTCTAGATGATGATGCTCAAGCAATATTGAAGCCGGTTTATGAGGGCTTAACTGAGGACAACTTATTAGAAAGATGTCTTGGCAGTAACACTCAAAATAACAATGAAAGCTTCAGTACTTGTTTATGGCGTCTTGCACCGAAGCATTTATTTTCTGGTAAAAAAATCATCGACATCGCTACATGTTGTGCTGCTTGCGCATTCAATGAAGGCTTTCAATATTTATTGAAAATAATTTTACTTCCTGCGATATACTCTTAATAATTAATCATTTTTAATTTTTTGATTTCAGATAAATGGAAGAATCAAATCGATTAACATTAGCAAGGTCAACTTTTTTCAAAGGGACGACTTCAGCGCCATTTTTAAAATAATATATGTATATTTTTTTAATTTCTATTTTTGTAAAATTTATAAGTAATAAAACATACCTACAAAATTTCATTTGTTTATTTATTTCATAAATTTTTTTTGAAAAGCAGTCAAATTCTCACCCGCTAGGCCGCAAGGCCCCATTAATTTATTTATATTCTAAAATTATCGTCTAATATCGCATATCACGTTTCACTAACATACAAAAACGATAGACGGAAAATTTTGTGTCACTGCTTATAATTTAATCTATGGTATTAAATCTAAATGCCTATTAATTATGATAAACTAAAATAAAGAAATTTTATCAGTAACATAGCAAATTTTAACAATATTTACATGATAAAAATTTACAAATATGTTTAAATTTCGACTACATTATTCATGATTACATTTCGATAATAGAAAATTCGTAAAATACTTCTGAGCTAATATTTTGCAATATTACGTTACTGTTCTTCTTACTATAATTACAGTATTTATTTATTGATTAGTTTAAATAGTATCAAGTGTTTTGAGCCTTCAATTAACACCTCTTTTAAAAAACATATCTCCAACATAAAAATATCAATTATGATATAAAACTCAAGTCGAAACTGATAATAAGTGTTTTTTCTTTTCTTTTTATTCACGCTCTTTTGTCCATTAGTCACGATTAATAGCTAAAACTGCAGTTTTGGAATTAATTTTCTGATATAATTTGGGTAATATTCACATATTAAATTATTATATTATAAGTGTTTCTTAGAGGTCTTAAATTTGGTAAATCCTTGATTTAAAGAAAGGATAATTATATATTCCATAGATGAAACTAAGTGGAACATTAGAAACTAAAAAAAATTAAATGATTACTTACGTTTACTAATCTTTCCAACGGTACTATAAACAGCTAGTATTCCACTTAGTGTGAAGAATGTATCCACTGTGATAGGAGCTGCTGTTATCCAAGTACTCGAAAAATATCCCATCCACTGTGAATTAAAAATCTTATTTTGATATAAAAACTTTAATTTTCTCCATTCAGGGGCACAGTAAGAATACTAACCTCTGCCGCCGGAGTCGGCCTGTTGTAAAAGGCGACAAAACAACCCTAACCACGTGGTGAGGCCACAAGCCCGTTTGGATATCAACCACCTTTGGTGTATAAGAATGCCGCCATAATAACCTTATGTTGTGTTCTGGCATTAGTGACCCAGGTTCCTTTCCTACTAATAAGTGGGCCGTCAGCCTCTCTGCTGTTCATCAGCAATAAAAAATATATTCTGCCACGTCATAGGCCATTGTGTTCCCAGTGTGATGTGAAAGTCGATAATTTACTTATTCTTTTTATTACCTCATATTAAACAAGATAGGCGCATAATTTAGTGATTCCAATTGGAGTAAATTGGTAAGACACAACTCGCTGCTGCAAAAATCAATTTAAGCCAAAAATATTGTATTTAGCATCGTAAGTGTCTATATCAGCCCAAGAAAAACACGTAAATTTATTGAATTCCAATATTTATCAACTAGAAATCATACGATTTTTGCAAAAGAATACAACTCAAATATACTTACACTGATAGTTTCCACTAGATTATGAATGTAAGTAGTTAATACCAAACAGTAGGTATGACCAATGATGACCCACAACATGGATATTGCTCTAATGCCATCCACACATTCCAAAGCTCCCGGCACAGTGTTGAACGTTAAGAACCTTCTTGTGTTAGTATAGACAGAGAAACTGGTATATAGCGGATTAATTCGAGATTTTCCTACAAAAATCAAATTTGTTAAACCATAATATGCATACTTGTAATAAATTGTAAAAATAAATAAAGGTTTAGCTTTTTTACCCGAATTTTAAGGGGCTGACTATACACAACACGACGATCATGACCGTGCGATATCGTTATAGGAGATCTCAGAGTTTCTAATCCGGTCTACTAGAAATCAACTCTATCTAGCTAGTGAGATATATATATATATATATATATATATATATATATATATATATATATATATATATATATATATATATATATATATATATATATATATATATATATATATATATATATATATATATGTGTGTGTGTTTTATTGCTTTAGGTTAGCAGACAGGCTGACGGCCCGCTTAGAATTTAGCAGTTACCGTCGCCTATGGGTGTTTGCAACGCTAGAGGCATCGCAAACACGCTGCTGTCCCATAAGAGTATAGGAACTTGGGTCACTAATGCCGGAACACAACACAAGGTTATTATGGCGGCATACTTAAGACCAAAGGTGGTCGCCATCCAGATTGGCTTGAGGCCCTACCACGTAGCTAGTGTGGGTTGTTTTGTCGCCTTTTACGACAGGCCGACCCCGGCTATAGAGGTTAGTATTCTTTCTCCGCCCCTGCATGGATATTATATAAGTTGGCTCTCGTTTTGTGTATAAGATACAAAATTATTTTGGCTTGTCTCTGCATAATATTCTTTGCTACAAACCATAATACATGTTTCAATAGTTAAAAATTCAGGAAACAATTGACAGAATAGCATTTATTGTAGCTAGAGAATTTTCGCAAGAATTTCTAAATATTTTCGAATTTATATGAGTATCGGAAGGAATGGCGACTAAGAGCAAAAGGAGCATGTTTTAGATATCGAATAAAAATATTGAAAATATTAATTTATATTGAATTCTAAATATTTGGAATACAGTTGTTTGTTAAAAAGTAAACATACTCGTAGTCAATGACTTTAAACGTATCGAGAATGTACTGGGATCGGCTGCAAATAATGTTTATCTTTGAAGACTGCTGATAAAATTATTTGTTCCCTATTAACAGGGGTATATTGTGGAATTTGAAAATAACGCAAGTAAGAGAATCAGTGAAATCATTGAATTTAGTAGATCAGCATGACATATTTATAAATATATATGTATATATAATATATGTATTCGTTTATTGAACGTACCTCTGAAAACAAATTTGTGGCACAAATCGTAGGAAGTGCTCGTGATTATCATAATAGCTATCAATCCAAATACCACGCTGCAAATAGAATAAATAGTATTATTATTAAAAAGTGAGAGATGAATCGCACTAGGGTGTAAAAAATGATAAAAAAATACAAATTATACCGCAAGTAATAGAATAAGTCCTAAGTTAATGATGATTCATGGTGATTTTAATATCAAACTATTCATTGAATTATATTTTAAAGAGCAGCACAAGATTGTAAGCTATAAATGCAAGTTAGATACAAATACCAGTTAAAAGTGATCAATCAAACAGTTTCTTATAAAACAAGTATAAACTAATTTATTGATTGATTAAGAAGATTGTCTTTAAAACGAACATGAATAATTTCGTAGCAACTTACGTAGCAGCAATATCAGCAGGAGAATAGGGCTTATCATTCGGCAGCCGACAAAAGTATTCATTGAAAGTCGTATTAAGAAATGGTATCTCGCCTTGAATGAATTCCACCGCTTGTCTGGGCGTGCATGGTTTTGGTATACAGACAGCTAAAGTCGCACCGGCAGCTGCCGTGGTTCCCATTGGGAAAATTCTGAAAACGAGCAACTGTAAAAAATCTCGTAAACCCTTACGATTTCTTCCCAGCAGACATGAGGTATTTTATCCCGTGAAACATTTTAACTTAACCATCAGGCAACTTCTTCTCTTACACCATTAATGCCCTTAAGCATGGCGAGTATACTGTATTGGTTACTAAAATAGGCTGGAACCCAAACTTGTGACATAACTAGGTTTTTAAATTACAGAGCCTTAGTCAAGAGAAATATACCTAATAATTCACTGGATTATGTATATTTGGGACAAAATTAAAATATTTTTAAGTTTATATCTATACTAGTTGACCTGTCAAACGTTGTTCTGCCATATAAATAAATTTAAAAAAGTAGCCCATGTTCTTCCCCAAGGTTCAATCTATGACTACCGAAATTCATTAAAATTGGTCAGCGGCTTAGGCGTGAAAGGCGGCGGAGCGGGAGCGGGAGTCGACCACCACACTCCCCTCCCGCCAACGCAGGCCACGTCGGCGGCGCCGGAGGGCAAGTAACGGCCCCTCGGGGGAGGATCCGCCGCCCGCACTTTTGCCGCGAGGGTAAGGGCTGCGTGCTGTTCCGCGGCCCCCCTCAACTCCTAGAGTTGTAAGGAGAGCGCCGGGGGGACGAAACCCAGACCCCCTGGCGCCAACACTTTAGAAGGGGCCCGCCTCAAGACAAAGGGCGGGCCGGCGCCGGCCCGGGCCACGAGATCGGTAGGCCATATATCCGTGGGGCCGGGCGTAGGCGATAGGAGAACAGCGGGGTTTTTTAGTGGGTAGTCGGATGGCCAAACATCTTTCCCGGAGTCCCACATATCCCTCGGTCCCCCCGGGCCGGGGGAACCCGTCAAGAGAGGTTTTTCCCCGAGACCAAAAAAAAAAAAAAAAAAGGCGTGAAAGCTTAACAAACAAAGAAACTCACTTTATAATATTAGTTAGGATATTAATATGTAAAATTTAAATATTTTGTGGTTTCGCTCCCGATATATGGAGACTATATGGGATTAATTAGTGATTACTATTTTGATTAAATTGAATCAAAAAATTCATTTTCCTTATTTTAGGGATATTAAACACAACTGTTTAATTTTGATCTATTTTTTTAAACAACTCCATATAGGTGTCATCAGATAAATTGTATATACCTAATTAACTGCAAGAAACAGGTGTTCAATAATCCTATAATCGTAGCTATTCTAGATGTCATAAAATATTATCACTTGTGTATATTGACTTACAGAAAACTTAAAGTAAAATTATTTCTGATATACTGTTTCATAAACATTTAAATATTGATTAACAACATAATCTATAATTTTTGACTTCCAAATACATATTAGGATACAGAAAACCGTCAGTATTTATAGATATAAAACACGAACGAAATGATGTAGATCGTCTGCACTACATCAAATAAGGAGGAATATCATGAAGTTTGAAGCGGAACAGATAAATGTCAGTATAAAATTGAATTTGATTTTTGACATTTTATATTTCGTCATTACGTCTCGTCATTTTTGGTAAAAACTTTGTGTCGCAGCGGCTTTTTCAAATATACCTACTACTGACAGTCACATACACCTAAACTAAAAAGTATTATATTTTTATCGTATAAATATTTAGACCTACGCGAGGATTAAACTCGCAGAGGCAAAAGTATAGTTTTTCAAAGATACCCTTCATATATAGTTTCGTATATGTTAAGCACATACCGAGATTCTACTGGTTCTCCTAGTCCAACTAATTCGTGAACATTGTGCCTCAGCGTAGCGTATCTCTCCATGATCTGAACAGTTTCATTATCTGGCTGAGGCCATATATTATCTGGTATCTCTGGCCACTCCGGCCATTCTGGCCACTCCGGCCATTCCGGCCCCTCTGGCCATTCTGGCCACTCTGGCCATGTTGGTAAAGTCGGAAGTTCTTGGTTAAGTGGAATGGTAACAGTGCAATATTTTCCTTGAATTTCCATATTATTGATATTTTCGTTTATAGCGAGACATTGGTAGTAATCTCCTAAATCATTCAGGTTGCCCTTCATAATGCCACTCGGTAACTTGCCGCTAGCATCGATGACTGAAATAAAAGAGGCTTAGTAAGTCTCTAACAAACACAACTTACGAAAATTTAACATGTCTATGAAGAGATTACACAAATTGTTGGAAAGTTAAATAAATAATAAAATCGAATAATCTTGGGCTGTTATTACTACTAATAGCCTAGCTAGCTAGTCCTAGCTTTAAGTGCAGATTTTACAACTACTAGCATAATAATGAAAAGGCACATGTTGACGATTAATTAATAAAGATCGAATTTAACGATTTGAAAGTCTACTGTTTCGAGAGGTAAGAAATCAAATAGTTATTTAGTTGCATGAGTATATATTCTATAGAACTTTTTAATACCACGTGTGGTAGATTACCACATCTTTGAGAGAAATGTATCTTATTGGTAATTATGATAAAATGCACGTGCTTATACGATTTGAATATATCGGTAAATACGTAAGGTGTTTATAATTGAAGATAATTATGATTATATTAATATCTGAGTTGAAGTTTGATAATTATAAAACGTGAAATCAGTAATTAAGCTTTACTTCCTTGACTTCGAATAATATAATGTATTTTTATTTATCAATAACAAAATATTTTGTTAAATAACAAGTGTTTGGGTGATTTGATGTTCTTCATATACTTATTCTTTATAATCATTAAAATATGATTTTATAGATTATAAAGAAGGTTTGAAAAAATATTTGACATTGAAATTCTATGCTCTTTTACCCTTGTGATAATGTTTTTCTCCAATTTCGTGAAACCGTCTTCGAATCGAACCCGTGACCTCCGCAAGCGTACCGAAGTACATTAGCAGCTACGCTACGGAGGTTGCCATATTAAAAAGCCATAATTAATATTATAATAAATAATCTTAGCAATATTATTCCTAGAATAGAAGTTGAGGATATAATTAAAATTTTATAAGATAAAAGTAAATTTGTTTTGATTCTTTCATTATCACTAGTTAAAGCTACTAACACCTTACTTTGTAACTTAAATATATTGTAATAAACCTTACCCATACCCTTATGGGACAGCAGCATGTTCGCGATGCCACTGGCGTTGCAAACACCCATAGGCGACGGTAACTGCTAAATTCTAAGCGGGCCGTCAGCCTGTCTGCTGTTCTACAGCAATAAAAAAAAAATACTCACAAGTTAATCCAAGCGAATGATTGGCAAGGAACGCCAACTGTTCTCTACATAGCGCCGCATCAACAACTTCTTCATATAAATTCTGATCGAACGCACTTCTAAAATCAACAGCATACCCTTCGTTCAATGAGCCAGACACTCCGCCAAACAAACTTAAAATAACAACAAAAGCTACTCTGTTAACACCCATTGTGTTAAGGCTTCATTGATACTAATTAGAAAATACTATATTAACAGTTCAGTACTTGCTTAAATAAAATATTGAGATAGATAAGAAATAATTTATAACAGATAAGTTATCACTTCGATATTAGTCATTGCAGCAAATCAATTTGATCATAGATGTAATTACGTTTTGGAAAATGTTGGATCAAAGTTCAATCAAAATACACGCAAATTGGAATTGATTTATTATAATACTAAGATTGATTTGTTTATTGTAGACTAAAGTTATATACATATTTTTATTTTACTAACCGCGTTTTATTGACAACGTGCGCGCGATGCCACTGGCGTTGCAAACACCCTTAGGCGACGGTAACTGTTAAATTCTAAGCGGGCCGTCAGCCTGTCTGCTGTTCTGCAGCAATAAAAAATATTCTTAAATTACAATAATATATATCAGCAGTTATTTCATTGCTTTCATCAATATTTTTGAAAAATGAAATCTAAAATTATCTCTTGACTAAAAATAACTAAATCATGAAGGACAGTTTTGAATTTCCCTTGACCAAATTTAAATCCTCTGTTAAAAGATGAAGATAATACTGCTTTTACATAGCTCCAGACTCCTGGTATTTTTGTAAATTAATTATATATTTTTAAGCTTGTATAACTTGTACTTATAAATTATCCAGATCTATTGTATAAAAAATCTATATTGAGTCTAAGCTGAAGCTTTTTTATAGTTTTATAATTGAAAATAAAATAGAATTAGAATAATAAAATATGAACAACATTTATTAAAATTAGACGAGTAGATCTATGTAGTCTTAGTGGAACTAATTACACTAAAATATTATTCGGATAATTAAATAGCGTAATCGACTAAACCTTTTTGACTTTCTAAATAAATAAAATTGATTGAGTCACTGATAAAAATGAAATATATTAGTCACCAAATATTAACTATTATATTTTAGGCTATCTTACACATCTGCGACTGTAAATAAATTTATCTATACATAGATATAAAATGCATTGTAATCAATTGTAATAAAGTATTATAATATATTACGCAAAATTTTTGTTTTTGTATAAAATTGTATTTATAATTTAATAATAGTGGTTAAAGTATGAAATTGCCATTGTATAGTAATAGATACTTTGAATAGACATAAAACCTTCATGGTGTAAGCTTTTCGAGTTAAACTTTATTCACATGATACTTATGAGGTTATTCTTTGTGCAACATATGATTTTTAACTTTCAATTGGATTTTTATTCAGCTTAGACCTGAAAGATGGATACTTTGAAAACCCGAATAATTTTTGAACAGGCAGAACTAACTGGGTAGAAATGGCTTGAAATATAAACGCTGCGTTTGAAGAGGAGACCGCTAACTAACGGACCGTACGTTTTTGGTTTAAACGCTCCATCGTAATGAAAACTTCGACTTAAAGAACGAACCACGTGAAAGATCACACACATAGGTGAATAACGCTGAATTGAAGAAAATGGTGGAAGCCGATCCTAGTCAAACTACCCAGAAATTAGCAGCATGGTTAAACGTCACCTTACCTACAATATTGACTCATTTACATCAAATCAAAAATATAAAAAAAACTATGAAAACTGGGTGCCTCATAATTTGACTGATTTACAGAAAGAAATGCGTGTTGAAATACAAGTTTCAACACGCATTACTTAGTTGAATCGGTACAAAAATAAAGGAATATTGAATGGAATTGTGACATGTGACGAAAAAAGGTGGTCGCCATCCAGACGGGCTTAAAGCCCTACCACGTAGTATATATAGTATTGTACTATATGTTTTTATTCATACACAGCGAGTGGGTCCTATAATAGACATAATTGACTCAACACGAACTTGCAAATGTATCCTGTCTTATAAAACATTTAAAATGGTTTCATAATCAAACAGCTATCAGAGCAGACTTTCAGGGAGGCTTTAAGCCAATTAGCATCTCTCTTAAAACTGTAAAATTTTAAAATTACGTGATGTTTAAATAATTCGTACAATTTAGATACTGTTATTCAGTTAATTTTAGGCTCGAATTACCATGAATTACGGGATAATCGAAACAGCTTTAAAAAATTATTGATTTATAGTTTTATTGAAATTCGTTCAGTAATCTAAAATGTATCAAAAAAGCTTGTAAAAAAGCATCAACAATATGTGTTCATGTTTGGTTTTTACAGTAACCCTAACTGCGGCTCCACATTAGTGCCGTGAAGCTCTGTAAACGGGCGTGAACGTGAATGTGGACGGTTTTCGCGTGGTTCACGCGCGTTCACGCCTGTTCCCCGATCAGAGTCGGTATTTTGTCCCGCGACAAAGGGTTCGTGCCCCCTTCGCGCGGCGTTCACGCGTATATATCCACATTCACGGCACTGTGCCAGTTTACTCCGGACTACAAAAGGCGTACGGACGTGTACGCGCGTAAAATGGAGTCGAGCGTGAACGTTTGGAATAATGAAACTGATTTTCTCTTTTTAGAGCATTATCATTCTGAAAATGATGATGCAGCAACAGATTCTACGTCCATTTTGCGGCGGGTTACGAACGATTGTGAGCATCCCGTGAATGTAGAGGTCACTACATGCGCCGTGAATTCGCGGCACTAATGTGGAGCCGCCTTAATGTCTGATCCCGACTTCTGTGGCAGAAACCAAAACGGTACCTTTGCTGTCTATAAAGTTGCAAAAGTATTGTATTATTTGCTCTCATCTTTTCAATTAATGGTGAAAAGGTAAAAGAGTATAATTGTTAAACTGTAAGGATAGAAACGAATCACAACACGTCCACGTGATTAATTAATGTTTAAATGACTCAATAGTTTTGTCGATAATCATTTTATCAATTACACATAACTCTGAAACGAAATTTGTATAATGTCACAAAACACTACATATATAGGATTATCATTTAAATATAAAAGTAATAGTGAATATACTTAATAACCTACACAATATTTTACGTTAAATAGATTAATTGATGGAAGGGTTTTCAAATAAAAAAAGTTATATTGAAGTAAATTACAATAAAAATAGATTTCTAGCGTATAATTTCAATTAACCGCCAGAAGTGTTTTAAAATAGATACAAAAATAAAATAACGAATAATAAACCGGATTTCAATTATAGATTTATATCACAAGGGTTTAATATTATAAAACACAATCAATGCATGAGTAATATATCTATAATCAGATGTGATATTAGAAGTGGTACACGTTTCGATTCATACATTGGTTTATCAGTCGATTAGTTAGATGTATTGCTGTCTGGAGATAACACATTGTTTAGATATCCTTTATGAACTACTTTGCAAAAAAAAAACGAGCAGTTTTGATATTTCTACATTATTGGAAATAATTTAGTTGTAAAGAGGTTTTAATATCGAAACTATGTTACTGGCACTTTAAAGAGTTTGATTAAAAAAAGTTAATGCCAAATGCGAAACTTTTACGTTTAAAAATACGTTTTTAAAAATAATACCTTTTTCAGTTTATGACTTTTTAATTATTTTTGCGGGTTCGCGGTTAAAGGGTTGTCATGCAACTAAAAATAACTTCTCGTTATTTTTAGTACAATAATTTGTTTGTCGCATAATCCCGCCTTATTGTAACTTAAAACACATATCTTTGTGTCCATTTTAATGACAGAATAAGTAATAAGAGCTAGTAAAGTTATAGCGCTGCTGGAAGAGGGATGTAGCCAATATTACATCTCACAGGGGGTTGTTCAACCTTTCAAAGTACCTGAACTCGATATAAAGAGACGGGTTCCGTTCAGAGAAGGTAAGATTCTGGTAGAAGACGTTGCACACAACCACGATGTAACCGCTTTTTAGTGACTCAAGCGCTGAGGAACCGCAAATGGAGTTACATAAACCTCTAAAGAAACCTCTAAGAGGTACGAGGAGCATGAATTAGCCCATGGACTGCGAGGAGAAGGTTTTTAGTGAAGAAAAATGCAGTCGACGACTAGCACGGGCCCTCAAGTTACTTCGGGAACACCAGATTGCTGGATTGAGCTTCATTAGAAATTGCCTATCTTGGACACTAGGTAAGAGGAGTACCGTATTCTTATGCGATGAGGCTCGAATTTATCTGCATGGTAAGGATCGACGTGGACGAGTGTTATGAGGACCAGGGGCTGACGTGTGTTTTGAAGAAATCACCCTTATAGCGGAGGGTCCGTTATCTTTTGGATAGGCGTAACTTCCAGCTATCGTACCAAGATAGTATTCATTAAAAATAGCTCACTAAATGCGCAGAAATTTTTGTTAACATTCACAACCCGCACTGACTGTAATTAGTGAAGATGCCATTTACATAGACGATAATGCTTGGACTCGCCTTTCAAGCGACATAGATGCTTATATGCAATTTGTCGTTTGGATTGTCCAGCGCAGAACTCCAACCTTAACTCCATTGAACACGTATGGGACCTCCTAAAGAGCCGAATACGATCTGTTCAACACCTCCACAAAAAATCAGGGAGCTTAAACGTGTGATCTCGGCTGAGTGAGAACACATTCCACAGGACACCATCAAAATCCTGATGGAAACCACTTCAAGATGATTACCGTAATCGCTGCAAGAGGAGGTCATACTTGTTTTTAGTTTTAATTTTTTAATGTCTTCTTTTATTAAATTACCATAATAATAATATAATATCCATAGAAAAGCCAATGACTGTAAGGTACCCGCTTTTTTTGCAAAGCAGTGTATATTACAAGTCATGATTACGATGCTGTTTGATAGTTATCACGTAGTTACGTGACTATTTGAATAAAAACATTCTGTTTGGCAAATAAGTGTTTTATTTTTCAACATAATCTCTTTTTAGATCAATACATCGCTTTCCAGTCCAGCGCTTTTCAAATGTTTTTGTTCCTTCCAAATAATAGGTTTTCTCAAGTCTTCTAAAAAATATGAAATAGACGTGGCTGATTATTTGAGAGCTTAAATTATTTTTTAAGTAGGTATAGCAACGCCGATTGAAAAAGTGTATAATGGGTAAAATTCGAAACTAATATGTCCGTATATGAATCCAAGTAACTTAAAAAGAGCAAAATGTGCAAGCTTAAGTGACAAAGGGTCTATCTCGTCTGTGCAAGGACCGATGGGTGATATAGCAAACATTGGGATTCCTGAGTTCAGGAGTAGACGAGGATAGGCGGACTACGAGTTTGTTCTTATCTACCTAATGGCAACAGTACCCTAAAGCAAAGCTTACCAACAAAAAGGTGGTGGAGGGTTACTGGCAGTGAAGCAGCCCCAGTCTTAACCATTATTGCTTCTTGACTACGAAAGGCCTCACACTGTACGATAAACCGTTATAACTCTACAGGAGCTGCAGTTAGAAATTATACGTCATCCACCGTACTTGCCAGAACTTGCCCCAACAGACAACAATTTTTTAGTGATTTAAACCATTTTCTCCGTGATAAAAAAGTTTCTTTCCAGGAAGCAGTACGAAATGCTTTCACACAGTTTGTCGAATCTAGATCCCGGAGTTCTATCGTAAATACATAAATTAACTTCTATTTAAATGGCAGCAATGAATAAATAATGAGGGTAAATATTTTGGTTAAATAAATATGTTAAATCTTAGAAAAATACAAGTTTCAATTTTCAGAACAAACCATTTCATACTTTAACACCTAATATGTAGTATGTCAGGTATCTAGCACCTATAACACAAGCGCTATGCTACTTACTTTGATACTAAATGGCGCTGTGTGAGTCATCTCAATATATTTTTTCATTATCATCATTTTAGCGTTGAATCCCAGCGCCCGGCGTCCGCTTTTTAATTGTAACACATGTTTGTAAAAAGCCTTGCCATAAATGTTTCCACAAATGCAGAAAAATGCGTTAAAAATAGTCTTAAAACTAATAACGAATATTACCAAGTTATCATTTTACGTAGTTGAGTTTAGTATCAATTCGTATTTTACATTCCGATAAATATGCGACCTACTAAGTACATTAATACTCTTGTATCGAGAACTTCAAAAGATTTCCCTCAATTTTCGCGATTAAAAGATCACACACAATTTATAATATTTACGCGAGCAAATATTCATATAATGTTTTTTCCTTACAAAACGTATATAAAGAATAAACTAGGGTATTAACCCCATATTCCAGACCTCTGTCATGTTTTATTAAGGGAAACGCCATTTTAGGGACAGGAATCCCTTTAAGAGGATCTCGCGTTGGCAAGGGAATGCTTGTCCCTTTGTGTGGTCATCAAACTGAGGTTTTGGGTAACTTTATAATGTCCTTTTAATATTTTGTATTAATTCTTTTTACTTATTAAAATATATTTTAAATATATTATATATTAGCTACTACTACTTTTATTAGAAGTTTTAAAATGTTCCATAATATTTGATATGGATACTCAACTTTTCACACTTTAAAATATCTTGTTACAATTTAATATGACTTTTAAAGAGGTTACCGACATGCTAAAAATTATCAATTTATATTATATTATTTTGAAATATTACATTTTTTACAGTTCGTTTTGTACTATACTTATACAAACGACTAACAAGCCGCCCTTCGTCTTTAAATATGCCACCATAATAATCTCGTGTTGTATCAGATTCATATGTATATTTTAGCAGAGAAATGCCAAAAAAGGGATCCTGCGAAGACCCCTCCAAGGCCAAGAGTGACGACCGGGGTTTTTAGTGGGCAGGTCCGGTGGCCTTTTGCTTCCGGTCCGCCCAACCCACATACGCCACCAGCCCTCCCCCGGAGGCCGGTGGAAACTAACAGTTTTCCCCGGTATACAATAAAGGTCATATGTGTGTCAGGTTGCAGTTGCCCTTTGTTAACAGCAGTATATTAGTGGGGCGCCCCCTGGCGTCGCAAACATCTATAGACGTCAGCTTGTCTGCTGTTTCATAGTAATAAGAAAAACTAGTTATTAATCTAATCAAAATAATTTATGAAGTCATATGTGTTTTTACAGCACACACTTAGTTATAACGAATAAAACATTATTTTGTAGATTCACTACAACGTTAGCCTATGAAGTACTTTATAATTTAAACGTGATACATTTTTAATAACCCAATCAGCTTTTTAATATTTTATTCATTTGACGTAAGCAGTCAATTTCTCTTTTAAAATAACAAAAATAAAAAGGTAATTCATTGCATAAATAAAAACCAAAGTAAAACTGTTTCAATTCTTAGGTAGTTGAATGTTCAAGTAAAAGCAGTGATATGATGAAATATCTATTTCATGTTGCAACCTTACACACATGAAACCGAAGACACATTATTAACAATAATAATACACCAATCACACGTTTATTCTAATTTATTAAGTGGTAGTACATAGATTTCTATTCGTAAGCCAGATAGCATTCATGGGTTTACTTCCTGCGACAGTATGTGACGTTTGGACATTTTTTTCACCTAATAAGCATCTTCTTCTTCTTCTTCCTGCCCTTCCCTATGTGGGGACAACAACGTGTTCTCTTCTTACGTTTTCCTCTGTTAGCCTTCATTTCAACATTGACACCCTTTTCGCTATATCATTTTTCAAGCAATTCGTGCATCTTTTCTGTGGTCTACTTCTGCTTTTGTATTTTTCTACTATCGTTTCTATCATTGTTCTAGTTATGTATTCTTCTTTTCACATTACATTGCCAAACCATGCTAAGAGTATAATGTGTATATTTTAGCTACCGACGGTAAAAGAAAAAATCATTAAGAATCCTGCAATTCGATATCACTAGCAGCCCTACCCTTGAACAGGTGCCTCGGGTATACCGTTCGTTCTTTATGAGGTCAGGCCCGAGCCCGGTATTGGAACAGGATTTTATTTTATTATTATTACCACCAGATCGGAAATCCATATTCTAATAATTATGCATGTAACAGATTTGTTCGAATCTCAGAACTTAGGGTGTTTACAACACCAGTGGCATCGCGAACACGCTGCTGTCCCATAAGGGTACAGGAACTTGGGTCACTAATGCCGGAACATAATACAAAGTTATTATGGGGACATACTTAGACCAAAAGTGGTCGCCATCCAGACGGGATTGGGGCCCTATCACGTAGCTAGGGTGGGTTGCTTTTTAAATTTTACGACAGCCGATCCCGGCCGCAGAGGTCAACATTCTTTGTCAGCCCCTGCACGGATAGAAAGAGCTTATGCCAAACGGTGTCATTGTTGTACAAAGTTAAACCATTTTTTCAATATATGTAATGACTATCAAATAGCAGAGTCAGATAGTCAGGTCATTTATACTATAAATAATTATACTAATGATCGGTGGATAGTGAATTTAAACATAAATAGTCGTAATAAATAAATAATAAAATAAAAAAGCCTTTATTTGATCCTGATACATTGTTTCATAATTTAGGTACTGTTATTATGTTATTGTATCTTTATCACTATGATTATTAGCAAGATCCCCAGGTTGGGTAAAGGCCTCCTCCAACGATGTCCACTTCTCTCTATCCTAAGCTGTTTGCCACCACTTTGGACCAGCGACTTTTTTTATTTCGTCATACCAGCGTGTTGTGGGTCGTCCTCTCTTAAATAGTCATAATACTTTATTTAAAAAAAATTGATATGGTAGCTGATGTCAAAGTGTTGCCGGAGCGTTTTTTGTCCATATTAAATATTGAAAAAGAAAACTTGCCACAAAATAATACAAAACTACACGGTTACTCAGGTGCACACATCGAAAACATAGGTAAGTTTTTTATAAAATTAAAGTATAAAAAATGTACTTAACACGCTTTTATTAGCTTCATACGCATGTTAGTATGTGCCTATGTAACGGAACCTTTGAACATGATTTTGACCCCCTTCAAAACGTCGGATTAACTCGAAATTTGACATACTTAGCAAACAAGAACCAATGACAATGCAATAATTTGAATAGTTTGTATCATTATCCTTACCAAGATCCTCATGATTAATGAATTTTCGAACTGGTTCTCGTCCGATCACCGAAGTTAAGCAGCGTTGGGTGCGGTCAATACTTGAGTGGGTGACAGCCTGGAAACACCGCGTGACGTAGGCTGTTTCCTTTTTTTTGCATACTTTACATTGACCTGTATTTAACAGAATTTTCGGACTCGATTTTTACCCACTTTGAACAATAAAAAAAAATCAAAATTCTGCCGAAACGCCATCTGACGTTTAATAATAATTAATAACACTACCAGAAGATGACGTTAAATAAATAATTACCGATTAGGAATTGACCACAAAGAAATTATATTTTATAGTTAATTAAACTAAAAAGTTGAAAATAAATTATAGTTTAAAAAACTAAGAGACACGCTTTTTCTTATTAATCAAACTAAAAAGAAAAAATAATTCTTAACGTAATAATAAAATTACTGACGATAAAATTAATGTCAAAGTTCAAAAAAGCGTGGGGTACTTTACACTATATTTTTAAACTGCATTTAGGAATGAAACTAATAATTTTTTTTAAAAGACTGATATCGAGCACTCCAAGCTTTTCAGTGACATTAATTCTCTTGTCAGTAATTTTATTCTTATGTTAAGAATATTTTTTTCTTTTTAGTTTGATTAATAAGAAAAAGCGTGTCTTTTATTTTTTAAACTCCATTTTTTATATATATATAAATATTTCTATTCCATTATATTATACATAAATATTATATTATATTATACATAAATATTTCTATTCCAATAAAAAATAAACTAGACGAAATAGAGGAATTATGTATTATTGCGAAAGCAAAAGGGCCCAGTGAATAGTTAAATAGTATAACTATAGTAAAAAAGGCAAATGGAGATTTAAGGATTTGTTTATACCCAAAAGAACTTAGAATAAAACGCGAGCACTTTAAGCTGCGTACTCTTGAACATATTTTCTCTAAGCTTTTTGGTGCAAAATACCAAGGTACGTTTGAAAAAGGACTTTTAAAGGTAGGTTTGATACTTTAAACGCATCTAATGGTTTTTGGCAAACTAAATTACATCCAAGTTGTAGTGACCGAAGTTGAATGTACAAAACATTCAATACGCCCTTTGGCCGCTACAAATTCTTAAGAATGCCTTACGAAATATATTCATTCCTCCAGGGAAGTTTTTTATATAAAGATCTCTGACAATTTTTACGATTTGCAAGGAATATATTTATATGTAATAAAGATGATTTACTTATTTAAAAAATGTTGAGAGATTCTTAGAATTAATAACATATCTAAGCAGTTTTATACAGAATCCATTGGAAAAAAGTAGCATTAGACTAAAGCACGCGATAGATGTTTAGACGAATTAAAAGAATTTCTAATTAAAAAAACAGTTTTACAATTTTACAGTATCCGTAAACAAATTACAATATCAGTTGATGCTAGCAAGCACAGTTTCCGCCTAATCCTTGTCTGTTATGTCTCAAAGTTTTTGACTGAACGATAGTAACGGTAGAAACTTTTTTTATAGCTAGAGTTCAGCAGACAAACAAACGATTAGATAAAACAAACAAGTATATTTCAGACAAAACTAGATTACAATTATACATAACTTTATTTACATAAATTATCTTATGTTGTTACTTAGTAAGTAGTAATGATTACAATCATGTCTTGCATTTTTAAACAAAATTAGTTCTTAATACACGAGTTTTTGGACTACAATTGATTGGATCAATTTGCTACTGAGATGACATAATAAATAGAGTTAATTATAAAGAAAGTTTTCCATTGCTCTGAAGGCAGGAATGGCACTGCAAGCACTGAGAAATAGCTGATACAATACATCAAAATGGTTGAGGAAACTAAGACAGCAAAATTTCATGCAAAGGATTTCGGCCGGGATAGTGTTTCTACAAAACGTAAGTAAATCGAATTTTAAAGTAATTTCTTGTAGTCCAAGTGAGCTGTATAGTTCGGGTGAGATATCAAAATCGGTGCTCATCACTTGTCATACGCCTTCTACGTCCGATCATCCACTGTATTAACATAGATTCAACATTAGTAAATGGCGAAATTTTTTTGCTAGTTTTTTTATAGCTAGAGTTCAGCAAACAGGCTAACGGCCCACCCTGGCAGGTGGTCACCGTCGCCTATGGACGTTTGCAACACCAGAGGCATTACCGACGCGCTGCCGGCCGCGAAGAAATTTTATAACGCCTTTTTGAAGAATATCGTGCCGCGCTGAGAAAACCTCAGCAGGAAGCTCATTCCAGATTCTAAGAGGACGCAACATGAGGACCATTGCGTACAAGAAAGAGGAGGCTCCAAGAAATGGGGATGAACACCCAGCCAATAGCGGGTAGTGCGGTGGTAGAAAGATGACAAGGGCACCATTCTAAATAGCTCCTCAGAACACTCCCCGTTGTACAGACGGTAGAATAAGCAAAGAGACGCATAGTCTCTCCGAATTCGAAACGTGTATAGACCGCCTGTGAGTATGGGATCGTCGACAACACGAACTGCGCGCCGTTGGACGGAGTCTAGGGGATTGAGCTGACAAGCGGGTGCTCCAGCCCATAAATGTGAGCAGTACTCCATGTGCGGTCTGACCTGTGCTATGTATAGCACAAGCCGTTGCCTTGGACTGAAATACGGCTTGGACTGGTTTAGCACACCTAGCTTTTTGGAGGCAAGTTTAGCTTTATCCTCCAATTATAAAAGAAGAAAAGAAAGAGCAGTTCCTTAGAACTGTGGCGTAGGTGCAAACGGGATTTTCTGGGCAGAGAATATGCAAACTTGTGTCTTCGAGGGGTTGAACTGGACAAGGTTTTATCGTCCCCATTCAGAGACTCTGTCTAGAGAATTCTCTACTTCAGACTCAAGTCTGACCCAACTGTCTTCCAAAACCGCAAGAGAGAGGTTTATACGACCAGTATACCGTGCATCTCCGGTGCTATCATCTGCATAGCAATGAATGCAATAGATAATAAGTCATTGATATGCAGAATTAATAGCATTGGCGACAGCACACAACCTTGGGGCACACCAGCATTGATAGGCTTCACACTGGAGCAGCAACCATCAACAACGACCTTAATACCGAAAAAGCTGGATAGCCAGGTGCAAAGCGGGGCGTTGGGGCGAGCCCATTCAGGAATTGGAGGGCGCATCACGGAAGATATTAAGCAATGATCAGAGGTTTCTAATGGAGCCCCGATCGAGACCTCATAATCCTTCGGATGTGTGGTCAGCAGAAGGTCCAAAAAAGACGGCGCACTGTCCACTCTATCCGCTATGCGGGTGAACCCTTTAACCACCTGAGTGGAACCATGGGCAAGAGCAAAATTAAAGGCAGCAACCCCGGCAGATCTGTTTTTCGAGAGCCTAGCCACTCTGGTGGGCATTGAAGTCTCTAAGAACGATCACCTCCGCGGCGGGATACTACGCAAAAACTTTGTCGGTAGCGTCTTGAACACCCCTGAAAAAGTGAGCCATTTCAGTCCCTTCGCATTCTCTGCCATGGGACCGATACAGGCAGTGCAACCACCAAAATCTACTCGCACCCATATTATGGAAAGGTCCCTGTCCTTGAGACCGCGTAGATGGTGGCAGCATATGTCGTCCCGGACGTACAAGCATACCCCAGCTTTTGAAAGGAACAATTTTTAATGTTCCAAATTGTAGCCGGGGTTGCAAAGGTACGATGAGTCGGCCGGGGCAGGTATCTGCGTCTCCATCAAAAACAGTAAAGCTGGCTTTGCTGTTTCAAGATGGTGGTAAATGGCATTAATTTCGTGGGCACTTCAGAACACAACACAAGGTTTTTATGAAGGTATACTTAAGACTAAGGGGGGTTGCCATCTAGACGGGCTTGAGGCCCTACCACGTAGCTTGGATTCTTTTGTCGCTTTTTACGACAAACCGACCCCGGCTACAGGGGCTAGTATTCTTTTTCCACCCTTGTACGGATAGATTGATCACAAACCTTCCTTCTACATCAATATAAAAGGAATAATGTCCTATAGCCCGGGTTGCCTGGAAGAGTCGCTCTGTAGCGATAAGGCCGCCCATTGTAAGTCAAGTAGATATTGATTGTGTAAATAATTTTCATTGTTTTTATAAGTTATTTGGTTTACAATAAAGTGTTATCTATTTATTTAAACTCTTAATTACTATTATAAAAAAGGTCATAATTGACACCCCGCAGCGCATGTTTATTGTACAGCGCATGTTATTGCGACTTCAAACTTACACTTTTAAAGTAGTTCATAAGTTAGGGAAAAGATTATACATCACAGACACACTCTCACGGGCATGTGATAGCGCTACTAGCCATATTGATAACGGCTTACAAGAAGAAATTATTGAGACAATACGAAGCACTTCCCCCTACGAAGTGACAATTTCCTTGACCTTTCCCTGTGGAAATCAAGAGATAACAGTATTATAGAACTTATTTACATTTTTATATTTCGCTGTTCTTTGAGCTATTTGTCAAAGTTAGCAAAACTTTGAATTTGGAGGAAGATAGAAATATTATTAACTTCCAACTGGAAAAAAAACTTTAGGGATCGAGGCTCCAGTTCTTCGACAAAAACGTCTCTGAAACAAAATATTGCCTTTCTTTTATCGTTGCCAATTTTATCACTTTGTCCTTTAGTACAAGCGCTAAACATCACAGTTTGGTGAGTACAGTAAGTTAAATAATTTTTACAACTTGTTATTAATGTTTTTTAATATAAATATTTTACTTACTTACATACGGAATGAGAGTTTGTGTGACTAACTTGAAATTCCTTGAAGTAGCTAAAACTATTCCAGCAAGAAATCAAGATAATATAATATGAAATAAATATAACTAGACTGTACTTCCATCTAATGTACCCCGAAATGATAATTTCGAAGATGTATGCGTGTATGTACCTAGTCAGGTCATAAATTCTGTCACATGTTTAATGTAAAATAATTGTAGCAAGTTTATTCATTATGTAACCATTCATATACCAAAATGAACTTAACAAAACATAGATTCTTATGACATTAAAGTTTATTCAAAATGACCTCCGTGATTTTGAATACAAGCCTTCAATCTGCGCGGCCAGTCGTCTATCGCAGCACGAACGAGGTCCATGTCAATATCGGCGGCTGCCTTAATCAAGGATGTCTTGAGTGACTCCAAATTGGAATGAGGCTTTGAGCACGCCTTTTCCTCCAAGTGTTGCCATATCTTGTAATCTAACGGATTCAAATCTGGACTGGAGGAGGGCCAGTCTTCGTGCCGGATGAAGTCGATTTCACGCGCCGCCAGCCAGTCTTGTGTGCTCTTCGCTCTATGAGCTGGCGCCGAATCTTGTTGGAATACCCAGTGCCTGTTATTGAACATGGTATGAGAAACAGGTTCCACAAGGTTCGTCAGGACTGTATTTTGATACACAACAGCATTCGTTTTTACACCTTTCTCACAAAAATGTACCTCTGTTAAGCCCCAATAAGAAACTCCCAACCATACCATGAGCGAGGATGGAAAATGACCTCGTTGGACACGCGGAATACGGTTGCTCGCTTCTTCACTACTGTGTGCGTACACCTTATCATTTTGTTTGTTGTAGCTCTCTTCTACGGTAAACATTTTTTCATCCGAAAAAAGAATTTCCCGATATTTTTTTCCCGCGTACCGCTTCAACAAAGCGCGGCATCTCTTCAGTCTCAGGTCCATTAGACGAGCATTCAAACGATGTCCTGTTTTTCTTCGATATGCCCGAAGCCCTAAGTCTTCATTTAACACCCTTTTCACCGTGGTTCTGCTTAACCCCATCTGAAAGGGCCAACAGTTTCTGCTTACGTTTGGGATTTCTTTGAATTCGTGCCTTCACAGCTTTTATCACTGCTGGAGTCCTAACAGACCGAGGGCGACCACTTCTTGACCTGTCATCTACACTAGAGTCTTCATTGTATCGTTTGATGGTACGATAAACGAATCTTTTGGTAATATTCAAATTTTTCAGTATGTTAAAAATTTGAATTGGCGCGTAACCGCAACGATGCAACGCAATAACTGCAACACGGTCTTCTTTAAGCGTCCACTCCATATTTAAAAATGAGTAAAATTCTAAAAGTTATACATTTTTATTTTCATGAATGTTGACTTTACCAGAATGTTGACTTTAATTAAATGCTTTCATGTCCCCTTTGTTTTTGGTTACTGTGAGACAGCAGACAAACTGGTGACTCTCAGGCTTATTTAGAACTAGCTGACCCGGCAAACGTTGTTCTGCCATAAAAATAATAAAATGTCAAAAAATAAAAAATAAAATTTAGGGGTGGACTACCCCTAACATTTAGGGGGATGAAAAATAGATGTTGGCCGATTCTCATAGATACCGGATAAGCACAAAAAATCACTAACTCAATTTAGTTATCTGCCTACTGCCTACCCCCTAAGAACGATGGCGTGATTATTTATAGCCTATGACCATTTCTAGGTTATCATCTATCACCGTACCAAATTTGATCAAAATCCGTTCAGCCGTTTAGGCGTGAAAGAGGAACAGACAGACAGACAGACAGACAGAGTTACTTTCGCATTTATAATATTAGTATGGATTTATCAGTTTAGTTTAGAACTTATCTTTTCACTATTCATGATATTTACTATTTTAAAAGGTTTAAATTAGAAAATGACTTGCTTGATTTGAAAATACGACTTGCTCGTGGTTACGTGAATGGCGTGGCACGGCTGTGTTTGTAGGTTCGATCCCCGTGTAGAACAAAATATGTTTGTATATGATGCAAACGATTTTTTCTAGTCTTAGACAAAGTATTCGTCTAAGTGAATGTGTTCATCAATTATGTTTGTACAAATCTGCGACATAGGTTTTCAGATAAAAAAAAAAGTAAATTGTCATTATAAAATTGTTTGTTATGTTAGACTATATAATTAATTAGCTCGATCGTCAGGAGACCATTCAGCTTCTGCTGCCAAACTGGCTTTAATGCAGCATATCCTCTCGAGTTCAGGCAATGAGACAACACAATACTCATGTCGCACTATATTTATATGTCTTAAGCTGATAGATGAAATATTATTTCTGGTGTAATTTGAATTACTGAAAAAATGCAACTACAGAATACTGAGCCGATGCTGATAACATTTTATGGCTTTGTAATGCCTTCTCAGTACGCGTTTCCGTCCTACTTCGGCGTACCGATAGACATTTAATACCTCCTTAAATCAGTTTCTACAACAATTGGTCTCTATAAAAACTAAAGGACATACATAAGTACCTACTTTTAACAATTAATGCACTGTATCCTCGTTCAAATTCAGCTGGAACTTCCTAATTGGACCTCGCACCATTATCATTGTTATTAGCGTCAATTATAAGGTGCTTGGTGGTATTTTTGGTGACATAATAAAATTTAAAAATAGATCTGCAGGCTTTTCGAAGTTAGGGCGCCAAATGGCAGTTATATTTTAAAAACTAAGATTGCAACATCTTTGTTGCATATGGCTATCAAGTATAATTAAACTATGTATTAAACTGTAGGCCTGGGCTCTCGAATGAAAAGATGGAAGCAACCGGGACGGAATGTGTGGACAAAAGAGTATCGTTCGTTATCTAGCAGCTCAAACTACTATTTTCTTTGATAAATGGCTGGCCTAGGTCTAAAGTTATTCCAAATGATAATTAGTTTTATTCAAACTAGGAGAAATGTAAAATATGAATAAGAAAAAGAAAATAAAAAGCGTAAAATCAGATATTCCAATAATTCTAGTCCGAATATCAATCCATTTTCTAGTAAGAATTTATTAGAGAGGTGACCAATAATACGTTTAAGCAGCCCTCGAAATATCCAAGCGTCAGGTGCGTGTAATATCCGAATATCCGCGTACGAGACATTAGTTACACCCGAAGGATATTGTCCGAAAGATTTATACCGAGGGCGGCCTTTTAATATAATCGGAAATGAATTAAGTTTCGAACTCAAGGGACTTAAATGCACGCCACTCGCCCGCTGCCAGCTCTTTTAGACAATGTTCTTAGTTGTTCTAAATTTTCCTTATAGTATTATCCGTGCAGGGTTGGAGAAAGAATACTGACCAACGCGGCCGGGGTCGGCCTGTCGTAAAAGGGGACAAAACAACCCACCCTAGCTATTATACGGGGTAGGGCCCCAAGCCCGTCTGGATGGCGAATACCGTTCCGGCATTAGTGACCCAAGTTCCTGTACCCTTATGGGACAACAGCGTGTTCGCGATGCCACTGACGTTGCAAACACCCATAGGCGACGGTAACTGCTAAATTCTAAACGGGCCGTCGTCCTGTCTGCTGTCCTATAGCAATAAAAAAATATAATTGGGCATATCACGTATAATCACCGATAAAACAGAAGTAGGAAATTAAATTATTTTATAAAATTTCATTTTGATAGCTATTTCAACTTTTAGTTTCGAACCAATTTAAACTTAATATCTACAATGCGATTAGTACGGCTCAATTCTAAATACAATATTTGTCCGACCTCAGCAAAATACGTGCCTAATCCTACAAACTACACGAATCCTACAATATTCCAAGCAGCGTCCTAGATTTGTATGAAAATGAAGAAAGCGCAGAAATACGAGAATATATGGGTTAAACGGCCTCAATATTTTCAAGCACCGTACACCGAATCGGATTTCTATTATCAACGTTGTATGGAATCGAATTATATTTTGATCGTAATTTGTTTGAAGATTGTGAGTGCACGGGGCGTAATGGGAATGCTGAAGGGGTTCGGTGGAGTACATTTAGTTAAACAGTATTACAATGACAAATGTTCCCGCAACTCACTAGTGTCTGTGTAGCAACACATTCATTTGAACAATCATACAGATTATTAACACTCGTCCATTCGTACGCCATCAACTAATTTTCTTCCTCCTGCCCATATTCCACATTATATGAGGTCAGCACAAAATGTTACATGTTGTAATAGTTGTGGCTTAGTTTTTATAATCGACCGCCTGTCTGACGTTAACCCCCTTTTGGAGAAAAATCTCTCATCCTTTTTATTTAAATAATTTTTTTCATTTCACATTGAAAGTAGGACACGAAATTTTGTTGTCAATCATCTAATATATCCTCAAGCGACACTTTTGTTGGTTTCTTCTTGAGTAAACAACATCCGAGTGTCGGTTTGAGTGTGCAGTGATGCAATTTTGCCGGGTCGCCGACTTTTACGGGGTCCATGCACAATTCACATTCGACAACTACGTCACGAGGGCTTCTAAATAGGAAATTCGCAGTGCCGAGCGTCTTCAAATGCTCTTGGTCCTGCATTCCATTGCGCTTGAATGTAGACACAGGCAGCTTGCGCACAATGCGTCTATCTTCATATATTTTGGTGATGGCTCACAGCAATCAAGAAATATCTGCATATAATATAATCCTTTTTTTGGGAGGTTTAAATGACGCGTACCCTGCCGTGTGGGATTGTGCGGCGGGCAGTGTAGGCTGAGAGACGCATATGGCTGGTATACTCACCAAAACCACCCGGTGTTCATTCGCGCACCTTGAGTTCCGAGGCCATGGGGAGCAACGAATTAGTCAGGCTACGGCCCCAACTGACCCATTTTCGCGGGCCTCTTTAAAGTTGGGGTATGATGGATTCTGCCCACGTCCGTTCACTGCAACGGCCGGAGGTTAGTCGTCAACATCTGGCGACGAGGGCCCTGTGTGAGCGGGAGGGGGGGACTCAAGTCGAGCTTCCTCTCCCTCTCCGCCGTCTCCTTCGCGGACATAAGTGTCTCGCAAAAAGAGGAGGCGGCGTCCCACCCGGCTTTGCTCCCGACCAACACCTAGTATGATCCTTTTTTTTTTTTTTGATCTCGGGGAAAAACCTCTCTTGACGGGTTCCCCTGGCCCGGGGGGACCGAGGGATATGTGGGACTCCGGGAAAGATGTTTGGCCATCCGACTACCCACTAAAAAACCCCGCTGTTCTCCTATCGCCTACGCCCGGGCCCACGGATATATGGCCTGCCGATCTCGTGGCCCGGGCCGGCGCCGGCCCGCCCTTTGTCTTGAGGCGGGCCCCTTCTAAAGTGTTGGCGCCAGGGGGTCAGGGTTTCGTCCCCCCGGCGCTCTCCTAACAACTCTAGGAGTTGAGGGGGGCCGCGGAACAGCACGCAGCCCTCACCCTCGCGGCAAAAGTGCGGGCGGCGGATTCTCCCCCGAGGGGCCGCCCGCGGCCGCTTTTTACGGCGGCCGGAGGTCGTTACTTGACCTCCGGCGCCGCCGACGTGGCCTGCGTTGGCGGGAGGGGAGTGTGGTGGTCGACTCCCGCTCCCGCTCCGCCGCCTCCTTTGCGGACATGACTGCCTCGCAGAAGGAGGCGACGGCCGTCCATCCAGGATCGCCCCCGACCATGGACAGAACCAAGGCCGGGAGCGACAGGTCCACGCCGATTTGGGCGACGAGGGCGCGGCGCTCCTCGCGCCACGCAGGGCACACGGCGACAGTGTGGTCAACCGTGTCCTCCTCGTCGCCCGCGCCTCAGTGGTGGCACCCCGACGTAATCTCCCGCCCTATGCGACACAGGTACCTCCCGAAGCATCCGTGCCCCGAGAGGACCTGCGTCAGGCGGAAGGTCAGGGCGCCGTGGCGCCTTTCCAACCATTCGGCCAGGACGGGCCTCACCGCTTCGATGGTGGCGAGGCCCGCGCTGGGGTGCGCGAGGCGCTCCTTCCACTCCACCATGAGCACCTCATCGCGCAGCTCCGCCCTCTTTACCTCAACTTCGCGAGGTGCAGGGCGAGAGCCACGCTCGGCCGCGTCCCGGCGCCACTGGTATAACAGCGCCAGGACCCGGGCCTCGAGGTCCCATGGTGGGGATCCGGCCAGCAGGGAGGCCGCTTCAAAGGACACCGTGCGGTATCCCCGTATCGCCCTGACAGCCAGAACACGCTGCGGCCTGCGAAGCAGCGCGGTCGTTTTGGCCGTCAGGCGATCCGCCCAGATCGGGGCCCCGTAAAGGGCCATCGACCGCACGGCTCCCTCAAAGAGCCTGCGGCACACTGCGCCCGGTCCGCCGATATTCGGCAGCAGACGGGAGAGTCCCGCCGCTGCCCGAACTAACCTCGGCGCCAGGCGCTCGAAGTGCGCCGCAAAGTCCCATCGCCCGTCGAGCACCAGTCCAAGATAATTTATGGACGGCCCGACGGTGATGCGGACGCCTCCTACCGTTATGCTCAGGCCCGGTGGCGGCCTCTGACGGGGCCCGTAGAATATCACGGCCTCCGTCTTGTTCAAGGCCACCTCCAGGCCTAGTATGATCCTAAATTAAGTTGAAATAAGCTGGATTAATCTGGAGGGTCGTTACAACTACTCTATACATAAAAAACTGACATATACACGCATTGTTCTAGTTACCTGAAGCTTCGGTTAGATCTTTTTTACTTTTTGCAGATGATAAAAAAGTGGGCTAATGAAAGTAGAAAATAGCCGTTTATGTATATGTTGGAAAAGTATTTAGTAGTTTGTGTAAAATATGTACACTGTGTATACACAGCTGTAACACGAAGCTAATAAGTCAAACTACAAAAAAAGTGATAATTTCGTAGGCATTCTTAGAGACAATTTTTAAAAAATGTTTTTGCTAACTGGAATTTTAGAAGTAAAAACAAAAGCAGACTAACCAAACAGCACAAGACTTATTGAAGAGAGATGTTCAGAAAGCTGGTCTTCTTTTTTTTAGCCAATAAAACTTCTGACAGAATGCACATAATCTTTGGCTATGTTCAGTATCCAGCACGATATTGGTTTTGCATATTTTAATAAAATATTTAGTATCATCATAGATTAGATAATTTTAAAAATTTTACTGATTTAGAATATTGATTCAAGCTATACTGTGGTTGTAAGATAGGTAAAAATGATTTATTCATTAAGATCACAAGTTGTCATGTACATTTTCGATAATTAATTACGATATCTCAAATCGAGTGGTTAGTACATTGTCTACTCGATTATGGTTTAGTTAAAACTGCTCGCATCGCGCAATAACACATCATCTGTCTCGCTCACACAGCTGTTGTCTCATTCACATATCTAGTTTTATTAGCAGATGCTAAATAGATATTTACACATCATTTGTGTAACTATAATAAGCACATTTTTCCAAATAATCATACGCCGATAACTGCGCCTACTTCTCCACGGCGCCACAAGTGAACACCTGTATCAAGAGTACAGTGCGTACTGGATCTGCTACCGGAATGGCTGGACAAGTGGAGATTGTCCGTCAATGTCGAGAAGACGCAAGCCATTCTGGTCACCCACAGGATACCCAAGAAGCCGCAGTTCAAGCTTCGGGGGAAAAAGATAGAGTGGAGAAACCCGGTCAAGTATCTCGGGGTGCATATCGACAGGACGTTGAGCATGACGCCCCAGATGCGACACGCTGTTGCGTAGACACGCCGTGCGCGAGGTATGCTCCGTCCCATCTTCCAGTCGAATCTGCCCCAGAAAACTAAGGTCTGGTTGTACAAAACCTACCTACGCCCGAGGCTCACATACACAGCCCCAGCTTGGTATGCGCTGTGCTCCGCTAACCAGCATCGAAAGCTACAGGCGCAGCCAAACCTCACGCTCAGGATTAGCGCGGGAGCCGGAAGGTTTGTGCGCAATGATGTCATCGCCAGGGACGTGGGAATACCCAGTGTCGAAGAATTCGTGGCCAGAATGGCGCGGTGGATGTTCCACCGCGCCGACACCGGTAGACACGTCCATCTCCACGGGATCGCCCCACTCCACGCACGTCCACCCGATCAGATATGCCCGTCACATTGGAGAGCCACGCCGAGGGAATTGCTGTTGCCAAAGCCGACTACAGCGAACGCTGATTCGCGTTCGGCGCAAAATTCAGATTCAACCACGAGCGACTAACAAAGCCGCTGATAGGCCATCCAAGCCGCTGAGAGGCCAACGAGCCACTCGCAGCTATAACAATCAAGTCACCGGCGGATTGTTTCCCGCCGAGTCGATGCCGGGGTAAAGAGGGAAACTTTGAGGGCCCAACACCCGCAACAAGAAGCGGACGAAACCACTGAAATAATCATAGAGACGCACTGCTGCATCCGGCTGAAGTGGACGTCTAAGTACACACCGTCGCACGCCGCCGGCGGCCGGCTCCTGAGCATTGGTCGGCCACGACGCCACACACCACATAACGTCGCCGAGGCACCACGTCGCGCTGAACCCTTGGCCGAAGATGACCGTCGTCTTATTTAATAATTAGTCATAAACACTATGACTGTTATATAACAAGGAAAATGATAAAAATAAGAGTGCACTCTTATTTTTTTGTGTATCCACAGGAGAGGTAGAACATAAAAATATATGGATGTATGGTGTAAAAGATATGGTGAAAAAGTGTGAATATGTGAATTTTGAGATGACGGCTAACCGTCCCCGCGTAGTGTAGGATAAGGACAGGAAGATGATGTCATAAATACCAAACATTTTTAAAACTTACAATTTCCGCAGTACTCTGCGAGTGTTTTCACTGAAATTGTTAATTTAATGGCGCGTTTCACCTTCTTCACAATTGGAAACTAAGTTCTTAAAATGCAAATAACCTTTTTATGTTTCACTCAATTGTGCAGTTCCCAAAATTTACCTATTCTAAGTTTAAGAGGAGTGGTAAAATAGAGAGTAAATATAGTTCATTTTCAGTACTTTCTATACCTAAATGTTAATTTACAAAATAATTTTAAAATTAGAACAGTTTCAAATAATTATTCACGATAGGTAAACAAAAATACATAAAATTACGGAATAACCTATTTTCAGATTAATGTAATGTTTTGTACTCATTATTACTTACTAATACTAATTTTGTGCCAAAATATATACGGCAGGGATCACCCTTGTCGATCCTACACTATGTTTGCCAAGTTAGCAAACGTAGTGTAGCCCTTCAGCTCAGTGGACCGATGACATTAAAAAGGTAACTGATAGTGGTATAATGAGAAAAGGGGACGATCAGTTGTTATGGTGTGATCTTTGGGAGGCCTATGTCCAACAATGGGCGACGTAAGGCTGTTGATTGATTGAATACTAATCAACCTTAAATGTAGGTCCAGAATCACGACATCTAAACCTTAATAATTATAATATTGGATTCAAATCCTGCACTATAGACAATTGTCTTGATTTTGGTTTCACTCTTTTCACTGTAAGCATTTGTGCATATTTAGATGAGCTAATGGAATGATATGTTCTATATTACATTTTAAAAACGAAATACTTCTTCTTCTTCGTCGTGTTCTTCATTCCTGAAGGTCGTGCCCGTCTTGATAAGCCTTTACGGAGACGCTGATGAACTGCCTCCACACCACTCTGTCCTCGGCCTGTTTCAGAGCTGCAGGCAAAGTGAGCCCCGTGATAGCCTTAATTTGATCCGACCATCGGGTTGGTGACCGTCCTCTGGGCCTTTTCCCCTCTATTTTACCTAGCACTATCAGTTTTTCGAGGTTGTCTGACTCCTTTCGAGCGATATGGCCAAAATAGCCAAGTACTCGCTTGTAGCAGGTCGTGGACAAAACGAATTACAGTAAAAGTTAAAACAGTAATGTTTAGGTACTCTCTTTGATAAGATGCTTTAGAGCAAACTAGAGCCAGAAAATTGTTTCAACGTAAACTACACCGCAGTACGCTACATCATCACATACAGATGCAAATAGCTAATTTAATTATTCAAGCGAACACGACACCCTCGTATTTCATCTACTTTTAGAATGCATTAGGATGTCGCCATGCCAGCACAGTTTAGCATAACAATCCCCGGCAGACATGGCTCCTCTTCACGCTGTAACATCCTTCTAAATATTTATGCTGGTAGTGTTTTTACCATTTTAAAAAGTAATTCCTAAGAATATGGTTGTGTGATTATGTTAATACTGTATCAGTACGTCATATCATACAGTTAGCGTACCTATGTTCCATGTTGCGAATCGCATCTTTCGAGATGTTTGGATTGCGTAAGTTGGGGCTAACGTCAGTAGCCGTGCTCGCCCATGACACGGTAGCCCTTGTCTACTTCTCACAAGAGCCGGGCGAAGATCTTGTGCGCCGTTATGCGGCGGCGCTCTAGCCCTTATATGCTCTCGCATTCGTTTTCTGTCCATAAAATGATTTGGCTGGTGCTGAATTTTACGGGGGGACTGCCGTCTGACCCCCCAACCCCAAAAGGAAAGCCGTCGTCAGGGCCTCGTTCATTATGCAGCAAGGTGCGCCGACTTGCAGGTGAGGTTGATTTGAATTATTAATATTCATACAATTGATATAACTATTAACTTATCTAGAAAGTTCTTAAAGACTATATGTAATAGACATATTTTTTAAATATCACAGATAAGAAGAAAAAGAAAAAAAAACAAATTTAGCCACATCTACATTGAAGCTTCCAAACGTTCTGTTTGTTTTCTGCCCAAATTAATAAACAGTACATGAGAGCCGGACCGTAAATAGACTTGATGTATAACAATGCGAAACAAGCGCAGCATTACACATTAAACTTAAAACAACCCATTAGCTTTTGTAAGAAAAAAATCGCCCTGATGAGCTTTAATACAACCGTTCCCACAAACAAAATGTCAGTTAGTATACTACAAGAAATTAGTGTACAGCTGTGTAAAATAGAACATCTGAAGATACTATAATAGCTGACAGCTGAAACTAATGGTATCCGCAAGATTATTGTGCTGCAAGTCATAACATTAAGCGTTTTTTACATAACAGGTACCGCATAAATTTATATTAGTTTTAGTTGGATATAACAACTTATTGATAGACTTTTTTATTGATGTTAAGCAGCAGACCAGCTAACGGCCCACTCAAAACTAGGTAGTTACCATCACCTATGGATGTTTGCGACGCCAGAGGCACCTCTAAATTACTGCCACCTACGTAGAGAAACTGGAATTAGTCTTATTTCTAAAGTGGGACACTTTAGATAAATTAAATATAAAAATTAAAATAGAGCAATAAAACCATATCTTTGCAATCTTTGTTATAAAAATAGCTTCTTGTACCGTATCTTAAGATTTTCACTTTTAACGCTCTACTCATTTGACTTGGGAATATAATTAAAAACAATCTACTTTCGTTTCATTTAAACACGGTTCGTCTATCCGCCCTGACAGAAGTTAGCACACGAAAGCACATCCTTCTCCAGCGAGACGTCGGGAAGTAAAGGCATACTGGGGTTTAGATGGGTATACCAGCGACATGCGTCCCGTTGATCATCTGTGGGGCTCGTATGAGCACATTGCACGGGAGTCCCACACGTCCCCGCCTCGAGCCCCCAAACGGTGGGGTGTACATCGGTGTCCACATGTACTAATTACGTATAAACATCGTTATTACAAGCAATAACAAACATAGTGAACCTTGTATGCTAAGCTCAAAGAACTGAAATGTAATCTACATTCAAATGTAGTAACCACCATGTTTACATCTTTAGTTTATTTAAGAATGTATTCGTCATTTTGATAACTTAAATAACTTAAAAAACACATCTTTAACATTTTGATTGATGATGATTTCAATGTGATGGTACGGAATACTTTGTAGTTAATTTAATCAATCAAAAGTTGTTGAAGAGGCATAAATTTTATAATATCTAAAAACAATATATCTATAATATCTATAAAACTACTTTTGTTAGGTAGTTAATAAACTTAGTTTACATGGTACTCTTTTGGTGCATAACACTTATTTGTCAGGTTCTTTTCAAACTTTCTCTGGTTATATTTTATTTTAATACGATTTAACGCAGGTTTACTTACTGCACCTTTCATTTTTACGGTCCATTAGACTAGATTATCTTACCGCATATCAAATGGGGCCGACACAACTTGTCTTCTCTTTCTGTCTGCTCTTTTTATTATGCACGCATCGGTTCACACCGCTCGCCATCATATTTGATCCGGAAAATACCGTTAGGCGCGGACGCCACCCTCTGCTGTCTGGGGGAGCTCATTCGAAATCGCTTGCCACAGCAGTCGTTATCGTTAACCGAACGCCAGGCTGCGCGCCCCCATATAACCGACAACGGCAAACGCCATTAGTTTTATCGTAGATCGTATTGTGTTATTGTGACGTATTCCGTACTTTGTATTCTTTTGTTATTTTCAATTCTTGACAATACAGTGCATCTTTTAGTAATTTCTTTGTTTAATTTCTGTCTTCTTTAGTTTTATTTCCTTATAATGTTCGGTAAAGACTCATAAAGCACCCACACTATCTCAATATTTTCATATTTTTTCGTCACTACATTATCTTTTACGCAATCAAATAATGTTTTATCGGTCTACCTACGAGTATCCATCTACTTTATTTCTGTGAGGTATTTATTATTATTATTATCAAGTATACCGTTATACCAAAGAAAGCAATATTCAAATAATTCAACGTTTCCAAAACAAAGTGCTCAGGGGTATTGTCAATGCACCCTGGTATATTAGAAATGACGACCTCCATCGGGACCTTAAAGTGGAACTCGTTGCCAATGTTATTAAAAAGTACGCCGAAGCTCATGAACAAAGGCTTGATCACCATGTGAACGTTGAGGCCATCCAACTCCTCGACACCACGGACATAGTGAGAAGACTAAGAAGGAAAAAACCTTTTAAGTTAGTCTAGTGCAGTGCTAGTGTAATGTAGTGAATTAGATACTACTACAAAGACCACAAGAACAAAGTGACATTAAGAAAAATGTTAATGGACACATTCTTAGTAAAGTCTACTTAGCAAATTAATTTAAATTTATATTACTGATTAGTCTACGTATAAGGCTAGATTGTAATTTCAAATGAGTTATTAGATTATTTTCAGGAAAAAAAAGTGTACCGTTACTGTAAGTAGTTAGGTAATATGAATCAGTTGATTTACAGACTCGGTCTTGTTTCACTGCTCCATAATTTTCATAAAATACAAGCATTTCTAACATTTTTTGTTACAATAAAAATTTAAGTTTCCTAAAAATTATAAATCTTTCCAACAACTCAAAATAAGCTGGAAAATGGTTCGGTGTTTTGCACTTTATCAAAAATTCATAAAAGAAAAGACTGCCCATCAAAATGTATTTTCGGATTTATTTAAGAAGAAAACACTCCGGAGAATTGGGGTATTTTATCAATCGCCCGATTCACGGAACATTACACACTCGCGGGGAGAAGCCAATGTGTCATACTTAGCGCGTTACGGATCGAGCACGCAATGTGGATTAACTTTGATATATTATTCTGCTACTATAATCCAAATTTCTAAGATAGTTTATTTGAACAATTAATATAATCTTTTATCCGTACAGGGGCGGGCCTGTCGTAAAAGGCGACAAAACAACCCACCCTAGCTACGTGGTAGGGCCTCAAGCCCGTCTGGATGGCGACCACCTTTGGTCTTAAGTATGCCGCCATAATAACCTTGTGTTGTGTTCCGGCATTAGTGACTTATGGCCCTTATGAGATAGCAGCATGTTCGCGATGCCACTGGCGTTGCAAACACCCATAGGCGACGGTAACTGTTAAATTCAAAGCGGGCCGTCAGCCTGTCTGCTGTCCCACAGGAATAAAAAATATCTCGGTTACGGCCCAAGCTTCCGGTTCGGTGCCCGGGGCCCCCTTTCCGACTTTTTGTTTTACACGCATGTTATCCTTTACAATATCAAGCCAGCACTTACTATGTCTACCCATCCTGTTGGGACTCGAAGTAGGCGGTAAAGTTAGACATTTGTTCCGCATATAAGTAAGTAGTCAGTTGCCGCAAAACGTGGCCATGCGAAAGTGACACTCCTGCAATTTATCCGCAACGTCCCGGTCATGAAGGCTGTCGTGAATGCGGAAATTCCAAACGCGGTTCTTCTGAATCAGTCCACACATCCACCACATCATAATCAGCTCCGTGACACGCAGTTCCTGCTTACGTTGCACTAGTATCGCTCACGTTTCATATCCGCATATAAGGACAAGCCTCATGATGATTTATAGATCTATCCCTTCAACTTAACATTAGGCTCACGGGGCTGAAAGGCGTGCTTTGACATCAAAATCGATATCACCAGTCACACACATGTCATAGTCACTGAACCTATTAAAACCTAACAAAATATTAGTCAGTTATTAGTAAAAGCACTCAAACAATTTGATTAACATAAATAGTTTTTTATAACCCAATTTTATTTCAAAGGTTGTACCTATTAAACAGTTACAATTATTATCGTTTACCCTAAAACCTATTGTAAAGGTCTGTTATTATAATCAAAAGCTTTTGTTAAAGCGCCTATAAACTACGCCATCTTAGATAATAGACTATTAAGCTGTTATCCGAGCCATTGAGCTCAAAATAATTTTAAATGGAAACTGTAATGAGCGCTTCATCAAATTCCGAAAATGTTTGTGTAATATTTTTATGTTTTTAAGATTATTATCTATTATTTATATAGGTTGCAATATATACATAGCAAAGGTTGGAATATTGTTTTTCATTCAAATGATCTCAACTGAATCTGAAGCTTTTATTTCAAAGTTTAAGTTAAGTTAATAAGTATTGTGATATATGTAGTAGCAGTTTTAATCATAGCAATTACATTCGGAGAGGATATATATAGGAGGATACTATAAAGACGGATCGTGATAATCTGATTTAGCTTTTGTTTATTGTACTTCAAATCCTGTAGAAAAGTGGACGGCGGTTTACCGGTCACCATTGCAGAAGTTTACAAAGCGTTACCTTGCAAGCAACTCACTCTCAGATCACGAATAATTTCTGCTACTCTTGCAGTTGTAACTAATAACCGTCTTAGGACTTAAAGGTATAATTAATAATCAAAATGAAATCCGAAACTCTCACATTGTTATCCTATCTATTCAATTAATCAAACAAGTGATGTAATCGCATATATTACTTGTTCACGTTTTATAATCACTAAAACTATAATTATTTTGTCGAAATCTACTAATTAGGAAAGTTGATACAATCAAATGTAAGTTATACACCTACTAAACCTTAAAAGGTTTGGTTGATGTATAACTCAAAAAGTAGGATCAAATCGCTCTTGGGATAAAACATTGTATTAAATTTAGGGCAAAAAAAACAAGGGCAGAGAAAGAATAATGACCTCTGCGACCGGGGCCAGCCTGTCGTAAAAGGCGACAAAATAACCCACCCTAGCAACGTGGTAGGGCCCCAAGCTTATCTAGATGGCGACCATCTTTGGTCTTAAGTATGCCGCCATAATAATGGGATAGCAGCGTGTTCACTATGCCACTGGCGTTGCAAACACCCATAGGCGATGGTAACTGCTAAATTCTAAGTGGGTCATCAACCTAAATTCTAAGTGTCTGCTGACCTACAGCAATTTAAAAATATATAAATATTTATTTAGGTCTCAAAGTATAAAAAGAAAGTTGTGTTTTAAAAATTGTTCAGGTTTAAAATGAATAAAGGTATGATTCCGAACTACTCTGCACGCAGCAGTGCTGCCGCGACACTGCTGCTGCGACACTACCGGTCCCCATATAATATCTATAAGCTTATATAAGAGTACATTCCGAGCTAGGCAGCAATGACGCGGCAGCAATGCAGCGGCAGCAATGCAGCGGCAGCAATGCAGCGGCAGCAATGTAGCGGCAGCACTGCTGCGTGATAGAGTTTGTATGGAGACCGTAGTGCCGCGGTGCAGTGCCGCGGCGCAGTGCAGCGGCAGCAGTGTCGCGGCAGCAGTGTCGCGGCAGCACTGCTGCGTGCAGCGTAGTTCGGAATCATACCTTAACGATGGTTTTAACAAAATTTTATAATTAAAAAATGTTTGAAAGGAATTGTTTTTTTTTTTTTTTTTTTCTTAAAGCTAAGGCTGTCATCGTCTCAGACGACTAACGACAGCGACACCGGGCGGAAAAGGCATTCCGACCCCGTGGGAGCGGGGTCGATCAGCCGTGGCAGCGTGCTCGGGGCGCGTCTCCTGTGAGGCGCGCTCCCGGCTCGAACGCTGCATGGGGAATATACGAAGGGCAGCCACGAATGGCAAGAATACTATTAATTGGGGACTATCGACTTCACCGGTGAAGCCGATCCTATTCTAATCTACTACCGTTTCGGAGTGCTTATAGCTGGGGGAGAAGAAACGGCGAAAGAAACTCCCCCGCAACACATCTATTCTACGTGTATTTCTGTAATGTGTGGTTGTGTATGGCTACAGGCTATGGGGGGCGGAAGGCGTCCCTAAACCTATTGCGTCGGGCTGGTCCATGCCGGACTGGGGGGGATTGCGTCCGCGAGAGCATTCGCTTCAGCGTCCTAGAGATGGGGTCGCGTCTATCCGTGAGCACGTTTCGCGGTCGGCGACGCGCGGGGGGTGCTCGGCGGTTGGGCGTGTAGTTGACTGTCTCCACCACCAGTGGATTGGGATGGTGGGGAGCGAGACCGAAGAAGGATCGCGAGAGGGATACCATGTACTCCTTCACGGGAAGGAGCTCCAGGTCGCGGTGAAGGTCCGCGTTGCGCATGTAACGTGGCGCTTGGACTGCCATGCGCAAGAACTTATTCTGCAGCCGCTGCATCGAAGTGATGTAGCATTTGCCGGCATGGGCGAAGACTACGCTCGAGTACGTCATGATCGGTCGGATGCAGGTTTTGTAAAGTGTCACCTTATTTCTAAGGGACATCTTACTCTTCCCGCATATCATTGGGTAGAGGCGACCGAGCACAAAGTGTGCTCTGTTCCTTACCGTCCTGATGTGTTTACTGAAGTACAGGCCTCTATCTAGAGTGACTCCTAGATATTTGACCTCATCAACCCAGGGGATGACGCGGTCAAATAGCTTTATGGGGAAGAGAGAGTGCCGACTCGTGCGAGTCGGCCGACTCTCGTTTTGAGTGCGGGGGCCGCGAGCGAACATGATCGCTGCGCTCTTGTCCGGATTCAACTCGATCCGCCAAGTGCGGAACCAGTTGCCCAGCGTCTCAACCGCCGTGTTGAGACGACTGCAGATCCGATATTGATTGATATCGGATGTGAAGAGGGCGGTATCATCTGCGTATAAGGCGAGATGTACCTGTGGGGTACGGGGCATGTCGCTGGTGTACAGCGTGAAAAGTAGGGGGGACAGAGCCGAGCCCTGGGGGACTCCGGCTCTGATGGGCTGGAGAGATGAGCGCGTGCCCTCCACTCTGAAGCGGAAGCTCCGATCAAGGAGAAAGTCTCGTAAGATGAGCACGAGTCTATCCGGCACTCCTAGTTTGTACAGCTTGTAAATCAAGCCGTTGTGCCAGACCTTGTCGAAGGCTTTCGCCACATCGAAGAAGACAGCACCCGTCTTCCAGGGTTTGGGGGCGCGAGTGAAGTTCGCGAGCACGTGTTCCGTGATGCGGAGCACTTGCTGGGGGCACGAGTGTCGGGCTCGAAAGCCGAACTGCTCGTCGGGGATCAGCTTATTTTCATAAGCGAAGTCTCTGAGTCTGCTCAAGAGGAGGCGTTCGTACAGCTTGCCCAGCGCGCTGAGCAAGCTGATCGGGCGGTAGCTGCTAGGTTTCGCAGCGGGCTTTCCTGGTTTCCGGATGCCGATGACGTCGGCTTCCTTCCAGGCGGAGGGAAAGGAACAGTTATCTATGGCGGCATTGAAGATGCTCACCAGAATCATCAACAGATGTATCGGGAGTAGCTTGAGCAGCTTGTTGGGGATGCCGTCGGCCCCGGGAGCTTTCCGGGGCTTGAGGCCTTTTATTAGGTCCTGTACCTCTTTTACCGTGACAGGCTCGAGTGAGTCTTCCGCGGGAAGAGAGGATCTCCGTTCGACCTCGGCGTCCACCTCGCGCAGGTGGGCCGGGTCGACGTGCGCGGTGTTGGGGGAGCATTGCTCCTTGAGGCTCTCGGCGAGACACTCAGCCTTTTCGTCGTCGTCAAACGCGACAGTGTTGTCGGGTTTTTCGAGAGGCGGCATGGTCGAGAGGGATTCCGCTCTCAGTGATCTCGCCAACCTCCAGTATGCCTGGTGCGTTGGGGAGATCTCCGAGAGCAGGCTCTCCCAGCGTTGGTTCCTGAGTTCCTGAATGCGGGCTTTCACTTCCCGATGAAGTGAACGAAAGGCGACTCGGTTCTCTTCTGATGGGAAGCTGTCGTAGGCTCGGGCGGCGGCTCTCTTCCTCCTCAGTAGCTCTCTCGCGTCCCTCGGGAGTGCCAATCGGCCGTCCTCGTACGGAACTTGCCGAGTGGACTCCCGAACGACGGTTTGGAGGTGGCCGGTGAGGGTTTCGATCGCCCCTTCCGTGTCCTGAAGGGTCCTAATAGGGGCTGGAGCCTGCTCAGGGTCAGCGAATCCTCCATGTTGGAGTAAGTCCCTGACCCTGGACCAGTCGGTGATTGACTTGGTCTGAGGCGTCTGATCGGGTGGAGGGCCTAGTTTAAGGACGACCGGGCGGTGATCCGAGTCGATGTCATCTAGGGACTCGATTGAGCGGAACTGGAGGGAAACGCCCTTCAGTAGCGCCAGATCGAGAACGTTGGGGGTGCCTCCGGTGGCACGATTATACGGGTACCGGGTGGGCGTAATGGGGGCTAGGATGCCGAAAAGCAATTCGTCAGAGTGACGGAGTAGAGCTCTTCCGTTAGTGTTGGATGTGGAGCAGTTCCAGCTGGTGTGTTTACAGTTTAGGTCACCCGCGATGATAACCGAAGGGCCTAGACTGAAAAGGGATGCAAGCTCCGCTTGAGGTAGCGGGCGATTGCAGGAGAGATACGCGCAGACGATGACTATGGGCTGATGGCCTGTCATCGCTAATCTGCAGGCAGAAACTTCGAGATTGTCTAACGGAGGCACATTTACTGGGGAGCAGTGCAGTGACCTCTTGTAGTAGATGAGCGTGCCTCCCCAAGGGGCGGTACGCCTGTCATTCCTGATGATGTTGTAGTTGGCGATCCTAGGATCGCCAATGCTGGGCTTGAGAAGGGTCTCCTGCACGAGAAGAATATCTATGTTTTCTTCCTTCAGGAACTCATGAACCAACTCTCGTTGGCCACGTAGGCCGTTGGCGTTGTAAGTCGCCAGAGTCAGAGAGCGAGGTTTTTCCCTACGTGTGCAATCCATTTGTGATTAATGGGTTGCCCTATGGCTCAGGATTTCCAGCAACTCGCCATGTTCCATGGCTAAGATTAGCTGGTCCTTTAGCGACGACGCTTGCCTTAGCTTTTGCGCTAAGGTGCGTACCTCTTGGAGGTCAAATGGGAGGGACGTCGCGAACTTGGTTGCAAGCGCGATGTCCTCCGCTACGGAAGGGGACGTGGTGACCGGTGCTGCGGCGGGTGCAGCTGGGGTCGGTTTGGGAGCAGGCTTCTCTGAGAAGCCTGCGACGGGCTGCCGGGGGTTCCGGAGAGCCGGGAAGCCTGTCCAGGCGTTGAACGCCGGGGCAGGTGCCGGCACATAGACCGGTTTGGGGACGGCCGCTTTGACGGCGGCTGGGCGTTTGCCCTTTGGGGTTTTTCCCTTGGGCTTGGATTTGGGGGCGGCCGGGCACCCGCGGTAGTTCGCGGGATGCCCAGTCTTCCCGCAGAGGACGCAGGCCGGTGGGTCAGGGGATTCTCGGGTGCGGTTGCACTCCGTGGTGCTGTGGTCACCGAGGCACTTGACGCACCTCGGCCGGGACTGGCAGTTCCGTGCCGAGTGCCCGTATAATTGGCAGCGATGACACTGCCTTTGTGAAGATTTATTATGAGGGTTCTCGAAGTTAAGCTTCGAGAGCCCGCACACCGATCTGATGTTAAAAATTTCCTTGCCCTCTTTCGAGAGGTCAAGGACCGCGAGTACCATATTATATGGCTCCCGCGATTTTCCGCGGTGCATCCGGTGCACCTCGTGTATGGGGAGGCCTTGCGCGCGGAGGTCCTCCATGATGTCGGAGGTTTCGACCTCCTTAGGGAGTCCGCGGATGACTACGCGGAGTCTCTTTTCCTCTTCCAGCGCATAGGTATAGTAACCTATGCGATGCTCTAAGAGGTAGCGCGTGAGCGCGCGGTGGTCCTCGGGTGACTGTACGGTCACCCTTATCCCGTGATTGATATTTCGCGCCTCCAGGAGGCGAATTGAGTTTCGCGGGAGGGCCGCGTGGATGTCCCTCCAGAGATGCTTATCTCTGATTATGAGGGGAGGGGGGATGCGTACGTGACGCGGTAGTGGGGCCGTCGGCTCCGTCTGACGCGGCTCCTTGCTGGCCGGCGCAGCATCGGAGTCAGAGTTTGAGGTGGCGGCCTTGCGCCTCCTCTTGTTTGTATGGACCCGGAATCCTTCCGAGTCCACCTTTGGGTCGACCTCCATGTCGGAGAGCGACTCAGAAGAGTCCGATTCGCTCCCCGACTGGGGTGGTGGTATTTTTAGGGCGCGCGTGGAGGCCTTGGGGCCTTTATCGGTCGCGGTAGGGACGGCTTGGGGTCCCGACGCGGGCGCGAATGGGCTCACGAGAGCCGCAAGAGAGTGGGCCGTTCCATTGAGGGCGGGTGCGGCGGGGGGTGCGGACGCGGTGGGCCTTACCGGGCCACGGGACGCGGACGCGGCGGGTTTTGTCGGCTCTCGGGGTACGGGAGCGGTGGAGGTTGACGGCGCAGGTGTAGCGTGGGTCACTGGTGCGGGTGCTCTAGCCGTCAAAGGAATTGTTTTCTTTAGTGTTCATCTTATAAACTAAAGTCCGGACGCCGAGCAGGAAAAATTTCGTACGTTGACCTGTTATTATCTGTCTCTGTTACTCCCGCGTAAATATAATGAGTCCTCGCTCGCACAGAGCAATGACCGCCGTCCTCCGGTATTGTAAACAATTGAAGCTAGTGTGGATGGCGACTAACTGTTACTACTAATAACCATCTGTTGTGTTCCCGAATTAGTGAACGAGGTTTCAGTACCCCTTTGCGGACAGCAGTGGTCGTCAGCCCTATCTGCTGTTCCACGGTAGTAAAAAAATAACTGCAGTATTAACGTTGTTAGTACTGTAAATAAATGTTTTAATTCTGACTCCTTTACTGTGGTCATCTTGCATTTACATCATGTTGATTCTTTTCCGGGAGGTAAAGTAGATATTAATTCTGTAAAAATACTAATACTGCATTTATTTTATTTATTACCTACTCTGTAAAACTATCTACAAATTATTGTATATTTGTGCATTATGTTATATACAATAGTATCATAACAAGTTTTGGAATGCATGAGCAGAACCTGTAAATTCAAATAAAATTCCTTAAAGTATTAAAAGTTGTATTTCACAATTTTGTAATATAATATGTAATAATTGGTCTTATAATTATATTTACAAAGAAATAAATAAGACGCTGAATTGTAACAGAAACTTTTACATGGTTTTAACACTACAATATCAGCCCTATAAGACTAACTCAAATGTACGAAGAGTGTACAAAGATTTTACCATTTTCATATATTGTAAACGTCTAAACTTACTTGTAGCAAAAGTTTCTTGCAAAGCGTATTTAACATTATTATATGCTACGTGGTAGCAGTTTCATGTGATTTAAGAGAGTTAAATAAAACTTTATGTAGCCAACTGACACGTCACATCACTCACACATACTCGATACGTCACGGATCTCAGATTTGATTCTTATTAGGGCGCTATTTGGTACCAGATTATCTTAAAGTTGGTGCATTTTATAACAAGCCACGTATTGATGGTAAAAGAAAAATTCGTGACAAAAACTGTACCTAACCGCTTTGAATGAGTTGAAAGATTACTACTCATTTTCTCTAAGCGGTATGGGCTGTTATTATAAATAAACTTTGGTGTTATTATTCTTATGTAATGAATACAAATATGTATTTTGAAATTTATTTACAAACATAAGCACCTTCTAATCTGTATATTTTCTCGTTATATACTTTTTTTTATTGTTGTAGGACAGCAGACAGGCTGACGGCCCGCTTAGAATTTAGCAGTTACGCCAGTGGCATCGCGAACACGCTGCTGTCCCATAACAGTACAGGAACTTGGGTCAATAATGCCGGAACACAACACAAGGTTATTTTTGCGGCATACTTAAGACCAAAGGTGGTCGCTATCCAGACAGGCTTGAGGCATTACCACGTAGCTAGGGTGGGTTGTTTTGTCGGCTTTTACGACAGGCCGACCCTGGCCGCAGAGGTTAGTATTCTTTCTCCGCCCCTGCGCGGATAAACATACTTATGGTCTAGCAAAATTAAATCCCACAATTGGGGGAGGGGGTGGGGGGGGTGGGGGAGTGTACAACTTTGGCCGTAAAAGTATAATAACATACGTTCCTACAGGCTTTACACACGCGATTAGTTTTAGTTAGTTTGAAACGAAATTATGTTGTATTCTATGGCTCCAAGGGAAATGTTTTATAGGACATAAAATCATTATTTAATTATAAATAATATTGTATTTGACATATGACGTGCAATAAATTATGATTTAAATGTATTAATACGTCATATATGGTAGTATACATTAATGCTGTTTGATTAACTTTTGTTTTAGTTTTTCTTATATTTATCAATTGTTAATTTTTTGTTGAACTTTAATTTTATATGCCAGTCGTTGGAGTTTCTGACAAATAAATGATTTGATTTGATTATTTTTCATTACGATTCAGGCATAAAATGACCGTTTCAATTGTTAATAATTATTTTATTAAATAGCCTCGAAGCTCTTGATGGAACTTTAGGAATATGATATTTTAAAATATAGCCTTATTGTCCTCCAAACAAGAATTTCAAGGACAGTATAATATAACAAATTTCAAGCAATTGTATTGATATTTTCAAAACATATATTTTTATTCTTCTTCTTATATATAAAAATTGTTAATTTCTTTATTAAATAAATTAGTTACATTTTATAACATATTTTATTCATCAATGTGAATAGTGCTTCAAAATATCTCAATTATATAAATTAATATATTAATAACTTCATATTGTAAGACTAGTTCAAACATGTTCATAATATCAAAACTTGTTCTCTCCCAAACTGAGTTTTCTCACGTACGGTCGTGATGGTCGAGTTATGTTTGCTTCTTTCTCACTCTTCTTGCCATCTTCTGTAACAGAAAAAACAATATTTGACTTAAACAACTATTAATCTTCTTTCGGGTCTATGGCACATGTAATATGCTTTTATTGTCCTCTATAAACCGTCATCTCAACATACAGATCCTATTTTACCATATTCAATTCTAAGAAGTTCATCCATCCATTTTAAGTCTCGGCATTTTCCTAGTCAGATTCTTTCCTTCTCATATATCCACACCATCAATATATATATATATATATGAGTAGTGCGTATTCGCTCGCCCGGTTCAATGCCGCCGTCCTCGGCCTTTTACTAGGTCAGATGGAGAGGTCATTGACACTCTCGCGCCGTATTATGTAAATTGCGAGTTTTTTGAATGACTTTGTGATGCTGATTATTCAACATTTTTGTACTATGTGATACAAAACTAAAATGCATGTTTCTCATAACCTTTACTAAAGATTATTCTGTGAGAATTTGGACGGGTTTGTCAGTCACCCTATATATATATATATATATATATATATATATATATATATATATATATATATATATATATATATATATATATATATATATATATATATATATATATATATATATATATATATATATATATATATATATATATATATATATATATATATATATATATAGATGATATTTATCACCACAGTTTGTGTATACTTCTTAATTGCTATCGCTTGATCCACTGCCACTACTTTTAAACTTCCCTTAATGAGACTTATTTTTAAATAAATTCACAAGTCGTGTCACATTCATATTGACATTAAGATTTGCGAAGCATTATATACATATTAAAAATTCCTTACACATATGAAGATCTGTGTAGCATAGTGGTTTTTAAGTCAGTGACGAGGTCGATAACTATCTTAGTAAAGGTTTTTTTGCATATTGTGTATTTTATTATTAAAAAAAAAGTAAATCTGTTGTCTAGTACCCATAACACAGGCGTTGTGTTACTCACTTTGTGACTAAATAACGTTAGTTTTTATACTATACTTATTATAAGTATTTTTACACCAAGTAAAAGATATCTTACCAGGAGTTCCAGTGGATTCAGAATCGTTCCATGGCTGCACATTTCCGGAGATGAACAGTAGATAGAACAAGTTGCTTAAGAAGTAGAAGGCGATTGAAATGAAAAACACTTTTCTCCATTCAGACGCTTGAGACTAAAAGGATAATATACTAAATTAGTCGAGAATAAAGGGTTTTCTATTACTACTAATATAGAAAATAAAACTATTTACTAGACAGCAGACAGGCTAACGTCCCATTTTGAATTTAGCAGTTACCATCGCCTTTGGGTGTTGGTAACGCCAATGGCATCGCGAACACGCTGCTGTCTCAGAAGAGTACAGGCAGTCGGGTCAATAATGCCGGAACACAATACAAAGTTCTTATAGCGGCATACTTAAGACTAAAGTTGGTCGTTATACAGATGGGCTTGGGGCCCTACCACGTAGCTTGGGTGGGCTGTTTTGTCGCTTTTTAAGACAGGCCGACCCTGGCCCCAGAAGTTAGTATTCTTTTTCCGCCCCTGCACGGATAAACTGTTTCTAAAGAAATATAATATCATAATTTACTTTAAAACGTACATAAATAAAAAACAACTTTTCAGAGATAGACTTAAATTAATAAGGAAGAAATGTTTAGATAGCTATGAACATACCTGGTCCTGTATTACAATAGATACACTCAAAGGTGCCATAATGGAGAATATTGAGGCAAACCCATTCGTAATTCCCATCAACGTGCTTGCGTGGTTAGGAGAAATATCTATATGGGATAGCTGTAACAAATAAGAAATTTATGTATATAATAAGGCAGAAATAAGTAATTATAGCTCTAAATAGGTTTAAAATATAACTGGGTACTGATAGAATGATGATTCGAGTTTTGAAATATTAAAAGCAAGCATAATAAATGTGTAGATGTATGTTTACGTTAAATATATAAACACTCACTAAATTTAATAACCAGGTAGATACCAAATAACTAACAACTTACAGATATTATGCTTTTCTTATGTAAATAGATACATATCGTCGGCTTAATTATCAGAATGCATAACTCCACAAAATATCGAAATAAGATTTTTAAATTTAACTAGATGGCTAGTGGCGTATTTTGAACCATATCATCATCATAGCGGTTACAAGTAAAATAATTCCCGTGCATTGTAAAAAACAAAGTTTTTACTTGTAAAGTTTATCCAAATGGAGTTACACATTCTGATTATTAAGCCGACTATAATACATAAACACCTAGACACTTGACGAGAATGAAGCCCATGACCTCCGCAAGCATATTTTTACTGTTTAATTTTCATAATAATGAAAGTTACTTAATACAAAACATTTGATCAAATTTAATTATATAAACAAAAATAAATAAATCAGTCTACCAAAAACTCATTACTATTAACAAAAAGAGGACTCACCATAAATCCGACGTAATGAGCACCGTTCAAGCCAACTGTGATGGTAAGAATGATGACAGCCAAAGACAAGTTCCCAGCTGGTAGGTAAGAAAGGACTAGCAAAGCTACAGCTGGACCCCAGTGAGCTGAAAATCAACACGTAAAGGTCTTACCAGCTGGATGACCGACCTTTGCTCGGTATTTTTTTTTTTGGAAATTAACAATTGATTTTCTTAGTCTAACCTCAAAGCAAACACTCATTGACTTCGTGTTACTTAACAACGCCATCTGCTGGAATAGCTTTAGTGTTGTTGTGTCGTTAAAGCAATTTAAAAAAAATAGTATTATTATTCGCCGATAGATGTCAGGAAGTCATTTTTCAGTTTAAATTGGGACTACTCAAATGCCACCTTTTGACATTTTCTAGAAATAATTCCTAGTTGGATCGATTTATCGCCCCCGAAACCCCCCGTATACTAAATTTCATGAAAATCGTTGGAGCCGATTCCGAGATTCCAATTATATATATATACAAGAATTGCTCGTTTAAAGATATAAGCATTGCTTTGTATAATTAGCACAACAATGATAAAGACTAAACTAGGTAATATGTGATGTTTTTTAATACGGTTATTATTTCTTACCAATAGTGTTAAATATTTTCCTTGAGTTGACCAAAGAGACAATTTCCTTGTTAACCAAGAAGTCCGCTAGCCAACTGAACACGAAACTCAAGATATACATAGCAACATATGGAAGTGCTGATAATTTTCCATTCTGAAAAGGAAAACAAAAACAAAAACAAATTAGAACAAAAGTCAGTATTTAGTTTTATCGTAAATTTTAATTTTAATATCATTCTTTGATGTATAGGTCTACGCTGAATAGATATTCCTGTTCCATCTTTCATAAACCTATTTACGGCACGTAAAATTCCTTCGATGTTAAGACTTAGACATGCTGCTACATATAAACGAAATATTCTACAAATTTTTCATTTCCGTGATAATTCATTTTCTTGTACAGATAATAAAAAGTGGAAGTTGCTGAAATTCTCATGTATACATTTTAAGTAGTAATTTCTATTTTAATAAAATAATATTGTACAGTCTAAGGGGTAAACTGTAAAATCAATTTAATGTAAAACATATTTGTATGTACACATTTCGGAAAATAAAGCATCTTGTTTATTGTAAATTTGTTTTTTACAAACACTTTTGTCATACATAATGTGGTGCTCGAAAATAAATTAATGAAACTATCAAATTTGCGAGTTAGAGGAAAGAGTTACCCTGTTCTCTTTTACTTCACACGTTTTAGATAAGTACTGTATGTATATTTGATGATACAACAATTAATAAGGTTGATTATCTGTTATTAGGGGAAACATATATTCACCTGTTTAATATCAACGTGTAAAACGTTTTTCATGTAAGATGGAAGTTCTGTTAGCAGAGTCCAGAAGCCTAAGTTCTGACCACAATGAGCTAGTAAGATCGCCCAAAACGGTAAAGAAGTTACGATGCTCTTCCATGGTGTTGGTGCAGTCTGTAATAATAAAATTGCCATAAGATTTGATTCATAATTATCTATAGCTAATTTTAAACTATTTATGTACCAATAATAATATCAAATCTTCAATGCGCTAAATTATCAATGTATCAATTTGTGATAAATTTTGTTTAACATCTCAAAGAATTAAGTCATTTGAACATATTATTTTTCTTATGACTAATTAACATTTAAAGAATCTTTATAACATACAATAATTGTTATAGTATTAAAAAAATATTTAAATTCATAATGTCATTATAAGTATCCCACACTTTGGCCATATATGGGACAGTAGCGTGTTTGCGGCATCCCTAGCTTTGCAAACATCTATAGGCGACTATTAAGTGGGTCGTCAGCTTGTTTGTTATTCTTCACCAATAAAAAATTAATATTACTTACAGAAGAACCTAATTCGTCTGATGAAACGTTACTCTCAATGTACTTCTTCTCCTCTTCCCTAATCCATCGGCTAGTGCCAGGAGTTGAATCTCCTAAGATCAACCAAATAGCGGACCATACAAGACAGGTGATTCCAGCGACGTAAAAGACTGAAGGCCAACCCCAGGGGCTGGCTGCTAATATTCCCGAAGTCAGCAATTCTATTATTGTTCCTAATTGTGCTCCTAGGGAAAAAACATTGTATTTATAGTCATATTGAATACAATAAAAGACACCATTTTGAATCGCCATTTGAAACTGCTTGATCAAATTTCGTTTATTAAATATAATTGAGTAAGAGGTTTTATCCTCTTCAATTTCTTAACTAAATGTCATTATTTTTATATATTTTTAAATCTATACCTAATCGTACTTATGTTTTAAAAGGCATTTTGACAACTGACGACCTTTGATCAAGTATTGAAATATTATCTGATTCAAACGTTAAGACTAAGTTTAATTTCTGGAATCATATATTTGGAATAGATATAGTTTTTCTGATTATGGTTTATGATTTTAGAGCTCAGAAATCTGCAAAAGCATATACAATACAAACATGACTTGCTTGGTGTGGTGGTGTAATTATGATGGTACTATGTTGGGGATACCATATATTGAGATCGTGTGCCGATTATATTATTTCGTTATTTGTAAATAGAATGCTATCATTAATGTTTAAAAATAGTTTTTTATGTTTCATGTTTATAGTTTAAAAAAGGTTTACAGTTACTTATTGCGTTTCAAATACGAAATAATTAATTAAACATTTACATATAAACCTTGGTAAAGTGTAAAATAAATTTAAGTTTAACTTTACACAGCTAAATACGTTCTTTTACAGACTTGAGATAAGTATTACCTCAAGTGCTAACTAAGCATCATTTAAAACAACGAGTGTCTTAAGACGGATTTAATTAAAGAATGTAAGTTAACTTCTGAAGGCTTGCCACAGTTTGTTGCAGGAAAATGGATGCGGGAAGCACTTTTTCGACTTATAATTGACCCTCATCATCAAGTGATAATTTTCTGCTGTACTAAGCTTTCATTTTAAAGCTCTGGGTCTGCTTTTGCATACTATCACAAAAATATATTTCCGACATTTAATTAACCGAAGAAATATACTAAATCTATACTTTACTATTATAAAGAGGAAAGATTTGATTGTTTGTTTGTTTGTTTGTTTGTTTGTTTGTTTGTTTGCTTTGAATAGGCTCCGAAACTACTGACCCGATTTAAAAAATTCTTTCATTGTTGGGAAGCTACACTATCCCCGGGTGACATAGGCTATATTATATTTTCAAAAAAATTAGGGATCCTTACTAAAACTCCAATAATGTAACCCAAAGTGTAAAAAAATTACCTAAAATATTATTTAAATCTCGTGCGTTGCGAAAACTATTGATGATAGAATAAAATAATGTACTACAACTTTGCAGAACACATCATTATTTACAAAAAGTGTCGCGACAGCATATGTCTAACTATTATAGTTATGCCACAATAAGTGTGCTTTTATTTTAAAAATTTAATTGAAATGCCGCCCCTAGAAAAGACTCTTTATTTGGATCTTGGTATTAATCCTTATCAAAATAAATTACTTCATATTCAAAACTGTTTCAATACCTTTATATAACTTTTTGAATTATACAATTCGGATATTCCATTCGAAAGATATCACGAGTTTAAAAATGTAAGTATTAGAAAAATGTTGCGTGGTAGCCGCTCACCCTGTTCGGCTAGCTAGGCAGCACCTTATGCAATGTAGGCGTGCGTCACTGGGGTTTTTACAAAAATTAGAATACTTATTAAAAAATAACGAAAAATAAATAAAAAGTAATAACAAAAAAAATCATTAAAATAAAAGCTCATAGAAATAATAATATTCAAACTTTCTTTATAATTTTATTTTTTTAGTAACCTGACGCAAATAGAAGGGTTTGCCCTCAGGGGCGCTCCTCTGTCCGAGGAGTGCACGGGTGTGCGTACCCGAGGTGCCCGAGCATCCGTCGCTTCACTCCCCTCTCCGTTCGAGGCGACAGAGTCCTACCTTTCTTTCCGTCTACCTCTTACATCCTTTCCAACTTAGCTCTCTGTTCGTGGCGTGGTCCCCGGTGGGATGATTGCGAATACTGATTGGGGTCCCGGGTTCTACCCTGGGACCTGATTTGGTAGTCGAAACCATGCCTATTTCGACTGCGCCTGCACAGAGTGTTCTCGGGGCGGGAATTGCATCCTCGCTGTCGTTTGGTCTTGCTGGGCCGGCTACGACGTCAGGTGACTCCCTGGTTTTTCTGCAGTGTCGTCTGTTAGTCGTACCCACGCCTGACTAGCACGCGACGGGGTTGCGAGTCCCGTTCGGAATTGGCCGCGGACCTGTCGCTCCCGGCCCTGGTTCTGTCCATGGTCGGGGGCGATCCTGGATGGACGGCCGTCGCCTCCTTTTGCGAGGCAGTAGTGTCTGCAAGGGAGGCGGCGGAACGGGAGCGGGAGTCCACCACCGCACTCCCCTCCCGCCAACGTAGGCCGCGTCGTCGGCGCCGGAGGGCGGGCAACGATCTCCGGCCGCCGTAGAAAACGGCCGCGGGCGGCCCCTCGGGGGAGGATCCGCCGCCCGCACTATTGCCGCGAGGGAGAAGGCCGCGTGCTGTTCCACAGCCCCCCTCAACTCCTAGAGTTGTTACAAGAGAGCGCCGGGGGGGCGAAACCCTGACCCCCTGGCGCCAGCACTTTAGAAGGGGCCCGCTTTAAGACAAAGCGTGGGCTGGCGCCGGCCCGGGCCACGAGATCGGCAGGCCATATATCCGTGGGCCCGGGCGTAGACGATAGGAGAACAGCGGGGTTTTAGTGGGTCGAACATCTTTTCCGGAGTCCCTTATATCCCTCGGTCCCCCCGGGCCGGGATAATCCGTCAAGAGAGGTTTTTCCCCGAGACCGAAAAAAAATAGAAGGGTTTAATTTTTAATTTTTTGTTAAATACCCGTGCGAAGCTGGGACGGGCTGCTAGTAATAAATATTTTGTGACAATTCACACAACGCCATCTAGTCCCAAACTAAGTAGCATAGCACTTGTGTTATGGTACTAGACAACTAATATACTACTTATGTACTTTTTTATAAATAAATACATAATATACATAAAGCATCCAGACGCGAGACGGGAATGGAACCCGGGACCTCCGCAAGCGTACCGAAGTTCGTTATACGTTACGCCACAGAAGTCGCCAAATAGACTGCATTTATGTAGTTTAATAATTGTAAGGTTTAAGTCAGGACTCATACGTTATTTAACATGATGTACAAGCTTGAAGGTGAAATTGAATTGGGCTACAAAGGTAGTGGTGGAATTTCTCACACCCTTGACTTATATTTGAGACTGTTAAATTTAAAACGACGTTAAATCAACTAAGAATAATTTGAATAACAATGGAAAAAAGTCTGAGAAACTGAACGAGATTTAAACGTAGAAAAAAAACGGCAGTCATGTCAGTTCATAATTAGGATCTAAGATTTGAAATGTACAAATAGTTGAATTAAAAAGGAGCATTAATAAATGGCCTGACATTTAGCGTTATGCTGTACTGAATTCACAATGGACTCATTTTCAGTTCTAAACTACGGATTTGGGTGTAACTTGTCGCCTTATCAAAACAACGTAAATGACAACAAATACATTTATATTATATATATATATATATATATATATATATATATATATATATATATATATATATATATATATATATATATATATATATATATATATATATAAAGCAAAAAAACAGTTGCCATCTCCAAGGCCAGCTCCAAGGAATAAGCCAAGCTGTATGAGTTTTTAGGAAGCCCTGGGGGTAAGAAACATATTTATAGAATGGTGATTGATAGAAAAAAGAATGCAAGGGACATCACCAATATGAAAATAAAGAGCAGATGAAAAAACTATTTCTGTGAATATATGAATGAAGAGAATATCTGGAGTGGTATGTTATAGAACGCACCTGTTAATATGGGCGTTGTAAAAGAAGTGAGTACGGCTGAGGTTAGATTCGCTGTGTATAATATGCCAAACGGCAAGTCTGTGGGACCGGATGAAATACCAGTGGAAGTATGGAAGTTTTTGAAAGAAGGATGGAAGTGGGTGACTTTGTTCTTCAATAAGCTATTGCAAGACTAGGCGATCCCCGATCGATGGTGCAGTAGTACGCTAGTGCCCATTATTAAGAACAAGGGTGATGTATAAGTTTGTAATAATTATAGAGAAAGGCGACTACGAGAGGAGACCAAAATAGATGAGAACCAATTTGGTTTCATGCCCAGACGGGAAACAACTGATGCCATATTGGCACTTCACCAAATGTGCGAGAAATACAGAGGTGCACATAAGAGCCTGCACATGGTATTTGTTGATCTCGAAAAGGCATATGGACGGGTTCCTAGAAAGGTTTTGTGGTGGGCCATGAAAGCGAAAGGAGTGCCTGTGAAGTACTTGTGTCTTATTCATGTTATGTATGTTAAGGCAAGTACTAATGTCCGGGCCCTTGATGGCGTCACAGATAAGTTCAGTGTAGCGGTAGGTTTACACCAAGGATCGGCTCTTAGCCCTTATCTGTTTCTCTTGATGGTAGATGCAGTAACATCAGGAATACAGGAGGAGGCACCTTGGTGTATGCTGTTTGCTGATGATATTGTGCTGGTTGGAGATAAAATTTTCACAAGGTCCTGAGCAGATTGACTAAATGGCAGGAGAGATTAGAGGGTGTTGGGATAAACTCAACTAAAGATAAGTAGAACCAAAACTAAACATCTATTTTGCGATTTTGGTGGAATATCCGACTTCACGCCGATTACCTTAGGTGGCGTGGTGCTGCCAACTTGCTCCAAGTCGGATCATTAATCCAGAACGACGTGAGATAGACCGAGATGTAAGAAACAGAATTAATGCAGGATGGATGAAATGGTGATAGGCCTTAGGACCAATTTTGTTACCTAAGTACCATGTAAACTCAAGGATAACATTTATAAATCCGTAATAAAGCCTGTCTTATTGTATGGATCGGAATGCTGGGTCACAAACGGGATGGACGATGGGTTTTACATGCTGCGAAGATGGATGGGTGGAGTTACGAAAATGGATAAAATTAGAAATGAGTATATCAAAGTTAGTTAGTAGTTAAACAGATGGTTCTTTAAAATTATTTTTAATTGAGCTATTTTTATTTACTTTTCCTTTTGTTGTCTACTGCAAAACGCTTGTAGAACCTTTACCTTGTTATAGTACACAGAATGGTGCAGCAGATTTTATAGTGAACGTTTTGGCTGAAACTATAAATCAAGAGATAGTGCTATAATAATGATCCTTACCTGCATAAACGAAGGTACCAAGACGACTTCTTTCAGCAGCAGGAGCCCAATAGCCGAGAACTCCGTGAAGACTTGGGTACAGCATGCCTTGTGTGAGACCCATTAAGACACGGCACACGCATACCGCTATCCAGTCACCCTGAAAGTATTAGTCTCACCTGTTTTAAATTAACTTTAATTAACGATCTCACCAACCTCAACTATAAACATTTTAATATTCTTTTTCAGTTTGGCTACTCTGAAATTTGCCCCTGTATAAATCAAATCCATTCAATCATCATGAACAATCATGATCAGCTTATTACAAAAAGTAGGTTTATCACATAACTATCACTTTGCACCAAAATATAGTCGCAATGCAACAAAATGCACAATAATCGGTGTTATGTTGCACTACATGCTTGCTTGATCCCCTGCAGACAGAATTAAGGTTGGATTATATCTAAAAAAGTGATAATATTGAATTTTACTGATAAAACTGTCATTTGAGCCCGCAAGTAAAACGAATAGTGCTCTAGCAAAAGGAATAACCAGGAAATTCTTCGCCTCTTATTACTGTTTAGTTAAAAGATGAGGTTGACAAGGCTGTTTTAAGCAGGAAAAATGATACAGAAGCAAAATTTTGAAATTTTGAATATTGATTATTTTTTAATAATCAATATTCAAAATTTCGAAAAAATTACATTGTTAACGCCGTTTGGCTATAATGGGTCTAGGTGAGAATGCTATATCCTATCTCTTTTCCTCTTACCTATTATCCGCTCCCCGTCCTTGTCAAATGTAGTGCGACCAATTTAAAAATGATTATAATGTCGATGGCCGAACGGTGATTGTTGGTTCCGTCTTATTTTTGATAAAACTTAATAATTTAGTAATAATCGGGTGTAAAATAGTGTAAAGGTGTGTTTGATTACTCCTACGAGTGGATCATCCGTGGGCCCACGTGAAAATAAGGACGAGTAACGAGAATCGTGAGTACCTATAAAATATTCATTTCCCTTCAATAGCTCTTCGCCTAGGAAGACCCTTACCAGCGCGAACATATATAGTGTCGGTCGGGTTGCAGAATCATTAAAGTAATCTGTCATTTCTCAGGCTTAGTGTGGGCCTGACAAATGGTGTGGTTATAAAACATCGTAAAGGCAGATCGTCGCGATCTGTCTTGAGGCATTAGTATTTGGCGTAGAACTTTCGTTTCGAGTTCAAGCGTAAAGGGCAAGGTAGTTTGAGAAGGTTTCTAGTCATTATTGATACATGTATAAGAAGTATGTGAGACGATCTCCGTGGCAAAATAGCTAACATATGTTAGAATTTATAATAAATATTTATTTACGAAAGAAAAATATATATGTAATATATCAGTTGTCAAGTACCCAACAAGCGCTTTGCTTTACTTTGTGATTAAATGATGCAGAATTGAAAAAAAATAACTTGTGAATTGTATCGTCGAGCTATTAGATTATTATATTCGAATTATTTTTGGTTTATAAAAAAGTGTTTATGATCAAGGATTAAAGTTTAAATTGGTCACTAACACTTCTTTACAAACCAAAAATTGTTCACCCATAAAGTGCTCAACGCGCCTAAAGAAGTTTTCACATCAATATTTGTTTTTTATAAAAACCAAATGCAGGGAAAATTTGTTTCACGCAACCTACGACCTGATTTTCACGTATTTGAATTTAATAACTTCGCAAATATTTATCGATAAACATTTTTGATGTATTCAAAGAAAATACAAAAGTCTATTGGACGCTTGCGGCTGAATTATTGGGGTCATATACAAAAGCGCTGCCGCGAGCTCACTGGGAGTGTGTACACATAATGTGTGCCACAGTACACTTATATAAATAGTGTTTGGTATATCTTGAATGTGTCGAAGAATATTATATTTTGTTAGAAACTTGTGGTATATCACTATCGATAAATATATCAAACCAATAGTGAACCAAAAGTCGTAGCAGCTGGGACCACACACAATAAAAAGTATTCGATTTTCGTATGGGTGCCCGCAAAATAATTTTCAGCCAAATGACAGATTTGGAATTTAAAAAAAAAGTGTTCAGTTCAATTTTTGATTGTAAAAGTCCTTTTTAATATAACAGTCGTCAAGAAGTTTTGTTGTTTCATTGATTTAGCAATATATAGGTATAAATAGTACACGGCCTCACAAACTAAATTCACTCGGTCAAGTTTATAGTTAATAATAATGATTGTCATATCTCTAAATCTATATCATCAGCACGTTTTCTGGTTCCTAATAAAATTTTTTCTTAATCTTTAATTGACTTAAAACTTTAAAAATATTAAGATCGAGTTTATGGTACAAGCTATTTATCCTCATTCTCACTGTGGATGCTTTGTGCAAAGTATTTTAGAAGAAACTTCCGAACGAGAGGGTTGGATGAAACTGGGAGGAACGATACACATACCAGAAAGTAATACAAGCACATTACTATGTACCCTGATCTGATCACATATAATAAGTTACATTTGATTTCAACAAAATAAATATAAAAAATGTCTTTAAAATATTTCTATTCTCGCAAAAATACTGCGCAAGCAAAATACTGTACTGACTACTGTGTACGCTCATAAAGGCTGTATTGTATCGAATGATGTCAAACCTTTTTAACACTGGTAAATTTGTAAATAAGGAGTATCATTTAAAGAGCTATAATCATATAATTTAAGGAGTCGGGGATATTTTTAGATAACAAAACAAAAAATTATAAAGAGAATGAGAAAAATTAATAAAAAATGTCTAAATATGAGATTCACAGTATTGTATTTTAAAAATATAAGTAAATGCGTGATCAACTATATTTTATGACAAATGAATGGTTTTAACATATATCTGTGGTACCTTATCACTACAGTTTAATAAAACATTTTGGTCAACGATGTTTTCTTTTTCTGAAAATGATCTACCTTTTGGGAACTCATTTGAAATTACAATCTAGCCTTATTTACGTAGACTAATTAGTAATATAAATTTAACTTAATTTGCTAAATAGACTTTACTAAGAATGTGTCCATTAACACTTTTCTTAATGTCACTTTGTTCTTGTGTTCTTTGTAGTAGTACCTAATTCACTACATTACACTAGGCACTGCACTAGACTAACTTAAAAGGTTTTTTCCTTCTTAGTCTTCTCACTATGTCCGTGGTGTCGAGGAGTTGGATGGCCGCAACGTTCACATGGTGATCAAGCCTTTGTTCATGAGTTTCGGCGTACTTTTTAATAACATTGGCAACGAGTTCCACTTTAAGGTCCCGATGGAGGTCGTCATTTCTAATATACCAGGGTGCATTGACAATACCCCTGAGCGCTTTGTTTTGGAACGATGGTTTAAATATAAATGCGTTTCGCCATAAATTTACCTTTACTATCCGTTGCTTACTACCCTATAACTTTAACTTTTATACACATCTGTTTAAAAATCATATTAAAATATTTCACTAAACTTCAATGCAAAAGTGACATTCAAAGTTTCTAAGATGGCGACTGTTGCCAAGAAACTACAACAATAACAAGACAATGTGCCACTGTTAACATTACCCGCTTTCCATTTGAAACCAAGTTTTGGCCAATTTCACCAGTGCCGTGAAATTTGTTTGTCAGTTTGCCAGGCGACATTAATGTAATGCAATATGCAAGTTCGTTAAATTTTGAAGTAAAATGATGAAGGAATAAACATTGTTAGTCCTAGTAATTAAGTATTATTGTCTGAATTGAAGTTAATTCATGAACCTGCGCCACAGTTACAAGGAACTGCTTTCACAATCTAAAAGGGTATTGGGATCATTTATATCAACATCATGAATGATAGGCTCCGAAAAGCTGGGTGTGCTAAACCGTCTGACCTTGGTCTCAACATATGCCACCATAATAATCTGGTGTGGTTTTCCGTCATAAGTGATCCAGGTTTCAGATTCACTACGCGGATGACAGTATGTTTGCGGTGCCCCTGGCGTCGCATACATCCATAGGCGACGGTAGCTGCTTCCTGATAAGTGGGCCGTCAGCTTGTCTGCTGTTCCACAGAAACAAAAATACATATTGCAACAAGTACCCACAAAACTAACCTTGATAGCTGCAAAGGGCACCAGCAGATTAATGACTCCGGTCGAAGCCATGGCTGCGAAGACGAGAAACTTTCCACCAAATCTTCCAGCTAGCATTCCAGCTGGGATCTGAAGCATCACGTAGCCCCAGAAGAAGGACGAGAGGATCATATCTTGTGTACCACGGTCCCAATCGAATACCTGGAAAGACGTTAATATATTGTATACTCTCAAAAAAGAAACAGCTTCTAAAATTCCATTATTGTGCCTGGGCCTCTCATAAGAGATGTGATTATCACTGCTGACCTATGTAGATTGGCAGATTTGTCACAAATGCAATCTCGATGTATAGGTTTCCTTTGAAATGTTCTTTCGGAGTCAGTAGGTCAATATGTGTTCATTATGCACATGTTGCAATATGCATAAAATGGAAACTGACGCATTACGATATAAATAAAAAGGTATCTTTTGAATTCTATCCCAAATGTAATACCGTGCACTTCCTACCATTAGAAGAAAACTTCTGATTAATTTATTAACATAATGCTTCTTTTAATCAATATTTAGGACTATTTAGGAGTTATGCTTCGGATACCGGAGACTTGGTTTTATTGTTATAACAATTAAGTCTTTAATACAGCGAAAAATTATTGTAAGATAAGACCAAGGTCTGCTATTAAGTGTTCTCTCATCTATTATTTCTCTTGAACTATAAACAATCTCAAAACGTCATGATTTAGCTAAGCTTCTATATGTTAGAATAATCGAAACAGTGTTTAAAGTAGTTTTTATGTCAATTTTTACATGATTAATTAAATTGTCTCCGTTCAGGGATGGAGTAAGAATACTAACCCCTGCGGCCGGGGTCGGCCTGTCGTAAAAGGCGACAAAACAACCCTAGCTGCTTGATAAGGCCTCAAGCCTATCTGGATGGCAACCAACCTTGGTCTTAAGTATGCCGCCGTAATAACCTTGTGTTGTGTTCCGGTATTAGTGACCAAGATTTCTGTACCCCTATGAGACAGTAGCGTGTTCGTGGTGCCCCTAGCATCGTAAACATCTATAGGCGACGATAACTGCTTATTAACATATGAAGTGGTTGTCAGCCTATCTACTGTTGCTAGGCAAAAAAAAATCCATAAGACAGAAAAATTACTATAAGACCTCCGAAATGGACAAGGAGTCGGAGAAAATTATGCAACAAAGTATTATATATTATAAAACAATATATATATATATATATATACCTAGTCAGGTCATAAGTATTGTCACACAGTAAAAACTTTTCTTTTAGAATGCTGGCCACAAAAAAGTTTATTGAATTCGAATTTCGAATTGTTCATGAAAATAAAAATGTATACTTTTAGAATTTTACTCATTTTTAAATATGGAGTGGACGCTTAAAGAAGACCGTGTTGCAGTTATTGCGTTGCATCGTTGCGGTTACGCGTCAATTCAAATTTTTAACATACTGAAAAATTTGAATATAACCAAAAGATTCGTTTATCGTACCATCAAACGATACAATGAAGACTCTAGTGTAGATAACAGGTCAAGAAGTGGTCGCCCTCGGTCTGTTAGGACTCCAGCAGTGATAAAAGCTGTGAAGGCACGAATTCAAAGAAATCCCAAACGTAAGCAGAAACTGTTGGCCCTTCAGATGGGGTTAAGCAGAACCACGGTGAAAAGGGTGTTAAATGAAGACTTAGGGCTTCGGGCATATCGAAGAAAAACAGGACATCGTTTGAATGCTCGTCTAATGGACCTGAGACTGAAGAGATGCCGCGCTTTGTTGAAGCGGTACGCGGGAAAAAAATATCGGGAAATTCTTTTTTCGGATGAAAAAATGTTTACCGTAGAAGAGAGCTACAACAAAAAAAATGATAAGGTGTACGCACACAGTAGTGAAGAAGCGAGCAACCGTATTCCGCGTGTCCAACGAGGTCATTTTCCATCCTCGCTCATGGTATGGTTGGGAGTTTCTTATTGGGGCTTAACAGAGGTACATTTTTGTGAGAAAGGTGTAAAAACGAATGCTGTTGTGTATCAAAATACAGTCCTGACGAACCTTGTGGAACCTGTTTCTCATACCATGTTCAATAACAGGCACTGGGTATTCCAACAAGATTCGGCGCCAGCTCATAGAGCGAAGAGCACACAAGACTGGCTGGCGGCGCGTGAAATCGACTTCATCCGGCACGAAGACTGGCCTTCCTCCAGTCCAGATTTGAATCCGTTAGATTACAAGATATGGCAACACTTGGAGGAAAAGGCGTGCTCAAAGCCTCATCCCAATTTGGAGTCACTCAAAACATCCTTGATTAAGGCAGCCGCCGATATTGACATGGACCTCGTTCGTGCTGCGATAGACAACTGGCCGCGCAGATTGAAGGCTTGTATTCAAAATCACGGAGGTCATTTTGAATAAACTTTAATGTCATAAGAATCTATGTTTTGTTAAGTTCATTTTGGTATATGAATGGTTACATAATTAATAAACTTGTTACAATTATTTTACATTAAACATGTGACAGAATTTATGACCTGACTAGGTATATATATTTATTAGATATAGCATTATTTGTCAAAGGATGTCCATTTTTGTTCAGTCGGAGGTCTGAACCTGGTAAATCATACTAAACGAGACAACAATCGACTTTGCAAACCCCAATATAAGACCGTATTGATAGGCAAAAGTTCATTTTGTGTTGCACCAATTTTAAATAAAAGTTACCCATCTATTAAATAAAGTAATTTTAGTACTTAAAAAAACGATACAGGATATTTTATATAAGAAATCCTATTATAAAAAATTTAATTTAATTTAATTTTGTTTTGAAATTAATGTTTAAAAATAGTATTTGCACGCTATTGAGGCTATATCACGAAGACACCGCTGTACAACATCGCACATGTACCGGTTTATGCAAATAAAGAATATTTGAATTTGAATAAAGAGGCGGTTAAAAACGACACAATTCCTACGAAATGTCGTCTCAAGGAATATTTTTTCTTCCAAGTCATCTAAAAACACCGTTTCACCTCTCCTTAGCGATACTTCAGACTGGCGTGATAACGCGCAGTGTAGTTTGTAGAACGCACAAAGGATGGATCGATCGACTCAAATGAGATGTCACTCACAGCTATGATATGAGCTGTACGGGTTTTAATTGTGTATAGGTTGTATTGTTACAGCGAATTGATAAATTGATTAAAACTAATTCACCCCAAATAATTTTTGGTGGCATCACAGGATCACCTTTAGTTATTTCCCTGGGAAATTGCATGAGTATTCTTTTGTTCCCCGGTAAACTTGCTTATCACATAGCAATGAAAGGTGAACACAAAGTTACTCTTGCAATTATTAATAATTTAATATTAATACAATTAATTTACGTAAATGGCTACAACGTATTTAACAAGTGTTTTTCTAATAAACTTTTAAATTTAGCAAGTGTAGGCTCACGTCTTATGTCCTCGGGTAAACATTGAGTAAGTATGGAACTCGTTTCTTTAACGTTCTATCTCTATAGTAATTTTGTACCATGGGTATTTCAAATTTACTTTTGGACATCGATCTTGTGCCAGTTTTATGTTGTCGTTCACACGGTAAGAGCGCGCCCTGAGATAGTCGCTGAACCAAGCGATCAGTGGTTGCCCCGGGCCGCACTCCTCCATTCCATTTAAGAGGGTCTCAGTCTGTAGGGTATTGTGGCGCCTCACTCGCCACCTGATTTCTTACACTGCTATTGTATACTTTCTTATATATTCTTCTTTCTAGATATATGTATACTTTTTAGATATTATAGGAGAAGTGATGTTATGTCAATACAAATGTATATTATTAGAGTCTGTCACTAAATTATTTTGTATTATATAAGTTTTGTAATTATTAATTAGTTATATCACACAATAACATGATACACACCATGATTAAAAATAGAGAGCCAGTGAAATATCCGTGTTTGATTAAATCTCTCGCTTAGAGAATCTACCCCATAGGAGGTCCGGTTAATCCTCCAAAGTATCAAAAGTCCTTCTAAAATCATAAAAAATAGCTACAATAAAATTTTTATTTTCCAAATGTGCATTAAATTCGTCTGTAAAATTTGATAATAAGGTGCTGGTACTTTTATTTTTCTGGAAACCATGTTGACATTCCGTTAAGATATTATTTTTTTGTAAAAAAGTTTCTATTTGATTGACAACACATTTTTCCATAATTTTATCAATACTTGATAGTATAGCTATCGGTCTATAATTTGAAAAGACTTTACGATCGCCTATCTTATAGACTGGACGAATGATTACTTCCTTTAATTTTTGTGGAAATTTGTGATATTTTATTCATTGTTATTTCAGATTATACTGCGAACTAATTAAAATAGGTTAATTTTATCCCTGCAAATGAGATAGATTAACTATAATTTAAATATTATATTTAAACATATTATGTCTCAGAAAACCAAGAGAATGCAATGCCACATTATGTTTTTTTTAATTATTATTGGGTACTTATCGGGAGTACGCATAATAAGATATAATCACATAAAGGTATAAGATAATATCATATTAACTGTGTTTAGGCCGTTAATACTATTAAAGGTTCGCTTGATATATTAAGTAGTCATGCGAGAACGCCTTATGTGCCATCTTCCTCGCACCTGTACATCCTATGACACTATCCTAGTACCTATTTCTCACCAAGAGATGGCGTACTGCCGTGACGTATAGACTGTATGTGTGAAAAACCGTCAAGGATCGATTGTGCCTGTGCACGCGCGCCTTTTCCTATAATTAAAGAACAGTTTCAAGTTATTTGGGATCTGTGTTATTACGGTAATTTTATTGTGTACCACGCTAGTAATAAGAATATAAAGGTGGACAACGGCAGTACAGAAAGAAGACCCTCGAGTTCGGTGAGTCCTTTTCAAATTCCCGTCCCCTATCAATAGGGGGTTTTCGCATGACTACAGAGTTCAAAAGTTACCAGAACCAGCGCCTACAAACTGCCTAACTTTAATAGTCGAAAGGGTAGCGGGTAGCACACGCTGCTTGAAATGTTATAAAATGAAGCATTGCCATCTGTAACCAATACTATCACTTTACAAAAAAGTCCTTTTCTTCTCTAGCCAGCGTTTTGTGTTGGAAACGGCGGTAACTTTTGACATTCAATGAGTATAATCCGTGTGATTCTATATTGAAATTAATGATTTTGATTTAAGAAGCTGAGAAGTCGACCTATAGAATCTTCTTATAAGCGTTTCTTGTCGGCTGCCTCTCTTGTTTTTGAGTATTATCAGATTAAGCCAATTTAGATGTTGTCCTTTTGTAACTTGGTTAAATTTTTACTCGTACATGACTGTCTCGATAGGAAAATCCTTATACAGGAAGCCGATGGAGTTGGGATGAACATTTTTAGAAGGGAGCTTTTTAGCCTAATGCAAACGTAACATGATTAATTACTCGTTTCTCCACGAGTACATAGATAACTAGATCCAAATCAACTTCATCTGTCACTTGGAGCATCCCGCTATACTATGAATGATGTTTTACGGTGGTTTTCTTTCTCAAGACCAACTATTGTGTAGTGATAGTGAACCGAGGCTCTCAAAGAACCTATTTCCATGTCTATGATGATGGCGTTTATACACCGGTTGATATAAAACTATAGTCTACGTTGATCATTATACAACCAATGTAAGTCACGTATTAGAAAACGACTTCATTGCTTCCAAACGATCGTTTCACGGGCATTTTTGCCCGCATCGTCGCTTTACGTGTTTTTCATAGTTTTTTCCAATATTTTTTATCGTGTGTAAGCCGTTTCTTAATAGCACCTTTTAAAGGATCATTTTAGATGTTTTCTTGGTTTTTAGTTGTTGAAAGTAGAATAAACGTACGTAACGTAGAATATATGTACTATATACTCATAACTTCCCAACCTGTGTGTGTGTGTGTGTGTGCTCGCAACCTGATGTAAAAATGCATTAAATGAATTTGTAAAACGTCACTACCTTTGCCAGAAAGAAAATTTCGTGTACAATATGACATATACTTATCTATTCGTGCTATACTTGGCGGAGAAAGAATACTGACTTCTATGGCCAGGGGCTAAATGTCGTAAAAGGCGACAAAACAACCCACTCTAGGTATGTAGTAGGGCCCCAAGCCCATCTGGATGTATATATATTATGATAATGTCCTACAAGAAGCTTCATATTGTAAAATACTAGAAGAAATAAAGTTAATATCCCACCAAAATCTAAGAGATCATTCACTAGATAGGTTATATGGAAAAAGTAAATCTTCTTCCTGTCCTTATCCTAAACTATGTGGGGTTTGTACATCATGTTCTCCTCAATATTCACACCCTTTTACGCCATATCACCTTTTACGCAATCCATCCATTTTTTCTTTGGTCTACCTCTACTTTTGTGTTTATCCATTCTCATTTCTATCATTTCCCTAGTTATATGGCATTCATCTCTTTTTTATTGCTGTAGAACAGCAGACAGGCTGACGGCCTGCTTAGAATTCAGCGTCGCCTATGAGAGTTTGTACCGCCAGTGACATCGCGAACACGCCGCTGTCCCATAAGGATATAGTAACTTGGGTCACTAATGCCAGAACACAACATATGGTTATTATTGCGGCATTCTTATAGACCAAATGTGGTTGATATCCAGACGGGCTTGGGGCCTCAACACGTAGCTACGGTTGTTTTGTCGCCTTTTACGTCAGGCCGACTCCGGCAGAGGTAAGTATTCTTTCTCCGCCCCTGCACAGATGAAATTTTTATCCGTGCAAGGGCGGAGAAAGAATACTAACCTCTGTGGCCGGGGTCGCCCTGTCGTAAAAGGCGACAAAACAACCCACCCTAGCTACGTGTTAGAGCCTCAAGCCCGTCTGGATGGCGACCACCTTTGGTCTTAAGTATGCCGCCATAATAACCTTGTGTTGTGTTCCGGCATTAGTGACCCAAGTTCCTGTACCATTATGGGACAGCAGCGTGTTCGCGATGCCACTGGCGTTGCATACATCTATAGGCGACGGTAACTGCTAAATCCTAAGCGGGCCGTCAGCCTGTCTGCTGTTCTATAGCAATAAAAAAAAATGGACAAGGTAAGAAAACTGGATAGTGAGGTCCCGCATGTGATACCACTACCCTGCCAGGTCAAGTATTTCTGCTGACTTACGGGATAGCCATATGTGTTGTTGGAGGTCATGGCCACGATGCTGACGCTCATGCTGACCCTGGTGGCGTACGACATCGTCGTACCCAAGAACATAATGAACACCATGATGTGCCGCATGCCGAATCTGCTGCTTTCTGCAACAAACACAAATAGCGAAGTTAATACACTAATATTTAACTAGTCATAAAATGCAAGTCATAAAACACAACACTATTTTTTTGTATAATTTCTTCTTCTTCTTAGTCGTTTCACTCTTTACAGAGCGGTCGTGATCAACTGGTAGTACTATTAGAGGCAGATATTGTTCGCTGTATGATTTTACGCCATTTCTCGCGATTCAGAGACATTCTGGTGCACTCATGCAAAGGCCCGCCCACAGCCGATTTGATCTGGTCGCTCCATCGCATGGGTGATCTTCCACGTGATCTGGTCCCCTCCACTTTGCCCTGGATAACGAGACGCTCTATGGAGTCATCGTTTCGCCTTGAAACGTGGCCGAAAAATTTGAGAATACGTGACTGGACCAAAGCGGAGAGATGCTGCTTAATGCGGAGTTCTTCACGGATGGAGGCATTGGTCCGAAATTCTGTCCATGATATTCCCAGCATTCGTATAATTTCTACTAGACGTTCATGTTTAGATTATATAGTTCTAGCTGTAGACTGTAAGCCATGTAAAACTCAGACTATTTTTTTATTCAAAATAATTTCAAATTAAGAATTGTTTTCAAGCTGATATTATGTTCCTATAATTATGAAATTGGTCTAAGTCATAAATTTCTTGTGTCGAGATATTTAATGAATTGCATTTGAACGAACTAAAAAATATTTTTACACTGAAACTTATATTTTTTTTAGTCTTGATTAAAGGTAATTTATTATGAATATGGATTTTTTTATGAATATGAAATATTTACTATATGTATAGTAATAATTATTATTATATGATATTGATTATTTACAAAAGAGAAGTATATATGTAGTATATTAATTATCTAGTACCTATAACACAAGTGATATGCTACTTTGGGACTAGAGGGCGCTATATGATGTAGTTCGGAGTAATTCTGGCAGTGTACCCTCCGATTCGTTCGCAAATTCGCCTACGTACTTGTCGGAATACTTAATGTTGTGTAGACACTTAAGTATTGTATTTTAGTGTAATCGTAGTGTAAGTAATTAATAAAAATCGATCGTAGAAGTCAGTGGTGTTTACTAACTTAATTAAGGCCTACCTAGGCTTTTTTTATTGCTGTAGGACAGCAGACAGGCTGACGGCCCGCTTAGAATTTAGCAGTTACCATCGCCTATGGGTATATTCAACGCCAGTGGCATCGTGAACATGCTGCTGTCGCATCCTTATGCGTACAGGAACTTGGGTCACTAATGCCGGAACACAACACAAGGTTACTATGGCGGCATACTTAAGACCAAAGGTTAAGTTAGTTATATTCCAAAATTCACAAATTCGTGGTATTTTTTGTCATATATTCTTCGGTCGAGGAAAATCATATTATTTATTTCTTGTCGCACCAAAGCAAAGCAATAGGTTAGCCCAACCACAAAATGCGAGGACGATATGTTTGCTGTAGACACAACCATTTTACTGGACAAAAAGCTGTAGCAATGCAAGCCACAATGCGAGAGAGCAGAACAATGTATGGCAAACAACTTAATAGTAACTTGTCATGTCTTGAATTATAAATTACCATGCTTGCACTTTAAATACTCTCCGTTTAACTTTAGACTTTTGTGTGTCCCTTATGTAAGATAGGTATATATTAAATCTGATCGAAAAGTGGAGTCCATGATTCATCATTGAATATATATTTGGTAAAAAGTTACATATTATTATAATTCATTATTAAAGATGCATTTTAAAAAGGATGTCGGTCAGCTGTCTAAAATATGTACATATATTTGTTGGACCCGCCAGATTCCAGTGATGCGTATTTCAGGAGGTCATCTTGTTTTGTAATAGTGTAACTACAATGTTATAAAACATTTACGGCGCCCTATTTGTGGTCGTGCCAAATGTTTTGACTTAACCAGATTACAAAACGTTATGAGACAAAATGTACGTATTGAACCAGTTTGTAAATAAAATGGCCTCTAAGAAAGCGTTCACGCTAGTAGTGAATGCAATGCGTGAAAATGGCTTGAACAGTAAAACACTTGGTGAAAAGAATCTACACGGCTAACGGTCTACTTAATAGTAAAAAATTACCATACTACTAATAGTAGACATCGCCTATGAATGTTTGCGACGCTAGGGGAACCGTGAATAGAACACGCTGCCGTCCCATAGGGATACAGGAATCTGGGTCACTAATGCCGGTCCCCAACCCAAGGTTATTATGGTGGCATACTTATAGGCCAATGGTGGTTGCCACCCAGATTAGGATAGGCCGACGCCGGCCTCAGGGGTTAAAGTAACTCCGCCCCTGCACAGAGAGAAAATCTTATACGATACTCGTAGTCTGAGGATGGGTCTTCAGTGTATTTCTGTTAAGACATTTATTATTTCGTACATATATACTGCAGTATCATAAAATATTTTCAGATCCAATTTTATTTTCAGAAAGTTATTCAAATATAGACTTTAAAACTATGAAATATGGTTTAAATTGATACCCAGTTTTGTGTTAAATAACTGCAACAGAAAACCACGATGCATACTGGCGTCGTTTGCAATATTTTCTAATGTAGTGTATCCCGAGGGATACCATAAATATACGCTGATATAAAATAATTTTCTACATAGCTATTTATTTCCTTTTAAAATGTCTGAACAAAATTATTACATTTTAAATTATCTATACAAAACCTTTAGAATACAATAACAATGCTAAACTTCATCGATAGTATACTTAAGCTTAAAACAAAAATATAATCTACAATACAAAAACAAAAAATTATGAGTCGTGTATTACTATTTGATTTTAAACGCCTAATCATATTAAAATATATGTGAATAAAATAATATTGCCATAAGTTTAACAACAGGCGCTAATATTTTAAGATCATTACCATCGTTAGGTGGATCTATATTTTTACATAAAAACTTAATGGACAGTAATATTTAACAAGAAAAAAAACTACTTTTCAGAGCACGCAAATGTTTACATCAGTGTGAGGAATAAACACACAAGTGGATCGTTTACGTACGCAATATCTAGCCGGACGAAGTCGGAGGGTGCCTGGTAGCTCAGTGGTGTTAAACTCAGATACTATTCTAGAGGTTCCGGGTTCGAACCCCACGATGGCATGTACCACAAGGTGAAGGAAAATATTGTGAGGAAACCTGCATACCTAGATCACCGGTATGTGCAACCCGCCAATCCGTCACCGTTCCCTGTAGAGGGAGGCTCGATATTTATGAGCTGCTGTTATTATAATGAGGTCCAAACACTAGGGGTTGGTCATTGTGACAGACTCTTTAAATTTATTTTAAGAAAGCAATTATTCCCCCTACGGTCAGAGTATTAATTCGCGAATCGGATGAGCATTGACATAAAAGGCTGTTCTGCCCCTTGACAGTGATTTATTACAGGTTCATCAACTTTTGACCTTTTTTATTTAGTTTTAGTATGTACTTCTTCAATAGTATTAGATTTTATGTTATATTTGAGATGATATTTGGCATGTTAAATAATATAATCCACTTAAAATCACCTTGTTAGGTTCTCATTCCACAAGAGAAACTGTCTTCTCAGTGCAGGGGCAGAATGAGTACTGAGCATTGCAGCCGGGAGGTTGGACCTAAGCCTGTTTAATTGGCAACCACCCCTAGTCTATGTATGTAGCCATAATGATCATGGGTTGCGGCAGTAGTGACCCGGGTTCCAATGTGTTTGCAGTGCCCCTAGCGTCGCAAATATCTGTTTCTGTTCCTCAGCAATAAAACAATGAAATGGTGAACGATTTTGTCGAGGTAAGGTATTCCGGTAATGCATTTTACTAATAAGAACATTTGAGCTGGAATTTTGAAGATGGTTTGATGAAGTAAACTCCTCCTCCATTCCTAAGACAAATTATTAAATTTGATTGTGCTATGATACTTATAGTAAGTATACTAGCTGACCCGGCAAACGTTGTTCTGCCATATAAATAATAAAAAGTCAAAAAATTAAAAAAAAAATTTTAGGGGTGGGTCACCCCTAACATTTAGGGGGATGAAAAATAGATGTTGGCCAATTCTCAGACCTACTCAATATGCTCATAAAATTTCATGAGAATCAGTTAAGCCGTTTCGGAGGAGTATGGCAACGAAATCTGTGACACGAGAATTTTATATATTAGATATAATAAGTTAAATGTAATTTATTATTAATTGTAAAATTTTTTTATCCGTGCAGGGGCGGAGAAAGAATACTAACCTCTGTGGCCGGGGTCGGCCTGTCGTAAAAGGCGACAAAACAACCCACCCTAGCTACGTGGTAGGGCCTCAAGCCCGTCTGGATGGCGACCACCTTTGGTCTTAAGTATGCCGCCATAATAACCTTGTGTTGTGTTCCGGCATTAGTGACCTAAGTTCATGTATCCTTATGGGACAGCAGCGTGTTCGCGATGCCACTGGCGTTGCAAACACCTATAGGCGACGGTAACTGCTAATTTCTAAGCGGGCTGTCAGCCTGTCTGCTGTCCTACGCAATAAAAAAAAATATCTTGCCCAACACCTAAAGCTATGCTGAAAGATAGATTACAAGATCTTCATTCTAATAAATATTCATTTGTATTATCTCCATGTCTATTATTATTTTATGAGTATCTTTAAATATTTGGTGACGAAACAATGTTAAATAAATAAAACAATATTGCAATAGAAAAGTTAAGAAATGCTTATCAAGTTTCATTATCGGTTATCAAGAATTTATTTTATTGTCATTACTATATCTGGTATTATTAGTCTATTTACGCTACCGGCACGCTATGATGGCCGTTTTAACGTTTGTCCACTCCATGAAGTTTCGTATTAATTAGTAATTACATTTGAAGGAGCAAATTGCTGTTCTTTATTGTCAATAACTGCACGTCGCTATTGACAATAAAGAACAATAATTTGCTCCTTCGAATGTAATTACTAATTAATACGAAACTTTATGTGTGGACAAACGTCAAAACGGTCATCATAGCGTGCCGGTATAGTAGTATAGATTAATTTACCTACTTTTATTCTCCTATATTAATTATAATACATTTATTTCGCTTTGAATAGAGACATTTAAAATATTCGTTAATAATCCCTCATTCAATGGGCAAACTTCCAGATAAGGTTATGGTGTTCGATATGTTTGAGCTACTAGCTGTTATTTTTCCATAGGGACATTTTCTTAAGAGATTATCCAAAGAAAACAATTGTCGAGCACGTTGAAACTGCTGAATGATATCGCACGTGCTTATAAGCACGCATGAAGCAAGATAACTGTGGAAGAATAAGGCTGGTTGAGTTTTAAGTACCCTAGAAAGTCACATACGTCTTCGTATCTCTTATCTTTGACCTCTGTTCTACTGGACGTGAGTATCCTGAAGTTTGTTTTATAATATTCAAATCCTTGGACACAAGTCGATTTTTTTAGGGTTGTAGGATAAGACGGCAGCCGCCAAATATTACTTTGGCCTTATATTATTGGTTAGGTGCTTCATCCTATCCTTTTTTCCCTGCCTACCCGCAAGTTAGTTTAGATGCTGCGGCGCCTGTCCTCTTCTTGGCTAACGCCCGCGCCGACGACACGTACCGTCCAAACTGATCAAAGTCCAAAATAACTCCAAACCGCAGAGCCAGCCGTGGAAGGTACCAGATCGGAAAACCTCAGATGAGTAGCCGCTCTTTCTGACTTGCTGAGTATTCCGTCTCCTTTCTTTTCCACGTTAATTATCAAACCAGCGCACTACTTTTATTTCCCGCACCGCAGCTTCCATCTTTCTAGATCTAAGCCGCACCATTAGTTTTTACGGTCCTTCAGCCTTACCAATTATAAAAGCAAACAATATTTGATATGAGCAATATCAACATCACTAAAACAAAAATAAGAAACAATATACATTTTTTTCTTATGGCACAGGTATAATAAATCTCAAAAAAGTCAATCAACGCAAAAGGGGGCGTGCAGTTAGCAGCATATGCTATGAATGCTGCGCGCTTCCTTATCGCTCACCACTTCTACCGTTGTCAGGCTAAAACGATTGGTACTTCAAGTAAATACCGCTCCAGGAAGTGAAAGCAGGACTTTAGTATCCTGACCAACATATATATATACGAGTATAAAGGAATAAACCTCTTATTCCCATTGTGAGATTTTTTAACGAAACGCGAATAATGCGTACACGTAAAAGATTTGTATGATAATTCCACGCGTACGTCACAAAGTAGAAAAAGAAATAACCAACGTAGCCCACTCCGCAGCTGAATAACCTAGGACCCCTTATATCATGCAGATTAAAAAGCATAAAATCATTGAAATAACATTTCTACCCGTAACATCATTCGTCATTCTTATTCAGTGTACATTTTCATTTGAGAGCACACAATGTGTGGTTCATACAATTTAAGTTACGCCGTCACACGTTCTAATGTGTTACGTAGTCATACACCTTTTATAAATTTCATTCATATGGAGAGTGTTTCCATTGAACATTATAATAATTGACAATTCCATGACAGTACGGTCAAATCTGATATCTTCGATACGACGCAGAATTAATCATGTGTATAGATTGTAAGTATATCTTTACTACTAGTAAAATATTTACTTAAATCCTCTTTACTTCTTTCTTAAAATGGATGGATGGATGACAAAATAAACTGAAGAGCCCAAGACAAGTAATGACGCAACCACACCCTAAGAACTCTGTTTGAACGTCGTTTTAATTGGAAGTATCTGGTCTGATAAACTTTGGATATGGCGTTTTTTTCCATTCCATTCCGAATGTCGTCTGTTATTTTAACTAGTGCTGTTACTGTACTGTGTTCTGGACGAAATCCAGGCTGGGAAGGGATTCAGAAAAGAATTTTGAGTTAAAAACGAATTAAGTTGTTAGTGAACTAAGCGTTTTAAAACTTTTGCAAGGAATGGAAGAATGGAAATCGGACAAAACTGTGGAAACGATGAAGGGTTCAGTTTTTAGGGAGAGAAATAATCTGGGCATCCTTCCAAGCTGCTGGAAAGGTATCACAGGATATTGAGAAGTTAAGGACGTAGATAAGGACAGGATATCTAGAATACGGATTATCATATTATTATGGCGACTGATGCCATTACTGCCGATAGCGTTTCATGTGATATATTTTACTGCACTCCCAACATCAAATTCAGATAATGGACTGAGGAAGAAACTTGGACGCGAAAGAGCTGGAAATAAAGAAAGAGGCTTAAGTGTCTTTAACGTAGTTATTTGGTCAAGAAGCGTTATAATATAATATATGGTTTTATGTAGCATTTTGGTACTTGAAGATTACATATATTGTTATAAATCATTAGCCAAGTGATCACACTTGTCACGGTTTCGAATTCAAAGATTGAATATACCGCCGAAGTAGCCTAATGTGAAGCATTGTGAAGAAATTTTCATGCCGAGGTCATGGGTCATGTAACCCATCAATTCGCCTTGTACCAGCATGAATAGTGTACTGTCCATTGCCTCTTGGGCGAGGTCTCCATTCATTGCATGCTGTGAGACATTGTGATATATTTTAGTTTTATTTTGGATAACTTTAAACTAAATATATTTTCTGTTTTGTTTTGATTTATTTATCTTTTGCGCATTTCATCCTGGTGGCATGATTTTGTAATTTAGTATAATAAGCCTTTTGTGACTTACTAAAAGGGTCTTCAAAACGGGTGAATAGGTGTACCAAACCAAAGTATAAAATTATTGCCTATTGTTTCCTGTTAATAATTATTTGTTGTGCGTCAAAATGTAATTGGTGGCACCTTGGACCCTGATCACGTACTTCGTGGTGTCATCATTTATGTTGATGGCCGGTAAATAATACAGGAACTATTTTCCGTTAACAAATACATGGTTAAAGTTTTTAAAAATGTTTCCCGTGGTTTTAATTTACATATCATTACAGCGAAGATCTATTGTGAGGCAGTTTTGATAAAAAACAAGTTTAATAAATAAAATAATAATTCTGGGTCAATTCTCACAGAGTCGACGAGCTCCAAAGTAAGTAGCACAGTATGTGTGTTATGGTTATTAGACAACTGATATACTCCTGGCCTCCGCACCCGATGTGCTACGCGGCCATGGGGCCACGGGGCTACGGTTACAGCGTTACAGTTCATTTCAGAAGAAATAATGAAAATATTTGAGAGTAATTTTATTGATCGCGTTACAATTTTTTTTAGAATTTAGCAGCTACCGTCGCCTCTGGGTAATTATAACGCCAGTGGCATCGCGAACACGCTGCTGTCCCATATGGGTACAGGAACTTGGGTCACTAATGCCGGAACACAACACAAATTTATTGTGGCGGCATACTTAAGACCAAAGGTGGTCGCCATCCAGCCAGCTAGGGTGGGTTGTTTTGTCGCCTTTTACGACAGGCCGACCCCGGCCGCAGAGGTTAGTATTCTTTCTCCGCCCCTGCACGAATAGATAGATATTATAGTTATGCATAATTAATAAGCCTTTATTTAAGTTCATAGTGGATGTAAGATGGTTAACAAGATAGTGCCACACTAAAAAGAGCTTGAATAGGCATTAGGTTATTAACATTATATAAACTTGATAATGAGAAAACCGTAATTTGTAAGCACGCATAACTAAGTTGAGTTATAACAATAATAATAATTATTATTAATATAATAATTAATTAATTAATTAACCTCAAAATTAAAGTTTATGGGCATAAAAATTGAGCACGTTTTTATGTTTGTTTCGTTTCTTTGATACTTTTCTTGAAAAGATAATAAATGAAATAAAGTAATAATAATAATAATCATTTATTTTGGAAACCAGGTTCCATAGTCACTAAAATACAAAATCATTAAATTACACCACTAAATTAAATAATGAGAATAAATAAAATGAATGCAATGATTAACAATAATGCATTAACAATAATAACAATATTAAAATTAAGCCTAAAATTAAAACGTGCTACATAAATAGATTTAGATATCATCACTATGAATTAAGTTGAGTATGATACCGAATCCATTTCTATAGTATCAGTGATTCCCAACGGTCTATAAATAGCTTGAGAATGCAATAATATGCAATTGTATTACACTTAACATCAAAAAAATCAAAACACCCCTGAAGTTTTTTTAATTAACCAAAAATATAAATAATGCCCGTTAATTGCGGAAAATCAATTTTGGAATTTTGGTACATCATTATGTAGACTAAACTGCTAGCTATTTAATGGTGTATTTTTTTAATGATATCAATCCTCTTTTTCTTTTAAATGCCGCCTGAATAGTACTTGCAGTAGTGTTTCGATTTTTTTTTGATGAGAAGTTTATTAAATATGATATTCATATTATATATATTCATAGTATATTTCTGCATAAAATAATCAATAATAAAATCAAATGTCAGCATCTCCTTGCTCGTATACAGATCAATGTCCCTTTTAATTGCCCACGCAATTTTCGACGTGGTGTATTTCGGATTCCCCCGTGTAAAACCAATCTCGGCCAGCACCTACCATTGTCTAGAATATGTAATAAATATAATGAAATGGCCGGTAAAATTCCGAACATATATATCTTTTACGACTCATTGACGGATTTTAAAAGGAAATTAATCATATATTTTCGTGAAGATTAAGTTAATTTAAGTTAGAAGTTAAAATAAATATTAACATTGTCAAATTGTAGACAAAGCTGTGTACGCCTGTCATTGGCATGTATGCATATATGTATATAATTGTTAAGTTTGTTATATCATGGTCTTATTTAAGGTGTACTGCGCTGTTGGTGTACCTATCCATACTAATATTATAAATGCGAAAGTAACTCTGTCTGTCTGTCTGTCTGTTCCTCTTTCACGCCTAAACGGCTGAACGGATTTTGATGAAATTTGGTATGGTGATAGATGATAACCTAGAAATGGTCATAGGCTATAAATAATCACGCCATCGTTCTTAGGGGGTAGGCAGTAGGCAGATAACTAAATTGAGTTAGTGATTTTTTGTGCTTATCCGGTATCTATGAGAATCGGCCAACATCTATTTTTCATCCCCCTAAATGTTAGGGGTGACCCACCCCCAAAAATTTTTTTTTAATTTTTTGACATTTTATTATTTATATGGCAGAACAACGTTTGCCGGGTCAGCTAGTAATAAATAAATAAATAGTTCCAAAATTTAAAATACTTTGAGTTAGCAAAAGTAGTGACCGTTCTCTCACCTTACGGTGTGAATATTTTTTGATATGAATAATCTGATTCTATTGAATTATTGTTAAGAACTCCCCTGATTTTCTTATAACTTTGTAACAGGTCATTTATTTTCCTTTTGTAGTAAAACTAGATAGATAACCATTAATTAATTAGTCAACGAGAATATTCCAAAAGCATGGGATTAAAGAGAATAATACCTACATTAGTATTACAAAATAACGTGTAAAGATAATTTTAAACTATAGATAATACTGAGTTGCTAATAGAGAAAAGATTAGCCTATTTACCTTGTTAATATTACTTAGGAATGCTCTTTGCGTAACCACTTTTAAATCAAGTGGTCTATCTTATAATCTAATTGCTTTTGACCTATTTATTCCAGTGGTTAACCGACTTTTGAAAGATAAGGTTTGGTTTCTATTAAATAAAATGTGATACAAATCTTAATATAGCTACTGCGGATGGTAAAATGATAGTGGATACATAAAGAAGGGTTGACCAAAAAAAGATGATCACATTACGAAAAAGGTGTTATGATGAAAATGGCGTCAATGTTGAGATGACCAACAAAATAGAGTGTAAAAAAGAAGAAAAGGACTTCAATCTAAAAATAAAAGCATTTATTTGAACCACGTACGCGGAAAATATCAAGTGTAATGATGGCATTACACTAGGTGTGAGTATGGACTCACACCTATATATACTTCCATCAGAAACAATTACTTAGGCTGATTATTTTGACATACAAAATTGAAATACCACGGTTGGTGATGTGCGCAATTGATTATTTTCATATAATCGCATTTAATGGACTTTAGGTACTAAAGTGCTAGGTTTCGATGCAACCGGGATCATCCCTTTGAAAGATAGACTTTAAAGGACATTTTAAAACATTTCGCACAACGCTATCTAGTCCCAAATTAGGTAATCTAGCACTTGTGTTATGGATACTAGACAACTGATATACTACGAATATAGTTTATTTTTGTAAATAAATACATATTATACGTAATTACTCAGACGCGGGACGGGAATCGACCCGTGACCTCTGCAAGCGTACTCATGTTTGTTAACCGTTACGCGAGGTCGTTGTGTGGTTTACTTCTTCATCCTAGCGTTAGTAAGTGAACTATTTCGAATTCCAAACTTCGCATAACCAATTAAACAAAATATATGTGATATACCTATTATCCGTGCAGGGGCGGAGAAAGAATACTAACCTCTGTGGCCGGGGTCGGCCTGTCGTAAAAGGCGACAAAACAACCCACCCTAGCTACGTGGTAGGGCTTCAAGCCCGTCTGGAAGGCAACCACCTTCGGTCTTAAGTATGCCGCCATAATAACCTTGTGTTGTGTTCCGGCATTAGTGACCCAAGTTCCTGTACCCTTATGGGACAGCAGCGTGTTCGCGATGCCACTGGTGTTGCAAACACCTATAGGCGACGGTAACTGCTAAATTCTAAGCGGGCTGTCAGCCTGTCTGCTGTCCTACGCAATAAAAAAAAAGTCAAATATTCACTGTCCGTTTTATTAAAACACATTCATCGTTTATAAGGTGAATGCTTGCTACAAAGTACTCGGAAGGTCAGGGAGAACTCGTTCTACTAAATAGGCCTGTAAATTACGTATATGGTAAAATTACTAGTGAAATTCGGAATTTGATGAAATAGTACACATGGGCCCCCAACATATCTGTATTTTATCAATTATAGTTACAACATTATTATTGATAAAAAGATAAGCTTGAAATATTTTAACTATCTAGTCTAGGTGAACTCAATAAAAGATTAGGAAGTAAAAGATATATTAAATTTTGAGTTCTTGGTTATATAGATTTCAAATTAAATTAATCATTAAAATTTTATTATAATTCTAAATTTTAACTACATTTCAAGACAATTCTGCGCTCAGCGAAAGCCGAATTTCAAAAACAAACACAATATAACTGATGAAAATATATACGCAGACAATAACAAACTATTTGGATTTATAAATATTTGATCTTCCGCGGAAATCAAACCCACAAACACGACCGTGACACACCATTTTCGTAGCCACTAAGCCAGTCATATGGTCAAATAATAATATCTATATTCTAATATACTAACTTACTTACTATATTTTTTAATGCTGTGGGACAGCAGACAGGCTGACGGCCCGCTTAGAATTTAGCAGTTACCGTCGCCCATGGATGTTTACAACGCCAGTGGCATCACGAACACGCTGCTGTCCCATAAGGGTACAGGAACTTGGGTCACTAATGCCGGAACATAACACAAGGTTATTATGGCGGCATACTGAAGACCAAAGGTGGTCGCCATCCAGACGGGCTTGAGGTCCTACCACGTAGCTAGGGTGGGTGGTTTTGTCGCCTTTTACGACAGGCTGACCCTGGCCGCAGAGGTTAGTATTCTCTCTCTGCCCCTGCACGGCTGTTATATATGGGCTACCCAGATCAACGCACTTTAGAGAGTCAAGTACTTTTCTTCAATAATAGTTCATAAATTATTTATAATAAGTTATTATGTTAATACTAGCTGAGCCGGTAAATGTTGTTCTGCCAGAAAAATAAACATTTTAATGACAGAAAACAACCTATGTCCTTCTCCAAAGTTCAATCTATCACTGTATCGAAATTCTAGTAGAATACAGACAGACAGAGTTATATTCACATTTATAGTATTAGTTTGGATTAATAATAACAATAGCCCTTTTCGGACATATTAAATTTGGTCATGGGTACTGGAATCAGTACAAACGTTATCACTTTCCATATCACTGTCAGTATTCAAGGTGTCAAATTAAAACTTCATCGCTATTTTTAAACCACCGTATAAATTGATGGATGGTTGAATACAGTACAAGATTAGTACGGTTTCTTAATGTGGTGGCTGAGAGCAGACATACGACCGGAACGGTAAAAAGGCTTTGGTGGCTTAGAGCAGACATACGACCGGAACGGTAAAAAGGCTTTGGTGGCTGAGGGTAGACATACGACAGCAAAGGGCTAGTATCAGGTAGAACATTCTATTACATAAAACTTACTTGGTAATACAATAAATAATTGTTCATGTTGTTTTTATTATTATGATAATACGAATAAAACGTTATTAAATCACAGTTATATTTTTATTGCATGCAATTATATATTGTTATGAGCTATTGTGGAAAAATGCTTTGTTAAATTCAAGCGGTGTGTGTCGAATAAGAATAAAAATGAAACATAACATGCACTGTTTCACGGAAGAAGTGTTTATAACAAGTTAAATTTATTTTATTTATTGATGGCGATGATATTAAAAACTGGATTTTATTTTGACGATAAATCTAAACAGGGGAAGCTTAACACTTATCTACGGTATCATGAATGAGGAGAAAAGAGATTATTATATGCTACATCTATTTCTTCGTGTTTTTTACTCGGTTACGATAAAAATTGCTTGAAACTTTCAGGTTTCATGAATGATACATAATATATTTAATTTTACCTGACCTTCGCGGTACAACGGTTTTTGCACATCGGAACACCTATTATTATGTTTAGGCACAATATATATTTATTTACAAATTAAAAGTATATAAGTAGTAAAAAAGAAAGATAATTCACATAATTCATAGGGGTGAATTAATATTGATAACTTAATTGTAATACCTATGTCTAAAACGTATATATAACTATTTAAAACTAAAAACCTTAAAAAATGTAATAAAATAACTAAAATATATTATTAAAAGGAGTTCCTTTAGGCAAGGTTCCCGCTTTGAATAGCTAGACTAATTCTTTGTCCGAGGTAGCTGCCAGCTCTTCGGTCTCCTGTGATGTCGACTAACCTCTTTGCTATTTCCTTAAAAAGCCTTATAGCGCTAGGACCCCACGGACCAAGGGTCTCAACACCGAATGGGACAAAATCATATTCGGAGCCTAGACCTCTGTATTTCCATGCTTTAGCTTTTTCAGCCGCTTCACAAGCCGCACCAGCTCTGTTGTTGGTTCCATGTAGATGGGAAGGGGCCAGCGTGTCTGAACAGGTTGCATCCCATACCAGCACCCGGCCCATCTTCCATGGAATAAAACTCATACCGTCCGGTAGTAATAGTAGTAGTAGTTATAATATACACTCTATGTAGCAAAATTGAAAAGACTGGATATTTTTGCGTTATAAAGAGTTTTCGTTAACTGTAGAGTGGAAAAAACAATATACTTTAACGAATAAGTACGTTTAAATTCTGACTTAAGTGAAAAAAATTACATAACTATGTTATAAACAGTTAACTTTGTTTGTTGTTTTTTTACTATAATGTCTGTATTTTAATTGTATCTTTCGTTGTATTTTATTAGAATAATTACAATAAATAAAGGAGCACACTTCTTAAATCTACGGTATGTTCAAAATACTTACGACTCTGTATCAGTATTGTTTGAGGGTCAGTGAAATTAACGTTTATTGCGGTCTAAATAACATACTTATAGTAAACCAAACAAACCTTAGCAATTTCTACGTTTTGAGAAGTTTTTCGTTCAATGGAAGTTCGCTAAATAGAGTTTACACTGTAGTTGTGCCCATAACACAACTACTGCTTACTAATTACTGCTTACTTTGGGGCCAGATGGCGCTATATCAATTGTACCATCATTATATATTACATGTGATGTGTAGGAAACACTTAGTAGAAAAGATAGAAAGTTCACATAAAAGCCAAAAAGGGTTTTATTAGTTATTTCATACTAGACCATTCTAGACTTTATCTATTATTTTTATGATTTAAACAAACAAAAAAACAAGTACATACCATTCGTGTACAAACCGCTTTACCTACCTAGATGGCCCCCGATCTAGTGGATACTGTATCTAGTGGGTCAGTATTCGTCACTTCGAATGCCCAATACAACACTATTATACTTATTAACTTACACAATAAAATTTTGTGTATACTCTAATAGAATATCAATTTAAAACTTTAAAAATAAAACACAATACAAAAGTAATTTGTTAGTTTGAAAACCAACAATGTAAGTGATTGTGTGCCGTTTCCTGAACAATGTTCGTAATGATACCTATTTGCAATTAATCAATAGTTTATGATATTTATTCAAACCACATAAAAAAAACTTTATTTATTTGAACAGTGATCACACAGCACACGTCAAATTTACATACTAATACAGAAATTGGACTAAAATGATCATATTTTGTAGACTGTTTAAAATAAAGATATAACATAAAAATATCAAAAACATATGAATTTCACGAAAAAAAAAAGAAAATACGAGTACAAAAAACCTATATTTATGGAGATAAATAAATTACATTTTGTCACACAGTTTACTTAGGTTAGTTTTGGTGTTTAAATTCTATTATATTGCATCGGCATTAAAAGACCACAGCGTTAACAATTTCCATTTCAACATAAACAAAATAATAATTTTTCGTACAGAGGTGTTAAGAATACTAACACCTACGGCCGGGTTCGGCTTGTAGTAAAAGGTGGCAAAACAACCCTAGCTATGTGATAGTCGTCCCAAACCGTCTTGTTGGCAACCAACCTTGGTCTATAAGTATCATAACCTTGTATTGTATTCCGGCATTAGTGACTCAGGTCCCAGTACCCCTATACGGAAAGCAGCGTGTTTGCAATGCCCTCAGCGCCGCAAACATCTACGGGCGATGGTAACTATTTACTATTAAATTACGTAAATATTAGTTAGAAATTAGTAAGTGATTTCTTTGAAGAATATCTCATATCAATAGTACACACTACTAATCCTATATGTTTAAACGAGCAATTCTTGTATATATATATATATATATATATATATATATATATATATATATATATATATATATATATATATATATATATATATATATATATATATATATATATATATATATATATACTTATATAATTGGAATCTTAGAATCGGCTCCAGCAATTTTCTTGAAATTTAGTATACGGGGGGTTTCGGGGGCGATAAATCGATCTAGCTAGGAATCATTTCTAGAAAATGTCATTTTATTCGCTTTTTTTTTATTGGAAGAAAAATAACAAAAAGGTGACTCTTCCTGACTTCTATCGGCGAATAATAATACTATTTTTTTTAAATTGCTTTAACGACACAACAACACCAAAGCTATTCCAGCAGATGGCGTTGTTAAGTAACACGAAGTCAATGAGTGTTTGCTTTGAGGTTAGACTAAGAAAACCAATTGTTAATTTCCAAAAAACACAATTTATAAAAAAAAAATACCGAGCAAAGCTCGTTCATCCAGCTGGTATACATAAATAAGTTAAATTATACATGTATATTTTATTATTATTATTATAACACGTACAAGGGCAACGCTCTCTTCCAAGTAACTATAATAATTATTTCCGCATCACTTTGTATATGCAGTGATTGACAAAAATAATTGTAAGGTTGATTTAACATTTTAGTAATAATTTTATGCTCATTTTGGTGTAAAACCAGTTCCTAATGGGTAATCCTTATTTGATTGATAAATAGATTAGAATAAGTATTGAATATAATAGGTTTCTATTGCGATAAAGTCATTCGCATGCAATATTGCCTAAAAACTAAAAATCCAATAAATTATGTCAAAATACTAATCAGTTTAAATTAAAAATTAATACAGACTAATTATAACTAAATTAATAATTAATACAGAATACAGACCTCTGCGGACGGGATTGGCCTGTCGTAAAAGGCAACAAAATAACCCACTCTGGATATGTGATAGGACCCCAAGCACGTCTGGATGGCGACCACTTTTGGTCTTAAGTATGCTGCCATAATAACTTAGTGATGTATTCCGGTATTAGTGACCCTGTACCCTTATGGAACATCGGCGTGTTCGCGATGCCACTGGCGTTGCAAACACCCATAGGCGACGGTAACTGTTAAATTCTAAGCCTGTCTGCTGTCCTACAGCAATAAAAATAAAAGAAAGCATTAAAACCGTACCCTCGGACGATCTTTCGTTAAACCCCTTAGTACAGGTTCGTCCGATGGTGCGAAAATTTTTAAGAGAAGCCGCTTGTGGGCGATCTCGCCCACAAACGGCTGTAATTCGTGTATCTACACGAATTACAGCGCCGGTGTAGATTATATAAAACTGGGATCCGTTGACACATAAAATATCATCACATGGCAAAACTACTAAGCGTATTATGTCATCTTCTTGTTCCGATATAATTCATCTATGAGAACAGGTTCTGGCAAAATTTTCTTTTTATATGCATGCAAATGACTTCTACCTCTGGAAGGAACACTGCGCTAGAGCCTCGTCTGCTGCTTAGCATGGTTTCCACCTGCTGGTCCCCAGATAGTCATACCTTTTATACCACAAATGAATAAAAACATAAATTTATAAAAAAAAACATTAAAAATTAAAATTAAAAAAAACATTAAAAATTAACTCAATTTAATAATCCAACCAGGGTTAACCCGCATAATGGGTTAGAAACCGTAAAATAAAGGGTCAAAAAGATAAATTGTCAGTTATGCTTTTTGTGGAAAGATATTTCAGTAAAATTACTTGTTGTTGATCCCTCAAATGGAAGCAGAGGCCTGCACTCAAAGCCTGTTGTTATCTTCACACAAGAATGTTTGCGAATAAAGATTTCTGTTTTTGGCTCTCCATTCTACACCATTCTACCAATAGAATGGAAATTATCCCAAGTAATAACTTTTATTTTATTGGGGTTCACCATTCTTTTTTTTATAGCTTTAGGACAGCAGACAGGCTGATAGCCCGCTTAGAATTTAGCAGTTACCGTTGCCTATGGGTGTTTGCAACGCCAGTGGCATCGCGAAATGCTGCTGTTCCATAAGAGTACAGGAACTTGGGTCATTAATCCGGAACACAACACAAAGGTTATTATGGCGGCATACTTAAGACCAACGGTGTTCACCATCCAGGCGGGCTTGAGGCCCTACCACGTTGCTAGGGTGGGTTATTTTATCGGCTTTTACGACAGACTGACTCCGGCTGTAGAGTTTAGTATTCTTTTTCCGCCCCTGCACGGATGAAAAGTACATATAATTATATAAGTTACTTTAACCTCCAAGGAAAAAATGGTTTATCATACGTTAATCTGTGTGTGAAACAGCAGACAGGCTGACTGACGGTTCATTTAATATTAAGCAGTTACCGCTGTCCATTGCTGCCGCGTAGGCCAAATGTCTTAAGGTAACTGGTGTCATTTGTGATTCTAAAAAGCGCTCTGGCAGAGGGGTGTAGCCAATGTTACGTCTCACATCGGTTAAACGTGGATCGTTCAACTATCCAAAGAACCTGGACTCGATACCAAGAGACAGGTTCCGTTCAGAGGAGGCAAGATTCTGGGAGAAAACGTTACACAATGGAGTGTATATTGTATTTTTCAAGACCCTCAATTATTGAAGGAAATTGTTGTAATTTTTTAATTTATGTAAAAAGCATTAAATAAATAATAATAGCTATCCCACGAGCATTAATGAGTACATGTTGCATAAATTGATGTTTTGGCGTCATTGTCAGGGTTCAGGACGGAAGCGTGAGAACGTGCGAACATGTCGAATTGTCAATACATGACCAAGGTTGCTTAATTTATACCATATCTATCAATTAAGTTCTGTGTCAAAAGACTCAAAGTAAATAATAAAATCACCCTAATTGAGTGTGTAATGCAGACTCAATTAGGCTGATTTTATTGAAGGAATAATACATGAATCATATATTTTCGACAAAAATTTATATACATATCGGAGGCTGATTTCAAGTTTCTAAGTGATTGATAAACTAAAAAATTAATATGCTATCGAGGTATGGCTTTTCAATGCTAAAAGTGCTAGTCTAAAATGCTAGAAGTGCAAGTGGGCGGTGGAAAAGAGTTGTAAATTTTGAGATGACTATTAGAGGAGAGTGGAAAGATATGAAACTATGAAGAAGAATATACTGTATATTAGTATATAATAATAGACAGTAAAAGAAAGGCACCAATCAATTGGTCCTTTAAGGAGCTTACCGTCATTTCTGTAAATACTAAATGTAGTCATATTTTTCTTGCAATGAACGTCTACATGCTTTTTCATCAGTTTTTTTCCACGACAAAAACCTTTCTTTTCATGGGAAAAACCTCTCATTTGTTTTAATTAACTTTTACGTCTCAAGTAATAGGTTCGTTTTTTATATTTTACCGTTATAGTGTAAATATTACATAGAAAATGATCTAGCAACTTTAAGTATCGATTACCTTTAAGTAATTAAAGCTCAAACCAAGAGTCAATACATTAAAAGATCTAAGGGTAAGTTAAATGTCAAATAAGCTAAACGTACAATCAATAAGCTCTTAAGTTATTAAATCTATGAAGAGCCAACGGTTCGAACCAGAGGTTTGTATAATGTACAGGTCGTGACCAATGATTGCAAGACCCATGTACCTTCCGCACTACTGGATAGTTATTTACTTGATAGGGTTGAGAAGGCTTACGACTAAAAATATGAAGCCTATTCAAACGACTAAACGAATACTATATTTAAAGAAATTTATAAAATGAAATCAAACAAAACAATAGATGTGTTTCGAACAGGTATATCGAACACATGTATTTCGCTTACATATTCTATTTCTTTGTTGTTAATTCTAATGCTTTCCCATTGATAGAACTGCTTTCGCACTTTCATTCGATAATTGTTGAAGCATTATTTGGACATTAACAATTGGAAATTAACAAAAAAAAAATAAACTCCATCAAAACTCAAACTTCACTTTTTCAAACTTCACACAAACTTCTTCGAATTTTTTTGATGAGAAGTGTATATTTAGCATATATATATAAGCGTTTTATAAATTATGCATTCAATGAGAATTCGTTTCAAAATGGAGGAACAAAAGTGAACCTCTCGTACAACGCGAGTTATGCCCCAGCCAAATAATCACCATTACTTTTTTAGGTAAATAAAAAACAACTAAACTACATTTATACATATAAAATATTATACGCTTAAAGAAGGAACAGTTATTTTCATAAACTTCGCTATTTTTTGTGGGGTATCTATAAAAGCGATGCACTTTTATTTTAACCAAATATATCTGCTGATTTCTTTAATTGATTTGAATTTATGTGTATGGTATCAAAATAAAAAGGTCCGCATGAGGCTACAATTAATCATTTCAATTGCATTTCATTGCTTTGTTAACAAATAGATTGAAAAAGTAATTAATTAGTAATTGATGCATTGTTCGGTTGCCACGTGACATTGTTCTATTATGGGAAATACCATGCATAAAACATTGCTATAACCTGGTTATTATAATGTAAACTATTCTTATTACTTATTGATATTGTTTTTAATAGGGGTCAAAGTATGAAATTGCCGCTATATAGTAATAGATACTTTGAGTTGACATACATTAACCTACCTACATGTTGTGAGATTTTCCAGTGAAACTTTTTTCACATGATACATATGTTCTTCCTTAAAAAATGTGTAATACTTGAATTTCGACATTCAATAGTTTTTTTTTATTCAACTTAGACCTGAAAGATGGATACATCGAAAATCTGAGTAATTTTTGAACACGAGTTCAGACGCAGAACTAACGAGTTGAGACGGCTCGCAATATCAACGCTGCATTTAGAGAGGAGACTGCTAATGGACGGACCGTGCGTTTTTTATTTAAACGCTTTCGTAAAGGAAACTTCGGTTGAACAAACCAAGTGAAAGACTACACAGGTGAATAACGCTGAATTGAGGAGATGGTGAAAGCCAATCTGACTCAAACTACCCAGGAATTAGCGGCATAGTTTACCGTTACCCTACTTACAGTAGGGTGCCTTGTGTTGCCTTGTTTAATCGGTACAGTAATGAAGGAATATTAAAACGTATTCTGACATGTGACTAAACTGAATTCTTTATGATAACTGTAAGCGAAAAAACTGATCCTTAGTGCTTTGTAAACAAAGCTTACCAATAACAAGGAGGTGGTATTTGTCACTACTTTTTCAAACCTGGTCAAGCAATAACAGATGTTTTTTGTGTCGAACTTCGAGCAATGATGGCAAAACTGGCAGTGAAACAGCCCTGACTCGTAGATTGATCTTCACTATAATTGTTCTATGATAACGCAATAACTCACACTGCATAACAACCGTTGTAGCTCTACGGTAACTGCAATTAGAAACCATACGTCATCCATGGTATTCGCATGACTTTCCTCCAACGGCTTACCATTTTTTTCTTGATTTGAAAAATGTTTACTGTTAAAAATTTCTTCCCAGGAGGCAGTACAAAAGGTTTCACACAGTTTGTCGAATCTAGATCCCCATAGTTCTATCGTAAATACATAAATGAACTTCCGTTTAGATAGTAGCAATGTATAGATAATGAGGGTAAATCTTTTGATTAATTTTGGAAAAACACAAGTTTCAATTTTTCAGTATATATCGGCAGTTTCATACTTTAACCCCTAATAAAACTTAATTACCACTTTTTTTTTTATTGCTGTAGGACAGCAGACAGGCTGACGGCCCGCTTAGAATTTAGCAGTTACCATCGCCTATGGATGTTTGCAACACCAGTGGCATCGCGAACACGCTGCTGTCCCATAAAGGTACTGGAACTTAGGTCACCAGTGCCGGAACACAACACAAGGTTATTATGGCGGCAATTCTTCACCCTATTTCACCCCCTTCGATTTTCATTTTCGCGACAAAAAGTACTCTATGTCCTTTTCCAAGGTCCAATATATATCTATAACGAAATTTATCAAAATTGGTTCTGCAATTTAAGCGTGAAAACGTAACAGAGTTACTTTCATATTATAATAGGTAATATGAGAATGAATTTAGGATTTATTTGAAAATGGGAATGATTGCCAATTTACAACAATGATTGAGAAGTTGAAAAGTAATAGATTAGCCTGGCATGGCCATAATGCGAAGAGAATTGTGTCCTGAAATAAGGAAAATACTAGAAATGAGAGTTCTTCTTCTTTGGCGTTACACTCTTGCCAGAGTGGTCGTGGCCGTCACGTTGAGGTTTTTGTAGCCTGTTTTACAATACGACGCCACTCCTCGCGAATTGCCGCTCTCCTTGTGCATCCGTGCAGAGGAACGTCGACGGCGCTTTTCACTTGGTCACTTGGAAATGAGAGTGGATGGACACAAAAAGAGCGGTATACCGAAAAAAGATGGATGGATTGTGTAAAAGATGGTATGGCAATAACGGTGTTAATTTTGAGATGACTAATAGAGGAGTGTGGAAGGAGGGAACATGTTGTGCCGACCCTATTTAGTTTAGGATAAGAAGGAAGAAGACGGGAAGATTGACTATGCTATCAGACGTTAATAAATTTTTAAAGTACTACACTTAGAATTAAATTAATTTTATCTATATAAAAAATTTTATTCTTTAATTTTAAGTACAAAATTTCATAGCAGCTTAAATAAGGAGGTTTTCCTTTTATAGTCTCAGTAATAAACCCTTGTTTTAATAATATAGTAATACTAGCTGTGCCCGCGACTCCGTCCGCGTGGAATAGTGACTTTGGGCAGCATTTTTTTTGATATATCTTATGGTTTGTTTTGGATTACAAACCCTATAAACCCTAAAATATAAATTAATGTAATATACAAAGTGCATTCGAACCTGCAAAATCCAGCCTAAGCTGAACTCAATTTTATATGATTGATGATATAAATCCGAGGTCAACTTAAATTGGATTATAAAAATCCATAACTGATCACTTTTAAATAAAACCATTTTTTTTTCTAAAATAAAAGTTACTCCTTGTTATATCAGCTATCTGCCAGTGAAAGTCCCGTTAAAATCAGTCGAGCCATTTCAGAGATTAGCCGGAACAAACAGACAGACAGACCAACATTGTAAAAAATATTGTTTTGGTATATGTACCGTGTATACACATCCAAATGCACTTAGTAAAAACCGGTAATTTTAATATTACAAACAGACCCTCCAATTTTATTTATTTGTATAGATGTATCAGCGTTAAAAGGACCAATTAAGAAAACCATGAGGTAATAAGAGCCTATACGATCAGATTGATCGTTAATTATTTATTAATTTTATCTCTTCTAAGGATAATGTACAATAAGGCTGTTAAGAGAATTTTCAAAATAATTAATATAATTTATTGCTAAGATTATACGATAACATGATCATTTATTTATGTGTAATCAAGTGGAAAATTAATGTTGTCTTTCGATAAAGTGGCAATAATGAAGATTAATTATTATTTACTTAAGAATAATATATATATAAGGGTCGTCTTAACGTGCTGTTGACCTCGAAAGACTTTTATGATGTCCATGTGTATTCATTTTACATATGTACATTTAGTTTACATTAGATAACACGTTATATATTTGATTTCCAATTTAAAACTTATTTCTATTTTAGCGTCAATGCCCTTTTAAGCATTTATTTTTCCTTTAGTTAGAAAGAAATAGTACATGACTAACTCTACCTCCTACCTAACCGCCTACATTCCCTCTAGAAGATTCTTTTGCAGAAGAATTAATCCAGTGTCGTCAGAAATTGCTGTACGTGCCTGAATTTTATGGCAATTTTGCTTCCTTTCTAGGTACTTGAATTATCCGTGCAGGGCCGGAGAAAGAATACTAACCTCTGTGGCCGGGGTCGGCCTGTGGTAAAAGGTGACAAAACAACCCACTCTCTATGGTAGGGCCCCAAGCCCGTCTAGATGGCGACCACCTTTGGTCTTAAGTATGTCGCCATAATAACTTTGTGTTGTGTTCCGGCATTAGTGACCTATGTTCCTGTACCCTTATGTGACAGCAGCGTGTTCGCGATGCCACTGGCGTTGCAAACACCTATAATATATATGTCTGCTGTATACAGATTTGTCTGTTTTCAGTATGACTGTCATCTGGATCATATGGGATAAGGAAAATCGAGCCATACACATTATTTGCTGTTCAGCAACTAGAAAAACAGTCATATGTAGCTATTTATTACTCTATAAATAAATGATGGGTTTATAATCTTGTATACTGTATAAAATTAATTGCAATTCGTTATGAGCTAAATTGGTGATAGCAAAAAAGAAAGGAAAATCAATTGATGAATATCACTTCTTATCTTATAGATAGTATCACTATAATTTGATTATAATGTTATTATAATCAATATGATAAAGTTATTTAAAAATATGAGCGTATTAATATATACAGTTCTTTATTATATTATATTTTTTAAATGTATAACTTAAAACTAGTCATTTTCAGAGTTGTTATCCAATCATAGCTTTGCGTATAGTATTTTTAAAAATAAAATAGTATTATTAGAATCTTCAAAGCGTTTTTTTGCACAATATGTTATTTACAGCTGATGGTACCAGCTGATAGCATTCTAACAATAACACATTAAGCAATTTTATAGTTTTACCCGAAACAAACTATTTTTTTCTCATTATAACATTGTTATATAATAATAAAGAAATTGTATTATTTTATATACTAAATTGAATCTCATGCTTTTTTCAATTAATACGAGTATATGATAATGAAAATCACTATATATCTGAATGCTCAGGAAACAAAAATAGTTCATTTTAAGGAATGTTACAACAGCAGACTGTAATAATGACTACTTAATTCGACATTCATATTAATAATGGAGTATTTTGTTTAGATTTTTTATTAAATTACATTTTTAACAGCCATTTGCAGAACATCTTGGTAGTCAATCTGTCAAATAGTTTTAAAACTTATTTTTATTTATTTTCTTTTCTTTAATTGGAAAACAAATATTCAATATAATAAAAAAAACATATACACAGCTCAGTGGTTTTCAACTCATAGACCAATCTAAACGCCCTGGGTTCAAATACCACAATGGCATGGAGCGTTTAGGCAGTTTTTCTTGTCTACTCGTATTGTGCATATTATTGCATAATTGCCATGTACGGTGAAGAAAAACATTGCGAGGAAATCTGAATACCAAAATTACCGATTACCTAATTTTTGTTACCTACCCTCACTCTCGGTGGGTAAATGGTAAAAGTGAGGGTGGAACGAAAATAATATAATTAGTAATGCGTGAGCTTCACACGCGGGACGGTCAACGTTCAATCTTATCAGTTACTCCAAACTCTCAATGGCCGTGCTACAATTAATTGTGTGTTCAGTGTGCGTGAATTTAGCTGGTGTCGTGCAACAGTTCCTCCACGAGCGGACCTGAACCAAACCGGGAAAGGGCCCACCCCGTCATTCATCCCATCAAGGTCAGTGTGAATTTCTTTTCCCACTGCAAGGTGTCTCGGTCCGTGACCGGCATTGTATAATTATTATGTAAATTTACTGGTTTCTAAAACCACCTTTTTTATCCGTGCAGGGGTGGAGGAAGAATACTGACATCTGCGGCCAAGGTCGCCTGTCGTAAAAGGCGACAAAACAACTCACCCTAGTTACTTGGTACGGCGCCAAGCCCGTCTGGATGGCGACTACCTTTGGTCTTAAGTATGCCGCTATAGTAACAATGTGTTATGTTCCGGCATTAGTGTCCCAAGTTCCTTTACCCTTATGGGACAGCAGTGTTCGCGATAACACTGGCATTGCAAACACCTATGGGAGACGGTAACTGCTAAATTCTAAGTGGGCCGTTAGCCTGTCTGTTGTCCTACAACAATAAAAAACACCTCCAAAATCTTCCAGGTCTCAGGAAATCACCAGCATAAGTCCTCTGTAAATATTATCATGCTTTAAACGAACACAAACAATGAATTGTTATTGAATCCCATAAAAAAGACACCACTTTTTCTCCATGCGGAGGCCTGTCTTAAAAGGCAACAAAACAACCCTAGCTAGGTGGTGTGCCTATCAGTGGGACATTATGAGCTGTTATTATACACCAAATTAATTTTCCACAACATAGTACATTTTAGAGATAATACAATTTACTTAAGCTTATGAAAATTAAGTAATAAATATTTGCAAATATGATTTAGGAGATAATATTTTACTTAAACTGACTGCAACAAATGCAATAAATATTATATGTCGGGTTAGGCCCATACATCAGAGGGGCAACTCTGATATGGCAATATACAAATTTATTTCATTCGAACAATCAGTTAGATCTAGAAATACAGAAATGAAATACATTTAATTAAATAACTAGTCATGCGACAGTGAGGGCGGTCACATAGGGCTGTACTGACTGTCAGAGACAGGGTTCCACGCACCCACCGCAATAAGGACAGTACTAATTGTCAGACAACGTTCCACGTCCAGTAACCGGGCAGTACTGCCTGTCAGAGACAGGGTTCCACGCACCCACCGCAATAAGGACAGTACTAATTGCCTGAGACAACGTTCCGTATCCAATAACTGGGCAGTACTGACTGTCGAGAGACAGTGGTCCGTGCACCAAGACGCATTCGTTTGAAATGCGTGCCGGCTCAACAGCGCGGCTCCTTATATAGGCGGAGGTGGGGCGAACTCAGTGCACGTTCCACTAGCGCCCTCTAGACGCCGTCTCGTTAAATAATATGGCTGTCGTTACATCCGGTGTAGTTTTTAAATAATATGACTTCCGTCAATGGCCGCTGCCACATACGGTGCAGCGTTTAAATAATATGACTTCCATTACAATACGGCCGCCGCCACATCCGGTGCAGCCGTTAAATAATATGACTTCCGTCACGGCCATTCTGATAAATCACTCGTCCTCGAGTGCATTAAGAAAAGGACTCGTTAATTCCCATCATTATCATTATTACATATCAATATGGTAAGTACTACTGGTCCAGGTTTACAATAGGAAAAACCCCTACAGTTCAAACATGCTGGTCCGAATCGTCACCCACTAAAGCAGGTGAGACTCCTGCAGCGCATCACTGATCATCACTATAGCAAGTTAAAGAGGCTGGTCCGAATCGTCACCCACTAAAGCAGGTGAGACTCCTACAGCGCATCACTGATCATCACTATAGCAAGTTAAAGAGGCTGGTCCGAATCGTCACCCACTAAAGCAGGTGAGACTCCTACAGCGCATCACTGATCATCACTATAGCAAGTTAAAGAGGCTGGTCCGAATCGTCACCCACTAAAGCAGGCGAGATTCCTACAGCGTATCACAGGTCTCCCACAATAGCAGAAGAGACCATACTAATTGATCACTCAAAAGATTCTATTACAGCTTCGGAATTATCTACAAGCCTATAGTATTCAGAAACAACAGGCATACTGAACTCTTTAATTTGTAAATAACCTTTGTTAGAACCGTTTATGTGTCTAAGTTCATAACGGTCATTATCTAATACAGTGATAATTTTATAAGGTCCCCTAAATTTATTGCCCAATTCAGTTTGACGGCTTTCTTCGCATTTTAAAAATGCAAATTGACCTACTGCAAAAGGTTTAACCCGGGCTTTTCCTTTATTAAATCTTATAGTGTCAACATTAGCCACTTTTTGAATATTTTGTTTCAAAACAAGTAGGAGCTATTTTAGCTAGATTAAGTGAACAACCTTGAATGCCAAACATCAGTTCTATAGGCGTAAAACCTGTGGTCCTGGAACGCGTACTATTAAGAGCAAGCTGAACCTCTCCCAGTTCATCCTTCCAGGTAATATTAGTATTACATTCTATAAAAATAAGAATTTAAAGTTCGCATGACCCAAACTTTTTGCAGTCATAACAACGTCCTCTATCTGCGATAATGCGCTTCGGAGCGCCAAATAAGTTCACAGCATTTTTAATTGCTCTTACCGCATATGAAGAACTTAAGGCCGGAGTATATTTAAGTAGTACAAACTTTGTAAAGGCGTCTATTAAAACCGAGCAATATTCCTTTCTATCACTTTTTCCTGAAAGTTTTCCTGTTAGATCTAAATGAATTGTATGCCAAGGGACTAGATGTTTGGGAACTGAATGCAACTGCATTTGCTATGCACCTGAAGAGCCTTTGGAAGTTTTACATACTACACAGCAATTAAACTTTTTTACAAATCTAGCCATATCAGGAAACCAAAAAATTCATAAAGTTTGTCTAAAGTCTTGTCATCTCTTTAGGTAATCGATTATTACGGACTTTTGATATTATTTCAGAAAGTGAATCGCGTTCTTGTTCTACGATTAACCAAACTTTATCCAATTCAAGAAAATTTACCTCACGGGGTTCAGAATAAGAAATCTGCATGAGCCATCTTACCTCTTTGTACACGATATCAAAATCGTAAGCCTGCAATATCACGCTTTGAATGAGAAGCTTTAAAGGAGTTACAATCGGTTAATACAGTGAATTTTCGTCCATGCAAGTAATGACGAACTGAAACTATACCCGAGGTATTCGGTTTGGACTTTTAGAAACCAACACTTCTTTAAATTAAACTAGAACCCTGCATTGGAGTGGTTTAAGTAATTTGTCTAAACGGTGAAGCCCAATCATCAATACTTTTTGAAATTGAAAGTACATCATCCATGAAAACTAAAATCTTTTCATCATTCATGGGTTTTAAAGCACTATTAACAGCCTTTTGAAAAATGGAGAAGGGGCATTGCGTAATCCAAAGGGCATAGCCAAATATTCAAACTGCCCTTTTGGGGTTACAAATGCAGTTTTTTTCTATGGAATTTTCATGTACAGGAAGTTGGTGAAAACCAGATGCCATATCAATACCACTGAAATATTGAGGCGCCATCAAGTTTGTCAATTTGTTCGCTAATCAGAGGTAAAGGACAATGAATCGGTCGAGTATTATTATTCAATTCCATATAGTCTAGAGTTCCATATAGTCAAGGGCTCGCAAATGGGGATGAACTTTCTCTAATAATATTTGCCGCCAACAATTGCTCAATTTTATCATCAACTACCTTAGATTCCTGAGGGGACAACCTATATGGTCTCCTATGTACTACTTTATGAGGATCTATCAAATCAATTTTCAACTGCCCAGTTTTAATTCTAGTTGTCGGAAAATTTTCAATAAAATTCTCAGCATATTGCTTTAATGTCAAAAAGTTTTACTCTATCAGATCCCGTTAGGTCGGTATTAATTGAATCAATGTTAAATATTGGTCTGGTTTTGGTACACACATTAGACTCCCTACATTTAGACTCCCTACATCGCTTAAATATTAAACCGGTCTTGGAAATTTCAACTAGAATATCACAATCAAGTATATCTCCACCTAATTAAATAGCGTCTCGCAGGCAATCGTCCGGAACTACATGAAGAGTGACGCTAATTTCGAAGCTCTGAATATTTATGACAAACAATTTGCTCTGTGCTACTAATGGTACTCTTTTCAATACCAGTCATGTTGATAAGGTCATTCAATCGTTGTCCAATAACAAGGTGTGAAAAGCTTTTCTAATTAAACTACACTCTGAACCGGAATCGAAAATAAAGAGAAATTTCATACCACTACAGTCCATACTACCCCGAACGATCTGTAGCAACTTGTTCCTTCTTCATATTGTCAACCCTTTTTGGGCAGGTGGAGACGACGTGGCCTGGCTCCCGCAAACGTAGCAGGTGGGGTGTGGCCTCTGGTTGATACGTTTATCCGCAGTTGTGGAGCGATTTTGTGGTTTGTTTGTCACAGCAATCAGCTCCACGATGCCCAATCCTGCCACATATGTTGCAGGTGCCACGAAAGCTGAACGTGGCGCGAGAGCGTTTTAACATTCCGACTTTCTTTTCAAGAAAAAGAGTCGAATTCAATTTACGACGTATTTGAACATCGCACTGAGATAATACGGAAATGGCAAAGCCAGTCACCACCTGTTCAGGTAAACTTGCATCCGGGATGTTTTCAATTAACTGCTAAAGTCGTAAACATGCTTGAGCGGGGGTCTCAATCCTGAATCAACATAGGACGAGAGAATTGAGCTTTCAAAGTCTCCTGTATATCTTCCCACTGATATACTGACTGGGAGGTATTTTGGTGAACAATGTGGCTGCACGGCCTCTTAGACAATGGGTCAGCGTTATGATTAAATCGACACCTTTCAAATTCTTGTTATTACTAATTATGGTGTCGGACAGGCGACACCATCCCTCTATGTCTGAATTCGGATCATCAGGGTTAAATGGCACTAATACCGAGAAAGGATGTGGTGGTGCATCGGACCGGGGTAGTAAAGCATCATTTAATTCCAATCTAAATTATTTGAGGGTAGCAGAATATTTTTCTGCATATTTTGTGATGAAGTGCCAGAGGTGGGCGGAAGATCCGATCCCACTTCTGATGTCGGGTTAGGCCCATACATCAGAGGGGCAACTCTGATATGGCAATATACAAATTTATTTCATTCGAACAATCAGTTAGATCTAGAAATACAGAAATGAAATACATTTAATTAAATAACTAGTCATGCGACAGTGAGGGCGGTCACATAGGGCTGTACTGACTGTCAGAGACAGGGTTCCACGCACCCACCGCAATAAGGACAGTACTAATTGTCAGACAACGTTCCACGTCCAGTAACCGGGCAGTACTGCCTGTCAGAGACAGGGTTCCACGCACCCACCGCAATAAGGACAGTACTAATTGCCTGAGACAACGTTCCGTATCCAATAACTGGGCAGTACTGACTGTCGAGAGACAGTGGTCCGTGCACCAAGACGCATTCGTTTGAAATGCGTGCCGGCTCAACAGCGCGGCTCCTTATATAGGCGGAGGTGGGGCGAACTCAGTGCACGTTCCACTAGCGCCCTCTAGACGCCGTCTCGTTAAATAATATGGCTGTCGTTACATCCGGTGTAGTTTTTAAATAATATGACTTCCGTCAATGGCCGCTGCCACATACGGTGCAGCGTTTAAATAATATGACTTCCATTACAATACGGCCGCCGCCACATCCGGTGCAGCCGTTAAATAATATGACTTCCGTCATATAAAAAGATTGGTTTACCATAAACACATTTTATTTAATCAGCTGTTGAACAACTATTTTATTTACCGACGAAAAAAACGGAGGCGGTTCTCAAGTCGATGCGTATTTTTTTTTTTACTTTTTTATATATGACCCCGCATAAATTTTTACAGTGTAGTCAGATTTAAAAAAATATTTTTTTATTGGAAAGAATATACTCCGAAGTTAGTTCCATATAATTTGAGAAAAAAATTCCAACCCTAAGGGTAAAAGACAGAATGATTAATTGTTCACTCACTGATTATATTATTACCACGCATAACTTCTGACAGGATTGATTTATTTAAGCATGTAGTAATTAGTAGTATGATTATAGCCACAAAAAATTATAAAATAAAAACTTTTTACCAAAATAATTAAACCGCCGAAAAAACTGAAAAGCAAAAAATAATAAACCTTCTTTTTATTAATCCTTATAACTAAGTTCTTAAACTAATGTAAGTATACCTAAATAATTTTGAGTCAGCGCCAAACAAGCAATTAATTACGTAAAGCGTGATGCACGGCGGCGGCGCAACATGACACGTTCCTTCGGAAAATGCCGAGCGTTTACGATATTAATGTCAGCGAGACAGCAACCCGAATAGGCACACACGTGAGGGCACTGGCGCCGACTCAAAATTGCTTAGGTATACTTACATTTGTTTAAGAACTTAGTTCTTAAGGTTAATAAAAATAAGGTTTATTATTTTTTTCTTTTCAGTTTTTTTGGTGGTTTAATTTATTTGGTAAATTATTTTTGATATTATGATAACGTCCATGACGCAATACTTTCGCACGTCGAAGCGCCTGCGGAGGTCGCGGGCTGGATTCCCCTTGTTATTTCTGCTAATATGTATAACATAACAAAAACGCTTTGCTGCTCGTTTTGGGACTAAATGGAGTGTGTGAATATAAAATTATGTAAAATTATTACTGTATTTTTATTACAGTAAAATGTGCAATCCTCCTTTATTTAACTCTCTCTCTAATTCGTATACTTTGTGTTACTAAATTTCTTTAAATATTTGTTAAAAATATTAATTTATACAAAATTAAATATAAAATAGCGAATTATAAATTATATATAAGTCCCGTGTAAATTAAAATATTACCAAAAAAAAGAAAATTAATATAAATGTTATTTACATGTTATATAATTGAGGTTATATTGTTCACCATGCACAATGCTTACTGTCGCGCCGGGGGACGAAATCCTGACTCCCGGCGCCAACAATTTAGAAGGGGCCCGCCTTAAGACAAAGGGCGAGCCGGCGCCGGCCCGGGCCACGAGATCGGCAGGCCATTTAGTTAAAGAAAATTATATGTATTTCTGTTTACCTAATCGTTTAACGGGTTCATTAGATGTAACAAAAATAGAGAGAAGCTGTTCCTTTTTATTGCTACTAAGAAAAAAAATAGAGAGTATTATTTTTGATGTCTGAATTCACGGTTCTCGATAGTAAGTTTACTTCACATTTATTAATATGTTTTTATAACAGCATAAAACAATAGATTGCATAACATGTTACTAAAACGTAAGCTAAACTATTTGTAACCTAGAGAAACATTATTAAGTATTATTATTGTTAGGTCCTTAGAAAACCTTAAAGGTTCCTACTAAATTAAACTAATTATACTACCTTAAAAGGTAGATCTATTGACTTTTTAAATCAATCCTAGAAAACTATCTACTTTTGAAATCATATCTACCTCCAGGGCAAACTTCGAGTCGGTAACATCGGTTAGTAGTCTGTAATTCACTTTGATAATCATATTATCTGGTATACGATTCGTTTCCTAGCGGAGCCCCGAGAAATATAATGGCTGCATATGTTGTTTTGATTTGTACAATTTTGTATTTTAGTACCCACAAACTTAACTTCTAAAACAGTTGTGTTCTGCATAAATAAAACGTACACAATTACAAACAACTATGATGAGTGTTCTTTGTTTTAAGCACTTGTTAAAACAAACGACGAGTGCGCTCCTTTTCGAAACAACAATTAACAGCAATGACAAAATTATACCAAAATGTTTATCTAGTTTCACATTTCTCGTAAGTCGTGTTAAGTAATTCTTTTGAGACCTTTTACAATTACCATAATAATCAACAGATTGGGAAAGCATCTTTAAAAAATGCAATGTTATTAGTTATTATCATAGAATATTAAAGATGATGCGTTTTCGTTGCGTTTATCTCAGTGAATATTTAGGTACTGATGGAATCAAGTACAAAAATCTAACGCTTTTTGTAGTTCCTACTTTACTATAAAACTTTATACATATAACAAAGACAAAAAATAACTCTTTCATGATAGTTTTAGCGTAAGATTTTGTATTGATAAGCGATATAACTATACTCGTTTAATAAAAGAAAACATATACCATATTTAACAGACTTTCTAATTTATGACAACCTGTTTGGCAAACGGTGACATTTTGAAATACAGTAGTCGTGGTAGTAATTCGTATTAAGTGGCAACTGAAGAAAGGCTAATTCATTAGCGAAGCTATACTAACATTTAATGGTATCCATACTAATATTATAAATGCGAAAGTAACTCTGTCTGTCTGTCTGTTTCTCTTTCACGCCTAAACGGCTGAACGGATTTTGATGAAATTTGGTATGGTGATAGATGATAACCTAGAAATGGTCATAGGCTATAAATAATCACGCCATCGTTCTTAGGGGATAGGCAGTAGGCAGATAACTAAATTGAGTTAGTGATTTTTTGTGCTTATCCGGTATCTTAAATAAATAAATAAATAAATAAATAAATAAATAAATAAATAAATCTATGAGAATCGGCCAACATCTATTTTTCATCCCCCTAAATGTTAGGGGTGACCCACCCCCAAAAATTTTTTTTTAATTTTTTGACATTTTATTATTTATATGGCAGAACAACGTTTGCCGGGTCAGCTAGTAATAAAATAAGTTTTAAAATAAAACGTTAATGTAATTTTAACAATATCAGCGTGATAATAGACTTTTGTTGTTGGTTGAAACATTAAGTTATAAAAATAAATAAAATAATACATGTTATTTAAATAACTAAACATTAACCATTTTATGAGTTTTTTCGCATATAGATTCTCTGAAAATTTTAAATTATATTACCACTAACGTAAATTCATTTTGAGCTCATGGTAATCGTTTCATATCCCGATTTGCTAAAAAATTGTATGTATAAAATACTACTAGGCAAATTTAATCCACAAGGCCACAACTTCGACCAAAACTTAAAAAACTCTCCAAACGTAAGTAGGGTTGGATTATATCAGAATTGCAAAGGGCATAAGTGGGTTTGTGTGCGATGAAAATAGAACATTTTTAGTATAAATATTGTTTTATTTAAGAAAATAGACAAATTTGCAACAAGCTGCAGCTTATTTTGACCACCATGGCGATAGGTGGATATCACTCCGTGTCTTTTGAAGCGGACTTCTTGCTGGCCGGATCCCCACCATGGGACTTCAAAGCTCGCGTCCTAACGCTGTAGTATCAATAGCACAGGAATACGATTGAGCGTGGCTTCCGTCGGGCTTCGCAAAGTGGATGCAAAGCAATTGGAGCTGCACTGCGAGCTGCTCATGGTGGAGCGAAGGACGATAATATGGTGGACCACACGGTCACCGAGTGCCAAGCGTAGTGCGAGTAGCGCCGCGCCATAGTCGGGATCGAGTCCAGGTAGAGTGTCATCGCCTTCTTCTGTGAAGAATTAATGTCCCTGAAGGAGGCGGCGGGGCGGGGTGAGAGCTGACTATCCAATTCCCAACTGCCAGTGCAGGACTGGACAACAATCCCGGAGGGCGTTTTACGACCTCCGGCCGCCGTAAACAGCGGTAGCGAGCGGCTCTTCAAGGGAGGGTTTGTCGCCTGCTCTTCATCAGAATCTACCACAGTGGTGGCATACTTTAGACCAAGGGTAGTTGCCAACCAAATGGACTTGAGGCTAGGGCCTCAATACTAACTCTAGCGGTCGGGGTCGACCTACGGGGCCTACCCCGTAGGTTGTTTTGTCGCCTTTTACGTCAGGTCGACCCCGACCGCTAGAGTTAGTATTTTGACTCCGCTTCTGAATGGAGAAGAGTAGTGAAGCTATTTTCTATACAAATAAATGAAATTGGAGGGTTTGTTTGTAATATTAAAATAACCGCTTTTTACTAAGTGCATTCGGACGTATACACGGTACATATACCAAAACAACATTATTTACAATTTTTGTCTGTCTGTCTGTTTGTTCCGGCTAATCTCTGAAATGGACAGCCAGTTCACCGATTTTGACGGAACTTTCATTGGCATTATTTTTATTTTTGAAAAAAAAAAATTGTTTTTGTTAAAAATTATGTTTCATAAAATATTAACTTTTGACCTCACATTTATATCATCAATCATATGAAATAGGGTTCAGCTTAGGCTGAACATTTTAGGTTAAATTTCCAATTTAAGTTAACTTCAGATTTATGTCATCAATCATATGAAATAGGGTTTAGCTTAGGCTGGACTTGTTTAGGTTCAAACGTACGTATTCCGGAGGCGCATGGCGTAACAGTTGCATTCGATAATACTGACTGTTTACATATTTCATTTATTTATATTTTAGGGTTTATAGGGTTTGTAATCTAAAATAAACCATAAGATATCCAAAAAATTCTGCCCAGTCACTATTCCACGCGGACGGAGTCGCGGGCACAGCTAGTATAATAATATAAGAGATTTCCACCTATCTCTGGAACCATAAGGCGTAGACTTAAAATATGGTAGGAATATTCCTCTCGCCGAGTAGTTTCACTCAAATCAAGCTTATTTTTTTGTCAGTGTATTAATAACAAAATTAATTTATTCGCAATTTTATATTTACTTTTTTCTGTTATTCAACCAACGAAGCGAAGCGGGCGGGAAAGACTATGAATGAATGAATGAATGAAAACTCTTTATTGTTCACCTTAAATATATATACAAGAAAATGAAATAAACTTACAAGCTACTGAACAATGGGTGGCCTTATCGCTTAGAGCAATTTCTTCCAGGCAACCCTAAGTGCCTAAGACTAGTGTATAATATGTATTTATTTACAAAAAAAAGTATAATTATATGTAGTATATCAGTTGTCTAGTACCCATAACACAAGTGCTATGCTATTTACCTTGGAATTAGATAGCGCCGTGTGTATTGTGGCACTATATTTATTTATTTATTTTATTATCTAGTCACAAGCAGCACAACTGATACTAATTATCTATTTTTTGTAAATAAGTATATATTATACATAAACAAGTTGACTCGTGTCGGAATCGAACCTGTGATCCTTGTCGGCCAACAAGCGAAAGGCACTGCGATTGTACAGAAAATAATAGACTCCCCAAGTATTAAAATATTTTTGTAATAGTAACAGAAGCATTAAAATTAGATTTAATCCACCACTAAACTTACCCGACTTAGACGCTGCCGGCTCTTCTATTGTTAACTCCGTCATTTTTTAACACTACACTACACTTCACTTGACAAATCTTTGGTTATTAAAGTCACTTGAAGAGTTCAATTTGATATCATCACAGTTCAATTTTCGTTATTTCGATCGATTGTAGTTGAATTAATCACTCCAGTTATTAATTCAATTCAAATTGTTTTAAACAAACGCTTCTCGTAAACGGTGAACAGATTCAGTCTTCTTTAACAACTGAAAATTAAAACACATATTTTTTATTGTTTATATTAACGGACCGTGACGTATTTAGTTTTAAAGGTTGCTATTTGTCCGTACTTAATTATTTAAATAAATATAAAAGCAAAGAGATACAATTTTTTTTATTATTTTAATCTTTTATTGATATATCGTAATTTTATTGAATTTAATCATGTATTTATAAGGTATGTTTAATTTTTTGTTGATTTCTTTGTTGTTTTAATTGGTATAGTATGTGATATAAGCTAGTTGAAGGAATACATGTTTGTAGCACATCTGTGTTTAGAATAGAAACAGAACATTACGTATTATTTTATTTAATTGAATTTAACTCTCGAATCGAATAAGTTAGAATTCAAATCCTCGGCGTCTCGATAGCAAGATACTGCTGAACTAACGAGTAATCAATTAAATTTCGCTGTTAATGCTTTAATTTTCTACGAATTTTACATAAATAATAGCACATATCTATAGCTACTTGAAAAAAATTGCAATTGAATTTTTAAACATTTCCTTTATTATTTAAAAATTTATATATGTTACAAAAAAAAATATGATGATTTCCAAACAAAGTTCAGTTAGAATTTTAAATTAAATTTTGTTAATTCGTAAAAAATATCAATTTTGAATATTTATGATAAACCCGAAAATTTTAATTCAAATAGAAAAAAATTAAATAACGACTTTGATATATTCTCAACACCATTGTTTAAAAGATTTTTTTTGCAAATAATCAACTTTTCATCATTTGACCGTCAAAAACTTCTGTATTTTTAGTTTAAATATTGGTTTTAATTTATTTTTCAACACAATTTTTAGATAACTGTTCACTGGTTTTATAAATTTTACTAAACATGCAATACACGTCTAGAGTGCAAAAACGGCCAATAGTCGGTAAAATTCAATATAAATAAATGAAAACTTACTTTTGAATGAATTAAAACAAGTACATAAAACGAGTTCAGTTTTAAGTTATATTTGCAACACTATTTTTAAATAAGTATTCGGTATGAGTATTTTAGATCTAATTATTTTGGAGGTCCGTTACCGGTTTGCGGCCAAATAGAACTTGTCCGAATGCAGTCACAAAGCCGGCCTCAAGGCTTTGTTAGCAGGAAGTACGTACGCCGCGATCGGCTCCAATATGCGACCGCCGATTGTGTTACACTTTATATATTGTCTACAGTTTTACATGCTGACCGCGGGTTTGCTTGCATTTATCAGAAAAATGGAGGCTCCAGCTGCTTCAGGGTTCGTGCTTCGTGAAATGCTGTGCTGGCAATGCTGTAGGGTTTTGAACTACTAAAACGAATAGTAAATTTAAATTAGGCTTATGGAAAGTCAGTCTTACATATTGACCCATATATATTTGGTTTCTGCACTTCCTTGCCATGTTTTTTGAAATGTAAATTCAAACTCAATATTTTAAAACTTTTTTAACCAATGTGTGTTGCCAGTGATGACATACGGAACGCAGACGTGGTCGCTAACTATGGGCCTTATGAGAAAGCTCATGGTCGCTCAGAGGGCAATGGAGAGGGCTATGCTCGGAGTTTCCCTGCGAGATCGAATCAGAAATGACGAGATTCGCAGGAGAACCAAAGTAACCGACATAGCCCGGATGATTGCAAAACTGAAGTGGCAGTGGGCTGGGCACATAGCTCGAAGGACTGATGGCCGTTGGGGCAGAAAAGTCCTCGAATGGCGACCGCGTACCGGAAGACGCAGTGTTGGTAGGCCCCCCACAAGATGGACCGATGATCTGGTCAAGATCGCCGGAATAGGTTGGATGAGGGCAGCGCAGGACCGATCATCGTGGAGATCTTTGGGGGAGGCCTTTGTCCAGCAGTGGGCGTCTTCCGGCTGAAATGATGATGATGATTTTAAAACTTAGTACCATATTAATACCGAAATAAATTATCTAAAGGAGAAGCAGATGTAAACTCTACAGTAACATTTTTAAGTTAACCTCACGTGTCGGTCTCACCATTAATTTGTTGGATGTAATGACAGAGCGATGTTAATAATTAACATCACACTCTCTTTGATGCATGTTAGTAAAATTACTTAGCAGTTTTATACTAGATAAATAAAACGTTCTTATGTGTTAACTTTGAACGCAATTATCACCATAAAATGGTTTAAAATATTAGTAATAATGAATAATATAATAGAATATCTACATATAAATACGTGAAGCGAAAACTATGCACCCCTTCTTAAGAAAATTGCGTGGATGGAGGAGTATGAAATTTGGCACAATTATTATTACTGTTTTTTAATAAGAGTATCATCATCATATATTATATATTTAATAAATTAACATTAATTGTCTATAGGCTTAAGTGATTATATTCTGATTTGGTCTTATTGAATTCCAAAATTGACAATGACTAGGAATTAAACTTTGGAATTGTTTTTATTTGTATGAAGAAAAACCTGTAGTGTAACATTAATATATGTTAATTATATTTAATATTGTACAAATAGGTTTTACCAAATGCTTTTCGATATTATGACGAAAATAAATGTAATACTCGTCCGATTTGACGTACATTGTCACACACAAGTCAAATTTTTTTATTGCTTTAATTATTTAAATAAGTATATTTCTATATTTTTATACATATAAAATGTACGAAATACTTAAGCGTTTATTTGAGCTGCTAACCTACAAACCTATTTATAATTATTAAAATACATCATGCTCAAGCATATATAGAAAATGGTGTGCTTATAATTAATAATCTGAATTGCTTTACTCTTGCCTATTTGTGAGAATAGTGTTTACAAAATGCCACTATATGGTAACGAAACGGATTTACAATGCAAAACATTTAGAAGTTTTATTGTGATGTTGTTCAAACTGAGGTAGAAAAATGGCAAATTAACTGATTAGCTATAATTAAACCTTGAATTATTAATAGATAATCTTTGACAAAAGAACCCTAATAAAGATTAAATTAAAAAGTTAAATGTATTAGGGTAGAATTTCGATCCGTGGGTGACCACTAGTTATAACTATTATTAAATTTTTTTCTACTAATAAATCCATTACGAAGCTAGTTAAGACAAGATCTGAAATACATCAATTCTTCATTAGACTACTACAAAATCGACAATCTTCAGTGGTGTAGCAGTTAACACGCACTTTGGTACAATTGCGAAGTCACAGGTTCGATTCTCGTCTTGCGTCTGGGTGTTTATGTATTTATTTACAATGAAAAGTATATATGTAGTATCTGTCACCTAATACCAATAACATGAGAGCTACTTTGGGACCAGACTGCACTGTGTGAATTATGACAGCATATTAATTTATTTTATTTGAATACTAGTTGACCCGGCAAACGTTGTTCTGCTATATAAATTTTAAAAAGTAGCCTATGTCCTTTTCGAAAGTCCGATCTGTGGCTATACTGAAATTCATTAAAATTGGTTCAGCGGTTTAGACGTAAAAACGTAACAAACAAACAAACTAACTTTTTTAATGCTGTGGGACAGCAGACAGGCTGACGGCCCACTTAGAATTTAGCAGTTACCGTCCCCTATTGGTGTTTGCAACGCCAGTGGCATCGCGAACACGCTGCTGTCCCATAAAGGTACAGGAACTTGGATCACTAATGCCGGAACACAATTCAAGATTACGATGGCGGCATACTTAGGGCCAAAGGTGGTCGCCATTCAGACGGGCTTGAGGCCCTACCACGTAGCCAACACCGGCCGCAGAGGTTAGTATTCTTCCTCCGCCCCTGCACGGATAGCTTTCGCATTTATAATATTAACTTAGGATACACAAACTGACGTTTTAGTTTATTGTAATAAAACACATTGTATATAATAATTTGACGTTTAAACACGATTGCGCGTCCAGTATTATCAGATAACCTTTTATGATGGTTTTAATGATTATCAATGTACGGACCGCTATATAGCATGCGCTCGTGGCAAAACTGACTGTTTAATTTAGGTAAAACATAAATTTTTTTAATTTGTAATGTTCACAATGTTATGGAAAATATTAAAACATCTAGAAATCTACTTTCTTTTAAATAAAAGTATATATATTTTTTATTGCTGTAGGACAGCAGACAGGCTGACGGCCCGCTTAGAATTTAGCAGTTACCGTCGCCTATGGGTGTTTACAACGCCAGTGGCACCGCGAACACGCTGCTGTCCTATAAGAGTACAGGAACTTGGGGTCACTAATGCCGGAACACAACACAAGGTTATTATGGCGGCATACTTAAGACCAAAGGTGGTCGCCATCCAGACGGGGTTGAGGCTCTACCACGTAGCTAGGGTGGGTTGTTTTGTCGCCTTTTACGACAGTCCAACCCCGGCCGCAGAGGTTAGTATTCTTTCTCCGCCCCTGCACGGATAAAAGTTATTTTTTGGCACCACTCACTCATAATGCGAATAGTTTATGCAGTTACTTGATTCGGATTCGTGGCATTCAGTCTGTATTTGAAATAAACTATAGGCGAATGAGCTTTTTTGACAGCATTATAAATAGATAATACTATGTGTATGTGATCAAGGCTTCACTTGTATTCAGTGTAGATGGATATCATGCGTAGAAGCGTCAGAGGCTTAATTAACGCTGATAACCTTTTTAAACTTCTCTCCGTGCAGAGGTGGAGTAAAGAGTTGTAAAAGGTGACAAAACAACCCTAGCTACGTGGTAGGGCCCCAAGCCCGTCTGGATAGCAACCAGATCTAGGTTGCTGTACCCATATGGGACAGTAACTGCTTACTACTGAGTGAGCCGCCAGCCTGTTCTTTCAGCACTGCTCAGCAATAAACACATCAGTTGCAGCTTCTTATTTTGATCCACGAGTCTCCACGTCTAATGAGCTAAGGTAAAATATATATGCGTGTTTAAATTTAAAAGAAGATGTAGTGACAAAAATTGAGAAAGGTATGCTGAGATGGTTTAGTCATGTCGAGAGAATGAATGAAGAACGATTGGCGAAAAGAGTGTATAAGGCGAGTGTGAATGGAAGTTTTGGAAGGGGTGGACCTAGGCGGACGTTTCAAGACTAGATCAGGGACATCTTGAAAAAAGGCCAGGTCAAGAGTACCCTAAACCGAAGGGCATGTATGAAGGGAATAATGAAAGTGGACGAAGTGAAACAAGTATGTAAGGATCGTAGCAAGTGAAAAGAAGTGGTCTCTGCCTACCCCTACGGGAAAGAGGCGTGATTATATGTATGTATATATATATATATATATATATATATATATATATATATATATATATGTTAAATTTAAAATATGTCACTTTGCAAGTTTTGAATCTTTCTGATACGAGTAATTAAGGAAAGTGAAACATGTAATATTGATATCCTCAAAACAATTAGTATGATATACGAGAGTCTGGTGGGACCTTCATGCCATAAAGTCATTGTAATGGATCATTATGTGTAAGGAATTCTACAAGTCATTATCACAATTAGGTTGTAGAGCCTACCCGTCTAGTGGACAATATTTTTAAATTAATTGTAATTATATAATTTATATATTCCAGTTTCTGATTCGGAGCTTAGTAGAATTAACAGTGCACTTTTCTCATCACGGTTCTTGAGAATCACTGGTGAATTACATTTTTCTACATGATAAAGAAATAGAGTCGATACATAACTCTAAAATAATTTATAAGTCCGTAATAAGGTCTGTCGTATTGTATGGATCGGAATACTTCGCCATAAAAGGGAGGGATGAAAGGGTGTTTCATACTGAGGAGATGAGAATGTTGAGATGGATGTGTGGAGTTACGAAAATGGATAAAATTAGAAATGATTATATTAGAGGAAGTGTGAAAGTAGCGCCAGTTATTGAAAAACTTAAAAGTAATAGACTAGCGTGGTTTGGCCATGTAATGCGCAGGCAAGAATGCCATACGACAAGGAAAATGATATAAATGGGAGTGGATGGACAGGAGTAGAGGTAGACAAAAAAAAGATGCATGGATTGCGTAAAAGATGATATGGCAAAAAAGGGTGTGAATGTTGGGATGACTGCTAACAGAGGAGAGTGGAAAATGAGAATATGTTGTGCCGACCCCATGTAATGTGAGATAAAAGCAGGAGGAAGAAGATATATATGCATAAAATGTTAGCTACTTTACTGAAGGTTCACTTTTGCCGTATGTGAATTGCATTTTTTTAACTCGGACTAAACAGCCAACTCCTTATTACGTTTATATAATTACAAAGTAATCTGAACTTGCATAATGACAATATTAATTCCCATACCAAATATAATGAAACTTATAGTAGCAACGCTGTGTGTACGCATGCAAGTTATTATAGTGACTAGCGATGCGCCCCGACTTTGCAACAGTGTACGATAAATAAATATGGTTAACGATGGTGTGATTATTTTGTTCTCTTTTTTGTAGCTGAGGGGCAGCAGTTAAGCTGACGGCTTAAGGGTACAGGAGTCTGGATCAGTAATGCCAAACAAAAGGTTATTATGGCGGTATACCTATAGACCAAGGGTGGTTGCCATCCAGACGGGATTGGGTACCACGTAAAGGTGGTTTTGTTACCCTTTACGACAGGATAACTCCGGCCGCAGGGGTTAGCATTCTTACTCCACCCCTGCACGGAGAAAATATGTTATTCATTAAAATTAAAAACATTTAAAATATATTTATGTTAAATTTTATGAACGCGGATTGGCAAGCTACACACGCTGATAATAATAATAATAATTTTATTTAAATCAAACAATACATGTCATAGGGTTAGTAAGTATCTAGATTTAATGTTAGTAAAATCGTCAAAATTTAGTCACAATTTTTGTGTGCGTCAAACAGTTTCGCACATAATATCAGTGTAGGGGAGTCGAATCGTTGTGCAATGGTGCTCAGGATGATGCTGGTACCGCCCCGCACTCGGTGCAGCAATGAGGCAGCTCTTTTTCTCATTATAGCGTGGAAATCGTCAACACGCGCTTCCGCGAACATTCCCGATGCGCTGCAGCAGCGAGGCAACCCCATCAACATCCTAAACCCATTGTTGTATTGGACTCGCAGAGCACTGGCGGCTCCCTGTGTGTAGTCAGTCCAAAGATTGTACGTGTAGAAAACCTGGCAGAAGGACTTAAACAATGTGATCTTAACTTCATCACTACAACGTGCGAACCTTCGAATCAGCATATTACACCGTACCGCCAGGGCTCTGCGCTCCCTTTCAATGTCAGCGTTGTCTTTCATATCTTCGGTTACCCAATGACCAAGATATAGTGTGTAGATTTCTTTGTGATTTTATGACAAACGCCTTAGCGATGCATGTTATCGCGAGAATGCAAACTAAGACGGGTTGCAACAGTGTGATACAACTTGACTTTTATTTTGAACGAGTCATTAAATAAATAATATATAAGATATCAATAATGCAACAGTCGTGTATAATCGTCACAGTAATCTAACATATCTCAATTTTAAATGAGACTCCATTTGCTTAATCTTCATTCCGAGCATGCTTTATTTTTCCTTCATTTACGCATTTACAAATAAATAAGGATAAAATAGTTTTAAATACTTTGCGAATAGGAAAATACGAGGTATGTCCTTTTATATAAATTACAGAAGAAGTGGCAAAAACCTTCGTTACGGGCAGTTTATCTGAAGATAAGCTTGACTTAAAACCAGTTTTTTTTTTTAATACAGATAGATGTCCTGTTTGACATACCAAGGTAATCGCCATTTACGTTTACGGCCGCCCGGTCTAGCATGTGATAGCCAGTAATGTCCCTAACGATAGGCCCACTAAATCCCCAGTTGCTACCCATGTGAAAGCATTGCAGGATCGACCTAGCCTCTATGATATGTCCCTGGCGTCACAAACATCTACCTGCTGCTAACTATTAAATGGGCCCTCAACCTAGACGATGATGATAGATGTCCTATATTAAGGTATATAGAGGTAAATAACTACATCTTCGTTATTTATTGCTGCTTGCCTTGAAAGATAAAAATGTATAAAGTAAATCAGGAAGTGAGGAAGAAAGGGATACGGAACACCGACGTTAAAATTTATAGTGATTTTATAATTTTAAATAACAATTATTGTAACAAGTGACATATTACAAACACCAGCAATTTTTTTAACCCCTCCAATGCTTTTGCAATACGCTGATGATGTTTCATCTTACGTTGATTCTCTTTCAATCTCCGATGCTTCTAGTCACCTTAACTCTGCCCTATTTTATTTAAATCTTCTATGGCTTTCAGACCTCATGGCCTCTCCCTCTCTGTAACAAAAAGTTCTGCTGTTATAATATTCTCTCGTGAACACCATACGCCTGATATCAATATTCACATAGACAATGTGCCTATCCCAGTTCATGAGAAGGTAAATTTTTAGTTATGTATTTGGATTGTAGATTGTCAGGTATTCATTATCTTAATTATATATGTGAAAAAGCAGAAAAAAGTATTAATTTTCTTCGAGCGCTTTCCAGTGTAAATGAGGTTCCCCACCCCACCCTTTTAATCTTAAACTCTTGTATAACGTAATAGTTAGGAGTCATTTTGACTTTGGTTGCTTTCTTCTCGAACCTTGCAATAAATTGGCTCTAACGAAAATTGACCGCATACAAGCCAAATGTCTCCGAATAATCACAGGTTATATGAAATCGTTTCCTTCCAATGCATTTCAAGTGGAATGCTTCGACCCTCCCCCCCCCCCCTTCATTGCGTAGGCAACTCTTACCTGATAGATTATTTTATAAAGAAGTCGGGCTTTCTAGCTACCCACAATTGAATACCCTTGATTGCCTTCTCCGCATTTCGTCAACATCTAAGTATTGGAAAAACAAATCACTACCAAACCTTGTCAAATCTTTTAAAAAATATGTAGTTCTTCCATTTTTTTTCTTCCCAATTCCATTATTCAAACATACAAAAATTCCACTTTCGAATACAGTTTTAAAGGTCTATTGTTTGAACCCAAGATAATTCCGAATATCGGAATTGATAAAGGTTCAATTGGTGCGAATGTTCTTTTCAACAAAATCATTCATGAAAAATGGTCGGACAGATTTCTTGTATTCACAGATGCATCCCGCCTAACAAAAGAAGGGCCAGTTGGGGCTGCTGTCTGGATTTCAAAGTTTAGGATAATTCTAAACTTTAAAATCCCAGCTCTCAATTCTATCTTTACTGGCGAATCCATTACCGTCCTAGAAGCAAGAGTCCCATCTCATTAGAAAAGCCATAGTTTTCACCGACTCTCTGGGTTGTCTTTCTTTAATTCCAAACAAATTTCACATATCTCCTTAAACGTTAAACAGGCCCTGCACCGCTGCTCCTCTTTGGGTTCGGACATTGTCCTAGCCTGGATTCCTGGCCACTTCGGAATTTATGGGAATGAAAACGCTGACAGCTGTGCTAAACAAGATGTCTCCACAGGTTCAGATAAATATAATAAATGTTTTCTTCATGACCTCCGAGCTCTTGTTAAACCTTCAATGTTAAAAAATTGGAACTAGTTATGGCAAAATTCCCGACAAACCTCTTGTAGAAACTATGGTAATTTACAACTCATCATCTCATAATCTCCCTGGTTCTTTCGATTTCGTCATTTCCCTAAAAAACTAACTTCAACCATAATACGACTTCGTCTTGGCCACGTATGTTCACCAGTTTTCTTCGCTAAACTTAGAATTTGCAATAATTCTCTCTGTGAAAGTGGTTTAGGCGAAGATTCGATTGACCACATTTTCTTTTATTGCCGGACAATTTCTACTCTACTGTATATCATTCTCCTCCATGACTCGCCGCGCTCTGTAAATGTTAATTACCTACTGACTTTAGTTCATAGTGCTTTTATGAATATTCTAAGTAAATTTTTATCTTCTAAAGATAATCATATATAGTTATGTCGTAGTGGCGTCGCAATGTACATATATACCACCATATATAATATGTAAATCATGGTAATCATTAATTCAGGTATATATTTATGTATGTAATTTTTGAAAATTTCTACATATTGTAAATATTCTTTATATTAGATGTACAAAGTTTATTGGTAGATTTGAATTTTTACAAGTTAGCAGACAATCTATATAAAGTATCGGTCAAAAGTCTTTTTAATATATTGTTATTTACCTTATCACCTGGCTATTTATACTTGGACCTTTGCAAATCAGAGCCAAAAGCATTGTCGCCATACAAAAAAATATCCCCTATAAGTTAGCTCAAGCCTGATTTTACATCAATTGTCCGAATACTGGAGTAATCTTGTCTGTAATGGTCAGTCGCCTTGCGTAGACTTCACTGAATACAGCTACAAGTCAAAATTTATCATTCTGTTTTATTTTATAGAATTATATTTTACATTTTTATTTAAAAGAATTCGTTTCATAAAATAATAGGATTTATGATTATCTACCTGATTTCTTAAGGATTCGCGAAAAATCTTCTATCTTTTATTCCAAATATTTATCTTTGTTGAATCACTTTAATCGCTCGCTTCTTTCCGTGCAGAGGTGGAAGGAAGAATACTAATCTCTGCGGCCGGGGTCGGCCTGTCGTAAAAGGGGATAAAACACTCTAGCTACACGGTAGGGCCTCAAGGCTGTCTGGATGGCGACCACCTTTGGTTTTAAGTCATCATCATCATAATCATCTAAGCGTAGTATCCCAAACTTCCGGTTCGGTGCCCGGGGTCCGCTTTCTGACTCTTTCTACTTCACTTCACACGGTCTTCAGCATCCCTGGTAGTGAGCCCATTGGTCTTATGTATGCCGCCATAGCAACTTTGTGGTGTTTCGGCATTAGTGACCCAAGTTGCTGTACCCTTATGGGACAACAGCATGTTCGTGATGCCACTGGTATTGCAAACACCCATAGGCGACGGTAATTGATAAATTCTAAGCTGGCCGCCAGCTTGTCTTCTGACCTACAGCATTAAAAAACAAAAAAAAATCGCAAGATCTTAGGCCGAATACGCTGTTGAGTGTTATCACAGGGCTTAAATTGCTTTCATCACAGCGATGGTCAGCAGTCAATCTGGGTGGGACGCCGTTACCTCCTTTTGTTAGGTGGTCATATCTGCAAAGGAGTGAACAGAGAGAGACCGGGAGCACGCCAGCCTACCCTCCTGCTAACGCAAAGCGACATCACCGTAGGTGGTTCCTGAGCTAGAATGTTTGATACAGACCCCACAGCTTGGAGGTTCATGATGGGGCAGTGTGGTACTTCAGTGCAGGTGATATTTCCTGGTATACTCACTAAAACAAACCCAGTGTTCCTTTAGTACCCGAATTCCAGGGTGAAGGATATGCATTCACGTGCTATTCCCATCCGGGTGAGATGGAGTGCCCTATTCACATTTCTACCCGAGACCACGTGACCAACGTTGTTCCAGCTTACATTATTATTAGTTCAGCCCTTTTCCTCTATTTTGCCTCTTCTAAACACAGTCTATTTATTTCTGTAGCACACCGCTTCTGCTCACCTCATGCTCTATATTTCACACCAGCATAACATTTATATTTAGCACTAAATGTGCCCGCGACTCCGTCCGCGTAGAATAGTGAATTTGGACAGCATTTATTGGATAAATCTTATGGTTTATTTTGGATTACAAACCCTATAAACCCTAAAATATAAATAAATGAAATATGCAAACAGTCAGTGTTATCGAATGCAACTGTTACGCCATGCACCTCCGGAATACGTACGTTCGAACCTACAAAGTCCAGCCTAAGCTAAACCCTATTTCATATGATTGATGATATGATATAAATCTGAGGTGCATATTTAATTTATTTGTATTTTAGGGTTTATAGGATTCGTAATCGAAAATAAACCATAATATATATCCACAAAAAATGCTGCCCAAAGTCACTATCCCACGCGGACGGAGTCGCGGGCACAGCTAGTGAAACATATTTTTAGAAGGCAATTATTGTCTGGCAGCCTTTACATAAGATTTCACTTATTTTATTAAATATGTTAATAGATGCAAAAGTCGCGTCAGGTGTCACGTAGTCGCCGCGATGGGTGCTTTGATAAATACGAATGAGATTACAGGAAAAACCCGGGGAGATATTTTGACATTGCTTTAGTTAAAAATTTATTATTCATTATTTAAGATCGTTAGGTCACAATTAGAACTAAGAATTTTAGGGTGACTGTATTAAATATTGTTATCATATTAAAACTTAAATGCACACTCGTACATGTCAACGCGTAGAATAAGTACATTGCAATACTAGAATGGTGGACCCTTAACATAATACTAGCTTAGTAATACTATATCTATGGTATACTATACTTAACTAAGCAAAGGAACTTTAGAGTGTATGTATTAAATAGTACACTTTATACCAAGCGTAAATAATGTGGGTTAAAAGAAAGTAATCTACGTCCTCTTTCCTATTTTCGTACTCGTATGTTAGACGTCATTTTAACACTGGTTAATTTTGTCTATATTTTTTGTTGTTGAGATATATTAATCTATCTTAAATATTATCAATGATGAGGATTGCCGCCATTCGACATATTATGGACGATATTTCATTTAAATTCTAATTAGTTTAATTAATTTAATTTTGATTAGTTAGCTAATTAGTTTAATTTTCTAATTAATTGGTCGCATTAAATTATAATTTCCATAATAATTCAATGAGGTTTTAACATTATTAAGAGATCGTTGTTAGAGCTATATGTGTACTCTTAAATCACACATTTTGCCAATAGACGACAGTTAATGAGCCTAACTTATTCAAACACATTAATTTAAAAAAAATGCCAAAAATTTACTCCAAAAATTAAAAAATCCTCGCAATAGCTCTTTTTTGTTAAATGTCGTTAACCTTGATATTTGAAAATAGACCTGTCGCTCCCGGCCCTGGTTCTGTCGGGGGCGATCCTGGATGGACGGCCTTCGCCTCCTTTTGCAAGGCAGTCATGTCCGTAAAGGAGGCGGCGGAGCGGGAGCGGGAGTCCACCACCACACTCCCCTCCCGTCAACGCAGGTGGGGCGACCCCTCGGGGGAGGATCCGCTGCCCGCACTATTGCCGCGAGGGAGAGGGCCGCGTGCTGTTCCGCGGCCCCTCTCAACTCCTACAATATAGGAGAGTGCCGGGGGGACGAAACCCTGACCCCCTGGCGCCAACAGTTTAGAAGAGGCCTGCCTTGAGACAAAGGGCGGGCCGGCGCCGGTCCGAGCCACGAGATCAGCAGGCCATTATATCCGTGGGCCCGGGCGTAGGCGATAGGAGAACAGCGGGGTTTTTTAGTGGGTAGTCGGATAGTCGAACATCTTTTCCGGAGTCCCACATATCCCTCGGTCCCCCTAGGCCGGGGGAACCCGTCAAGAGAGGATTTCCCAGAGACAGAAAAAAAATGATATTTGAAAATATAAAATTTCAAAATGTGAATGATTGAACCTTATTTGCGACACACGATTGAACAATCATACTCATATGGTAGACTTTAGCCATCATCAATAGAGTGGATACATCTATATGTGTGCGTGTGTGTGAATAACAAAAGCTTGGTAATGTTTTTTATGCTGTAGGACAGCAGACAGGCTGACGGCCCGCTTAGAATTTTGCAGATACCGTTGCCTATGGGTGTTTGCAACGCCAGTGGCATCGCGAACACGCTGCTGTCCCATAAGCGTACAGGAACTTGAGTCCCTACCACGTAGGGGTGGGTTGTTTTGTCGCCTTTTACGACAGGCCGACCCCGGCCGCAGAGATTAGTATTCTTTCTCCGCCCCTGCACGGATAAAGTGTAATGTTGTGTATTTTTATTAATTTGAAGTATGTTTTAAGCATTATTATACAAAAATATGACTTCTTACATTTCTCCATATAAACTTAAACTTTGTCAAATTTCGTACTCCACCGTCCATGTTATTTTCTAAAAAAAGGGAAACAAAGTTTTTACTCCAAGAATTAATATTCCATTGATAAGTGAATATAAATCTGAAGTATAGCAATATAAATGCATATTTATGATAAAATGTACATTTGTTATGAAATATGTAAATGGTAATGAAAATAAAAGGCATGAAAGTCTTTAATTCCCGGTATTTGCCCTTCATATTCAATTTTACCAAACATGCGATTTGAATTGAATAGAAACTTTTTGTTAGCTGCAAGTAAGTTGCATGTTTTTCTTGATGCAAGTACGGAACAAGAATACTGACCCCTGCGACCAGGGACGGCCTGTCCTAAAAACCTACAAAACAACCCTAGCTTCCTAGTTACAGTTGTTTTGTCGCTTGCTTGAAACCAAGTGGTAGGACTTCAAGCTCGGCTGGACAGCAACTATCACTGGTTTCTAATATGCTACCATAATAACCTTGTATTTTGTTCCTTTTTAAGTGAACCAGGTGCTAGTTTATTTTCGAGGCCAGCAGCGTGTGGGCAATCCCTCTGGATCGCAAACGTCTATAGGCGACGGTGACCATCTATTATCACGTGGGCCGTTGGCCTATCTCCAGATCTCAGATATAAAAAAAATCATTTTAGATTTTGTGACCACGTCTCAATGGATGAGACTAGCTTGTTGACAAATTAGATAATCAAAATAATATAAATAACATAAAATTGACGACGTAGTTAGTTTAAAAATACTCCCAACATATTTTATACGAGCTGCATGAAAATGGAATTCATATTTTAAATTTAATTGATAAATGAATGTTTCAGTTCATAGTAAAGGACTATTATCATCGCTCAAATGGTTTTAACGAGTTTCGCCTGTCAGCATCTGATAGTCCAGAGCTCACTGGTTGCCCTGTTTAATTGATACCTATTTTATTAATTGAATGAAATTACAGTTTAGCAAAGCTATTAATTTAATTGTAAAATATTAGTGGTACTAATGGAACTTCTAGGCTTAAGGATCTAATTAATGGTACTAAAATGGTTTTCATATAGCGAGACCATGGAACATAGTTATAGTTTAAGTTGTTTCTCCTCTAGCTTTTACTAGAATTTTTTACCAAAATTTTATTGCTTCAGCCGGTAAGGCTGATCATAATTTTTAATCATTTACAGTACCAATAAAATATTATTGCTATTGACCGCTTAGAACTGGACATAAATAAGACCAGATTTTTATTTTCGAAGCAGGGTGGTGTGGGATTCTCAGTGCAATGCATCTGTGCGCCCCCTTCGTGGGACGCGCACCACCCATTAAAACCAATTCAGTGGTTTAATTGCGTTAATCCATGGCTTGCCAGGAAGAAATCGTTTAAAGCCGCCATTGTCTCCAATATTTAGAATATTCTCTTTTACTTATATTATTAGGTTAAGTTGCTAACAATAAAGTATTATCTATCTATCTATCCAATGACCAACCTCCAGGGACGAGGGATACTGCATGAGCTAAAGGGAGCCTAACATCCTCCCGCTGCCTACCTGCCGCTTCTTACATGAACTGTCTCACAGAAGAAGGCAATGGAGTTTTTTTCCGGGTTGGTTTCCAACTATCTAGAATTTTAGCCAGATGGGAGAAGTACATTCCGATAACGGTGATGAGGTCTCAGTGCTTTGAAGTCCGTGATAATAAAAAAAAATAATAGAGCTATCGTATCACTTATTATTGGAGTGATATAAAGTGATCAAGTTTTGATGATGTCGGTAAATTGGTAAAAGATTATCTTATCCGTGCAGGGGCGGAGAAAGAATACTAACATCTGCGGCCGGTGTCAGCCTGTCTTAAAAGGCGACATAAGAAACCAACCTAGCTACGCGGTAGGGCCCCAAGCCCGTCTGGATGGCGACCACCTTTGGTCTTATGTATGCCGCCATCATAACCAATAATAAGTGACCCAAGTTCCTGTACCCTTATGGGACAGCAGCGTGTTCGCGATGCCACTGGCGTTGCAAACACCCATAGGCGACGGTAACTGCTAAATTCTAAGCAGGCCGTCAGCCTGTCTCCTGTCCCACAGTAATAAAAAAAAGAATATTCAAAATTATCACATCTTTTACGTGCCGTCTTAATATAAATATAAATGTTAATGATGAAAAGAAAACCCTTTGTGACATAGACATGCCTACATTCTTAATAATGTGGGGTCGAGTACATGTTGTTAACTGGCAAGCGCGTCACGGTCGGCGGATCGTAATATACTACGAGAAACGCATACCAAACGCGGCACCTCTTTCACATATTTATAGCAACAACAAATCAGTAAGTCAACTTCGTTGCATCGCTAGTTGGTTTATAAGCGTCAAGTGAGGGTTTTAAGTATTAAGTAAATTTCTCCGTGCAAAGGTGGAATAGGAATAATGACCACTGCGGCCAAGGTAAAAGGCGACAATACAATCCTAGGTAGGTGGTAGGGCTCCAAGCCCGACTATGGGCCGTTCGGGCTTTCGGCTATTTTGTAGCAATAAAAAATTGAGTGATGCTATCATCCCTCCTTCTAGCCCATTCACTGGAAGACATCCGCAGCTTATGCTTCAGTGCCTGGAGTTTTCTTTTCTACTTTTTCGTTTAGAATTTGTTAAGTTAGAATTTGTAATGTTGCAGATGCGTTAAAATTTTTATATATGCACTTTGCTAACGTTGAAAATATGTACAGATGTTCAACATGTACCTAACCGTTATAAAAAATAATGTGACAATTCTAGCAGCGCTATCAGTCTCAAATAACAGACAATTTGTGTTATGGGTACTAGACAACTGATCTCTCTCTAGTCGGTCCCTCATGTCTGAGGATCGTGGTCAGCATCGGGTTGACATCTGGAGCGGATGATCTGCCTCCACCGGTTCCTATCCAGCGCGTCTTTCACGACCGCATACAATTTAGAGGACGATGAGTCTTTCAATTGATCGGTCCATCTCGTTGGTGAACGACCACGCGATCTTTTGCCTTCGGTGTTCCCAACGACTATCAGCTTTTCAAGACTCTCATCGCCTCTGCGCATTGTGTGTCCGAAATACGTAAGGATGCGTTGTTGGCATATGGTCGACAATCGGGTTTTTATTTTGAGTTGACTCAAGATAGATACATTGGTGCGTTTTGCGGTCCAGGGTATTCGGAGTAAACGCCTCCAGCACCACATCTCGAATGCATCTATCCTTTGTCGTTCTCGGGCTAAGATCGTCCATGTTTCCACGCCATAGAGGAAAATAGGGAACACCAGCGCTCGGATCAACCGCATCTTGGTTTTGATACTTATTCCTCTCTTCTTCCAAATGACGTTCAAACGGGTCATAGCGTCTTTAGCCATCCCGATGCGCCTTTTTATCTCAGGGACGCAGCTGCCATCGTTGCAAATTTGGGAGCCAAAGTAAATATAGTGGTCGACCACGTTGATGCCCGGAATGTTGCAGGTGACATTGGTTAGTGTTCCGGCACGATCCACCATCATCACCCTGGTCTTTGCTCTATTCACTATGAGACCAATATTGCCACTTTCAATCTCGAGTCTTCGGAACAACTCCTTCATATCGTCCATAGATGTTGCCAGGAGAACGGTATCGTCGGCATATCGGAGATTTGATATTCTCTTTCCACCTATAGGAAAACCTTTCTCCCAGTTTTCGATGGTTTTCCGAACTATGTACTCTCCGTATATGTTAAAAAGTGTAGGGGATAGTATGCAACCTTGCCTTACCTCTTCCAGACAAAAAGACAACTGATATAACGGTTTTAAATTACGATCTATGGAGGATATTGAATTATTGATTAAAATATATAAAAATATTATAAATAAATGATAATTAAATAAATGTAAGGCTGTTCGTAAAGTAGTTTTGCTTTCCCTGATAGAGGGCTTAATTGTTTTCTTTTACTGAAAACGAAAAATTAATACGAATATCAACTTTTACGCTGTCAAGTCTGCTTTTAGTGGATTAACCCTTATTAATAATAAAACCATATAAGCGGTTAAAACAACCGATATTATATGTAAATATTTTTACTAAACCTCTTTATATTATTTTTAGAGTTCCACATTCGAAGGCTTAATCCTGGTGCTCCTCGTCTTTCATCCCTGCAAATGTAGTTATGGTGCAATAGTAAGAAGTAGTACATCTATACAAATAAATAAAATTGGAGGGTCTGTTTGTAATATTAAAATAACTGCTTTTTGCTAAGTGAATTTAGACGTATACAAGGTACATATACCAAAACAACATTTTTTACAATTTTTGTTTGTCTGTCTGTCTGCCTGTCTGTCTGTCTGTTTGTTCCGGCTAATATCTGAAACAGCTGGACCGATTTTGACGGGACTTTCACTGGCAAATAGCTGATGTAACAAGGAGTAACTTAGGCCACTTTTATTTTAGAAAAAAATGGTTTTAGGTAAAAGTGATCAGTTTCGGATTATATATCCAATTTAAGTTAACCTCAGATTTATATCATCAATCATATAAAATAGGGCTCAGCTTAGGCTGGATATTGTAGGTTTGAATGCAGTTTGTATATTTTAGAGTTTATAGGGTTTGTAATTCAAAATAAACCATAAGATATATCCAAAAAAATGCGACCCTAACTAACTATTCCACGCGGACGAAGTCGCGGGCACAGCTAGTCATTAATATTTCCTAAAAAAAACTTTAAAGAAATACTTAACTTACTGTATTAAAATATCCTCAGCTGTCAAAGTGACACGCGAATGTTCGGTCGAAGGTCATTTAACGAGGATTCGCCTTCATTCACCTGATACCAGGAATATTTCCGATTAGCCTCATCTATTGTCTACTTCCACTTGTCAAGGCAAGTGTTGAGGAAGTTTTGAGATTTACCCAAAAATTTTACCTTGACTATCTAGATACGAATTCTACGTAAGAGATGGAAAGCTTTAAACAAATGTACTCATATAAAACCTCAAGTTTTCACAAATTAAATTTGTTTAAGCACTCAACGTTTTGCGAAAGAATACTCTGTTCTAAAACAATATATTTAAGAAATTCGAGAAGTTCCAGTGTACGGAATTTCTTAAATTGGATAACAATTTCCTAGGACTTGTATTCGAATCCTTATTTTTATGAATAACTACGAGTATTAGTTTAATGTTATGTTGATTTACTAGAATTAAATAAAATAAATACAAATACCAAGAGGTCTAATCAAGCCTCTTGGTATTAGGCCTATTTAGGTATTTACCTGTAACTAGTGGTCGACCAAAGGTCGAAATCCGACCATAATTCATTTAATTTTTGAGTTTAAACTTTATTAGGGTTCTTTTGTCAAAAGCTATACCTCTATAATCCAAGGTTTGATCATAGCTACTCAGTTAATTTGCCATTTTTCTACATCAGTTTGAACAGCATCATGGTAAAACCTCAAAATGTTTTGCATTACAAAACCTGCGTTATAAATCAGTTTTGTAACAATATATTCGCATTTTTAAACACTATTCTCATAAATAGGGAAAAGTAAATCAATTCAGATTACACCACAAGTTTACACCACGGGATTACAGGTGTATAAACACCATTTTTATGCTTGAGCAAGATGTATTATTTCACGAATTATAAATAGCTACACAAATAAAAACAATACCAAAGTTTCATTGCTTGTTATTGTAAATTTTGACATTCAATAAGACTAAAGAGAATAAATATAATCACTTAAGCCTATAGAAAATAACCTTAATGGTCCTTACCAGGCATAAACTCTTATAAAAAAAGCGTAAGTAAGGTATGCATGTGTGTGTATGTTATCTAACATTCGAGCAATGTGTGGAATGTTTATTTTAATTAATTTAATGTATTTCTAATGGACTTTAGGAAAAAATAGCTTTCTGCACTTCTCCTCTACATAAATTTAAACTGTGCCAAATATCATGCTCCTCCGTCGGCGCGATTTTCCTAAAAAGGGATACAACATTTTTTACGTGCAGGGGCGGAGTTAGAATCCTAACCTAGCCAGCCGGGGTCGGTCTGCCGTAACAGGCGACAAAACAACCTTAGCTACGTGGTAGGGTCCCGATCCCGCCTGGATGGCAACCACCATTGATCTATAAGTATGATGTCATAATAACCTTGTGTTGTGTTCAAATGTTAGTTACCCATGTTCTTGTATCCCTACGGGACAGTAGCAAACATTCTTAGGCGACGGTAACTATTTACTGTTATATGGGATTCCAGCCTGTCTGCAATTCCTCATTAAAAAAATATTAATAACACAATGTAATAAATTCTTTACATCAAAGTATTCTAATCTTCAAGCAGCTAAATGCATAAACTTAAAAAGAAATATTTGATACACATTTAGAATAAATCTTGATTTTTTTGTCTTTCTTATAGTAAAATATCAAAAAATTTCATATAATAAAATATCTATAACGTTACAGTACACAATTTACTCAAGCCATCCTCTATAACAATCGAAAGGCATTATCGACGAAAATAACTCACGATTTTCATATTTCTTTATACAAAGAATTTCGCTATTATAAAATATTACAAGGATAATTTCGAACATTTTTGCATCAATTATTTTAAGTAAAAGTTTTCCAAAGGTTGTTAGTAACATTTTTTTGGTGTGGAAATATAAAATATGTCTGCGTTAGTTTTGGATTTTGGTAACTGATTTCCATAATAATGCTTTATCTAAATCTGGCATGTGAAAAATTGTTTAATTGATTAAACTTTTTACACACAAATAGCACAATATTATTAAATATTATGGAATTACAATTCTTATGCAGTAGGTACAAAAATTGGACGGCAGATGCCTTTCCTGAAGCCGAAATGTATATATTATATTTAAGAACCAATTATGGTGATATAAAAATTAAAAACTATGAATGTTACAAGACTAGTTTGATATGAGAAAAGAATATTGTCAAAATCTTTTCCAGTTATTATTGGCGAATGAAGGAACACTAGAGTGGTTTAATGAGTATATCATCGACGAGCGTCCCCCAGTTACGACGCTACAACGTATCAAACGCTGCTATGTATCCAATGCAGGTCTAACTCCCAAAAAAATGTTCTTGAGTTCTTTCACTTGTGTCAATAAGATACGAAAAAACAATTTTTACATCAGAAGGTCTTTTGATATCTACTTCAAAGCTTGAGGAATGGTGTGGAGTAATATCACAGAAAAAAACTTGTGCGCGTCGTTTGAGTCATTTATTTACTTGACTTTCTTGTCATAATTTGTTTTTTACACGTACTCGTAACTACCATCTAGCGCTCCCCCGATCTTAACTTTATGGGTAATGAATGCTAGGTTAGGTTTCAGAGGTAGAAAAATATACATTATTTACTCGTAATTTTATTTATTTACAAATTGAATTACATTGATTATTAGGTATAAAAATAAATAAAACGTTTATTTACAGGATTTTAGTCTAAAATTTTGTCATTGTACACATCACTTTGACTCCGCAGCAACTGCTTTTTCAGTGATGTTTGTTTCTGAAAAAACATTTAGATTAACATGAAATTATCTTTTCAGAGTTGAAACTTTACGACGATAGCAGATATCAATATCTGCTTCACATTTTATCGCAAATCTTAGTCTTTAAAAATGTACGAAAAAAACTAATTTATTCACTTCACAGTGTTGGCTGTTTCTACTCAAGAAAATACAATGATATAAATTGTTTCAATTTATTTCAGTTCTTATTTGGAGATGTAAAAATTGAATGTAGATTAGTAATTTAAAATTATGAGATACTAGCAGCCCGTCCCAGCTTCGCATGGGTATTTAACAAAAAATTAAACCCTTCTATTTTTTTTCGGTCTCGGGGAAAAACCTCTCTTGACGGGTTCCCCCGGCCCGGGGGGACCGAGGGATATAAGGGACTCCGGAAAAGATGTTCGACCATCCGACTACCCACTAAAAACCCCGCTGTTCTCCTATCGCCTACGCCCGGGCCCACGGATATATGGCCTGCCGATCTCGTGGCCCGGGCCGGCGCCGGCCCACGCTTTATCTTAAAGCGGGCCCCTTCTAAAGTGCTGGCGCCAGGGGGTCAGGCTTTCGTCCCCCCGGCGCTCTCTTGTAACAACTCTATGAGTTGAGGGGGGCTGCGGAACAGCACGCGGCCTTTTCCCTCACAGCAATAGTGCGGGCGGCGGATCCTCCCCCGAGGGGCCGCCCGCGGCCGCTTTCTACGGCGGCCGGAGATCGTTGCCCGCCCTCCGGCGCCGACGACGCGGCCTACGTTTGCGGGAGGGGAGTGCGGTGGCGGACTCCCGCTCCCGTTCCGCCGCCTCCCTTGCAGACACTACTGCCTCGCAAAAGGAGGCGACGGCCGTCCATCCAGGATCGCCCCCGACCATGGACAGAACCAGGGCCGGGAGCGACAGGTCCGCGGCCAATTCCGGACGGGACTCGCATCCCCGTTGCGTGCTAGTCAGGCGTGTGTACGACTACCAGACGACACTCCAGAAAAAGCAGAGTCGCTTGACGTCGTAGCCGGCCCAGCAAGACCAACCGACAGCGAGGATGCAATTCCCGCCCCGGGAACACTCTCTGTGCAGGCGCAGTCGAAATAGGCATGGTTTTGACTACCAAATCTACGCTACGCAACCATCCCATCGGGGACCATGCCACGAACAGAGAGCTAAGTTGGAAAGGATGTAAGAGGTAGACGGAAAGAAAGGTAGGACTCTGTCGCCTCGAACGGAGAGGGGAGTGAAGCGACGGATGCTCGGGCACCTCGGGTACGCACACCCGTGCACTCCTCGGACAGAGGAGCGCCCCTGGGGGCAAACCCTTCTATTTGCGTCAGGTTACTAAAAAAATAAAATTATAAAGAAAGTTTGAATATTATTATTTCTATGAGCTTTTATTTTAATGATTTTTTTTGCTATTACTTTTTATTTATTTTTCGTTATTTTTTAATAAGTATTCTAATTTTTGTAAAAACCCCAGTGACGCACGCCTACATTGCATAAGGTGCTGCCTAGCTAGCCGAACAGGGTGAGCGGCTACCACGCAACATTTTTCTAATACTTACATTTTTAAACTCGTGATATCTTTCGAATGGAATATCCGAATTGAATAATTCAAAAAGTTATATAAAGGTATTGAAACAGTTTTGAATATGAAGTAATTTATTTTGATAAGGATTAATACCAAGATCCAAATAAAGAGCCTTTTCTAGGGGCGGCATTTCAATTAATTTTTTAAAATAAAAGAACACTTATTGTGGCATAACTATAATAGTTAGACATATGCTGTCGCGACACTTTTTGTAAATAATGATGTGTTCTGCAAAGTTGTAGTACATTATTTTATTCTATCATCAATAGTTTTCGCAACGCACGCGATTTAAATAATATTTTAGGTAATTTTTTTACACTTTGGGTTACATTATTAGAGTTTTAGTAAGGATCCCTAATTTTTTTGAAAATATAATATAGCCTATGTCACCCGGGGATAGTGTAGCTTCCCAACAATGAAAGAATTTTTTAAATCGGGTCAGTAGTTTCGGAGCCTATTCAAAGCAAACAAACAAACAAACAAACAAACAAACAAACAATCAAATCTTTCCTCTTTATAATAGTAGTATAGACAATTTCAAAATGTTTTTGTAAACATGTGGTTTAAGAAAAACAATTCCACGAATATAATATTCATTGTTCATTTTAACTTAGAGGGCATTTCAAGCAGCTCATTCTATTTCAATAGATATTTAAGGGTTGATAACACTTCGATATTTTAACGTCATTTTCACAGAAATTTAAACATTTAATTTTATAGACTTTAAGATGTATCATATAAGTTAAGCTGGTATCAAAAATTTTACTTTATCCAAATTCATCACACAGTCATCCAAACAAGTATTGATTACAGTGAAAGTTTTCTTACCAGCATCATCCTCGACTTTAGGTTCGTTCCAGGTCTGCCTCTCGGATGTTGCGAAAAGTAAGAAAAATAGATTTGTAAAGAAATACACTCCGGACGCCACAAAAAACACCTTCCGCCATTCGCTTGGCTGAGTCTGTGGAAATAAATTTATTTTTAATTTCAAATCGCTAGGTTTTTTTTTTATTTTCAGCATTTTAATAAATATACTTTTTTGTAGTATATTTCGTGTTAGATATATTTCTATATCATCAAAATTTTAACCCATATGTCGTTTTAAATTAAAAAAAAAACTATACTCATATTTCATCTATATTCTCTTATTTCTGTATGCATCTATTTCCATCTTTTATTTACTGATATAAATTCTTATTCAGAAATTCAAAATAAATATTAAACTACAATAGCTTTACGTTCAACAACAGGCGCTTTATTTTATATGCGTGATGTCGTATCGTGCATATTAAGAAAGGTTACAAATTTTTTCCAAGATAAAGAGTTCCACCAAGATCATAGAAACTCAACCAATCTGCAAATTAGTTTGACCCTTCGGAATCAGCTCGGAGAAGATTTTCCTTACAGAGCTCAGGGATCACGTAGCAACTGCCTGCGCAAAAACTGAATTCAGCCAAAAATATTTCATCTGCTTTGACAGTATTTAAAATTGGACCCGCAACTAACAGCTTAGATAATAGTATTATCATTTGGTACCTGCTATTCAAGTATTATAGCATTTGGAGACGTATCTAGTCTACTAGTACTTTACCTTTAGGTAAAGGAAAATATCGCGAGAGATCAACGATGTGTATAAGCCGTCAATCTATTTTGGACTAGCGTGTTGGGTATATTTTTCAACCACTCTAGGAGGAAGTTCAAGACCAATAGTGGAACGTAACTGGTTGATATAATTTTATTATGGTATCAAAATTAATAAATATTCTGCCCTGATATCTGAGGTTAGCTTGTAAAGAATACATTGCTACTAATAAATAATCGATAATATTTATCCGTGCAAGGGCTGAGAAAGAATACTGACCTCTGCGGCCGGGGACGGCCTGTCATAAAAGGCGACAAATCACCCCACTCTAGCTACGCGATAGGGCTCCAAGCCCATCTGGCTGGCGACCACCTATGGTCTTAAGCATACTGCGACCCAAGTTCCTATACCCTTATGAGACAACAGCGTGTTCGCGATGCCACTGGCGTTGCAAACACCCATAGGCGACGGTAACTGCTAAATTTTAAGTGGTCCGTATACCTGTCTGGGGTCCTACATCAACATAAAAATAGATTTTTTTTAATTTATTCGGATTTTTTTAGATTATCCGGAAAATCATGATATTTTTAGCATATAGCCATCCACTTTCTGCCATTTTCGTTGTAATATAATATTCGACCTTCGCAGGACATGGCCAAACCATGCCAAATATAAGATTGTGCAAATCTTTTTCTGGCCATATCAAACGATATATGAGGACAGCACAATATGTTATCTCCTTCCATTCCCGTCGGTTAGCTGTCATCTCAACATTTACAGCCTTTTTTGCCATATCATCTTTTACTCAATCCATCCATCTTTTTTTTGGTCTACCTCTACTCTTATGTCTATCCAATCTAATTACTAGAATTTTCTTTGTTATATGATATTCTTCCCTGCGCATTACATTACTATTGATAATATAACATACTTCATCGTTGATGATGAAACCGCAGACGAGTGGAGCAATGATGGAAATTATGTTCGCCAGGAAGTTAGTAATGCCCATCAGTGACGCACTGAAATTTGGCGCCAAATCTATGTGCACCAACTGGAACAATGGATTTCAAATTAGAATTGTTGCGGAAAAGTTTTCCGGCTATACTTACTGCAATGCCCAATACCAGACCCAAATAAAAACCTGGAATCCGATTGGATTCCGATGGATGCTAGACGGACGATGTGATTATATAACCCGGAATTCGCTTACAATCATTTTCAATGTAAATACGAGCGACCATGCACATGATTATTGCACATAAACTGCAGTCTATAAGGTTTTAGTGAGGTAGATTAAAAAAAATATAGATTATCAGGAGTATTACAATAATTATAATATTTTTATCAAGCTCAAAAATATGAAAAAGCTCATCATCATCATCATTTCAGCTGGAAGACGCCCACTGCTGGACAAAGGCCTCCCTCAAAGATCTCCACGACGATCGGTCCTGAGCTGCCTTCATCCAACCAATTCCAGCGATCTTGACCAAATCATCGGTCCATCTTGTGGGGGGCCTACCAACATTGCGTCTTCCAGTACGCGGTCGCCATTCGAGGACTTTTCTGCCCCAACGGCCATCTGTCCTTCACGCTATGTGCCCAGCCCACTGCCACTTCAGTTTTGCAATCATCTGGGCTATGTCGGTGACTTTGGTTCTCCAGCGAATCTCCTCATATCTGATTCGATCTCGCAGGGAAACTCCGAGCATAGCCCTCTCCATTGCCCTCTGAGCGACTATGAGCTTTCTCATAAGGCCCATAGTTAGCGACCACGTCTGCGTTCCGTAAGTCATCACTGGTAACAAACATTGGTTAAAAACCTTCGTCTTGAAAAAGCTCATAAATGTTATATTTTAATTTAAAATATTACTACAAGTTAAAATATTACAATTCAAAATATCACAAAGATGAGACGAAGATTAAAGGAAACACCGCATACTTGCATCTTATCTCATTATCTTGCAAAACAAATCCTATTTATTAATGTTTGTCTCTTTTTGGTGTCGCTTTTTCGTTTCATCGAATTTCCAAATCACAACGGTGTTAATGAAGTTTCACTTTAAAAATTTAATTGTTACTATAACATATCCACATATGTTATATATGTGGCTGACACATAACTGAATTAATAACCAATAAGTTCAAAACTACAATACTCACTATATAACCAGCATATTGCCCTGCATTAATACCGACGGTGATTGTAAGCATTACCACTGCTGCAACCATGTTACCAGCCGGCGCGTATGATAGACCGATTAAGGCAATGGCTGGACCCCATAGGCCTGAAAAAAAATTCTCTGTAGCAAAATATTCTTCTACTTTAATAAACTTGCTTGAAATCAATACGATTTATTTAAATAATTTTACGAATCTTAAACTATTGTTGAATAGCTAACAACAATTATTATTCAATAATTTAGGAATACTAGAATGTGTTACCTATTGAATTAAATAGTTTCCTCGTATGGGAGACGCTCAACCATTTCCTCCTAATTATGAGATCAGTCATGGCACCCATCGGGAAACTGAGAAGGTACATTGACAGGTATGGTAGTGATGAAAGTACGCCATTCTGCAAAATTATATATAACATAACTTGATGATATAAACTTGGAAGTTAGACGATATAACTAGCTTAGTGTTGCATTTAGCCGAAAACTTTTCTTTGATTCTAGCAGTAATACCTGAGTATGCGAAAGCGTTCCTGTAGTACGGTTCCATCATTTTTATAGAGTATCAGCCGCTCCGGGCCGAAGATAATTTTGCCGCGCTCTTATAATATAAGTGTTTCAATTTAAAATACTATAATATATAGTAATTCAAAAGTAAAGATGGCGTTGTCAATTGCTACAATGAGCAAGATGTCATTATTATATATACACTAGCTGACCCGGCAAACGTTGTTCTGCCATAAAAATAATAAAATGTCAAAAAATAAAAAATAAAATTTAGAGGTGGACTACCCCTAACATTTAGGGGGATGAAAAATAGATGTTGGCCGATTCTCATAGATACCGGATAAGCACAAAAAATCACTAACTCAATTTAGTTATCTGCCTACTGCCTACCCCCTAAGAACGATGGCGTGATTATTTATAGCCTATGACCATTTCTAGGTTATCATCTATCACCATACCAAATTTCATCAAAATCCGTTCAGCCGTTTAGGCGTGAAAGAGGAACAGACAGACAGACAGACAGAGTTACTATCGCATTTATAATATTAGTATGGATATATAGAAATGGGATTCCTCGATTTTGCCACAGTATATGTACATATAATATACTATATTTTTAGTGGTGAAATCTTTATTATTATAATTATATTATTTCTCGGCTTTTTAACCGGTTTATTGATAGTCATGGGCCTAGTAACCATGGTATTTAATTTATCTAAGTAGAAATTTGCTATGTATTTTCGCTTTTAGGTGATAAATATTTTGGGAATATTCTGCATGTATTAAGTATATCTGATTTTTGCAAATTACGAAAGAGATATATGGGAGATGGGTTGTTAGTAATGTGTGTACTCGTATTTGCTCAGGTATCACGCCTGTAGTGAAAATTGCTATGGGTACAGTCACTTCTTTCTGCAAATATTCTTGTAATTTCGGTTTTTTGATCTACATATTTTGCTAGTTTTCTGTTATAGTATTTTGTAAATTGTGAGTGTTCAGTACAGCTATGTCTATGATAAAGGTGGATGTGTTGCCTTTGTTAATTAATACAACGTCTGGTCATATTATTATTAATATGGTATAAATGTCGCTCCGTGGGACTAGCGGAAAACCAGCGCTGGTTTTATACAAAACCAGTATATGCTGAGCCAGGACTCATTTAGGACTTCATCAACTGTTACTATTTTATTTTTTATGTCATCATTTAACATTTATGTATTTTATGTGATAATATGTATCCTAAATAAAAAAAAATCTTTCTTTCTTTCTGTAATAGAAAATACCCTGTTCAATTTATTCGATCCTGATACTGAGAAAGGAGAACGCTGGGGTGACAAAATCATGACCCCCCTTGCGCCAACATTACAGAAGAGACTCGCCTCGACATAATGGGCGGGCCACGAGATCGGCAGGCCACATATTATCCATGGGCCCGGGCGTAGGTGATAGGAGAACAGCGGGGTTTTTTAGTGGGTAATCGGATGGCCAAACATCATTCCCGGAGTCCATATCCCCGGGGCCGGGTGAATCCATTAAGAATAGAGATTTTCCCCGAGACAAAAAACAACAGATACTTATATACTTTTTTTTATAAATAAAATAAATATTACACATAAACACCTAGACGCGAGACGAGAATCGAACCCGTGACCTCCACAAGCGTACCGAAGTGCGTTATCTATTATGCCACAAAGGTTGTCAGGACTTCTCTCATGTAGCATTGACTGAATCTTTCATTTGTCTACTGTCATTTTCCACTTACAAGTCGTAAAGTGGAGCCTCTACTAATTTTATGAGTTTATTCCCTCATATTAGGGAAAATGCTGTACCACTTGACCTATTTTTGTAAATTTACCTTAGTGACCATGGGTAGTGTATGAAACCTCCTTCTCTAGTTTATGCGTAGCAATTCCCTACAAATTCATTTTTTTGCAAACAGAATTCATTTTTTAATCCGTACAGGGGCGGAGAAAGAATACTAACCTCTGTGGCCGGGGTCGGCCTGTCGTAAAAGGCGACAAAACAACTCACCCTAGCTACGTGGTAGGGCCTCGAGCCCGTCTGGATGGCGACCACCTTTGGTCTTAAGTATGCCGTCATAATAACCTTGTGTTGTGTTCCGGCATTAGTGACCCAAGTTCCTGTACCCTTATGCGATAGCAGCGTGTTCGCGATGCCACTGGCGTCGTAAACACCCATAGGCGACGGTAACTGTTAAATTCTAAGCGGGCCGTTAGCCAGTCTGCTGTACTATAGCATTAAAAAAACAGAAAGTTAGACAAATACTATGGCTCATATTTGTCTCAATCATTAGAGCGCTAAATGCTGCTCCCCATATATAGTAAGATTCTCCTCAGAGGATAATGGCTACGAGACTAAAACCTAAGTTCTCCCCCCTCCTCTTTTTGACCAAGCGTGGTATTTTGTAGACCTCTCTTCTCTAAACGGATCACATATTATGGGTACGTACCCACTGGAGTATAGCTGAGAGAACGTTCTCTTAGCTTTACTCCAGTGGCATGGTTTATTCCAATTACTTACACTCTTTAAATCCACCCCTAACACCTTGGCCATGTAAGTGGGTATTTCGGTCATCAGAGTGAAGAAGCCCCAGTTTTGTCCACAATGTGCGACTATCACTCCCCAAAATGGCAGTGATGTGATAATTTTACCCCATGGTGCTGGATATCTCTAAAACATAAATTAATCATTTAAAAACAAATATTTAAATATATTTTGTAATATTGTCATTTAATTACTAATTAATTATTAGCATTTTAAATTTATTAGTATAATTGAATAGAGTAATTTGTTTTATATGTAATTTTATTCACACATAATTTATAACATAATTATTATGATGTTTTTTGTCGCATGAGGGTACAGGAACTTGGGTCACTAATACCGGAACACAACACAAGGTTATTATGGCGGCATACTTAAGACCAAAGGTGGTCGCCATCCAGACGGGCTTGAGGCCCTACCACGTAGCTGGGGTGGGTTGTTTTGTCGCCTTTTACGACAGGCCGACCCCGGCCGCAGAGGTTAGTATTCTTTTTACGCCCCAGCACGGGTATAACTACATACTTTTTTTTAGACAATATACAATGTAAAAAAAGGATATACATATGTGAGTATATCCACGTCTTAATATAATATTTCTTTAAACCTTTGGTTTCATAAAACTATGAGACTACCTCTTTTATATCGCAAAATTCTGTGGCGTAACGGCTAACACACTTCGGTACGATTGCGGAGGTCACGGATTCGCGCATCTGGGTGTTTATGTATAATATGTATTTGTTTACGAAAGAAAAGTATATAAGTATCAGTTGTCTAGTGCCCATAACACAAGTGTTATTTAGTTTGGGACTAGACAGTACTGTGGTATTTGTCCTTGTATATTTATTTATCATAATATGTGGGCAAAAGCTTGTTCCATATAAAAAAATACAGCAACAAATCAATGCTTGTTTGCTCGACAAATATACGCAGGCGCTCATCGTCATTTATTCAATAAACCCTACCTTTTGCTCGCCTACTCGTCCCAAAGACCGCTGTATGTACAAAACTTCCTCTTTTGATATATATTTTGAAGATTCAGGTGAATCTGCACCTAATATAAAGTATAATATGGTCCAAATCGCACCAAGGGTTGCGTTTGTGAAGAATATTGCCGGCCAACCCCAGGCGGTCGCTAAAAAGCCTGCTGATAGCAATTGAATGGCGATTCCTAGTTGGCCACCTGCAAATAACAAAAATATTGTAATGTCTCTTATAATATAAATTAACGTTGAAAGATGATTTCTAACTATATTCATATAAGTTGATACAGATCGTATAGATGTACCCAGAAGAAGAAGTACCCAGTTATTATGTAAATATAATTGTTATTTATTGCCATACCTCCCTTCCACATCAATATAACACCAATAATGTTCTATAGCCCGGGTTGCCTGGAAGAGATCGCTCTGTAGCCATAAGGCCGCCCATTGTAAGTCAAGTACATATTGATTGTGTAAATAAGTTTCATTGTGTTTATATAATTGGTTTACAATAAAGTGTTATCTATCTATCTATCTATCTACCCAGACACAAAACTAAGATGCCTTAAACAGATAGGGCATTATTATTAATATTTTTATCAATATTCTTCTTTTAAAGTACTATTTCATTGCTCTTATTCTTATATTTTTCTTCATATAAAGTTTTTATTCATGAATAGGCGGAGAAAGAATACTGACCTCTGCGGCCGGGGTCATCCTGTCGTAAAAGGCGGCTATACAAACCAAGCTAGGTGGTAGGGCTCCAAGCCCGTCTGGCAACCACATGTGGTTTTAAATATACCGTCATAATAATTTTGCCTTATATTCCGGCATAAATGACCAGGTTCCAACATGGATAACAGCGAATTTGCGATGCACCTGACGTTGCAAACATACAGAGGTGACTGCTAAACTAGCACTCTAAACTAGCAAGGTAACTACTAAATTCTAAATAGGCTTGTCAGCTTGTGTTGCGAGACTTATTCCACAATAACAGCTTCGAACAATAGCTAAACCCATGTATCACCAGAAACAATAAGTAATTTGATTACAAATACGGCATAATGACCATGAAATGTAGTATAACTAACCCATGCAGTATTATACTAAATTTCAAATTAATCTTCAAAATATCTACTAGAAGTTTTGTGTTCATATTTAATTAGTTATTTAATCCAAACAAAAACAAAAGAAAACATTGTTTTATTTAATCAAGATTAAATGTTCCTCTACTGTATTATTAAATCAGTAATAGAACAACATATTGCCAACAATATTCTACTTGAGACAGGAATCTTTTCATAAAAGTAATAGGGAAACGTAAACGTGTGTGAGATATTTCGGATATCCGCACAGGTATTCATATGACTATATTTTTTAAACCTTCCTGTCTATAAAGTTTTTATTTGCAAGAGATATGCTTAAATTAATTTTTTTAATAAAATTATTAAGATTAAACCAGATAGAATTGGAAATTATTTGGTAATCCTCAAGTTATTTTTGTATTAGGTAAACTAAGAACTATCTCACCCTTTATTTAATTTAACTATGATATTTATTTCAAGAACTAAAAAGTTTATTTACATGTTAATTGTAAAAAGTATAAAAGTATATCTAGGAAAATTTACAACGACAAAAGAATGTGGGCTTTTTAAATTCTTAAAACAAATATTTATTATTAATTATTTCTCAAATAATTGAAATAAAATTAAAATTCAAATCAATTGAAAATGTGCTTTGAATATGCAAAATACTATGCAAATAATTATAATTTTCTTAGCCACAACTTTATTTCAGCGGATATTCTCTGTGAAAGTTTAACCACGACTTTTCAGAAGCAATCCAATTATAGAAAACCTGCTGACAAATAAAGTTTGCAGCGTAAGGTTTAAATAAGCTCTTACGATCCGCGCGGATATTTGTACCGATGACATAGAGCACAGCACTAATTCAAAGAGTTAGGAATCTTTCATATTTTGATTAAAAACCAAAGGACAATTTAATAATAATTCTTATCTGATTTTTATACGATTGAGTTTAAATAATTACGAGTCAGTACTCTTACCAGCTCATATATGTTTGTCTCTGCTTTTGTATGAGACAGAACTCCTCCTAAACGGCTGTACCGATTTTGATGATTTTTTCATGTATGTTTAGAACAAAATCTATTCTTAATCAAAAATTAAGCTAGTCTCTGTATATCGCAAAGGGTTTAGATTGTCATGTATACAGTAAAATAATATCAGAAGTAGATTAGTAAATTTTTTACCCCTTGTGCAATATTTTTCAGGTCCTTCTCTTCAGCGAGTATTTTCCCTTTATATTATACTTAGTGGCACATATTGTTCTGCCATATAAATTTTTAACAAATGAGGCTGATATCTCAGCATTGCGCTGTGTCGGAATTATCTACACAGCGCTGGTTTTCCGTGCCCGCCTCCCAATACCTAATAGATCCAGCATTACTAATATAATATAATTATCACAATTTATTATAAGTTATTATTTATGATAATTTTAAATGGTTTTTAAAAACATTTAATTATAAATAACAACCTTGGCTTTAAGTTTTATCTATACAAATAAATAAAATTGGAGGGTCTGTTTGTAATATTAAAATAACCGCTTTTTAGTAAGTGCATTTGGATGTATACACGGTACATATACCAACACAACATTTTTTACAATTTTTGTCTGTCTGTCTGTCTGTCTGTCCGTCTGTCTGTTTATTCCGGCTAATCTCTGAAACGGTTGGACCGATTTTGACGGGACTTTCACTGTCAGATAGCTGATGTAACAAGGAGTAAGTTATGCTACTTTTATTTTAAAAAAATGGTTTTAGTTAAAAGTGATCAGTTTCGGATTTTTAATAATCCAATTTAAGTTGACCTCAGATTTATATCATCAATCATATAAAATAGGGTTCAGGTTAGGCTGGACTTCGTAGGTTCGAACGCAGTTTGTATATTTCATTTATTTATATTTTAGAGTTTAAAGGGATTGTAATCCAAAATAAACCATAAGATATATCTAAAAAATGCTGCCCAAAGTCACTATTCCACGCGGACGGAGTCGCGGGCACAGCTAGTATAAATATAAATTTCAATAATGCAATTGATCTCGTGAAGTAAAAAGGAAGGATTTGTCTTATTGTATTATTTTTAAAGGTCGTGTAACACAAATATAATAATAATTAAAAAGCAGCCAGTAATGGTGTTGCTAATACTGTGATATGCTATTACTCTAATGTTAATTGTACTTTTTGTAGATGCAATGAATCAGCGGGCGGTTCCTCTGGGGAGGATCCGCCGCCCCTAACATTGCCGCGAGGGTGAGGGCCGCGTGCTGTTCTGCGGCTTCTCTCAACTCCTTAGGGCAGACAAAAGAGAGCGCTGGGGGATGAAACCCTGACCCCCCTGGTGCTACAAGCCTAGAAGAGGCCCGCTCCGACACAAAGGGTGGGCTGGCGCCGACCCGAGCCACGAGATCGGCAGGCCACATACCTGTGGGCCCAGGCGTAGGCGATAGGAAAATATTAGGGTTTTAAAGTGGGTAATCGGATGGCCAAAGATCATTCCGGGAGTCCTGCAAATCCCTCGGTCCCCCCAGGCCGGAGGAACCCGTTAAGAATAGGGTTTTTTCCCGAGACAAAAAAAAAGATGCAATGCATAATATAATTTATTAATATCAGATGTATACGAGGGCTTCCCGCGCAGTAACTTTAAATGCAACACAATGGTGGCAATCATCTTTTAATAGACTACTGTCAAATTTTGAACAAGTTCTGTCATTTAGTTTGTGTTTGATAGCCAATAAAAGCAGACAACCTCGTGAACTTTAACAGAAATGGAAAAAAGTTAATTTCGTGTGTTGATTAAGCATTATTTGTTGCGTAAAAAACCATCACTGAAACCAAGGAAAGACTTGATAAATACTCTGCAACTCTGCACCATCAATTTCAATAGTTAAGAAGTGGTTTACTGAGTTTCGTTGTGGTCGTACCAGCACAAGTGATGCCGTACGTTGTTGGAATGGCATTTGGAATTTTTAATATTTGTAATTAGAAACACTATATACACAATCACACCAAGGAGCAATGTAAAAATTGGAGTACTTGATTTATTATTTAAACTTTACCTACACCATAATTTTTTTCATTACACTAACGTGCTACAAAATAAGTTAGGTGTTAAGTAGTTTTTTTTTATTTTTATTGCTGAAGGACAGCAGACATGCTGACGGCCCGCTTAGAATTTAGCAGTTACCGTCGCCTATGGATATTTGCAACGCCAGTGACATCGTGAACACGCTGCTGTCCCATAAGGGTACAGGAACTTGGGTCACTAATGCCGGAACACAAGGTTATTATGGCGGCATACTTAAGACCAAAGGTAGTCGCCATCCAGATGGGCTTGAGGCCCTACCACGTAGCTAGAGTGGGTTGTTTTGTCGCCTTTTAAGACAGGCCGACCCCGGCCGCAGAGGTTAGTATTCTTTCTCCGCCCCTGCACGGATAAAAATTTCAGTTCATAATCAAAATGAAAATACTTGACTGTAATTTAATACAACTAATCTCGATAAACTGAAATATTTAGTATAAAAATAAATTATTTAATTAATCAAATATAATTTTTACTTAAAAAAAATGAAACGTGTGCTGGGTCTTTTTATCTGAACTACTCAAAAAGAAAAAAGTAGCCTGTGTCTTTCTCTGAGGTCCAATCTATCTCTGTACCGAAATTCAACAAAATTGGCTAAGCGGTTTTAGCGTGAAAATGGAACAGATATACACAATTACTTCCACATTTATCATATTAGTATGGATTATTCTGTTTATTATTATTTTTAATTTCATTATTACGAGTATGAGTATTGTCGTGTGTGAAAAATAAACGTTTCTTTCTTTCTTTTTCTGATATTTAAAACCTAGCTGTGCCCGCGACTCCGTCCGCGTGGAATAGTGGCTTTGGGCAGCATTTTTTAGATATATCTTTTGGTTTATTTTGGATTACAAACCCTATAAACCCTAATATATAAATAAATGAAATATGCAAACAGTGTTAACGAATGCAACTGTTACGCCATGCGCCTCCGGAATACGTGCATTCGAACCTACAAAACCAGCCTAAGCTAAACCCTATTTCATATAATTGATGATATAAATCTGAGGTCCACTTAAATTGAATAACAACCTACAAAGTCCAGCTTAAGCTAAACCCTATTTCATATGGTTGATGATATACATCGGAGGTCAAGTTAAATTGGTCATTTAAAATTTACGAAACTGATCATTTTTAGGTAAAACTATTTTGTTTTTCTCAAATAAAAGTATCCTAAGTTACTCCTTGTTACATCAGCTATCTGCCAGTCAAAGTCCCGTTAAAATCGGTAAAGCCGTTTCATAGATTAGCCGGAACAGATAAACAGACAGACAGACAAAAATTGTAAAAAAATTTGTTTTGGTATATGTACCGTGTATACATCCAAATGCACTTAGTAAAAAGCGGTTATTTTAATATTACAAACAGACACACCAATTTTATTTATTTATATAGATATTAATTTAACCATGTAATCCAATTAAAATGTGGACTTTTATTTCCATGTTGCTGATCCAATCAAAGGAGTGAAAATTGTCTCATACCTGCATATATAATAGTGGCTAGGATTCCTTTCTCCTCCAACGGTATCCACTGGCTGATTAGATGATGCATACTAGGGTATATGAAGGCTTGTGTCAGACCCTGAAGTACTCTGCATACGCAAACCACTTGCCAACCCTGGAAGAAAAGTCGCATTATTATCAACTAGGGCAGAGGTTGGCAACCCACTGCTTGCGAGACGTATGAGGCTCTTTGACTCCTCGGCTAATGTTTAGTCCTGGCATGGAGTATTATTTATTATCTATAATTATTTCCGTAACAATGACTCCTACTAAAGAAAATCATAAATTACTTTTTCAATTGTTTATTATCTGTTGTTGTTGTTTTAATTTGCCAATCTGGCAGGCAAAGGACTTGGTTCTGTATTTGGCTTTTTTCGATGAAAAGGTTGCCATTGATCTAAAGCAATCAATTCTAATACAATAACATATAATAAATATGTATGTTTGAATTTTTGTTGATTCATTAGACTTGAACAGCCGAATGAATGCTAAGAAAAGCTAACAAGTAGTTTAATATTGACAAAAAAGGCATTACTATACTTATATTATTTATTTATTATTGACTACAATTTTTACGTTACACCTACGTACAGTGATCGCTAGATAAAAAAAATTATAGCTGAATTTCTGCAGTCAGATAATAAATAAATAAAAACCTCATATCTTGCGATGCGAAAACCTTAACCGGAAGTTAAATCCAGTTCCGGAGAAAATGCAAAATTAACTATCTTGAAAAACGTCTGGTGAAAGTGAGAAGAAGCTCCAGAAAATGGCGATAAGTGCCGGTTATTCATATATAACATATCATCATAATATATTAAATATCATTTTGGGCACCATTATTAAATTGAAATCAACAGTTATCAAAGGGTATTTTGTTTATAAACGTTTAGCGATTAAGTTGTTTCACAAGCTTTGGGTAGCCACCTTAGGACTTCAAGCCTGACAAGGTTTAAGGGTATACTTACAAAGTCAGCAAGGTAAGGAATTCCAAAAGAAAGAAGTGAGTTGACAAATATTGAAATCATGATTAGTGGTTTCCCGCCAAAGCGCCGCGCCAGCTCGCCAGCGGGCACTTGTAGGATGATATATCCCCAGAAAAACGAAGAGAGGATCACTGATTGCACGCTGTGACTCCAGTCAAAGTACTGTAACAATTTATATTAATAATACTAAAATGTGGAGAATATTGAGATCCATCACTCGACTTGGTGGTTGGTGGACTGAAATTAGTGGTCTAACTTTCGAGTTAACATTTAGAAATCCCAGATTTCATGTCTTTTATGAGATAGTAATTAATTTTACTATACACGTATTGCATTACTTCATTTTTCAATTTACTATTATTGGGGCCATAGAAAGAAAGTGGTAAATAATTAAATACAATTAAAATGGAATATAATTGAAGTTTAAAGCTAACATTTAGGCCGACTTGCACAACCAATCACTAAACGTATTTAGCGCTAAACTTATTTAAATCGTCATTCTGCCTCTGTCAAATGTTGTCAATGTGACAGGGACAGAATGACGATTTAAATAAGTTTAGCGCTAAATCGGTTTAGTTATTGGTTGTGCAAGTCGGCCTTATACTTTTGTAAAATCAATTTATTTTAAGACGCAAATTCTCGAGACACGTTTTAGTGGAAAATTCATTTGCTGATAACAATATGTCAAGAACGCAAAATTATCAACGCTGTCCATTATTGTACATTGATCTCTTAAGACGACTTATCTATTCTCACATACATCCCTGTTAGTGCATATGTTAAGTATGAAATATTGATTAGATTAGCCGGTTTCAGATTAATAATGTTGCGTTGACACAGCACCCACATGATGTAATGTTATTTTCATAACAAATTCGTCTTTCATTTAGATCTTGACTAAACTCTAACTCTTTCTTCCAAACTTGTGCATGTTTTGAGTCGACGATGAACATGTATTGCGTATTATCTATAGTTGCACAATTACAATTACGTACGATTAAATTTAGGCCCACTTGCACAACCAATCACTAAACCGATTTAGCGCTAAACTTATTTAAATTGTCATTCTGTCCCTGTCAAATGTTGTCAATGTGACAGGGACAGAATGACGATTTAAATAAGTTTAGCACTAAATCGGTTTAGTGATTGGTTGTGCAAGTCGGCCTAAGTTTTTAAAAAGTAATCTTTGAAATTATAATCTCAAAGGAAAACATTCTTTGTTGCTTGTTATTTATCAAAAGAAATATATTATTCTTTTTACAGCGTTCTCGATGTAAATGGAGAATAAACAAACTAGCTGTGCCCGCGACTCCGTCCGCGTGGAATAGAGACCTTGGGCAGCATTTTTTGGATAAATCTTATGGTTTATTTTGGATTACAAACCCTATAAACACTAAAATATAAATAAATGAAATATGCAAACAGTGTTATCGAATGCAACTGTTACGCCATGCGCCTCCGGAATACGTGCGTTTGAACATACAAAGTTTAGCCTAAGCTGAACCCTATTTCATATGATTGATGATATAAATCTGAGGTCAACTTAAATTGGAATACAAAATTTCCGAAACTTATCATTTTTAACAAAAAAACTATTTTTTTCTTTATAAAAATAGCCTAAGTTACTCCTTGATACATCAGCTATATGCCAGTGAAAGTTCTGTCAAAATCGGTGCAGCCATTTCAGAGATTAACCAGAACAAACAGACAGACAGAAAGACAAAAATTTAAAAAAAATGTTGTTTTGGTATGTGTACTGTGTATACGTCCGAATGCACTTAGTAAAAAGCGGTTATTTTAATATTACAAACAGACCCTCCAATTTTATTTATTTGTATAGATATAAATCAAGTAGCAATTGTTTTCTAATATGTAACATTATATTTTACAATGCGTAAAATGAAGTCAGTGAAAATTTAGGAAAATGTAATTTTTTGTCTTACTCGTATTTGCTAACTTAATTAATCAAAGTATATAATCAAATGTTGGTTAGTTCAGTGACAAGCAACATAAAGTTGCCGGTGAGGAAAAACAACGTCGCCTACGTTACGCAAGGGACTTAGGTCAGAATTTATACTTATTAGCTTCAGCTGACGCCGCATTGCAATAGTTTTAGCTAATGGAAAGTTTAACTCATTGTGACGTGACTTATGACGCCACAATCAGAATGACACTAGACCCGGCCCCACCCACTGGCACTACGCGTGTATCAGTGTCGTGTCCTTTGATAATGATGTGACGGCTAATAAGATCACCATAATGGGTAATATATTACACTAGCTGTGCCCGCGACTACGTCCGCGTGGAATAGTGACTTTGGGCAGCATTTTTTGGATATATCTTATGCTTTATTTTGGATTACAAACCCTATAAACCCTAAAATATAAATAAATGAAACATACAAACTGTGTTCGAACCTAGAAAGTCCAGTCTAAGCTGAACCCTATTTTATATGATTGATGATATAAATCTGAGGTCAACTTAAATTGGTTTATAATTTCCAATACTTATCATTTTTAACAAAGTCTATTTTTTTATTCTATAATAAAAGTAGCCTAAATTACTCTTTGTTACATCAGCTATCTGCCAGTGAAAGTCCCGTCAAAATCGGTCCTGTCGTTTCAGATTAGCCGGAACAAACAGACAGACAGACAGGCAGACAAAAATTGTAAAAAATATTGTTTTGGTATATGTACCGTGTATGCATCCATATACACTTAGTAAAAAGCGGTTATTTTAATATTACAAACAGACCCTCCAATTTTATTTATTTGTATAGATGTATAGATTACGTCGTGAGGGAATAATTCTCAAATTAATCTATACAAATAAATAAAATTGGAGTGTCTGTTTGTAATATTAAAATAACTGCTTTTTACTAAGTGCATTCGGACGTATACACGGTACATATTATGTAAAAACATTTTTTACAATTTTTGTCTGTCTGTCTGTTTGTTCCGGCTAATCTCTGAAATGGCTGCACCGATTTTGACGGGACTTTCACTGACAGATAGCTAATGTAACAAGGAGTAACTTGGCTATTTTTATTTTAGAAAAAATGAAATTGTTTTTGTTAAAAATGATCAGTTTCGGATTTTTATTAATCCAATTTAAGTTGACCTCAGATTAATATCATCAATCATATAAAATAGGGTTTAGCTCAGGCTGGACATTGTAGGTTTTATTTCTAATTTAAGTTGACCACAGATTTATATCATTAATCATATGAAATAGGGTTTAGACAGATAGACAGACAGATAGACAAAAATTGAAAAAAATGTTGTTTTGGTATATGTACCGTGTATACGTCCGAATGCACTTAGTAAAAAGCGGTTATTTTAATATTACAAACAGACCTTCCAATTTTATTTATTTGTATAGAATGTATTGAATATTGTTTTAAATATTGTAAATTACTCGTACTAATAAAACTCGGACACATATCTTAGCCATATACCATGTTAATTATTGGAGTTTATTCCTTAAGAATCGATTTTCATATATAAGGCACCCGGTATGAGAAAAATGTGAGAGTAAAATCTACTAATGAATGACGTAGTTGACGTCGTCGTTACGTTTTTGGTGCGCGTGCACCAGAACACACTAAACAAAACAAAACGATGTATCTCTCAAGGCAAAAATTACTTTATTTGTTACAACTTAAGGTTGATTTCACATTAAATGTTGTTTAACATATGTCTTTTCATTTGTAAGTGACAAGAGTAATTTATTGCTTTGCTCATTTTATATGACGAATGATCGTAAGTATTAGATAATGTTTTGGAGATTTGTGACTTTATTACTAGGTGCCATAGTTGTAATTAGGTTGAATTTAAAACTGTTTTAAAACTTTTTTATTTATGTATATTATTTTTACGTATGTTTAGACAATCGTACTTAAGTAGTAAACTCCAGTCGTGCGTCGGAGCTGACACACACAGTTTTTTTTGACGTATTTTTTATTTACTTAATAATAACTAATTGCGTTCCATACAATGACATATACGTTTGAGATAAAATACTAATAGAATAACAATAATATATGTTAAAACAAACCTGACCTTTAACCATGTGGTGTTTATTTTTAACACTTATCAAACAAATTTTACGAGCAATTTAATTAACAAGATAATTTTCAGTGAAAAAGATACTGGAGTCATATAAATAACAATAGTCTGTGGAAAATTTGAAGTTTCGGGTCCATGCACTCACTAACTTGGATATATTTGAGAAATTAATTAACTGCAATTTAATTGAATGAACGAAGGTTATATATTAATGAAATGTTGGTTTATTAATATGGAACCTTATTATTTAAGTGGTTGGGTAAAATCGATCATTACACATTAGAGAATTACATTTTAGAGGTAAACTTTTGAATCAGTGAGTCAAATTTCCGCGCGTTTTTAGCAAAAGGCTAGTAGTAAATGAATGTAGTAAAATTTAAGAAGTATAAGCTATCAATTGATTGGCTGCGTGCATTTAAAAGCAATAGTCGTATAACCTTAACGAATGTACACAAAAAACCGTTTGTTAATAATTATCTGTAATATAAAGATGCGTGTAACGTGAACACCAGGTCCCATCATAGATACCAACCACCTTCCCACCATCCTTCAGGCTAAGAAAGATGTCATCCTCTTTCATGGGCGTGGGTATACGTTATATATGTATATTATATATATATACGTTTTTATATTAAAATCCCGAAGGACATTACTGATCTGCCCTTGACCAAATTTAAGTCTTCAGTCAAAAAATTCTTATTAAAGAAGGTCTATTATTCGATTAACGAATTTATTGAAGATAAAACTGCTTTTACATAGCTGCACGCTCCTAGCAACTTTCATTAGTTTTATACTTCTAAGCTTAACGAAGTTGTACTAAGCTGTAAGACCATATTGATTTCTTTGTATGAAAATTAATTTATTTTCTTCTTTTCTATGCATTCTGAGCTTAAGCTTGTACATTGTTGTAAAATTAAAAAAAATACGTATATACAGTAAAATCCCGATTATCTGAATCAATTAAAACCAGGGGTATTCCGTATAATCGAAAATCTAGTACATTTCAAAGTCAAATCAAACAATAATTAAATTTTAATAACTTTTTATAATACGTACGTCATTTAGACAATACGATATAAAAAAATCGCGTTATAAAGATAATGAATAACATAAAACGATAATGAATAACGTAATGATTCACATCTTTTCATTACGGCCAAGTCCTTGATGCGCTTCAGTTGTAATAATTGTATGGGATCCGATTCGTCATGTCTATCAAACCATTTAAAAGCAACATCTAGAGCTTCAAATGCTTTATTCTACGTGAGATGGTACTTCATCACCAGTTTCAGTCTCTTTTTCATTTTCTTTCTCGTTACTGTTCAAATCATCAATGATTTCTTCATCAGTTAAAATTAGGAAACCAAGGTCCTCAATATCGCAATTTAGCTACTTCTTAATATTCATCACACTCTTCACAAATGCTAAGAATTTGTATTGCTATTTCTTTGAAATCGTCTTTAATAATTTATTCCCTGCCTTTTTGATGTTTGCGATTCCACAGAGTTCTACGCTTCTACCAGCATATAGCAAGAAAATTTTAAATTGATTTCTTTAAAAAAAATCAAAATAGTTTCTATTGTACTGCTGTCTGCTGACAAAAGACGATGCAGTAGTTTCTTTCTGTATAAACGCTTTAAAGTTTTAATGACACTTTGGTCCATAGGTTGCAATTGATGTTATGTTAGGGGGCAAAAACTTTACTGTAAGCTTTCCATTCTCTCGACTTAGTGTTTCAGCGGAAGGGCATGGCGCATTATCTAACAACAACAACACGTCGCCCTCTTTTCCCACGCCCTTTTTGGAAATTTCTTCACCTCAGGAATAAATTTATTTTCATACCAAGTAAGAAAATATCTTTTCATCTATGCTTTTTGTTGGTTAGCGTAAGTTAAGGGGATTTTCACGTTTTTGAAATAGCGCGTATTTTTTGATTTACCAATAAGTAACAGTGGCAATCGATGTGTTCCTATAGCGTTCGTGCAAATCATAACCGTAACTCTATCCTTACTCACATTGTGTCCCAGTGCTGCATTTTCAGGACGCAATGCTAGTGATCTGCTAGCGTTATTGTCGTTTCTTCACTTGACAACCAAATACGTTGTCACTTTAGCTCGTTAGAAGCATATACGAATCTTTATATTAATAGATCAGTCTAAAACAAAGACGAAACTGACGTATGGACTGTGGAAATTAACATATATTTACTAAATTTTCAAAATGTTACTAAAATTTAAATTTGATGTCTTAAGAAAATAAATTTATCTGGGTTGTTGTTTCAGAATTGGAAATTCAGATTTTAGGCTACATTTTGTTTTATGGCAGCTATAAAAAGTAGTTAAATATATTTCAACTTTTAAGTTAGTTTTTTCAAGAATTATTGTTGTGTGTGTATTGTAAATAAATATGTTAACAAAATTGCTTATAAATTATGTGTATATTGACTTTACTAATATTTGTCTAGTATGCATTAGTTTCCTAGGTTTATATTTTCTCTTGCGTTTATTGACTTGGTCGTCTAGTAGGCGTTAATTTCGTATATATTTTTTCTTACCGATTCCTTTTTTTCATCCGTCATGTCCACGATAGCCATGCTCATGTTGACCCGCATCATGAAGGCCAGCAGCATCGCCAGGAAGAGCATTGCCGTCTGCACATGCCTGATGCCCAGGCCTTCTGCAAATTAATCAAATATTTTTTACAAGAGCTCAAATTAAAGGTAATAATAAATAAGGGTTCGAAGATCTACCTACATATTATAAGTATCACTTTTCGGAGTTTTAATATCATTTTACGATATTATGTTATATATGTTAGGTTCGGGTCTCTTTGAAAAAAACTTACAACCAACCCGCCATGCTTGTCCAAAGCAAACCATAACTCTTGCTTGATGCTTCAATGTGTTGCCACTTGAATTTTTGAAATACGGATGAATAAAAAGCCATCGTACACCGCTTCTGTGGACTCCCGTAAATCTTGCACGAAAGCCTTTTTGATAATAAACCAGGTTGAACTTTCGTGTTTATTCACTTCTATATTGCAGCATCTCCAGAATTTTATGTGCATACAATGTTTCACGTCTTGGCATCAGTCACGGAGCCATAATATTTTACATATATCCATTTTAGTCGTGTAGAATAAAATTGTACCAGCATAGGCAATTGTAATGTAGGCTACAGCTTGTTTTGACGTTGAAATTCTTCATGAATCATTTGTAGGTCTTGTTTGAAAGTTACCAATACTTATGGAAAATAATGCAGAATACAATTTTTAACTATTCCACTTTATCTATTTTTTTTTATAATGTGACTCAATATTTGCAGTCACACAATATTCTAAAATTAAAATATTTATTGGAAATATTTTATCCATAACAATAATTTTTATGGAACTAATATTATTGTATAAAATCGAGTTGTGATCATAATATTATCAGTGATAACCTCACTAACCGGATTTTTAAGTTTTATTATTATTGCGGCATGCTTTGTAACTTTTAATGATTTTATTATAATTTTATATATCAAAAATGTAATAATATGCCAGTTACCTTAGAATCCTCAGCTAAGTTTTAACCATAATATAATTTCTACGATTCAGGTATTTTTTTAAACACCTTGTTGCTTTTGATTTTCTGTATCCATATTTGTCATTTTTTTTGCAATATGGAGTAAGTTTTGGATTTGCCCAACTTTTACTGTTTCTTATGATTTCATATTTTTTCTCGTAGAAAAGAGATTAACAATAATTGTCATATGTAGTGATTTTTTTATTGATTGGTATTATTTATTACAATTTCAGTATTATTTATGATATTATTTTATAAATCACTGTGATTTACTTACTAGGTCTTATATTAGGCTCTTCCGCGACGATACCCATGGTCGTGCTCGAGTGTTATGCTCCTTACGTCAATATTATCATATCACAGGTGCTCTCTCGTCAGGAGATCGATTAAGAATGTCTCAATATCACTAATCGCGAGGCACTCTACGAAAACAGAGCCACAGATGAACTACAGATCTATGGAGTAGACTTAATTTATATTTTATTTGAATTATACTATAATTATCCTTAATTTATTAGAATCACTGCGACTTTCGAGGTGTGATAACTTACTCACATTGGTACGTTGCAGAAGTAAAAGTATATATCTAGCGTATTACTTATAAAGACCTTTAACACAAGTGCTAGTTAAGTTACTTTGAGACTAGATGGCGCTGTATGAATTGGTTTATATATTTATTTATTTAAATAACTAAACGAGGTGTAAATATTTAACCTCTAATTCAATTGCATAATAATACGTATGTAGTAGGTTTTTAAAACCTCTTTTCCTGCTATAACGAGTAGAACATAAAATATAATTTCATATGTAATCGATAAAAAATTAAATTTAGTTCTTATAAAATTATGTTTTTGTTTTAAAATAATGATTTTCAATATTTATAAAATAAGCATATTCCTGACACTAACTCCATTAAAATTATCCCTGATAAGTTTGATTTTAACTTGTAAATAAATATTGAATTAATGTAATCACAAACTTATTTTAATTTTACATAAATATATATTTAAAACCAGACTAGTTGCAAGCAAGATTAGAGGCTTAATGAAGAAAAGTAATTTTTATTGCTATTATTAAAATTGTTATGACTGCAAGCAACTAATGATCCTTATTGTTCGTAACAAACCAACGCTAATACGAGTTTAACATGCCTTTTTGGGTAGTATTCATTTAGAAACTATTTACATAACAATATAACGCATAAACATGGTTTGTTGATAAACAATAATATAATAAAAGTAACAATTTCAGTTAGACCAAACTGTTGGTTGTTTGTTATTGTGAAATTTTGATCTGGTCAGGAGTGATATCTATTGGCTACAAAAACCCAGGCTACGAATAAGGCTATCGCGTCATTCATCATCATCCTAATGTTAAATCTCGCTTCCAGCTCAAGCCTTCGCTTCGGTGCCCGGGATCCGCTTATATTTATTCCGCTTATAGCTTTACTCGCACACGGCACGGCAGCCCTAATCCACTTGCTGGACGAACCTCCTGCGCATCGTTGTACGGTGACGCCCTATCCGTAACAGATTCTTTCCGTATTCTTACCATTTTTATCATTTGGGTGGCTTTGGTTTTTCGAAGCGAGTTTCGTTCGACCTCTCAGTCTCTAAAGGAAAACCGAATGGTTTCTTTCCTTCGCCCCATGTAAACTGACAGAAGAAATAATCCATCTATCGTATCATTAAGCAGTAGATATAAGTGACTGGTTTTTTTTTTTAAATTTAGTTAAATAAGAGCATTGTGATATATGTGCAAAACGACCTATGAAGGGTAACAGTTTCTAGATTCCCATCTCAAGTCTTGGTGCTCAAGTATCATATATATTGTATTTATTTTTCTTCTGTTACTTAATTTGGGACTAAAATGCACCGTGTGAATTGTCCCAGTATATTTTTTTTTAAGTAAGTCCAATGTTTAAGTAACAATCGCAGTTTTCAATTCCATTTATAAAATTAACCACACAGTTATTTACATTCTTAAACAACTTTTAGCCAAACGCCAGCTAATATAATTTGATCCTAGATTTTCAGTTGGACCTAAATTATTTTTTCCACTTTAGCGTAGTCTTCAGTTTTCCATGCCATGATTAGACAAATATTTGAAATAGAAATACTAAAGCTGCTCAAAACAACAAATTTGTCTAAATCTGGTGGTCCAGATAATATACCCCCCTTTTTATTATAAATTGTGCTGTCAGAATCATATTGATGAAGAGCAACATGGCTTCCTCAGACAACGATCAACTACTAGTTACCGATCTCATTATGAGCAACGAATTTATAAACAATATAATGGAGCACGGAATACAAGCGGATGTGATATACACTGATAATAGTAAAAGTTTCGATCGCATTGATCACCGATTCCTTTTAAAAAAATAATCTGATGTAGGAATACACGGTAACTTATACCGCTGGTTTAGTTCATATATTGATATCTTACTCAAGCTATCATACTGAAATGATATACTTCACAGTGGTATAATGTGCCCTCGGATGTGCCACAAGGGTCTCATTTGGGACCCCTTTTGTTTTTATTTTTTATATCGGACATAAAACTATGCTTTAAACATTCCCAATTTCTTTTATATGCGGACGACATGAAAATTATGAAATCAGTTAAGACTAGTCCGACGCTGAGCTTTTACAAGACGATCTAAATAAATTTGTTGTATACTGTACGAACAATAAATTACAGTTGAATGTTTCGAATCACGTCACTTTTACAAGGCGTCCATCAGCAGTAAACTTATGTTACAAGCTCAATAATGAACCAATTAAAAAGTAGATAGCATTAAGGATCTAGTATGTTTCACCAGTGTGAAATCCCTATTACTAAATTTATATATCTTGCTTGGAGAGTATTCAAAACAATTTGTTAGGATATTTAGATTTTAAAACTAAACAGAATTCTGAAAACTATCACGATCGATACTTACGAAGATCCGTAAGTGATGTCTGTCTTTTTATTAACATTGCAAATGGATCATATGATTGTCTCGAACTTTTAGCTAATATAGGATTCCGTACACAGCACATATCACCAATTATAGACAAATTAGATTTTTTATTCGAAGTGCTAATGAATATTAATTAGATGCCCAGCTCGATATTGATCTGTTCACAATAAAAGTTATCAGAATCAAATCAATGATGGGTAAATACTTTTTTGACGCTGTTGAAGATTGAATATATTTGTTTTTATGTGAAAACTTATTTAGCGGCATTGTGCACTTTTTTTGTGATGGGTATAAATTTTTAAACTCGCGTCAGGTCACGTGTCCTGATCGCAAGAATTCATAAGACGTAATACGGAGTTTTGCTCCAGTAATAGCAACCTTACTTATTATCTATTCGAATTGCGACTTTATTACAATGAAATACAGTTTTTTTTACTGTGTTTATGAGTAGTGGTAATTAACTGTTAATACTCGTAATCAGCAATATTTTTTAAGAATGTAAGATTATATATGCATATTATAATTTTCGTTAGCCTGTAAGTCTTACTAAATATACTATTTTATTTAATATACTAAAAATACTACAATAAATATGACAGACTGAGGGTCCAAAGTCTTTTGAGAGACATTAGCTATTCCACACCGCTCGCTTTGAACAAATTAGTTATGATACATATTGATAAACGTAATATCAATGTATGGGGTTATCTCGAATGGGGCGAAAATTATCAAACAACCACTTCAAACATTTGTACCATTAAAATGTACCTTATTTCTTATTAAATAAGAGCTATAATAAAATCAAATAACAATGTTTTATAAATACTTGAACTATTTCAATGTTTTTAAACGTTATCACACGATTTCCCATTGAAACCATGACATTTGAACATTTTGTTATGGTGCTTAGATTATTTATTTGATTTTAATTATTAATTACGCGTTAGATAATGTTGTGTTAATGCGCAACTCATCACATATGTAACTTTACGTAGCATTTTTTATTGACTGCCTCATTCCTACTATATTACATTTTTATTATAATATACTATTATTGACCACTTATAATATACTTATAATATACTATTATTGACCACTATAACTCAAGTCCTGGTTGCAAATTGTTTACACTTTACATCGTGAAGAACAAACTTTTACGGGGTGAGCTGTTGTTGTACCCTTCAATTTGTTGAAGCCTGCCTGCTCCAGGGCTTGTAAATATTTTTTCATTAGAATGTAGTTAATCGTCCAAACTTTTATACTGAGTGTTAATATTTCGAAGTTTTCTGCAATATCAGAGTCAAACTCTTTTTTGACTGTTTCTTTATCAGTCTGTTGTTTGGAGATAGTCAAGATGAATGTTGGTGATTAATATTCAATATACTTCCAAGTAAAAAATAAAACATACATGCTACAAGTCGCCGAGTATAAAGGAATTGGAGTAATCTATGCACTCAATGGTTATCAAGCCGGTTATCAAGGAAATGCAGGGAGACTGCGCGCGATGCTATTGTATAATATTATTTTAATTTATTTGTATACTTAAATAAATCAAAAGTATCACGAACTTGTCTTTAAAACTTGTGGAACTGCAAAATGTAGAAAAAAGCTCCAAGGTAAGACCTATTCGGACCCAATTCGGTACGCTTGCGGAGGTCACGGGTTCGATTCCTGTCCAGCGTCTGGAGTGTATCAGTTAGCCAAAAGTAGGTACATACATTTTAAAGCAACCTCCAAATTTTCATCATAACTCTGTCCGCGCTTATACGAACTTTACTGTTTTGGTCCATGGCAGAATGATGATTTTTATGTAATCATTATTTGATGGGGGACCGTTAAACTTGATAACCAATAGCGATGAAACTGTTTTCACAGAGAAGCTCTTTGTGGAGTCATTATCAAGTTCATCTGCAAAAATCCTCTGAATGTTTAACTAATGCAACATAACTGTTCCATGTAGCTGAAACCGAAGGAAAACTAGAATCTACCCATCTTGTACTTGAAATTCGTCCTATTTTAAAAAGTTCTTCCTCTAACAGAGCACAATAAGCTTTTAAGCTTCTGGAATTTCTCGGGGACGCGTGACTTATCCATGAACCCCTTAAACTTATTAATTTCCCCGATACACTTGACGGTGTGAAGGTCACTTGTGACGTTTATGGTCCATTCGCAGTCGAATGATATATTTCCCGCAATTATATATCCCAAATATATATTTAACTTATTTATGTAATTATATGACACACATATATTTTACTTGGTCGAATATTATCAGATTCGATCCCGCCATTTATATGTAGATGTGCTGTATCACTGAAGAGGTTGTCAATTTTATGATTTTACTAAACACGCATTTGCAACTTATTTATAATCATAATCCCGCGTGATCAGTATTAAATACATACATTTTATAGTCGCTTACACAAATTTATATATATTTTTTATATTTAATAATCAATCTCGACGGTAGGCGCCACTTATTTTTTTTCTGTACGTTCGCTGGGATTGCGACGAATGTTTCAGCCGCTTCTATTTATGCTGGACTTTGTATACGTTGTTTAACGAATACGTCACACAAATATTTTGTTTATTCTTTTATTTTTCGCATATTTTGTCATTTAAATACTCAACATGAGTAAGGAACGTTCGGAAGTGTATGATAAAGAAAATAACAAATTAATATTACTTCAGCATAAACGCGATCTGCTGTTTAGTCGCATACAAAGTATATATTATTATGATAAATCATTGGATTTGTCTGATGATAGTAAAATTAATATATTTGCTCATAACGCTTCAAATATTGATAATTTACGAAGGGGTTTCGAGTCAGTTTTGGACTCATATAATTTATTTTTATAAAAATCAATCCTACAAAGGCGCAAAGTATAAATTACCAAACATTCCCAAGTTTTGATGAAATGTTACTGCTCACTGCTCAGTTAAACAAGTGTTGTCGCCTCCTTCGCGGCGTGATTTTGGCGGGGGGTTTTTGAGGCCAGCGGCAGTATGTTATCTATCGCATTCATCGCGACATAATTTTAGCAGTGGATTTTTGGAGGCCAGCGGCGGGAGGCACTCTTGAATTTGGAGTCTCGAGGAAGTCGATCATATCTCCTCCTCCTCCTCGAGTCGTAGTCCTCATGTCTGAGGGTCGTGACCAACACCCTCCAGTCTATCACTAATGGTAGTTTTCCACTGCTTCCTATTCTCAGCACCGTGCAGCGCATAAGATATCTCAATAAACGTGAAATTTGTAAAAATGTAAACAAAATAGTTAATAGTGTTCAAATAATAAATCAGTTTATAAGTTACTCTTTTAGTTAATTTAAGAATCTGTCTATAATACAAGTCTTGTCGGAAATCAATAAGAAACACAATGAGTCATCATCGCAGATTAATTATACTTTTCGTAATAATAATCGCATGCGTAAACCACTGTTGCCTTCGATTGAATTAATGTCTTTTGATGGAGATGTACGCACCTGGTCAATTTCCTATAGGTACGCAATTTAAAATATGATACATGATAACCCCACTTTGTCTAATAGTGAAAAGGCCTATTATTTGATAGGAAAGTTATCTAGCCAGGCATTGTCTGTTTGTTCTGGTCTTCCGCCAACCGCAGAAAACTATTTAATTATTCGGAACGCTTTAATTGAAAAATATGAAGACAAACGCTCTCTCGCAAGTTCGTATTTTAATCAATTATTAAACTTTAAACGTTTATCCGCTAACAACACAATCTCCATTCATTTGTAAACAATTATGATTCATTCATACAGGCGCTTAAATAATTACAGTTAGAATTTGATTTGACTGATTTTATATTTTTACATCTCGCATTACAACGCTTAGATACTGATACTGTTAAATTATTTGAGATTAAGTATCGTAAAACTAATATTCCTTCTTATAAGGACTTAATTATATTCGTAAAAGAACAAACCAAAGTATTGCTACATTCTTCCCCGCAAATCGCCACTTACGTAAATAAATCACAAAATGTATTTAAACAGATAATGAAATCTTCTAAATCATTTGTAAATACGCAACCTACTTGGCCCACAACTTCACAGATCCCACACCCGTACGCATAGGCATACGGTCAAGCGCACGAAACAGGTGAAATACTTGGGATCTATATTTCACGCATCTGGTGACATTGATTGCGACGTTAAGGCACGCATTGTTGCCGTGTGGGCCAAATGGCGTGAGGTGACTGGTGTCATTTGTGACCCCAAAATACCGGTTAAATTGAAGAGACATGTCTATAAGTCCATCATTAGACCTGTCCTTTTATACGGATGTGAAGCGTGGCCGATGCTGGAGCGACACAAGCAGGCGCTGGGAGTCACAGAGATGAATATGCTGCGGGGGATGTGTGGAGTAACGCGAAAGGACTGCGTTAGGAATTCTTGCATTCGCGGCAACCTTCATGTCCGTGACATTGCGGATAAATTGCAGGAGTGTCGGCTCTTTTTTTGTGTAAGTGTAAGGCTGTCATCGTCTCAGAGGACAAACTAAAGCGACAACGGGCGGAAAAGGCATTCCGACCTCGTACGAGCGGGGTCGATCACCTGTGGCAGCGTGCTCGGGGCGCGTCTCCTGTGAAGCGCGCTCCCGGCTCGAACGCTGCATGGGGATCAAACGAAGAGAAGCCACGAATGGCAAGAAAACTTTATTTGGGGACTATCGGCTCCACCGTTGAAGCCAATCCTATACTAATCTACTACCGTTTCGGAGTGCTTATAGCTGGGGCAGAAGAAACGGCGAAAGAAACTCCCCCGCAACACATCTATTCTGCGTGTATTTGTGTAGTGTGTGGTTGTGTGCGTCTACAGGTTATGGGGGGCGGAAGGCATCCCTAAACCTATTGCGTCGGGCTGGTCCATGCCGGACTGGGGGGGATTGCGTCCGCAAAGTGTCGGCTCCGTTGGTACGGCCACGTTATATAGCAACCGGCTACTTACGTGGGGAACAAATGTCTGGCCATGCCACCACCGCTGAGTGCTGGCAGGACGGGTAGACCTAAAAAGTGCTGGCTTGACGCCGTAAGGGTTTATATGCGTACCAATGGACTGACCACCAGAGGTGCCGACTTAAACTTTCCAGTTATTTTCTCTAACTTGAGTAATGTAGTATTGACCTCAATGATTTTCTGTTTAATAATACTTATTAAAATTAGCTGTTAGATATCATAAATGCGATGTCATTGAATTATGCTAACTTTACATTGTAAATTACAATTTGTAAAATAAACAGTTCTTACAATTTAATTTCAGTTACTAATAAATTTAGTAAAGCATTATTGTTATTTAAGATAAATTCACCACTAGCGTTATGTGCTTCAGTTATGCGTTATTATTAAGCGTTATGCTTTTAAGAAATCTTGCGACATATAACATCTAAATTTAATGTTTCTTGGGATAAACATAATCGTTAAAAATAAAGATATTTTTGAGAAAGCTTGATTGAGAACAATGAGAATGGTCATCATATCTCCTTGCGAGAAACCGTGAAATGTGACGAATAGTTTACTCCTTTTGCTAGATCATATACAGTAAAAAGGTTTCTTTGATATTTAATTTTTACAGAGAAGAAAATACAGTGAATAAGCACCAATACAAGGTGCAAAAAATTTGGGCGATGAATTTATTACTTTATCTGAAATAAAATCAATATATAATAACCATGATTTTCATCCAGCTTGCGAAATATATTTTTGAAGAAGCTGAATTATTACTCATGTAAGAATATTCCTAATTAAATAGAAAACAAATCCTAATAAATTGAAATCGTAAATTAGAGATTATATCTCCCAAATTCTTCATTAAAATGCGTCTCACCATTTACATTTCTAGTTTTGTAATTAGGCTCGTTCCAGGGCTGCCTCTCTCCAGTGCCGAATATCACATAAACCATATTTGCTGCAATGTATAATCCCGCTGACAAGAAAATCACTTTCCGCCATTGTGATTATTGACGCAGACGACCATTCCAGGTCATCACCCTATTGCCCATCGAAAAAATACTATTATTTCTTATATACATTGGTGAGCTAATAAATATACTTACTTCATCTTTTAAAATAGCTCCAGCTGCCAGAGGTGCAAATATAGCAACGAAATTCGCCAAACCGTTCGTATTTCCCATTAATGTATCCGCGAAATTGGACGCCATACCTATGTGCGCTAGCTGTAACCTAAACTTCACTGAATAAAATAGAAAGTATTATATGACGTCATAAAAACAGTAATATAATATTTTTAGAACTATTTAACGAAGGTAGGTAAGTCACAAAGCTTCTTCAAACATCTTATTTGGTTTACCTTGAAGATTTAAAATAAGCTTCAGTACTTATTTCTCAAATTGGTTTTAAAGTATAGTAGGATCTTGATTATCCAAATATCGATTATACAAATATCCGATTATTCAGTCTCATTCTTGATTTGACGGCGTAACGAGACATGATACGACAAGTTCATTCCCGCCTCCGACGTGTAGATACTCCCGCTCTCATTTGCTTGCGCGGTAACATTTGTTGTTGTGTTGTTTCATTTTATTTGATAGCGTTCAACTGATAGTGTACGATGCCGGTCACGTACCGAGATTGCACTGTATAGGAATGAGAGAGGTTAGCTCGAGAGCAGGGGTCTATGAGATAGGACGGGAGAGAAGCGGTGGTTAAAGAGACGCGAAAACTTGCAACAAAGAAATTCGCACTGACCTTGATTCCACCCCTTCCCGGACGATTTAGATCCGCTCGTGGAGGAACTGTTGCATGGAACCACCTAAATGTCACGCACACTGAACATGCAATTTTATGGTACGGCCAATGAGAGTTAGGAGTAACTGAAGCCGATTGCGCACGGCGCAGAGAATGGTCTTCAGGGAGGTCGAACGCAGATCATCCCGCGCGTTTAGAAGCTCACGCGTTACTACCCATTATTTTCGTCCCACCCTCGCTTTTACCATTTACCTCACCGATCGTGAGGGTAGGTAACAAAAATCAGAAGGCGGGATTTCAAATACTCTTGCAAATTAAAAAATATAAGATGTAACCGTAAGTCTTTACAATGTAGTCAATGAGTATAAAATTACAAAAATTAGACAACGGAACCTTATAATTTAAAACACGTTTATGACTTGTCTGTTATTTATCTCAACGTGATTTGATTGTTATGCCGATAGTCGTAAATGTACTTCGTCCGAAATGTCATTGGTTTAATGACTCAAATATTTAGTTTATATTACAGTATAGTAACAGAGGTGATGATAGTTCATCAATGACAAGTATTTTATCAGCTAATTCGTAATTATGAGAACAAACTTGAAAATGTACTTCTATTATAGGAATTAACTTACTGATACACGCGTATATACTTTCAAATTTGTAAAATACCTATAACTACGAGTATTCATGTATTTACTAATAGTATGCATCTATTTGTAAGTACTTACTTTACTCAGAAAGGGCCTTCTATTCTATTCCCGAATTAAGCAGCGGTTCTTTTTTTTTTCTAAGGAATAACTGACAGGCTGATAATCCCCTTTATAAGCAGTTAACGTCGCCTATGGATCTTTGTGGTGCTAAGAGCACCACGACCATGCTTCTCTCCGCGTAGGGGTACGAGAATCTGGGTCACTTGTACTAGAACACAACCCAAGGTTAAGGTGGCATACATATAGACTCTCTCTCTATTCAGTCGGTTCCTCAGAGCTGAAAATCGTGACTCCGTTGCTGCAATTTCCCGACCGTTTCCTTCAACTTGTTGCGGTTCATAGCCTGGCGGTAGTGTCGAGATTTATAGGACTAGGGATAGTTCAAAAGTAAGATGAGAGTTACCGCCTGGATACGGTTGTTTTGCCGCTTTTTACGAGAGGCCGCCCCTTACAGCAAGACGTAGAAAATTGTACAACTCGCTTGTGATAGTGATATTATATGATACAATTGACTTTCTTGTTATTCAATTTCTTCGGCATAGCGAACACGCTGTTGTCCCATACAGGTACAGGAACTTGGGTCACTAATGCCAGAACACAACACAAAGTTATCATGGCGGCATACTTAAGACCAAATGCGGTCGCCATCCAGACAGGCTTGGGGCCGTACCACGTAGCTAGGGTCGATTGTTTTATCAACTTTTACGACAGGCCGACCGCGGCCGCAAAGGTCAATATTCTTTCTCTGCCCCTGTACTTTTAAAATAGTTGTCTTAAATTATATCAATTTTAATTTTACGATTTAATCACGCTGCTTAGATTAGTCGTTGAATTGTCATAAAACCAAAACAGCTAATACTGTAATCAATTAAAACATGGTACTCTGAAATATTGTGATTAAAATATTGATCTGTATTTAAGTACATGAGAGCATTAGAGGATGTTTTACATAAGGACGACTAAGTTAAAATAAATTCATTTTTTATTGTTTTTTTATTGTTGTACGACAGCAGACAGGCTGTTGGCCCACTTAGAATCTAGCAGCTTCCGTCGCCTATAGGTGTTTGCAACGCCAGTGATATCGTGAACACGCTGCTGTCCCATAAGGGTACAGGAACTTGGGTCACTAAAGCCAGAACACAACACAAAGTTATTATGGCGGCATACTTAAGACCAAAGGTGGTCGCCATCGAGACGGGCTAGGGGCCCTGCCACGTATGGTTGTTTTGTCGCCTTTTATGACAGGCCGACCCCGGCCGTAGGTCGGTATTCTTTTTCCATCCCTGAATAGTTAAGATGAGATTGAATTCGTGAGAAATCCAAGACTCAGTTGGAGTTATTTATTTGCTAATTTTCTTATTTCTTATATTTTTAGAACTATATAGTAATGATGGAATGTTTATTAAATTCGGTTTGATAGTTTAAAAGTTTCTCGTCAGCAAATTAATTCATTATTCTTGTAAGTGGGCAAGTAAATTTAAATTAAATTTGTATAATTAATAAAAATTATTGTAATATTAAGTTTCATGTCATAAAAGAAAGTGATACGCTTTTGCGAAAGGATACATCTCTAATGATGATTTTGCATAGTTATTAAAATAAATTTAAGCACACAAGCAAAATAATGTTTCATTCAGTTTCTTCTTCCAAAATTGGAAAGTCAGACATTTTATTTACCAAGGATTTAAAGATGACTCATCGGCTATAAAGTGCAATCTTTCGCCAAATTTTTTTGATAAGCCTATTAAATGATGGTGATAAAATACAATTTCAATTTGTTATGTGTAAAAATGGGAAAGCACTCATAATACAAGCCACTATTAAACACAAAAGCTTTCTAGCGACTAAACGTACGTAAAGAACAAAAGTTCGTGTCCTTTTGTGGCCTAATGTAGCGGGAATTATTCTGCGTACTTCTTTCGCTACACTATTGTTCCATAAATGAAACGTTTTATAAAGCAAAAAAGAAATTTTTCTTATTTTGCACTTGGAACTTTATCATGAACTGGCATTTGCTGTATGTACTAAAGCTGATTTTAGAATGAGATTATATACAAAACGAGTAGTGAATCATTCAACCTACACTTACACTAAGATTCTCTTTTAAGTATATGAGTATTTATTAGTGTGTATTTTACTAGTTTAATCGTTAAAAAAACTACACACTAAAGCTATAAATAATATATTGATTCCAAACCGCTTTCGGCCGGAAACGTTTCCGAATATATTAGTGTTCGTATAATACAAACTAGCGTTTTGATCCCGTGATACCTCTATCAAGCGTTTTGCAGGTCTCAATAAATGCTATAGGCTTGTGGACCCCGTGGCCCCAGAGTCTCAACAACGAAAGCCATATGAATCCGCGGCCAATGGATGAATATTTGCCTCGTTTCAGGTCCTCTTGTTGTGCAGCTAGCTACCAGAGCTGTATCTGAAAGATGAGATGCTGCCAATGTTTCTACGCTCTTAGCGTCCCATACCAGAAGGCATCCCATTCTCCTGGGAACCAATGTCATCCCTGGTTTCATGGCATCGTCGCAACATAGTCTATTCGGTTCCAAAATGCAAAGCACCCCGACGATGGCAAGACAACTCTAAATCGTATATAATTTATTTAATATAATATCAAATTATTTTCACTTTTTTGTACCTTTACGATATTTCCTGTCTCCTTTCTCTCTTTAACACTTTTTTGCGCCCCAAGAACAATAAGAGAAATAAATTTTTTCACTTCTACCATAACGTTAAGATGAGTTGTCTTTATTTTTCTTTTGGAAACTAAATTATATAAGAACATGTCTACGAAACCAATTTTCATCACATCAATTTTAATTAGGTTTTAGATGAAGATATTGACTCAATAATGGACACAGATGAATTAATATACACTCGTTACAAATACTGACGAATCAAAATGTCATTTTTCACTTTTCCTCTATCTTCGACAGATTTATATACGATTTCCTCTAATCTCTAACAATAAATCTCACTGTGAGGGACGAATAGTTTTCATTTGTCCCAAACATGACGACCCGAGGCGTGTTCGGCGCATTCAGAAAATTATTGGCTTTGGAAGTTTCCTTGAGTTTTTGACTATAAATAAGTATTTATTATATTTTCTTTATTGGATTGTAGATTGTCTGACAAATATACTATTCGTTCTGTTTTTTAATTACTATTTTTTTTATTAATACTGCATTTTATCAGTTCGTGTTGCCGAAAATTGGCCAAAACATCAACAATGATCAAAATATACGCTTAATAATTGTAGTTTCAATAAAGATGAAATTGTTGATCCTTTTTATACATTCATTTCTCTTCGTCAGGGTTTCGTCCCCCGGCGCTCTCCTTTGTCTGGACTAAGGAGTTGATGGGGGCCGCGGAACAACACGCAGCCCTCACCTTCACAGGAATGGTGCGGGCGGCGGATCCACCCCCAAGAATCCGCCCACTGCCGCTTTTTACGGCGGCCGGAGGTCGTTGAACGCCCCCCAGCGCCGTTGACATGACCTGCGTTGGCGGGAGGGGAGTGTGGTGGTCAACTCCCGCTCGCGCTCCGCCGCCTCCTTTACGGACATAACTACCTCGCAGAAGGAGGCGACGGCCATCCATGCAGGATCGCCCCCCCGACCACAGACAGAATCAGGGTTGGGAGTGACGTCGATGCTGGAGATGGGCGCCCCCCTCAGGATCCAATCGTATGCGATGTTCTACAATAGGGAGCCCAAGATTGATCCCTCCGGAACACCGCACATGACGTCTCGTCGACTTTGCCCGCTACCCTGGACCGGGTAGATGACGGCACGTTCTTCTAGATACGCTTCAACTATACGGCGGAGGTAGGATGGCACCCGATGGTACTTGAGCACCTCCCGTACGCAGCACCATAGCAGGGTGTTGAAGCGTTGGCGATGTCGAGCGACACCGTTAACAACTCCCTGCCTCGAGCCACCGCGTCCTCCGCCTGGCTCTTCAGACGCGTGATCGCATTCAAAGTAGAGTCCGAACCCAGGTCAGGTTCGGCCCCTCCATCTCTAGGAGCCGGATGAGGCGATCTGCGAGGATTAGCTCAAAGATCATCCTCACCTCAGCCAGAGCCAGTATTGTGCTACGTTAAGTCGTCCCTTCCGCTTGTAATTAGTAATTATTACATACGGAGTTAAGTCCTAAACATTCACAGAAATGTTGACCTAAATTTAACGTATTGCATCCATCGGATTGAAGAACGAATAAGCTGAAGTGGTTAATAATATCTCACATAAAATTATTTTGTTACGGGCAGCAGATATCGGATTTCGAAAAGATGTGATGCCCAGAAAATATAAGACGGCCTAAAGGGAATCACGAAAATTCTAACCTAGCCTTAGTATGTAGATGCCTTTATAGATATAGGCAGGGTTTATATTTTATATATGAGGCCATGAGAACCATAGTGGCCTAATTCAACAGACAAGACTTTTGAGTACCATAGAAAACAAAAACAGCGTTTTTTAAATTAATTACCACTCTTCAGAAAACATACTTTTCTTTACTTTTTTATTTTAATTAACTTAATAATGTTCTAATTAATGATTTTAATAGCTACGAAATAGCTTTATTGCTATTTTTCTACATTTTAATCACAGATAGGCCACTTTGGCAGTAGGGTTTTTTATATAGATTATAAAAAAATGGTTATTAGGCCAATTGTTAATTAAACACTTGAATAAAAAAACAACAGTAACACTAAGTACACCTAACATAAGGATACCACAATGTCATCCTCAACATATATGTCATTTCTAACTGACACATTATCTTTGATACTAGTATAAAAGCTGTGATGCACTGGAGGTATAAATAAGTCCTTTTTTTCTCAGAACTGATGTGTTTTCCATCAGGGTATAGAGGATCCAGCTTAATACCAGTCAAATGTATAAAGCCCCTTTTCTTTAAATCAACATTTTCAAATAATACATCTTCATTATTAGAATATTTAAAAAAAATGTAAATGGATGCATTTTGACTTTTCAGCAGTTACCTTCCTATTGGTAATGTTATTTTCCAGTTTCTTTTTGTTGCAATAAAGTCATATTTTGTCATTTTTATGACATTGAATGGGTTCCTGTCCCTAGCTGCCTTAATTACAGTAATCCAGTCATCTGGTACGCAAATAGTTTTGAAAAATTTTTTCTTTTTCTCCACCAATCCAAAATCTTGGTCACATGCTAAATATGAGTGCCCACTGACATAGTACTTATGGTCTATGTTATTTACTGTGTAATCTGGATGGGCAACAATATACTGGCAAAGGCATTTTAATATTTCTATTTTGACCACCGCACTGGTCTGAGTACATAATTAAGTTTTTAGTTTTGACTTTCTTTTTGATGTAACGTAACAGGCAGGAACCAATCTCCTGAGGCCCCTTGAGGCTATTGTTTCATTCCACACATACATTGTTACTTCATCATTATGAAAATTATGAATACCCAGGCAGTAAGTCCAAAGCTGTGTAATTAGGAACCTGATACACTCTTTAATTTGAATGCCTAGATTCAGCAGAAGCAGTTTTCCATATTCCAGGCAGATAGCCAATTATTCACAAATAATTTATGAAAGATTTAGTACGCACGGGCGGAAAAATAATGACAAATACCATTAATAGATAGTCAAAAAGTAGCCTAACTAATGTTATCATGATAGTGAAGTTTTAGCGGGCTTGAACCATAGTGGCCTATCTTATTTAGGCCAGTATGGCACCTCAAATTTAGATCACAGACTAAAAACCATAACAGTGATTATGCTGCCATCTAGTGAATTTTAGTTGTATCACTTTTAGGCCACCCTGGTTCTATCAAAATGTTTAATTTTAACTGTAAGAAATCATAAACTCAATATTGTAAAAAACTTAGTTAGGCCACTATGGTTCTCATGGCCTCATATATATATATATATATATATATATATATATATATATATATATATATATATATATATATATATATATATATATATATATATATATATATATGTAAAGAGAATATCATCTCTTTAATGTTATTGTATTATGGTTAGGTTGTGTAACCAGGACATAATCCCTTTTGATTTAACGCGCTTAATGTCATGTGTCATAGAAGTGTGACACATGACATTTGCCTACAAAAAAGTAAACAATATTTACGTTATTACGTTACAGATTTGATTTAAATAATTTAATTAATAGATAGAAAAGCAAGAGTTATGAGAGACGAGTAATCAACTTTAATTGTCGTTTCTGTTATTTTTACAGGTAACGTATAATTATACGTATAAATATAACATATAATTAGTATAAAGGAATTGTAATATATGACTGTTATTTTTACAGAAACAAATTTGTTTGATTTATTCGGACCATCCAGACTGAAACAAATAAATAATATTATAAAACGACAATTTTCGTCACAAAATGAAATTGCAATTCGAGTTCAGAGCTGTGGCTTCTCCAAAGGACTGTAAAACTACAGTAGTAGCTGTAACCTCAATTGTCACAGAACAAGGGGAAAAATATGTTATACCAGATGACCTCATGTATGCAGATTATCATGAAGAGTTGACAAAGACGGAGACTTTCAAAAAGGTAAAAAATTCATTAGGAAAAAGGCATGATGAGTTAAAAATATGGATAAAAATTTCAAAAGAATTAGAAAAGATATATTTAGATGATGAAGGAAATATCCAGTTTGGAGGGAAATATTTAAAACAAACACTTCAAGAGAATATTAAAGAAAACTCGAGCTTGGAAAAAATATTAGAAAAATTAATTGAAAAATCAGAAAAACACGAAGAAGAAAAAAACTTAAAACATATTGTAGATAAATTTGTATTAGAAAAATTTAATTATAAAACATCTAATGTTAGACAATGGTTACATATATTCGAAAAAGAGTGTGGAAGATTTAAAATAGAAAAAGATAAAACTAAAATAGAATTATTAAGAATATTTTTAGATGCAACTTGCCAAGATTGGTATACTTCTACTGTAATAAAAGGAGAACATGAAAACAATTGGAATACGTGGAAACAGATATTAATAGAAACCTTTTCAGGTAAGGGATGGAGTAGCAGGACATATGCTCATTATTTTAAATACAAAGAAGGTTCAATAGTACAATATGCAATAAAGAAAGAACGATTATTATTAGAAATAAATAAGGACATGGACGCTGATACAATGATAGATAGAATTGCATTTGGGTTGCCAGAATTTATTAGAGAGAAGATTTAAACAAGATATTCTTGAGGTCTGTCAATGGTGTGAATCAGACAAATGGATTGGTAAGAATAAGAATAAAAATATTTGATATAGAAAAAATAGTAGATATATATGTAGTTGAAAGAGAGGATTTTGAAGATTTTATAATAGGATTAGACTTAATTCCTATGTTTAAGTTGAGGTTGAATGAAAATTTAGAAATCTCACAGAAAATAGAGAAAAAGTTAGAAAAACCAGAGATAACATTAAGTGAAGTTACAAATTGTTCAATTAATTTTAATGAACACGTGGAAACAGAAGAATTTCAAACAAATATAGAACATTTAGATAAAGATAAAAAAATGAAGATAGAAAAATTGATAGATAAAAACAAATCAGTGTGCGAAAGACAAGTATGATATTGGGACTGTTAACGAATATGAAGCTAGAATTGACTTAATAGTGGAGAAATACTGCAGTAAAAGACCCTATAGATGTAATATAAAAGACAAAAAAGAAATAGAGAAACAAATAGCCAACTTACTAGAGAAGAATTTAATCGAAGAATCTTATAGTCCTTTTGCTGCACCCGTCACACTAGCATATAAGAAAAATGAAGGAAAGACACGTCTGTGCATAGACTTTAGAGATTTAAATAAAAACATTGTCCCTCAGGCACAACCATTCCCTTTAATAGATGATATAATAATAAGAGCCAGAAATTGTAAATACTTTACGACACTGGACATTAACTCAGCTTTTTGGTCAATACCACTAAGAATTGAGGATAGGAGGAAGACGGGATTTGTAACACAAGATGGTCACTATCAATGGACATGTCTACCGTTTGGCTTAAAAACGTCTCCAGCTATATTTCAACGAATTCTGAGTAGCATATTAAGAAAATATGGACTAACTGAATTTTCAGTGAACTATATAGACGATATCTTAATACACTCACCGACGTTTGAAGAACATCTAAATCATATTGAAAAATTATTAAATGCAATAAAAAAAGAAGGACTCAGGTTAAAATTTAAAAAGTGTACATTCGCTGCTAGTTCGGTTAGATATTTAGGACATGTAATAGGAGAAAATACGGTTAAACCGTTGAAAGACAACATAACGTCAATAAAAAATTTCCCAATTCCTACTACACAAAAGCAAATTAGACAATTTCTGGGGAAAATAAATTTTTACCATGAATATATAGAAAAGAGCTCAATATTACTAGATCCATTACATCAACTATTAAAAAAAAATGTAAAATTTATATGGACAGAGGATTGTGAAAAATCTTTCAGAAAGATAAAAGAAATGCTATGTTCCCAACCAGTGTTGGAGATATTCGACAAAGACCTTCCAATCAAGATATATACAGATGCATCACTTGAAGGTATAGGCGCAATACTAAAACAAACACAAGAGGATGGAAAAGAAAAACCTGTGGCCTACTTCTCAAAGAAACTTAATGAAACGCAAAAAAGAAAAAAAGCTATTTATCTTGAATGCTTAGCTATAAAAGAGGCAATAAAGTACTGGCAACACTGGCTGATAGGGAGATACTTCGAAATATACTCTGACCACAAACCACTGGAAAATATGAATATAAAAGCACGAACAGACGAAGAATTGGGCGATCTAAGTCACTATCTATCTCAATACGATTTTAAAATTATATACGTCCCAGGTAAAGATAATAAAGAAGCGGACTGCTTGAGTAGAAACCCTGTTCTAGAATCAAATACAGAAGAAGAGGATTTATTAAAAACGTTAAATTTTATTGAAATAGATGAAATAAAATTAGATCAGATGAATAATATACTATTACAGAATAAAAAAGAAAAATTAATAGAGAAAAACGGAATATATTATAAAAAAGTGAAGAAAAGAGAGAAAATCATATTATCAGAAAAATTCAGTATTGATTTAATTAATAAAATACACAAGGAATGGTGTCACACAGGAATAACACAAACACAAATGAAAATATGTCCATATTATACTGCTAAAAATTTAGTGAAGAATATAAAAAAAATTTGTAAAGAATGTTATATATGTATTAAGAATAAGTCAAGAGGGCAACATAAATTCGGCTCAATGTCACAATTAGGACCAGCGACCAAAGCTTTCGAAATTATGTCCATAGATACAATTGGAGGATTTGGAAGCACTAGATCAACAAAAAAATATATTCATTTACTTGTTGATCATTTCACGAGATATGCGTTCATTTCAACATCAAGAACTCAAAACGCCGCTGATTTTATAAAACTAATTCAAACTGTGTTAGACATAGAAAACATCGGAACAATCTTAACGGACCAATATCCTGGAATAAATTCGAAAGAATTTAAAGATTATTTAAAAAATAAAGGAGTGCAATTAATTTTTACTGCAATAAATGCACCATTTTCTAATGGTCTGAATGAAAGACTGAATCAGACATTAGTAAATAAAATAAGATGTAAAATAAACGAAGAGAAAAAGAATAGAGCATGGACATCGATAGCGAGAGAATGTGTGAATAAGTATAATATACTAGAACATACAATAACGGGATTTACACCAGAGTATCTATTATATGGCACAGACACCAGTAACATACCAGAAGAGTTAAAAAGAAAGAAAAACGGAGAAGACTGGATAAGAGATAAGAAATTAGCATTAGAAAGAACACAGAGATCACATAAGTATAACGAAAGTTTATTTAATAGAAACAGAAGACACCATGAATTCAACGAAGGAGATATGGTATTCATAGAGAATGGAAACAAACTCAATAGGAAAAAGCTAGAAGAACTAAGAATCGGCCCATATATAATAGAAGAAAAAATTTCAAACTCAATTTATAAAATAAAAACTGGAAAAAGAAATCAAGACACGAGTCTATTCCACGTGACAAAACTAATTCCAATGTTTGAAGTTGAAGCTGATTGAAAAATTATGCAATTTTCATATCGTGGAGGGGAGATGTAAAGAGAATATCATCTCTTTAATGTTATTGTATTATGGTTAGGTTGTGTAACCAGGACATAATCCCTTTTGATTTAACGCGCTTAATGTCATGTGTCATAGAAGTGTGACACATGACATTTGCCTACAAAAAAGTAAACAATATTTACGTTATTACGTTACAGATTTGATTTAAATAATTTAATTAATAGATAGAAAAGCAAGAGTTATGAGAGACGAGTAATCAACTTTAATTGTCGTTTCTGTTATTTTTACAGGTAACGTATAATTATACGTATAAATATAACATATAATTAGTATAAAGGAATTGTAATATATGACTGTTATTTTTACAGAAACAAATTTGTTTGATTTATTCGGACCATCCAGACTGAAACAAATAAATAATATTATATATATATATATATATATATATATATATATATATATATATACCTAGTCAGGTCATAAGTATTGTCACACAGTAAAAACTTTTCTTTTAGAATGCTGGCTACAAAAAAGTTTATTGAATTCGAATTTCGAATTGTTCAAGAAAATAAAAATGTATACTTTTAGAATTTTACTCATTTTTAAATATATGGAGTGGACGCTTAAAGAAGACCGTGTTGCAGTTATTGCATTGCATCGTTGCAGTTACGCGCCAATTCCAATTTTTAACATACTGAAAAATTTGAATATAACCAAAAGATTCGTTTATCGTACCATCAAACGATACAATGAAGACTCTAGTGTAGATGACAGGTCAAGAAGTGGTCGCCCTCGGTCTGTTAGGACTCCAGCAGTGATAAAAGCTGTGAAGGCACGAATTCAAAGAAATCCCAAACGTAAGCAGAAACTGTTGGCCCTTCAGATGGGGTTAAGCAGAACCACGGTGAAAAGGGTGTTAAATGAAGACTTAGGGCTTCGGGCATATCGAAGAAAAACAGGACATCGTTTGAGTGCTCGTCTAATGGACCTGAAACTGAAGAGATGCCACGCTTTGTTGAAGCGGTACGCGGGAAAAAAATATCGGGAAATTATTTTTTCGGATGAAAAAATGTTTACCGTAGAAGAGAGCTACAACAAACAAAATTATAAGGTGTACGCACACAGTAGTGAAGAAGCGAGCAACCGTATTCCGCGTGTCCAACGAGGTCATTTTCCATCCTCGCTCATGGTATGGTTGGGAGTTTCTTATTGGGGCTTAACAGAGGTACATTTTTGTGAGAAAGGTGTAAAAACGAATGCTGTTGTGTATCAAAATACAGTCCTGACGAACCTTGTGGAACCTGTTTCTCATACCATGTTCAATAACAGGCACTGGGTATTCCAACAAGATTCGGCGCCAGCTCATAGAGCGAAGAGCACACAAGACTGGCTGGCGGCGCGTGAAATCGACTTCATCCGGCACGAAGACTGGCCCTCCTCCAGTCCAGATTTGAATTCGTTAGATTACAAGATATGGCAACACTTGGAGGAAAAGGCGTGCTCAAAGCCTCATCCCAGTTTGGAGTCACTCAAGACATCCTTGATTAAGGCAGCCGCCGATATTGACATGGACCTCGTTCGTGCTGCGATAGACGACTGGCCGCGCAGATTGAAGGCTTGTATTCAAAATCACGGAGGTCATTTTGAATAAACTTTAATGTCATAAGAATCTATGTTTTGTTAAGTTCATTTTGGTATATGAATGGTTACATAATGAATAAACTTGTTACAATTATTTTACATTAAACATGTGACAGAATTTATGACCTGACTAGGTATATATATATATATATATATATATATATATATATATATATATATATATATATATATATATATATATATATATATATATATATATATATATATATATATAATAGAAAATATATATAATAGAAAATTTGCCAAATAGTCGGATTTTTTTCATGTCTCTCACCTAACATTTGTTGACATACAAAACTTGTTAGGAAGTTTTCGTCAACGCTGTACTTAGTCAACGAAATGTTCAAATATTTCTTTAGTAAACAGGTAAACATTTTATTAATAATTCGATAAGCTAACAAGCAACGTCATTTTCCAAAGTTTCATAATGATTTTTCCGGTTTACTCTTCTTTGTGTCCTCTCACAACGTAATTTTACCAAACTAGACGGATAGAATTGGACTATCTTTCCATTACCAATATCTCTTTACCAAATTTTTCTTCTTCACTAATCTTGTTCGAAATCGCTTCTAGTTACTAGATTTTTTTAGTAGACAGTCTTCTTTTGTAAGTAAAAAACAGTATCGCAGGACTGTAAAAAAAATAACTACAACCTACACACCACCATTAATCCATCTTCGCCGAAATACTTATGATTTATTATTTACATACACTGTTACATTACAATATACTGTTTAATCCCAGGGCCCCATCTTATCTAAAGGAACGGTTTCACTTTTTTATTATAACACAGTAATTCGAGACTTCAGAGAATATAACAAAATTGGCGACTTAGAACTGCTTTAAACACAACCCAGTTCTTTGCAAAATCATTTTCTGTACGCTATCGTTCTTTGGAATGCAGAAATCAGATCTACTAAGCCAATTTATCATTACAAACTAATCGTTATCTAATAAGGCATCAATCTAATAGATTCATATATATTTGTGTGTATATCGTATATATCTTATATACGTATTATGTTTTTTTGTGTATCTTTAATTTAAGTTATTATGTGTGTAAACTACACGCCTTGGTACTTAAAATCTTGTCCATCCAGAGGTTGCCTGAAAGAGATAGCTTTTAGCAATAAGGCATTGTACCTTAACACCATTTAAAATTGAATTGTAGTGTTAAATTACCATGTATTGTAATTATAATGTATACAATAAAGGATAATCTACACACAGACCTGAACAAATTATTTGTAGATTATACAAATAATTTGTTCAATAATTCTGTGTCTTCCGGGAATCGACATCACGAACACGCCAAGTAAGACCACTTACATATCCCCTGAGCTATACGGGTCCTTAAAACATCAAATCTGTTTCAGTGCTAACCTACTTTTTCACCATTCAGCTATGTGTAAAGTATTTATACTAGCCACGGCAGATAATTTTGTTTCATACTTTACTGTACACCACCGATCCAGTTTGGGCATTTTAGTTCTATATAGTTAGTTTAGAGGGTGTAAAGATTTAAAACAAATTAGGACATTAATTATAAATAAAACTTAAATAAGCAATAACAAATAATAAAAAAAAATTAATTGTGACTATTTAAATGTATTACACATCCATCACGGCACACTCAGACCTATCCCTGAGGCACACCTCGTTGCAAATCTTATGATCGCGCTGACTTGTTCCTCTTTACTGCGTCTTCCACTATAGCGGATATATTTCAGAAGTGTCGCTTTCGCTGGGATGGTCACGTTTTGCGGCAACCGGCTACCTACGTGGGGAACAAATATCTAGCCATGCCACCTCCGCCGAGTACCGACAGGACCGTAATATACATACCAATGCACTCACTACCGAAGACCGCTCGAAGTGGAGAAGAAAAAGTCGAAAAGCGGACCCCGGGCACCGAAGTGGAAGTTTGGGTAGGAACCGGGATTCAACGCTAAGATGATGATGATTTGACACAAATAATAGATATATGCCATAAACACTCCTTTTTGTTGTTTGTTGAATATATAATTTCCAACTCTAAGCGTTGAAGATAACCTTTAAATAATCGATACCGATTATTTAAAGGTTATCTCAAGTACAAGAGTATATTAAGTTCCGCCAGTGAAAGTTGAAAAGAAAATTTAAGAAGATTTTATTCATGTAACCTTGCAATGACTCGGTGAACTGTATCAAATTTTTTTTTATTGCTTAAGAACAGACATGCTGGCGGCCCACTTAACATTAAGCAATTATGTTTAAGATCAAGTGTGGTTGCCATCCAGACGGGCTTGGGGCCCTACCACGTAGCTAGGGTGGATTGTTTTGTTACATTTTACGACAGGCCGACCCCGGCTGCAGGGGTTAGTATTCTTACTCCGCCCCTGCACCGAGAAAAAAGTTACATAGAAAGCTTTAAATTTTTTAATATAAAAGTTTTCTGTGAACATCGTACAGTTGTACACAATGAAGACTGTAAAAATGTTATTGAAAAAATAAACCATGTGCATATACCTGTATACCATGTACTTTTAAAATATAAAGTTGGAACAATATCAATAAACGATCATTATATATGTAATTCTGGTTGCAACCTAAGTTTGCATTGAAGTCCGTAATATTTATTTGTCTTTATAAAACTAATTTTGACGCAGGGTTTTCTATTTTTTTTTTTTTATATTGCGTAGGACAGCAGACAGGCTGACAGCCCGCTTAGAATTTAGCAGTTACCGTCGCCTATAGGTGTTTGCAACGCCAGTCGCATCGCGAACACGCTGCTGTCCCATAAGGGTACAGGAACTTGGGTCATTAATGCCGGAACACAACACAAGGTTATTATGGCGGCATACTTAAGACCAAAGGTGGTCGCCATCCAGACGGGCTTGAGGCCCTACCACGTAGCTAGGGTGGGTTGTTTTGTCGCCTTTTACGACAGGCCGACCCCGGCCACAGAGGTTAGTATTCTTTCTCCGCCCCTGCACGGATAAATACCAAAGTAGATTCTATACCAAAGTCGCGACTGTTCTTTAGAATATCAGCTGCAAGGAGTTGATACGAATTGTAGATCTAATTGAGGATGCATGTCATTTCTTCGAACACGATCAGGATGTTTATTCCAGTTACACTGTTCATTATAATACGCGTACCATGTAATGAGTATATAATGAGTTCAATGAGAATTAACAAGAAAACCTTATAAGGTAGTTTGCACCCACAACAGTTATTAAACGACGCGTATAAAAGGTGCCAAAACATTTTCTTTCTGATGTTTCATCATGGTTGTATTAAAAAATCAGGGTCTATTTAATATTTTCATTCCTTTTTTGACATACTAACTTTTCTTGTAAGGATCACTTCAATTTATTCTTTACACAGGCAACTTCACATTGAATTAAGCCTGAAATAAAAAGCAACCAGTGATCGACCTTTGTAGCCTGTATGTAACCTAATTATAATAAATAAATATATTCGGACATTTCACACAATGCCATCTAGTCCCAAACTAAGTTGTATAGCACTTGTATTATAGGTTCTAGACAACTGATATACTACACATTCGTATATACTTTTATTTTGTAAATAAATCCATAGGATACATAAACATCCAGACGCTGGACGGGAGTCGAACCCGAGCCCTCCGCAAGCGTACCGACGTGCGTTAGCCATTACTCCAGGAGGTCGTCAAATTACTGAACACAGTAATGATTTGTCATCATTTAAAACTTCAGAAAAGTCAAGGCGCGGCTTTATCTTTATTTCTGAGCGAGACCTGCCAAGATACACTAGCAATTTTTAAATAAAATAAGACATTAAAATAATAAAATGTTGAAAAAAGGTTTATGTAATAATTTAACGAGATTTTAATGAATATGGTACTTAAGTATTTAAAGTGCGTAGGATCAAAGTCTAGGATTTATGACAATGTGAAGTTAAGTTAGCATGTAGCCTTTTGGTTATAATTTCACGGCATAGGTAACACTCTCGTAATGAATACCAAATGTTTATAACTGCCGCTTTTGTTCTCCGCAGTGCGTTATTCACCTGCTGATACTATTCGGCTCATAATACAGCGTATTGTTCCACACCTTTAGAATAAAATGTTTTAGTCTTTATTTTTCGGCTGAAAATATTCAGAATATTCGAGCAAACATTTCAGCTTACATTAAGCTTTGAAAACAAAATAATTAGACTGTATTGTTTTTGTTGATTATATGTAAAAAAAATTATTGCCACTATTATCGGGGCATTTTTAATTTTACTAACATTTTAAATACATTTTTTATATTTACTTTAAGGTTGTTTAGATATTTTAATAAGATTCGTTTATTTAGTATCTATATTTGCATTATGCGTTTTCTTTTATTGTTTTTTGAACCGCTTCCCGATTATGACGTACTTTTTGATTTCTGTAGTTATTTATACTTCTTATAAGTTCGGTGTAATGTCCTAAGGATCAATAAGTTTGAATTAGCTTAACCTATAAAGCTTACTTTAGTAGCTATTAGAGCCATATAATGATATGATTCTTGCGCAATTGATTACGCTACTACTAATGACGTTTCCGATTGTAGTACACATTAATTATTTTCTGTATTTAATTTATATCTATTGCGAATTAGAGTTTGTTGGAATTAAAGGAAGTAGGTAATTATTTTCATACTTCGTATATATTAAACAAGTAATGGATAAATAAGCAAAAATATATTGTATAATTGCTTTAAGTAAATAATAAAGGTATATTTGGGAGACGGTTATGAAACAAAAGCGTCGCGTCCCAATCTGTTTTTATATCCAACTAGCAGCCCGTCCCAGCTTCGCACGGGTATTTAACAAAAAATTAAAAATTAAACCCTTCTATTTTTTTTCGGTCTCGGGGAAAACCTCTCTTGACGGGTTCCTCCGGCCCGGGGGGACCGAGGGATATAAGGGACTCCGGAAAAGATGTTCGACCATCCGACTACCCACTAAAAAACCCCGCTGTTCTCCTATCGCCTACGCCCGGGCCCACGGATATATGGCCTGCCGATCTCGTGGCCCGGGCCAGTGCCGGCCCACGCTTTGTCTTCAAGCGGGCCACTTCTAAAGTGCTGGCGCCAGGGGGTCAGGGTTTCGTTCCCCCGGCGCTCTCTTGTAACAACTCTAGGAGTTGAGGGGGGCTGCGGAACAGCACGCGGCCTTCTCCCTCGCGGCAATAGTGCGGGCGGCGGATCCTCCCCGAGGGGCCGCCCGCGGCCGCTTTCTACGGCGGCCGGAGATCGTTGCCCGCCCTCCGGCGCCGACGACGCGGCCTACGCTGGCGGGAGGGGAGTGCGGTGGCGGAATCCCGCTCCCGTTCCGTCGCCTTCCTTGCAGACACTACTGCCTCGCAAAAGGAGGCGACGGCCGTCCATCCAGGATCGCCCCCGACCATGGACAGAACCAGGGCCGGGAGCGACAGGTCCGCGGCCAATTCCGGACGGGACTCGCATCCCCGTCGCGTGCTAGTCAGGCGTGGGTACGACTACCAGACGACACTCCAGAAAAAGCAGAGTCGCCTGACGTCGTAGCCGGCCCAGCAAGACCAACCGACAGCGAGGATGCAATTCCCGCCCCGGGAACACTCTCTGTGTAGGCGCAGTCGAAATAGGCATGGTTTTGACTACCAAATCAGGTCCCAGGGTAGAACCCGGGACCCCAATCAGTATTCGCAACCATCCCATCGGGGACCACGCCACGAACAGAGAGCTAAGTTGGTAAGGATGTAAGAGGTAGACGGAAAGAAAGGTAGGACTCTGTTGCCTCGAACGTAGAGGGGAGTGAAGCGACGGATGCTCGGGCACCTCGGGTACGCACACCCATGCACTCCTCGGACAGAGGAGCGCCTCTGAGGGCAAACCCTTCTATTTGCGTCAGGTTACTAAAAAAATAAAATTATAAAGAAAGTTTGAATATTATTATTTCTATGAGTTTTTATTTTAATGATTTTTTTGTTATTACTTTTTATTTATTTTTCGTTATTTTTTAATAAGTATTCTAATTTTTGTAAAGACCCCAGTGACGCACGCCTACATTGCATAAGGTGCTGCCTAGCTAGCCGAACAGGGTGAGCGGCTACCACGCAACATTTTTCTAATACTTACATTTTTAAACTCGTGATATCTTTCGAATGGAATATCCGAATTGAATAATTCAAAAAGTTATATAAAGGTATTGAAACAGTTTTGAATATGAAGTAATTTATTTTGATAAGGATTAATACCAAGATCCAAATAAAGAGCCTTTTCTAGGGGCGGCATTTCAATTAAATTTTTAAAATAAAAGAACACTTATTGTGGCATAACTATAATAGTTAGACATATGCTGTCGCGACACTTTTTGTAAATAATGATGTGTTCTACAAAGTTGTAGTACATTATTTTATTCTATCATCAATAGTTTTCGCAACGCACGCGATTTAAATAATATTTTAGGTAATTTTTTTACACTTTGGGTTACATTATTGGAGTTTTAGTAAGGATCCCTAATTTTTTTGAAAATATAATATAGCCTATGTCACCCGGGGATAGTGTAGCTTCCCAACAATGAAAGAGTTTTTTAAATCGGGTCAGTAGTTTCGGAGCCTATTCAAAGCAAACAAACAAACAAACAATCAAATCTTTCCTCTTTATAATAGTAGTATAGACAATACGGCAAGCCCTCGCTTACAAAGCAGCCCATCTCAAGGCAGCTGGCGAACATTTTTCATGTATGCCCTACAAATTTTACCCTTTTATCCCTTACCTAGGGGTAAGTTGACATTCAGGGATGATAGGATCGTGAACCCAATCAACGCTAGTTTATGAATAAGTGTTCTGGAAATATCTTTGCTTGCGAAGATAATTCAATTGTAATTTTATGTTTTATTGTTATTTAAAACGATGTTTTTGATAACTGGTGTCCTTTGTATTATGCGTAGCAAAAGTTTACAGAATTGTTCTTTATTCAGTTTTGTTTCAAAAAAGTTATTTAATTAAATATTAACTTTATTCAAATTGAATTTTTTATTGAATATCATAGTTAGAAATTGAAACCAGTTCTGCAACTTACCATTTATGCTTCTATAATTATTTAACTACTTACTATTATTCTTCTACGTAGTAAAGCTCCAGGCTCGTCTTGATGGCAACCACTCCTGGTGTATAAGTATGCCGCCTTAATAACCTTGTGTTGTGTTCCGGCATTAGTGACCCAGGTTCTTGTACCCCTATAGAACAAAAGCGTGTTTGGGGTGCCCCTAGTGTCGCAAACATCCATAGGCGACGGTAACTGCTAACTACTAAGTGGGCTGTCAGCCTGTCTGCTGTCCTTCAGCAATAAAAAAGAAACTTATTATATTATATTACTTATCCGACTATTCAAGTACTTATCCATTTTCATCATCATCTTTGCGTTGTATCCCGGTTGCAGCCCAAACTCTCGCTTCGGCGCCCGGGGTCCGCTTTCCGACTTTTTCTTCTCTACTTCGCACGGTCTTCAGCATCCCTGGTAGTGAGTCCATTGGCACGCATATCACCCTTTACGACATCAAGCCAGCACTTTTTGGGTCTACCCCTCCTGCCGGGGCCCGGCGGAGGCGGCATGGCCAGACATGTGTTACCCACGTAAGCATCCGGTTGCCGTAAAACGTGGTCGTACCAACGGAGCCGACACTCTTGTAATTTATCCGCAATGTCACGGACATGAAGACTGCCGCGAATGCGGGAGTTCCTAACGCGGTCCTTTCGCGTCACTCCACACATCCACCGCAGCATATTCATCTCCGTGACACGCAGCTCTTGCTTGTGTCGCTCTAACACCGGCCACGCTTCACAGCCGTATAAAAGTACTTATCCATTTTATCCTTTTCTTATAATTTTAATAAAATACTCTTTCTATCGTTCCTATATCATTTTTATATCGAGAAAAAAACTATTGAAAATTATTAAAAACTCGTAGCAATTTGCATTATTTATTATTTTTATAGATGGTGTTCTTTCGTTCACCTCCTTTTTCCTATATTTGCCTTAACTCTTTGCAAATGTATTATATATCCCCTCCGTTCATTTTCCATTTCCATTTCTCAAGATCCACAGAAGATTACAAACGCCTATCTTTGAAAATCAATAATTTTAACCGCTTATTATTATGTTATTAAGTGAGTGTTTGCTGGTTTGGTGTACACAAGCCTTAAAAATGTCCAAGTAATAATTGTTCTACAATAAAATACAGCCTTCAAACCTTGATCTTCTCTGAAAATATTGCCCCAATAGCTTTCATATTTTTGTACTATAATATTAATAAGAAAGTGTAGTAAAAAGTGGTTGTTAGGTCAGAGGTCGCCGCGGAGGGTCCGGAAAGGTCTTTTGTTGTAAAATTGATTGCTTTACCTGATGGCCCGCCCTGCTAATGGTTATTATGATTTCTTTCTCGAAGATGTATTATTAGGGTTCTACTAGGCTTATAGGCGTTAGAAAGTTATCTGTATGAATACTAGTCGCTTCCTAAACCAACTGTTATATCCATTGATTCTGTTTAATTCTATTTGGAATAATCTATATAAAAGATCTGAAGTCAATGGCTTAAAATCTTTTAGAACCGGGTTTATCCGTTGTATATATGTTAGTTGGAGATGTTAATACAGTGACTTGAGTTCTTCTTCCATCATCAGTACTGATTGATTTTTTTAATTAGCGTGGTAACAGATGTTAATTGACAAAATCTAGGTTTAGTTTGAAATAATTCGTAATATTAATAGTATTATTATTTTTAACCTGTGAATTACACTCAAATACAATCTCACTCGTTACGGCTTCGATTTCTAAAATGGAATACATTTTTAGTCAGGCACTCACGTAATATACTTAGATATAAGCTAATTACCATGTGCAACGGTAAAAGAAACACTGTGAGGAATCATCATCATCATCTCAGCGATGAATCCCGGTTGCAGCCCAAACTCTCGCTTCAGCGCCCGGGGTCCGCTTTCCGACTTTTTCTTCTCCACTTCGCACGGTCTTCAGCATCCCTGGTAGTGAGACCATTGGCACGCATATCACCCTTTACGACGTCAAGCCAGCACTTTTTGGGTCTACCCCTCCTGCCGGGGCCCGGCGGAAGCGGCATGGCCAGACATTTGTTTCCCACGTAAGCATCCGGTTGCCGTAAAACGTGGCCGTACCATCGGAGTCGACACTCCTGCAATTTATCCGCAATGTCACGGACATGAAGGCTGCCGCGAATGCGGGAGTTCCTAACGCGGTCCTTCCGCGTCACTCCACACATCCACCGCAGCATATTCATCTCCGTGACACACAGTTCTTGCTTGTGTCGCTCTAACACCGGCCACGCTTCACAGCCGTATAAAAGGACAGGCCTAATGATGGTCTTATAAACCTGTCCCTTCAACTTTACCGGCATCTTGGGGTCAACCGGCATCTTGGGGTCACTGTCAGGAATATTGAGGAATAATTTTTGTGTGGAACCTTAAAGTAGGTTTTATATAACGCCTATCGTATTTCCTTTTACGATCATCGCCGCTTCAAGTAATGATTTTTCTATTGTTATTTTTTCTGTGTAATACATTTTCCGTCTTTATCTAACTGATTGAGAGATCCTTTATTTTATTTCGTATTTTATCCAGCTGAATTGGCAATAGGCACCGAATTTGGGGAAAATGTTAAATACAAATTGGCGAAAGGGACAAGAAAAACTTAATAACAAGGAGCAAACTAAGTAAACTTGACTTTGGTTTTCATTTAAAAGAAAGTCTTACGTTTTTTTCTTAAGAAATTTTCAAAGTGAAAATTATTTAATTTACTCTATCTTGTAACATTGTGAAAGCAGTTTTTTCCTCGTCCTAAGCGACCTCCTGTTCTTTCTATATACTCACGCTTTATATATTCTCACTCTATATACAGATACAGAATTTTAATACGCTTTTTTCGGTAGTAGATTTCTTTTGTACACAAAAGACGATAAGGAAATCGAATGAATGCCAGTGAATTATTTTTATAAGTGAACCTGGACTAAATCTGAACGATAACCTTTCTTTATTACATGGTATCTATACATAAGCGTTTTTTACAACTCCCTTAAAATTATGGAGCAGCCCTATTCATATTTTAGTCCCGAACCATGCCGCTATATTTTACAAAAGTGGTCAGAAAAAGAAAAGCTAAGAGCCATTTGAAAGTGTCAAAAAATGGATATAATTTACACCCTTCCAATCTATTCCCACTTCTTCATTTTGATTAATAATTTTCATATCCATTACTCTTTGAACTTTTAACTTTACTTAACTCTCTTTATTCGTAATTTTATAATAGTAAATATCAATAATAAATAAAAACAGCCCAAAACGTCCCACTGCTGGGCTCGCCCTAAAGCGAACCTTATCATAACATTAATTCGTTATTGTAATACAAACTTTCGCTTCGGTGCCCGCGGTACGCTTTCTTATTTTGTATTCTTCAATTAGGTAATAAGTTCTTTAGCATCCTGTCCACGCATATCATCGTATAAGACGTTAATCAAGCACTTTTTAAGATTTGCCCTCCTGAAGGGCCCTCCTAGGGCGCTGTGAAGGTAGCATGGCTAGATACTCCAGTAGTCGGTAACCATAAAAAGTACATACTAGCGAAGGTGATTCTCCTGCATATTTATCCACAATAACACGGATGTGAAGGCTACCACAGACATGAAAAATTTTTGAAGCATTTTTAAACGGCATCCTAAAATTCAATTTATTATATAAGCAAATATGTGGCCAACAAGTGATTCGCTGTTCTCTTAAAAGTTGCTAAATTACATCGTTTGATCTCAACATTGGCTGAGTTTTGAGTGAAGTTTAAGTAGATTAATTTTATGTTATTACATTGGGTAGCTTTCAAAGTTATAAAGCGCTGTATAGCTGAAAAACAGCGCAGCAAAAGTTCGTTTAATGAGAAAAAGCGCTTACTACAGGTATTTGCGTTGTCCAAGTTTAATCAAGGTGGTTGTAGCTCCGTGATTTACTTTATAAATATCCTTAGAGTAAGTTTTACGTAATGTTATGGAATTTCCTAGCATTTAAAAATCAATTTTAACTTGATTCGAGAAAATGAACTTTGGTGCAGATATGCATACCTGTATATACATACTAAAAGTAAATTATATAATTAATACATAAATATACTGGTAGAATTGATACACCGCTTTTTAATCCTAAATGAAGCAGCAGAATAATAATAAATAAATAAATAATTTGTGACAATTCACACAGCGCCATCTAGTACCCAAACTAAGTAGCATAGCACTTGTGTTATGGGTACTAGACAACTGATATACTACTTTTATACTTTTTTTTGTAAATAAATGAATATCACAGCAATGGGTGTTATCACCCAGACTCAGAACGGCAATGGACCCCATGAACTCTGTTCCGATTTACAAAAACCATTGCACCACAGTGGCCGTCGGCCGTCATTAAATTAGGTCATGTCATTAAAATGTAATATTATTGTATCATTATGAAAAGAAACGTTATTCAAATCTTTATATATGTATACAATTTATCTGTGCGTATGTATGTGACTAAATTATTTCTAAAATGCTGGATTGATTTGATGATCTTTTTTGTGTGTGTCCAAGTGGATTCGAGAATAGTTTAGATTCACAATTCGATCCACTACATTTTTTTAACTGCATATTGGAGAGAGCTACATTTTCTGGGTATCAAATTATATATATTTCAGAGAATCGACTGGATTAATTTACATATGTTCTAGGTCGGCGTCCGCCATGTCGTTTTTTACCAATAATTGCGCACGCAGTCGTACAAACGTACTACTGACTGTCACAACAACTAACATCGACTACTACTACTACCAGCTACTATCTATCGTACGATGGTTTCTGGAGGCATCGAAGAGCAATGAACAAAAGTCAATCCTGCGATCCCCCGCATAAAGCGAAGGGTGGCGAACGGGGTTTTAGCTGCTATAGCACTCGTTTGCCAGCACATCCCATCCAGTCGATGCCGTAATAACCACCTTTGTCTCGGGATTACAAATTTTCTTTTATTTTATTTACCGAAAAATATAATTAAGAAATACTATCTCCCTAGTTGATGACAGATGAGTCAAATAAAACACGACTGGCCACATATTAACACAACACAATGTCAAAGAAAACCCCAGAGCTAAAAAGGTTATTATTTACCCCCTTTCTTTCTTCATGAAGTTCACTTGACGTAAAGGATCTTTGTTGATCATTTTATATTTATCTGTATCTGCTTTATCTCTAGAATCTCTAGAATTTTACTAATTCGCTTAATGTACTTAAACGAATTAGTCAAATATATTGAAATATTCAGACAGTATACTTGAAATAACTTCAATTAATTAGTTAAAAGACCCTTAAAAGCTGCAGTTAACATTAAACTTGAAATATATTTTCAGCAATCTAGTAAATTGACTTTGAAACAAACCTAGTTTCAAATGACAATTAAACTTGCAATCCATTTGATACGAGTAGAAATTAATTTGGGTATTATAAAAAAAATTACGATCGTTAAATTTGTTTCTGTGTTTTATAGATTACTTAAGTTAAATTTTGGAGTTTACTCCTTAAGAATTGATTTTCATATATAAGGCGCCCGGTATGAGAAAAATGTGAGAGTAAAATCTACTAATGAATGACCTCGTTACGTTTTTGGTGCGCATGCACCGGAACACACTAAACAAAACAAAACGATGTATCTCTCAAGGCAAAAAGTACTTTATTTGTTACAACTTAAGGTTGATTTCACATTAAATGTTGTTTAACGTATGTCTTCATTTGTAAGTGACAAGAGTAATTTATTGCTTTGCTCATTTTATATGACAAATGATCGTAAGTATTAGATAATGTTTTGGAGATTTGTGACTTTATTACTAGGTGCCATAGTTGTAATTAGATTGAACTTAAAACTGTTTTAAAACTTATTTTATATATGTATATTATTTTCATTAATTTGTTAATTTACCCTTTCATATGATGTTAATCTTTTTTCAGTTAAATAAACTCTTTTTGCGTATGTTTAGACAATCGTACTTAAGTACTCCAGTCGTGCGTCGGAGCTGACACACACGTTTTTTTTTCTTTTATTCAATTAACTATAAAACTATAACTTTTATTTTAATTACTGCGACACAACAGGCTGACGGTCCACCTAATAGTTACCATCACCTGTACAATTTTTTGACACCAGGAAAGCTGGCAACACTCTACCGTCCACGTAGAGAAACTGGAAGCCGGGTCACTTATATTAGAGCACCATAAGGTTATTTTCTCGGCATCTTTAGAGAGAGCTCTTTCTAATCTAATGGTAAACACGTAGAGTATTAGTTAATTTAATATGAATTTATTACATTTGAATTCTTTGTAGTTACATCGTGTCATTGTTAACGCCATTTAGATTTGGGTTGGTGTAGTCTATCAATCCCGATATTGGAATAATATTAACAAAACTGGTTTCGCTACTCACGACTGTTTGATTTATTGTTCTGGGGCTCTGGGCACAACTAGCTTTGTTTTAATTGGATTGATATAATTAGAGTGGAGCGATGGATATTGTGTAATTATTACGAATGCTTCTTTGTTTTAGTGAATTTGTTTAAATGTGGTTACTTTGTTAGGCTGGTAAAACTATTGAATAAAGAAAAAAGATACTTTATTATATTTTAGTATATTATTATACTTTAGTGTCCTTAGTGTATAAGTCAGTCTATATAAAAGCAGCAATATTTAGGTTTCCCGAAAATGTCCAAACGATTTCGTATATTCTTAAATGGAGTTTCTACATTGTACAATACTGTAACCATATTAGGAAAGTAAATATAATAAGCTTTACATATCGTTGCCAGTCATAGAAATAATATAAAGGATCTTTATGGCAATAATTTTTTTTTAATTGCTGTAGGTCAGCAGACAGGATGACGGCCCGCTTAGAATTTAGCAGTTACCGTCGCCTATGAGTCGCCAGTGGCATCGCGAACACGCTGATGTCCCATAAGAGTACAGGAACTTGGTTCACTTATACCGGAACACAACTCAAAGTTATTATAGCCGCCTACTTAAAACAAAAGGTGGTCGCCATCCAGACGGGCTTGGGGCCCTACCACGTAGCTAGAGTTGTTTTGTCGCCTTTTACTACGGGCCGGCCCCGGCCGTAGAGGCCAGTATTCTTTCTCCGTCCCTGCACGGATAAAAATTCCATATAAAGGGTCATGTTTACTCTAAGACACGAAAAGTAGCCCCTCGGACAATAAAACGATATCATGGACGTTATACGAGTTAATTAATTTTCAATTTCGTTGTTATTTAAATTATATGCCAATTGACAGATGAATTTATAAATAAATAGATTAGGATTCGTGAAAAAGAAAGACTGAAACGCCTCAATTCAGTGATCTCAAATTTAAATAACAATTAATAATGTATGTTAAGAAATCATATAATCTGTCATTCACTTAAAGGTTTTAAGCCAACAAAGGACGACATCAAATGGGCAAACTTCAGGAATGGAAACATAGTTCTAAATGTTACAACATTAAACACATAGATGGCGTTCACTACGCCCCACTTCCGCCTGTTACGTGACCTGGAAGTTTCCAAAGATATCTGCTCGTTAAATTCAGCAAATTTTGTTAAGGACAAGTTTACTTTGACAAATGTTCGATATATCTTAACATTGTATTTTGTTTGGAAATCTCTAATACAATTGTAATAAAATAATATGTTTTGTAGTATTACAAAATATATTTTATATTTTTATTATAATTGTTCAAATTTGTGTATACCTTATGGGACAGCAGCGTGTTCGTGATGCCATTGGCGTTGCAAACACCCATAGGCGAGGGTAACTGCTAAACTCTAAGCGGGCCGTCAGCCTGTCTGCTGTCCTACAGCAATAAAAAAAATACAAATTTGACTGTTACATTAAATAACGTTCATTTTCTCTTAGATCAATTTTAATATTGTATACTAATCATTATTGAAGTAATTAACCCATTAATTAACTACTTAATTAATTAATTATAAATAAATTAATTAAGTAGTAGTATAATCCAGATTAGTAAACTAAGATGGCTCTTTGGAGCTTATGATCCACCGTTGAGTACTCACAGTCACACATAGCGCCTTTTAATCCCAAAGTACGCAGCTAAGCGCTTGTGTTACTGATTTACTACTTATGTACTTTTGTTTTTTTTTTCATAAATAGATATTAAACATAAACACTCAAATTCGGGTCTAGGGTCTAACCCAAGTCCTACGTAGGCGGTCTGACGTCTGAAAGCCATTGATCCATGGAAATAGTTTTGTATTACATCTTTTTATATTGTTAATGTTGTTTTTTTAATAATTCTGTCGTCCCTTAACGTGAACATATCTCAGCGCTATTAGAAATGATAACGCTTACAAATGTTTGTGAACTCACTTCATTTCTCCTCAAAGTTTATTCATAGTCACGTCCTAATTTCCAATATCTCAAATTCATTATCCGACGGCTATTCAAATATTCCAAAAAAAAAAATTCAAAGTAAACTTTAAATGCACTTTGCCCTTTTTATGTACAGTTTAAGCTATTACATGACGAACTTAATAATTATTTCTTTATAACTAGTTTACTTTATGTTTTTTTATTATTATTATTAGATTACGTATAACTATACAGGGTGACTTTGACAAACCCGTCCAAATTCACACAGAAGAATCTTTATTAAAAGTTATGAGAAACATGTATTTTAGTTTTGTATCACATAGTACAAAAATGGTGAGTAATCAGCATCACAAAGTCATTCAAAGAACTCGCAATTTGCATAATACGGCGCTAGAGTGTCAATGACCTCTCCATCTGACCTAGTAAAAGGCCGAGTACGGCGGCATTGAACTGGGCGAGCGAATACGCACTACTCATTTACGCGGGTGTGACAGAGACAGGTAATAACAGGTTAACGTACGCTGTTTGCACCATATGATTATTCTGTACGATTGAATTAATTAATGATCCTATATGAAATATTTTATGGTGAAAATTTGACATACAATTTTTTTTGCAAAAATGGGTTCCTTAAATGATTTTTAGTGCGTAAAAAAATTTGGACGGGTTTGTCAAAGTCATCCTGTATATAGACAACAGCATGTAAACGGTACTTCAGTGATATTGCACTTGGAAACTATTCTAAAGGTCCCGGGTTCGAACACCGCGGTTATATGTACCGCTTAGGCAGCTATCCGTGCAGGGGCGGAGACAGAATACTGACCTCTGCGGCCAGGTCGGCCTGTCGTAAAAGGCGACAAAACAACCCACCCTAGCTACGTGGTAGGGCCCCAAGCCCGTCTGGATGGCGACTACCTTTGGTCTTAAGCGTTGTGTTTCGGCATTAGTGACCCAAGTTCCTGTACCCTTATGGGACAACAGCGTGATCGCGATTTCACTGGCTTTGCAAACGCCCATAAGCGACGGTGACTGCTGAATTCTAAGCGGGCTGTCAGCCTGTCTGCTGTTCTACAACAATAAAAAAAAGTTTTTCATGCCTAACATTCATATTATTGCATAATTGCCGTGTACCGACGGTGAAGTAATACATCATGAAGAAACCTGCGTACCGAGTTCAGCGGTACGAGTAACCCAATTCGTCTTGGACAAGTGTGGTGGGTATACTCAGGTATACTGTTGGTGTCGTCTAGGGGGCCCGAATCCTATCGGCATATATCGAAGGATATCGAATCAGCGGAACGCTATGGGCTGTTATTAGATAACGCCGATCTGGTATTATAACGTGAAAATTAGCGCTATAATATCGCTTACCCAAGTAAACATGAAAAGAGACTAATCGATTACTAAATTTTCTAGATCTAAATGACGAGCAAATGTTTTCGGGAAGACAAGGGCGGGGCGGCAGTCGTCTCTGTAAAATGCCGCCACCTCAAAATTTGCAACTTCATAAGAAATTTACGAAAAGTATCCCTTCTGTTTTGTCTGCAATATTTCTTTTGTTCTTTATTTTTTTTTTATATTTACATTCAGTTTGTTTTTATCGTGTAGAATAGGTTTATTTTTTACGCTGTTTATTTTCACGGTTGCCCAAGATAAATGGGTGAGCGAAATACATACTGTGGAAATATTTTTTGTATAGAATTAGTGTTGGACCATGGAACAATTTTAGATTTTATTCGGCAGTGTTTGTTTTTTTTAGAATAAAAGTATTCACAAAATAAACATATTTAAACTTTAAATACGATTATTAAACACTATAATCAGTAACAACCCATACTTGATGATACGATTCTAAGAAGATATTACAGCTTCTATCGACCATTTTTCAACGATTATTTTTTTCTGATTGAAGTTTCAAGATGCCACCAAAGAAAGATAAAGATGTTGAAGACCGTGAACGGGAATGGCGTGATGCTGATGACTCCCCTTGTATAGTATCTCGTATAGAGACGTGGAGAAGTCGATGACGTCTTTCTTTTCTTACGCGTAACTACAAGCGTTATGGCCCTACAGTCGGAAACAACTACCGGTCAGGAAACTCCTTTACTCTTATTTAAAATCAAAGAAGAAGAAGAACTCACCAGTCCTACGTATTTTACGATCCAGATCTAGTTACATAATTACATACAGACGCCAGTGCAGAAGTCATGGAGCTATTTTGCTGCAAAAGAATACAAAAGATAATCAGATGCACCCGGTCTATTAAATGAGTAAAAATACGATATCAGCTGAAAGAAATTATCACAGTTACTACTTAGAAATTTTAGCAATCACCGAAGATGTTAAGAAGTTCTGTATGTATCTGTAGGACATTCGTTTCAAAATCGTAACAGATTGCTCCGCACTAAAACATTATAAAAGAAAACTTTACCTCCAGGTGTTGTTCGCTGGGCTCTACTCCTGGATATAAAATACGCTGACGCATTACGATGAAACCCAGTCTGCATGATACTTACCGAAACCGCTTGAAGAAAGCTTAAGACGAAAACTCCCATATAAACCTGTTAAAGAAAATGCTAGAAAAAGAACCCTAACCAGGCTGTATCATAGAAATAGGAATAGTATGTAAAAAACAAAATGGTACGAGACTTATTGTAGTCACAAAAAAGATGCAGAATGAAGTTATAAGAAAGAAACATGAGTATGGATGTGTATGTATGTATATATAATATTTTCAAGCTTATTTCCGGTCATCATCACGGTGTTATAGCGTTTTTAAAGTATATTATAGAGACTGCAGGGGTTTACAATCTTGTAAAAAATAAATAAATAAAACGAACAAAACATTCAACGTTCTCATTTATATAAAACTTATGCTTAAAATAATTTTTCTTAACAAATCAATTTGATGGTATTCAATAAGTATACCATAAAAACGAAAGAAAACTAATCTAAAATGGGGTAAACGAAAATACCCAGCGGCGAGATGGGGCGATTAATTGTGTTAAATGGCTGGCAAGGGCTGAATGCAACGATCTGAAAAGATGACTGTACCATAAGCATTGGGAAAGGATTATGTCCAGTAGTGAACTTCAATAGGCTGATGACCACGTAACGATAAAAAGCCAGATTAATTTAGGTATTCATGCACGCGGGATTTGCCATTGACTAATGATGACGAGGATTTTCATTCCCTGTTTACTTATTTGATACAAGAACCATTACTTTATTCGAGGTTATTGTAAGTGTAAAAACGATCCAATATTACAATTCTGCAACGAAAGTTAAGTGTAATGTAGCATTTTTATATCAATAAAATATTGGTAAACTACGGATGCCGAGCAGGAAGAATTTCGTACGTTGAACTGTTATTATCTGTCTCTGTCACTCCCGCGTAATATATTTAGATAATAACAGGTCAACGTACGAAATTCTTCCTGCTCGGCGTCCGAAGTCCGTCATATGTATGTAGGTTTAAGTATTTTGTCATGTGTCAGCCATTAAACTTGTTTGCAATGTGTTACGTATTATTTATAATAAATATATTAAATAAATAAATAAATATTTTTGTGACAATTCACACAGCGCCATCTAGTCCCAAACTAAGTAGCATAGCACTTGTGTTATGGGTACTAGACAACTGATATACTACTTATATACTTTTTTTTTTGTAAATAAATACATATTATATATAAACACCCAGACGCGAGACAGGAATCGAACCCGTGACCTCCGCAAACGTACTGAAGTGCGTTATCCGTTACGCCACCGAGGTCGTCATCGTCGTCGTCGTCAACAAATACCCAATGTTTATCAGTAAGGTTGAATAAATACGAAATTCAATCGACAGTATCCATGTGGTCTATAAACCCATCTCTAGCAAAGAGTTGTTTTTGTCTCGTCCTAGTTTGAAGTTTTTTCAGATCCCGTTTTAATCCAGAGAAGCAACATTCTTTGTTTTATGGTTGACCTATATTTAACGCATACGATAATAAAATATTTAAGCGTTGAATAAAAATTGATGATGATCTCTTTACTTATGCGTATACTGCCTATTTTGAAAGCCTTATTTATAATAATTTATATACCTACTTATGTTAGATCGAATCAGAAATGAGGAGATTCGCAGGAGAACCAAAGTCACCGACATAGCCCGGATAATTGCAAAACTGAAGTGGCAGTGGGCTGGGCATAGCTCGAAGGACTGATGGCCGTTGGGGCATAAAAGTCCTCGAATGGCGACCGCGTACCGGAAAACGCAATGTTCGTAGGCCCCCATCAAGATGGACCGATGATCTGATCAAGATCGCCAGAATAGGTTGGATGAGGGCAGCGCAGGACCGATCATCATGGAGATCTTTGGGGGAGGCCTTTGTCCAGCAGTGGACGTCTTCCGGCTGAAATGATGATATACCTACTTGGGTAACTATATTTTAAACAAATAAATATATTTGATTGAATCAATACACTTTATTACGTCACTAGCATTAGAGAGAAACCCCACGTTTAATGTGAGTAAATGTAATTTACATCAACTTACCAATTAACAAAGCGATACAAATCCGCGCGAGGGTGCAACCATGACAGTTCTCGGAACTAGAGAGGTGGTGCGTGTGTCAATTGTGTGGAATTAGTGCTGCACCGCCCTCTTGTACGAATTGATTATTTTATTAATACTAGTATTTGACAAGAAAGAAAATTTAATATGAGACTCATATTTATAATTCACTTAAACACATAACATAATAACACTAACCGGAAGTAATAAAATAAGGACCCGATGCGCTACCGCCCCCTACCCACGGTCCTGTTACAGAAGATAATATAATAACAAGAAAAACGTAAAAGTAGTCTTTTATCACCCCATAAGGGTGGTTCTATTTTAATTTACAGTTGAGATTGCACGGATGTAATATATTATTTTATCAAAGATTGGAAACCTATTTCCTTTTGACTTTGTGAAATATAACATGACGGGAATGTTGCAAATAGTATTATCAAAATTCATTCAGACGACTCGAAGTATGGCCTGTTTTTAAGCTTATTACAATAACTGAGTCGCGGTAAATCAAAGTATCGGCCCTTTGTTATGCTTAACGAGCCATAAATCTGCCGAATACGGGCCGAATTAGCTCCACCCGGAGAAACTGAGTTTCAGGAACATTTACGACGCCCCATTGTGTCGTTTCATTGACATTCTAGGTTTGACCATTAAATCTATGATTGCTTCTCTTTATTTCTAATATTTTAAGACATTTAGAGTTATCACATCAAAAGTTCTGTGGTTCTAGATAATGCTGGGATTTTAATAAAAATGACCACTGCCAATGACAATGACTGACAATGACCAATTTGGGTGTTATAAAATTTGAGAAGCGAAGAAATGTTTGTTTGTCAGCAGAAGATAGGAATTTATCAAAGAAATTCATTGACCTATATATAACGCGCACAGTCAACGTCTTTTATTTTGGTCTGTGACAACATCCAGCTTCAAATCCGGGCTCTGAAGTGAAAGCTGGACTAAACCGTGATGAGATGTTTGGTTGATGTCACTGTTTATTGTATTTACTTAATAAAAAAATTGAGTAATTGTAACATTGCATTATCATTGTATTATTATACAATACGTACTATACGGGATTCCGAAAGTCTTGTTTAAATTGTGATTAACCAAACTAAAAAGTAAAAAACAATGCTTAATTTACGAATAAAATTACTGACGAGGAAATTAATGTCACTGTTCTAAAAAACGTGGGGTGTTCGATATAAATCGTTATAATTTTTTACTAGTTTCATTACGAAATACAGAGTTAGTTTAAAATATTGTACAAAGCACCCCACACTTTTACAACAGGGACGTTATTTTCTCCTTAATAATTTTATGCTTATGTTAACAATTATTTTTTCCTTTTAAGTGTGATTAATTATAAAAGCATGTTTTTAAGTTTTTTTAAACTAAAATTTAGTTTTAACTTTTTTGTTTGATTGACTATAAAATATAATTTATTTGTTGTCAATGCCCAATCGGTAAATGTTTTTATTAATTTAACGCCATATTCCGACAGTTTGGTTATTTAACGCCAGGTGGCGTTTCGGCAGAAGGAAAAAATAGCGTTAATCCTGATGATCCTGATATGGACCTAACTAATTAGCTAGATTAATGAAGCTACCCACGCTCGTACAACGCATTAAGAGCCCTTTCACCGTATTGAGACTCATTAATATAAATACATGTCATGTCCCCGAGACGTGGGTAATCGATCTAATTCCGAAAGAAACAAGTGTAGGATACTGACATAATTGATCGATCGATGACTTCTTTTGTTTTAAGCTTTGATATTGGCTTGTGCGTTGAATGAAAAATAAATAATAGATAAGTAATCTTAAATAATATCAATATTATTATATTATAATTCGGCAGTATATAGTACTAGTAGTTCTAGTATATTACTAGTAGTTTTCTAAGCTATAAGTAGCTAAAATAGTAAATCTAATGGACATCAATTAAGACAATTGAAAAGGGAAAAAAATATTTAGAAGTTAAATTTGTAATCACGTTCCGACATCACATAGATACAGCTATGTGGAAACAAAACTATTATATCTTTCAAGTTCCTAGTTCAAATCCTAAACCTAGTATAGTAGTTTGTACAAATCGGCTACAAAATTTGTAAAACTCACACGAGCGTAATTTGCTTAAAATGAAATATACAATAATAAATTACTAGTAATGTATTTTACTAACTATGATTACAAATTTTATATAAGCTCTACGAAACTTATAAAGTTTGTATTCCAACATTGTCTGTGTGTCATATCTGGTATGTGATAGCCTGGTATCCTCGGATAAAATTTTAGTAAATATACTAAGTTAAAGTAAAAGTACTTACGTTAGCAGAAAGTAAACTAAAATAATATCATTGCAGTAAAGGGTGTAAATAAACAAAGTGAATCCCACCTCACCTCAGTAGGAGAAGCCACGGCGCACCCACTTTTAACTAATTAATGCAATCGAGTACGAAACGAAAATGTTGGAGGAAAATATCTCAAAATAAATTTCTCTCAGTATTTTCTGCAAAAAGTTTTACAAAAACACTAACTAGTAGAACTCTACTAATTTAATTAATGCATTAGAAGCTTTTTCGATTCCTATTTTCATATAATTCTAATACATATAACAAATATTGGAAAATTCTTTTGTATTTTTACTAGTATTTTCTACTGAATTATTAGTTATTATTTGAAGCTAAGATTTTAGCATGTTGATATGATTGGTTTTGTGTAAATTCATGTCATTTTTATTCATGCAGGGGCGGAGAAAGAATACTGACCTCTGCGGCCGGGGTCGTCCTGTCGTAACAGACGATAAAACAACTCACCCTAGCTACGATAGCTAGATAGGGCCCTAAGTCCGTCTGGATGGCAACCACGTTTGGTCTTAAGTATGCCTTTAATAACTTTGTACTGTGTTCCGGCATTAGTGATCCAAGTTCCTGTACCCTTATGGGACAGCAGCGTGTTCGCGATGCCACTGGCAGCGCAAACACCCATAGGCGACGGTAACTGCTAAATTCTAAGTGGGCCGTCAGACTGTCTGCTGTCCTACAGCAATAAAAAAAAAATAATATAAAAACAGTTTCTAAGTGGTTAATTTCGGTTATGTGCAGATGTTTTTCGGAGGCCGGGGTTCACTGTTAAGTACCAGCAGAGCAATAGTCATAGAAAATAGAATATTCAAAGCTCCATATGCAGGTTCACACCAGATTTGGCTAGGAAGAGCGAGTGACACATCTTCTTATTCTCCAGATATCAAAGTAGGGTTTTAGAAAGACGATAGCGACCAAAAACTACAGAATGTTTATAAAATTGTTCACTTGAACGCCGTAATTTTTTTTTAAGAAACTTAGACCTCTATAATTAATACAAAAATGTTTTTTTTTATTGCTGTAGGACAGTAGACAGGCTGACGGCCCGCTTAGAATTTAGCAGTTACCTTCGCCTATGGGTGTTTGCAACGCTAGTGGCATCGCGAACACGCTGTTGTCCCATAAGGGTACAGGAACTTGGGTCACTAATGCCGGAACACAACACAAGTTTATTATGGCGGTATACTTAAGACCAAAGGTGGTCGCCATCCAGACGGGCTTGGGGCCCTACCACGTAGCTAGGGTGGGTTGTTTTGTCGCCTTTTACGGCAGGCCGACCCCGGCCGCAGAGGTTAGTATTCTTTCTCCGCCTCTGCACGGATAATGTTATGTTATGCCTAATGTTATTTTATTTGAATATAAATATATGGTCCTATTAAGCCAGAATGTTTCTAGTAATAAAATAGTAATGAACATAAGTCAAACATCGCTGTGCATTTCCACGCTCTGAAGTGGTGTTCATTTCACAAATTGTTTTGGATAGAACAAGCGAATCAAATGTTTATTTGAGTTACATAATGTATACTACTGTATACAAATGCTAATCTCAATCTTTTGTTCAGAAATGTATATGTTTTGCTTGCATTATATAGTCCACTAATAATATATTTGTAATTATAAAATAATTTTCCAAAATTTTAGGGAATAAAGAGTCCCATCGAGAGTAAACAACAATAAGTCAACGTATCAGGTTATCCAAATACTGTATAATACACTATTGATGCTATTTTGGGCTTAACATATTACTGTATTATTTGTTAAATTTGAATTTCAAAGTATTCAATAGGTATTCTTTTTTATTTCTTTTTCTAAATTAATTATTGTATTACATCTTCGAGCCGATGAATTTCCAATGTTATGTACGCCATTATTGTCACATGCATCAGGCCATAAATTAAATAGTTTGTTATTTTCAATGTTATATGTCTGTGATGTGGCAGTACTTTTTAAATAAATAAATAAATAAATCCCCATGGAAGTGATCGGTGACCTCATTTTGTTTACTTGATTCCGACATACATATCTTAAAATACCTAAATTTCAAGAGCAACGTTTTTTATTTTCTATGGTGCCGTTTAAGGTGTTAAATGATGATGGTCATGTGAATTCTCATTCGACACAGGAAAAGCCAAGCTCATGTAACACATTTAATGTAATATAGTGCCATAGACGCTCGACATTGCATTTGATATTGCAGCTTAGTTTCTTACTTCTTTGATCATTGGATTTAAATGCAATGACCGTTTCGCTTTACCTGCCCAATTTCGCTCTAATACCATTTCGTAAAAGAGATATCACATTCTTACATGTTACTTCTTACTCTGAGATATTTGATGTTACAGATATAAGATAATATTATATGTTAATTAAACTATTACCAGTAATTGATCATATGGTCCGAACCAGAAATAAGAAGAAGGCTGTAGTGTACTCATATATAAAAATAAACAAGTTTGTAGGTTTGTAAGAATTTATGTATGAAAAATATGGTTAAAATTAATCATTCATGATCGAACTGAGCTCGTTTTATTACAAAAACTATCTTATTACTTAACTAGAAACATAAAAAGCATCTTACTCATCCTGGTCATTTATATGCCAAATTTTTAGGAAAGATTAATTTTGGTAAAAAAATCTAAGATGTTCCACATTTTTTGGTTTTGGAAGAGGAATTTTGAAAATGCTAAAACAACCACGTATTGGTCTTTGTTTCTGAAACTCTTCTATATAGGCTGTAGGAAGTACTAGCACGAACAACTAAACGCATGTTTTTTCAAAGAACGAATCACAAGAGAGCAGCTTTGTTGAATAGGGGTGTGGATTTCGATACTAGCAAAATATTCGCGGGAAATTGATTTTGCTAGAACTTCTTCCTGCCCTCATTCCAAACTATGTGGTGTCGGCATAACATGTACTGTTCTTCCACTCTCCTCTACTAGCCGTCATCTAAACATTCACACCTTTTTTAGCTATATCATCTTTTACACAATCCATCCATCTTTTCTTTGATCTACCCCACCTCTTGTATCCATCCACTTTCATTTCTATCATCCTCCTTGTTACATGACATTCCTATCTACGCATTTATATGTATCCATATATATAATATATTCTCTTCGCTCTTTGTTCAGGAACTATTGGCAGGCGTTTGGCGCAAACATTGAGAGGCAAAATAGGCGCGCAGCACTATACTCACTAAGAGTATGTGACACAATTCTCTTTCACAACAAAACCTGTCATGATCATGCTTGAAAAAGGCAACGAAAATTGATGATTCATACATTAAAAAGTAGTTACATTTATTTTAAATTTATTTTCACATTTTTTCACTGCGTGCAAATATAGTAAGCCCCTAAATACTTCGTATTTAACTATTTTAAGTACCAACCATTGTGCTTTGAATTCCGATTTTCCTAAAGTGCTTACGAGCTTCTCGTGAAAACGTATTACTCTAAACTCTAGCAATCGTTTCTATTGTTTAGAATTACGTTAGATTGAAATTAAACTTGAAGAGAAATTAAGATGAATTTCAAAAAGCATTCTCGAAGTGTCTGTTTCATTATTTAACGTATTATTTTGGATGAAAGACTAAATAGTTATTGTAATTATTTTAAAAATTACCTGTAATATAAAAATTGAGTGGATGATAAAGTAATTATTTACTTATGGTATATTTTCACATTAAATATGTAATTAGATTGTTGGTACAAGCAAATATAAACAATCAAACTATTGTAAAAAACAAATTAGTTCAGTAGAGTTCAATTAAGTTGAGTCGAGTTCAGACAGTTCAGTCGTTTTCCCTGCTGGCCGGATCCCCACGATGGGACCTCGAAGCCCGAGTCCTGGCGCTATTGTACCAGTGGCGCCGGGATGCGGCCGAGCGTGACTCTCGCCCCGCGCCTCGCGAAGTGTAGGTAAAGCGGGCGGGGCTGCGCTACGAAATACTCATGGTGGAGTGGAAGGAGCGCCTCGTGCACCCCAGCGCGGGCCTCGCCACCATCGGAGCGGTGAGGCCCGTCCTGGCTGAATGGTGGACCACACGGTGGACCACACTGTCGCCGTGTGCCCTCCGTGGCGCGAGGAGCGCCGCGCCCTCGTCGCCCAAATCGGCGCGGACCTGTCGCTCCCGGCCCTGGTTCTGTCCATGGTCGGGGGTGATCCTGGATGGACGGCTGACCCCCGGCGCCAACAATTTAGAAGGGGCCCGCCTTAAGACAAAGGGCGGACCGGCGCCGGCCTGGGCCACGAGATCGGCAGGCCATATATCCGTGGGCCCGGGCGTAGGCGATAGGAGAACAGCGGGGTTTTTTAGTGGGTAGTCGGATGGTCGAACATCTTTCCCGGAGTTCCACGAACCCGTCAAAAGAGGTTTTTCCTCGCGACCAAAAAAAAAGTGAGTCGAGTTGAGTCGTTTTGAATTGAGTTGTTTTGCGTTGATAAAATATAAATATTTTTTTTATATCCACAGATTTATGAATGTTTGAAAACCTATACTATGAATATAGTTACGAGTCCTTACAGATAATTTAGTGACAGTTACTAGTTAACTTCACCATGTCGCATCCTAAAAATTTTACTCTCATAATTTTTCCAAAAGTCCCAAAAGATAATGTTCCATCAGTTCTTTAATTTTTTTAATTAATAATTATCACACTAAAATCTCGCACGATTTCACATATTGTTAATTGACAAAGTGAAATATTTTGACCGCCAAGGAAGTGTACTCGTACGTTTTGCTAATTTACTTCCTTTGCTAAATGAAGTAACTTCACATATCGCCCAACTGTATTCACAACTTAGTGATTTGAATAGGTACAGGACATGTGCCTCGTTAACAATTAATACCCAAATTCTTTCTTCTTTGTTCAGATTTATTTCCTTTGCTTTATAACACGCTTTTATCTGTATGTTTCTTTGTTTGTAACCGACTTTTTTGAACTCAATTTTGACCCACTTTAAACGGTCAGATTTCATTTAAACCTTGTAAATTTATTAAAACCGAAGACTATACAATAATTCAATAAGATTAGCTCATTAACCTGATTAGGACCGCCAGTGTTAAAAAATGAGATGTATTATAAACGCCTGATAAAATATTATAGCAATAATTTATTTAAAAGTTTTTTGCATTCGTTTTGGAATGACAAATTGTCCTTATTTTTATCTATTCATCATTTTAGTTGTTACGCTTTTGCCATAGCAGTAGTAGTTGTCAGAACGGAGCAGATATGATAAGCGTATGTGATAGATATAATATTAATACCGTTTTGTATTGGAAACGGTACTAGCTTCTTGACATAAAATAATAAAATAAAAAAAATAAAAATTTCTTTATTGACACATGTTTTACATAATTAAAAACTTATTCTAGCACTAACACCTAACCTAGGCATGGCCTGTCCCTTAGGTATTAGTTCCTTCCAGTGACTTCAACATTATTGTTATAATAGATTATAAATTTTTACAACTACCTTCTTATATAAAATTAAATGAGTAAGACACGATCGATATGGTTTGGTTACATAAAGTGAGGACTTAAGCAAATAAAAATTTTATGTACAATTAACATTTTATAATTTTGAAGTGAGTTAATTTTAAACAAAGATTTCCTTTAATATTTGATATGATATATGCTATATAGTATATACGATAAATACCCCATTCATATTATATTATACAAAAGTAAATTACTAATAGATATAAATTGAAACAGCAACAAATTTTATTATTATATAGTTATAAATTAAATAGTTTAAAATAAATATGCATATTGAAGAATAAATAGAAAATGAGTAAATTAATACTTTGTACACATCACATGCATTTTTACATTTAGTTTGTTAGGTTCCATTTTTAGACCATTATTTTAAAAAGATTTTCAATGTCCTCATACGTTTTGGTTTTTAGCCATTTTGTCACAATTAATTTGCAGTTACTTTTATTTTGTGAATATATTTCTACAACTTTATTTATTTTATTGTAAATAAGGGGACCTAGATACATTTGGAATTTTTTAATAAAGGCAGACCGAAAAGATGAGATGGGACATACATGATGTTTACGACGTGTATTTGTTATATCTTTATAATGTAATATACTATGTTGGCTTAAGATAGTTTGGAGTACAAACATCTGTCTAATGGACAAAATATCACACTCTTTAAAGAGTTCAGCTGTAGAATATCCAAAAGGTTTTTGTTTAATCACCTTTAAAAGAGCACGTTGGGATCTTTCCAGTTTTATTAGATGTGTCTTGCAAGCTCCTCCCCAAGAAGTAATACAATAAGACAAAATCGATTGAGCTAAGGCTAAGTATATAGTTTTCAGTAATTTATAATTGGCAACTGTACGCAATTTTTTAAAAATGTAAATCAGTTTTCTAGTTTTCTCTGAGAGTTGATTAATGTGAGGTTGCCACGTTAACTTTCCATCTAGCATGATACCCAAATACTTTACTGTTTTGGTGACTTTCAAATAATAACAATCACATAAATTATTATCTGGCATATTTCCACAATTATGAATTTGAATTTTGAGGTTATGATCAAACGGTAGTGATTTTTCAGTATTGGCAAAAAGAATATATTGGGTTTTTGTGTTATTTAAAGTTAATTTGTTTTGGATCAACCAGTTTGCTACTTTTTGTAAGCCAATTTCTGAAAAAAATTTTGCTTCGTTCCATGAACTTGCATGAAATACTAGTGCAGTATCATCTGCAAAACTAAATATTTTTTGACATTTATTAATAAGTGATAAATAACATTTTATATTGAATTTGATTTGTCAAATAATATCATGTAACAAGATATCAACACTCTCCCACGTCGCTACGAAAATATTCAGTGCTATTGTATCTGAAAAGCCTCAATCAGTAAATAAGACCCAGTCGATAACCCAATTAGGGTATCGTGTGACAAGAAATGGCAATTGTGCGAATCCCTTTTCGATGCTAATTCGGCGATTATTGTAATGGCCTCATCACCATAATAAGGGATGCTGCGGAAAATGCTGCTCGAGCGATTCACGTCTTCTAACTAATGGTTCTACACATACAAAAATAGTAAAATAAAATTATTGATATGATAAAATAAAAATAAATTGATTTAACAATGAGTATAAGGCGCCTCACCTAAGCCTTTGATATAAAAGTCAGCTATGTACACTAATTGATTTCAATTTATCCCTATTCCTTTAGGAGATTAATATTTTAGTTAGGTATTACTTCTTAATTCAATTCAATTAATGCAAAGTTTTCTGGAAAGTAAATATTACTATTGGTAATACATTTTACTATTGGTGATGATTTAATCATCTACTTATTGTTATCGTTAACTTTTAAACGATTTGTGCGTGTGCGTGCGCGTGTGCGTGTGCATGTGCGTATGTGTGTGTGTATGCGTGTGCGTGTGCGTGTGCATGTGCGTGTATGTTCGTGTGTGTGCGTGTGTGTGTGCGTGTGCGTGTGCGTGTGCGTGCGCGTGTGCATGTGCATGTACATGTGCGTGTGCGTGTGCGTGTGCGTGTGCATGTGTGTGTGTGTGTGTGAACAAAATCTTCTCTGTATGTATTGTAACTATTTATTACTTACAACCAATTCCTCACTATAATTTTACATTCTTCAGTATGCAGTATATTGATAATACGCGATAAAATTTCAAGGATCGCTTGCCCGAGAACTGTCTATTTTTCTCCTTGACACCACTAATTTATTTATGAACATAATATTTTTATTGGTGAGAGTGAACTTTACTTATGCACAAAATATCAACTCAAAATGGGTATTTTAAAATCATAGACCCCAAAAAGTTAAAATTTACCCTGAAACGTCACCATTTAGAATGAAGTAAACTTTTTCATAAGCCCGTCTGGAGATTTCGTTTTACGAATCGTAATAAGGTTAATAATGTATTTTCACAGAAAATATTTTTTTTTGTACGTGATATAACTTCTGATATCCTATTGGAATTGTGCTTATTCATTTATTTTTTCTCTTTGTAATGAACCTGCCTGTTAATTGGATTATAACTTTATAAGAAGTTTGACAAGGTATGAATAAAAGGTCATTCTTTATCAATTTATCTAATTGAAATTAATCACAATTTTTAAGAGTTCTGGTACTATTAGCAAGAGAAAAAAATTTGGTTGTTGCTGGACTATTTGGGAAATAAGGCGATAAACATCGCTAACGTCATTATGACAGTGACATCTGTGCAACTAGATACGTGAGACGCTGTAAATGACTGCAGTGTGGATATTTACAGCCACAACAAATATTTTGAGGTTATTAGAACACCATATGCCTGCGATATTCACGAGTTCGATTTCCGTCCAGAGTCTGAGAAGTTTAATTTATCACTGAAAGGTACCAACAAGCGTTCAGCTGATTCAGTAATCAGACCTCAGTAGGTCATTGTGTGATTGTCAATTATCACATTACATGTATTTTTTATTAAATTTCTTCTGTTAACTAAAAAGAATATTTACAATATATTCAAATTCTTCTAAAAAATAACAAGAAAAAGATCATAATGAAAACGGCCTGTACGAAAATCAATTGTAAAAGCGGAAACAATATACAAAGTTTTGATGAGATATTTTTTTGTAGAAACGAATGCTCTCTGTGTTTACATTGTGTAAAGTCCATTTGAAAAAGGAATTCTGTTTTGTTTAATACTTGGTGGGCTCGCAGCCGCGACCTCGACCTAGACGTATATACGTCTTTAGACACGGCGACGGCAGTGAAATCCTAAAATCGACTCCGGTCACGAGACTCTTGAACCGTTTCGAATATTACATACAGAAAATTGTTTTATGTTCTAAATGGCCATGGCCAGGCTATAAACTGTTATAAAAAGAAATAAAAGCGTAAGTAAGGTATGTATGTATGTGTGTGTATCATTCGAGCAGTAGTGTAGGTAATGTTTATTTTAATTAATTTAATGTAATTTGTGATGAATTTTATCCGTAATTTTTTATCCGTGCAGGGGCGGAGAGAGAATACTAACCTCTGCAGCCGGGGTCGGCCTGTCGTAAAAGGCGACAAAACAACCCACCCTAGCTGCGTGGTAGGGCCTCAAGCCCGTCTGAATGGCGACCACCTTTGGTCTTAAGTATGCCGCCATAATAATCTTGTGTTGTGTTCCGGCATTAGTGACCCAAGATCCTGTACCCTTATGGGACAGCCGCGTGTTCGCGATGCCACTGGCATTGCAAACACCTATAGGCGACGGTAACTGCTAAATTCTAAGCGGGCTGTCAGCCTGTCTGCTGTCCTACGCAATAAAAAAAAAAAAGAATTTTAGGCAAAAAAATAGCTTTCTGCACTTGTCCTCCATACAACCTTTAACTGTGCCAAATTTCATACTCCTCTGTCCACACAATTTTCGTAAAAAGGGGTACAAAGTTTTCGCTTCATGTATATAGCTTCATATATATGTATACAGTGGCGTAGCTACCTAGGGGCTAGGCGGGGCAGTGCCCCGGGGCCCTCAAGCTGAAGGGGCCCTCAAATCCTTATCAGAAATCTCGATCGAACTTAACTTTTGGAAATTTCTCCAATTTTCAAAATAAATATGACAGGTTGCAACCCCACTTTAATCATGACAACTCAGTTGAGAGAAATTCAAAAGTTATGCCTAGGGAATTCCCCTAAATTCTTTCTGTAGGTTGACAGTGTTGTCAATTTGACAGATAGTGATATGTGCGTTTTATTATTTATATAAACCCTTGACTCTTCTCTATTTCGTTTTATTACCCAAACCTGTAGGTTTGGGTATAGATATCAGCGACTCTAAATTATCCTCAATTTCCGATGGCAATACCGACAGCATCCGACCACTAGATTGAATGCAACCAAAACGACCAACGACCGAATGCTACCAAAACGACCACCAATGACAACGACCTCTTTAAACTTTTACTAAAACGAACAAACAACTAAAATAAAACTCAACGCTGCAGATGAAACTCGTATATTAAAAAACATATTGGTGTACCAAGTATTAATTGTAATATATGTTGTTACTGTTTAATATTTTTATTACCTGCCCTGCAGTGCACAAAAAAGAGCTTAAGTAGCTTAGCATTTTTAAAGTATTTGTATATTTCATATTTTTATTTGATAAAATCTAATAGCAGTGGGGCCCCATTTTTTAATTTGCCCCAGGGCTCTTGGTTACCTAGCTACGCTACTTATATAGATTTGTACTAGTTTCTGTTTTAGGAATGACCTTTTTGATGGTAGTCAGATACCTTATCTGCTGATTATGATTGTATATTTGTACAGTTAGAGCTACAGTGATGATGGCAAGGTGTCAGTTTCACATTTTATTTCTGTAAATCTAAGGATCTTTATAATATTCCCCTTTTCTTACTCGTTACATATTTTATCTAGAATTACCAACTACTAACCACGAGGGTCACCAACTAGCAATGTAAATAATATTTTTAAAAGCCTCATTCAGGTTTCGTTCATACATCCCATAAATAATTTCCACATTCGATAATATTCGTGTTGTAATATTTTCATTTACAAACATAAACATTTCACATCAAACATTCTGGCTTTTAATTAAAGCCCGCAAACAGTTAAAAATGCTTGCTAACAATAGGTTCCATATACATAATTTAAATTCATCTCGCCAGCATGTATCACATTGTATTTTTTACGCTGAATTGTTTTAATTAAAAAGCCAATAAAATATTTGCAAGTAAGGCGTCATTCACACTCAAAATTTGTGTTTATTTTATTGCTGTGAAATAGAGGATCGGCTGACAGCCCATTTAATGGTAAGTAGTTACCGTCGCCTATGGATGTTTGCGATGCTAGGGGCACCGCTTCTACGCTGCCGTCTGCATAGATAAATTAGAAACTGGGTCAGTTATGCCGGAACACAACACAGATGATGATGACAACACAAGGTTTTCACCTATCAAGAGTTGTTTTGTCGCTTTTTATGACAGGTAGGTCAGTAATCTTGTTCCGTTCTTGCATGGAGAGAGTTCTGTAAACAGTGGCGTAGCTAGGTAACCAAGGGCCCTGGGGCAAATTAAAAAACGGGGCCCCACTGCTATTAGGTTTTATCAAATAAAAATATGAAATATACAAATACTTTAAAAGTGCTAAGCTACTTAAGCTCTTTTTTGTGCACTGCAGGGCAGGTTTTATTACCCAAACCTGTAGGTTTGGGTAATAAAACGAAATAGAGAAGAGTCAAGGGTTTATATAAATAATAAAACGCACATATCACTATCTGTCAAATTGACAACACTGTCAACCTACAGAAAGAATTTAGGGGAATTCCCTAGGCATAACTTTTGAATTTCTCTCAACTGAGTTGTCATGATTAAAGTGGGGTTGCAACCTATCATATTTATTTTGAAAATGGGAGAAATTTCCAAAAGTTAAGTTCGATCGAGATTTCTGGTAAGGATTTGAGGGCCCCTTGAGCTTGAGGGCCCCGGGGCACTGCCCCGCCTAGCCGCTAGGTAGCTACGCCACTGTCTGTAAAATTGCTGTAATATTCATGTAACATTGTCAAGGAAAGTTTTTTAAGGTATATATACTGAAAGATCTTGACCTTATATGTTTTTTTTTCATTACAGATATTGTATGCTCCGTAGTGAAACATCCTTCACACGTCGAAGCGCCTTCAGGAGTTATTTAGAAAAGAAAATTATACATGTCGAATATTAGTTGTTTAGTACTATTAACAAAAGTGCTCTGCTACTTATTTTGGTCTTTGTCAACTGTCACAGTGTGAGCGTGAGTTTTTTTTAATTGCTGTAGGACAGCAGACAGGCTGACGGTCCGTTTAGAATTTAGCAGTTACCGTTGCCTATGGGTGTTTGCAACGCCCAAAGTTAGTGTGAGATTTATATACAATTTTTTTTAAGATAACTGTAATGGATGCCTTTTCTAATATAAGTTTACCTTTCTAAGCATAAAATTCTAGAACATAAATTCAAGCTAGAGAATTGAGTCTCCGTCAAAGAACTTCGTCTCGATTACTTGAACTCCGAGTAGTTCTCAAAGTTTTATCCCCTAAGGCAACACAACCGAGTGCTAAACGATAAATTATCAACTTAACCGAGTAAATACTTCGCCGAAAGTTTAAGTTTTGGGAAAACACCGCGTATTTGTCGCTTCCGCAATTTTATTCCCAGCCGTGAATTATTAATATCAAACTAACTCAAGTTTAAAAATGCTACTTTGAAAACTCGATTAGTTATTACTCACACATACAATTATATTATTTACTTTCGATAAACTGATAACTTCCATGGCCTATCGGCTAATGCATATTGGAAAAATTGGAAGGGAGTCACGGGGTTCGAATCCCGACTGAGTTAGGTTGTGTGTGTATAATACATATTTATTTACAAAAGAAAAGTATTTAATGTAGTCTAGTATACATAACAAAAGCGATCCACTGCTTCCGTTTGGGCTTAATGTTATTGTGTGAATAGGTTTTTTTTTTATTGCTGTAGGACAGCAGGCAAGCTGACGGCCCACTTAGAATTTAGCAGTTACCGTCAACTGTAGATGTTTGCAACACCAGTAGCATCGCGAATATGTTACTGTCCGGTAGAGAAACTTGGGTCGCTAATACCGGAACACAACACAAAATTATTATGGCGGCATACTTAAGATCAAAGGTGGTCGCCACCCGGACGGGCTTGGACTCTACCACGTAGCTAGGGTGGGTTGTTTTGTCGCCTTTTACGACAGGCCGACCCCAGCCTCAGAGGTCAGAGGTATTTGGCCCCTGGACGGATACACACATAATTACACATACTATAGTTCCAGTATACTATATTTATATTTTGTTGTGATCTCCCGATGGTCGTATTCTGACCATAATTCAATTCAGTTTTAAGCTTAAACATACAGGTACCAATGTCAAAAAGGTGTATTCTATAATAACAGTTTTTGCCACTTACCTTTTTCAGGCAAATTATATATTGACTGTAGAAACTGGCATAAATACACAAATATGTATTTAAAGAGACCTTTTTGAATTCCTAAAAAATATTTTTTTTCTTGGGTCTAAACCTCGGTTATATTTCATAGCGATCAATTTGTTTGAGACCATTTTGATATTGTCAACCTTGATAGAAACGAACAACATCTCTGGTTATGTTATAACGGGTCTAATACAATTCGATCTTATTATTTATTTATTACTTCTTCTTCAACGATATGGCATGTCACGACTTTTGAATTTTGATAATGTCAAATTAAAACTATTCCGATTCTAAAATATCTTAAAACTTGAATATAAAATAAAATTTCCTAAAAACCACAACCATTAATCAATTCTTTATTACCAGAACCGATATTCTTTAGAAAATTAGTAGACTATTCGTAAAAAGAAGAGTAATACTGCGGATTGATCTCTTTCGAGTTTCAATAGTAGTAGCTGCAGTGGAATGAAATGCAGGGAGGAATGCTCTCTGCACAAATATTAACCATTCGCATTCCGAATGCTGCATTAAGGGGCAATATGAAGCATTTAATAATTGGGAAATATTTTACAGTGTTTGGGGTTCAAAGCAAAGTGATTAAAGTTGTAGTAATATAAATTATGTGATATAAATTATATAGGAATATGTTAATAAAGTATATGAAGTTACGACGATGCGATATAAGATCGATATAGATTATTATGGAACGTGTTATATAGCGTTTCCATAGTTAGTTGTAGAAAAGAATGTCGCGGGAGGAGGTTCTTCTTCTTGTGCTAGTTGGTTCATGGAGGCGGGCCCTACGACTAAGCCGTGGTGGCGTGGAGTTAACTGCCGGAAACTTAACGAGGAGCACGTACACTTATGTGAGCGGGGGGACATCACCGAGACCCGATGGTTGTCGCATTTTTACGTTTACAACTCCAGGTGTATTTCGAACGTGCTGACAGCATCTTAAAATATCGCTTGTAACCTCTTTGTAATAAAGGATTTCATGACTTGAATATGCTGGATGTTCTTAAACGGAGAATTTTTTTATTGTTAAAATATATGCTGTACATATGTTTCTTTAGACTTGACACGGAGCGTTCCTAAATTTTCGTGTCCCCACAGTTTGTTATTTATATTTAGTAGGCGTTAATAAACGTAGACGTTAAATAATTTTGTTACTAAAACTATTTGCATTATATTTATCTCCATGCGGGGATCATCATCATCATCATCTTTGCGTTGTATCCCGGTTGCAGCCCAAACTCTCGCTTCGGCGCCTGGGGTCCGCTTTCCGACTTTTTCTTCTCCACTTCGCACGGTCTTCAGCATCTCCATGTGGGGATGAAGTAAGAATATTGCGGCCGGAGGCGGCCTGTCGCAATATACGTCCGACTGGAAGACGACCATACAAGGGCGTCGCCAGGGGGGGGGGGGGTATATATTCAGAATATTGTTAGTTAGTTGTTATTAAATTAATTAAATTCATTTTAATTTCTGAAAATAATATATTCAGCAAATAATTCTAAGCAAGAAAAATATATCACAATTCATTCTGTAGAACTGTAATCAAAACATTCTAAACGATTCCTTTTGCTTTAATTCCCGCAGGATCTGAAATTTAAAATTATTGTAATCATAAGTAAAGCTTACAAAAAAGTTTTATTAGTTAAGTAACAAAAGGCTGTCTTTGACGTCCTTTAAAAATAATGCCAGTAGAAACCCAACAAACTAAGCCAACGAAATTCGTAATTATGTTTCTGGTTTTATTTTGCTGTATTATCGATTTTAATACGACAAATTAAATGCCTAAGTGAATATTCTAACTTTCATCTAGTCAAGTAGCTCTCTAACGCTTTCGCTTTGGAGCCGATAGTCCGCTATTGAGTGCTGTCATGTAAAACTATTGCGTCGATCTTCCTCCAAATCCTTTTTCTTGTATTCAACAGCTCAATAAAATATATAATTTTTTAATGTAATAAATTAGGACAAGAATGTCTTGATGAACAATTTAATAAAGACGACACCAAAATTATATTCATTATTTGTTGCCTTTATGCTTGTAATACATTTATTTTTTTATAAGCCAGGATAATTTTAAGGTACAACTAAATAGTTTTACCTGTTTCAATAATAGGTTCGTTCCATTTCTGTTTTTTACTAGTTCCATAAAATACGTATAAAAGATTGCAAGCGATGTATATAGCTGCTGCCACAAAGAACACTTTCCGCCAATCGTCGACGTTTGTCTGGAATTTTAAAATATTCTGAATCTGCAATCCTCAACTAACTTGCTGCATTGTGCTTCCATTCCATTATTGTGGTCAAATGTTATTTGCATACATTTGTGCGAGAAAAACGCTATAAAAGTTTTTCTTTTAGTTTCGTTGTAATTTGAAGTATTTATAAAATTTTGTCCTGTGTACTTTTAAAAGTCACATTGTACTATTCATAGAATAATAATATTGTATGATTATTCTTATTACTCTTATATTTTCTTATTACTCATATTTTATTACTCTTCTTATTTGTATAGTATTGTATATATATTTATGTAATGTATTCATACACAACATTTAATTTCTCTCTCATGTACACACACCCACACCGCACGGATTATGCAACGGAAATTTTTGCCTCGGCCTCCAAGACACAGATATTTTTCTAGTTTGGGGGCAGTGGCTGATGTTTTTGTTTTATGGCTGTTATAACTATACATAATTTTATTTTGATGACCTTAATATTGTTTGACTGTAACTTAATTGTCAACTTAATGTATATGGTTATAAGTATTGTTATGAAATAAATTATTATTATTATTATAAATAAAAAGCTATTTTTTGGTAAAATATCACAAAATGCTAGTTTTCCTCTTATTAAAGATTAATATGATTAATTAAAAAGATTAATTGTAAAAGTTCTTAAACAAATTCTTTCAAATTATACATTTCACACGAGTACAATTTTTTCGCTTAAAATCTAAAATAAGTATTTATTCAAAACCTATTTTTCTTCCTTTTAGAAGCAAAAGCTTTAACCATATTAAAGCTTGAAAGTTCTTAACCGTTTGGATTACTAGATACTTGTCTTAATAAACGGTCTTTAATTAATCAGAATAAGATATCAAAAGTCATATCATTGTTGTCTAAATGGATAGACACACCTCGTCTTTAAGCAGTGCTCCGGCGGCCAGTGGGGCGACAATGGAAACAATACTGCCGATACTGTTTGTGATTCCCATCATAGTTCCGGCAAAATTCGGAGCCATATCCAAATGAACCACCTAAAACAGTTAAAGCTCTCATTTACTTACATTATTTAAAACTTAGGTTTAATATTTAATCTAACGACATCAAAGTATGAAGTAGATTCGATTCGATTTTTCTTCTCTGAATATGTAATAAATTGCCTGCTGAAGTACCAAACTTGCTGCAGCAGCCTTTATCGGTAATGTAGATGATAGACGCAGAATAGGACCATAAAGAAGCAGTTAACAATTCATTCCGAGCGAAAAAATAATTTTAGAAAACAATAACAGTTTTATGCTTCAAATATAATTTTTGATATATTATAGTTAACATGAACAACCAACAATAATCCATAAATATGAATATCTCTATCTCAGCATTATAGTGCTGAACTCAGGGACAGTTTAAGTTTCCGCCCGGATCGAAGGGTCTCCTTGTCAACAGGGAGTAGCGTGCGGGTTTATTGCACGGAAATCCCACATAACCTAGCCGCAAGGCCCACAAGCGGTGAGGTGTGTAAAAATTGCCACCTCATAAAAATGATCAGTTATGTTTAAATAACAGTAAAGTTTTTTATAAAAAAAAATTCATCTTACCAAAAATCCAGTATAAGCTCCAGCGTTCATTCCCATCGCAACTGTCAGCAATATTATGGCAAACAATACACTTCCAGCCGGTACGTATGCTAGGCCTATTAATATCAAACCAGGCCCAATGTGGCCTGAAATGCATGTGTCCTTGTATACATATTTGTATAAACTTTCTAGCACAACGAAATATAGTACAAAGGAAACTTTACTTCTATCAAATAGACTAAATCTGTTAGATATGGTAAGGGATTCTTCAATATCTGTTTTTAGTAAAGTCTTCTTCATCCTGCACTTAACCCATATTACGTGGGGGGCACAACATGTTCGTCCTTTCCACTCTGTTAGGCGTCATCTCACATTCACATCCTTTCTCGCCATATCATCTTTTACGCTATCTATCCATCTTTTCTTGAGTCTACTTCTCCTGTTGTATCCATCCACTATCGGAAAATACCTAAAATTATTGACTTCTATAATATATTAAGGTTTTATAGAGGATAGTATTTATAAGTAATTGTTATTTCTTTCTTAGAAGCATATTAGTTCTAGTTTATGAAATATTTAAATAAATCGCCAAAAAGAGGCGAACGTCCTGAACAGGTTGTATAAAGTAAGCCACAACTATTATTAGTATAATGTGTACTCCAATGAACTTTTTTACTTTCTTACTTTAAGTTAAAAAGTTTTTAATCTAAAGTAAATTGGATAGCTGTAGCTAAATTTACTTTACAGGAGTGAGTAATTATCTAATATTAGATAGACATATAGCAAGTACTCTTTCTTTGATATCTATAAGTTAGTAGCAGATGAGATGGTGCTATTCTTCCCGTTCACAAAAACGGTCTCTTTGTTACATTATCTAACAATATTAAAATTGTTGTGAATCTCAGATAAAAATGATATGTTGAAATAAATTACCTATAGAATTAGACAACTTTCTAGCCGCCGTAACACTTAGCCACTCTTTTTTAAGGATGTAATCCGAAGCAAAGCCAAATGGAAAACTCATCAGATACATCGCCAAATAAGGCAATGCAGATATAGCGCCGTTCTGAAAATTCACATAACTTATTATTATGAAACGTCTTATAAATAATACATTGTTTTGGTTTCATACCTAAGCTAATAATTCTGAGTCTAAAGCACAATCAATCCTATTAAAGGGCGCACCAAAGTAAGTCTTATCAATGAACCAGAAAAACACGTAAAAATAAATTGAAAACTGCTATCGAAAAGCCAAAAGGAATATGTTTCTGACGCGACTCAAAGGTAGTCCGCTAACTGGTTTATTCCGGTTTTTTGTAGAGGGTGGGCGCGTCGAACATAAGTGGACATATGTTGTACAAAGGTTTGTTGTCTGCAACCCAATACGAAGATTAATAGTCTATGTAGCCTTTGGCAACTTATTTTGATCACTTTGAACTTAGCAATTACCGTCGCCTATGAGTGTTTGCGTTGCCAGTGGCATCGCGAACACGCTGCTCTCCTATAAGGGTACAGGGACTTGGTTCACTAATGCCGAAACACAACACAAAGTTGTTATGGCGACATACTTGAGACCAAAGGTGCTCGCCATCCAGACGGGCTTGGGGCCCTACCACGTAGCTAGGGTGGGTTGTGTTGTCGCCTTTTACGACAGGCCGACACCGGCCGCAGATGTCAGTATTCTTTCTCCGCCCCTGCACGGATAAAAACAAGTCATAGAATAGTTTTATTCATATATGTGACGCTGACGAAAAAACCACATGCTTTGTGGCATAGTCGATATATGTTCACAAACGCAAACAAAGCAAAACATTTGTTAGTTGAAGAAAATAATATTCACTCTATTATATAGGTCGTATTGAACTTGACGAAGTTGAAGTTTAAATATGTTTAAACTTCAACGTAAATAAATATGTTACAATGTTTACCGATTTTATGTCAACGCCCATAATTTGCTTCAGATAAGTAGGTATTTCAGTCATGAGAGTCCAGAATCCAAAATTGAATCCAGCGTTTGCGATTATTAAAGAAAGGAACGGAACAGATGTCCACATTGCTAGCCATGGTGTCTTCAATTTCTAAAATCATTATAAATAGGTGATTAATGTTTTTGGAGTACATATCTATATAAATAAATAAAATTGGAGGGTCTGTTTGTAATATTAAAATAATCGCTTTTTACTAAGTGTATTCGGACGTATACATGGTACATATTACAAAACAACATTTTTTTACAATTTTTGTCTGTCTGTTTGTTCCGGCTAATCTCTGAAATGGCTGCACCAATTTTGACGGGACTTTCATTGGCAGATAGCTGATGTAGGAGTAACTTAGGCTATTTTTATTTTAGAAAAAAAGTTTTTGTTAAAAATTTCTTTAAAGTTTCGGAAATTTTATTATCCAATTTAAGTCGACCTCAGATTTATATCATGAATCACATAAAATTCATAATGGTGAGGTTGGTACAATAGTCTACTTTGAACCTTCGACTAAACATTTGACTCTGAGTAACTGTTCTTACATAGTCTGGTTATCTATACAAATAAATAAAATTGGAGGGTCTGTTTGTAATATTAAAATAACCGCTTTTTACTAAGTGCGTTCGGACGTATACACGCTACATATACCAAAACAACATTTTTTTACAATTTTTGTCTGTCTGTCTGTCTGTCTGTTTTTTCAGACTAATCTCTGAAATAGCTGCACCGATTTTGACGGGACTTTCACTGGCAGATAGCTGATGTAACAAGGAGTAAATTAGGCTACTTTTTTTAGAAAAAAAAAAATGAGTTTAGTTAAAATTGATCAGTTTCGGATTTTTAAAATCCAATTTAAGTTGACCTTGGATTTATATCATCAATCATATAAAATAGGGTTCAGCTTAGGCTGGAACTTGCAGATTCGAACGCAATTTGTATATTTCATTAATTTATACTTTAGGGTTTTTAAGGTTTGTAATCAAAAACAAACCATAAGATATATCCAAAAAATGCTGCCCAACGTCACTATTCTACGCGGACGGAGTCGCGGGCACAGCTAGTCTTATATAAGTTTGGGTAGTAAATAAAACACAAGATTTTTCACCTGATGTCCGCCGACATGGCCAAGAGACGTCTGTATATAAAATTGTTCCTCTTTACTAATCATCTTAGAAGTTTCGGGTGACGCTGAACCAACGAAAACATAAATCGTAGTCCAGATCGCTCCGAGTGTTCCATTCACGTAGAAAATACTCGGCCAGCCCCAAGCATCAGCTATAAATCCTGATGCTATAAGTTGTAACGCTGTACCTAGCTGTCCACCTAGTGAAGAGAACTCATGTACGCATTTGGTATTTTAATAAATATATAGATGTCACACTTCTACTCCGAACGAGAAATGTTAATCAAGAATGTAAACTTTAAGCTGCAGCACTTTAGTACTCGGTAGTATCCGACCAAAATGCACGTCAATCAAGAGTCCGCCTTCTCATCTATACTACTAAAGAGGAAAGATTTGATTGTTTGTTTGTTTGTTTGTTTGCTTTGAATAGGCTCCGAAATTACTGACCCGATTTAAAAAATTATTTCATTATTGGGAAGCTACACTATCCCCGGGTGACATAGGCTATATTATATTTTCAAAAAATTAGGGATCCTTACTAAAACTCCAATAATGTAACTCAAAGTGTAAAAAAATTACCTAAAATATTATTTAAATCGCGTGCGTTGCGAAAACTATTGATGATAGAATAAAATAATGTACTACAACTTTGCAGAACACATCATTATTTACAAAAAGTGTCGCGACAGCATATGTCTAACTATTATAGTTATGCCACAATAAGTATTCTTTTATTTTAAAAATTTAATTAAAATGCCGCCCCTAGAAAAGGCTCTTTAATTGGATCTTGGTATTAATCCTTATCAAAATAAATTACTTCATATTAAAAACTGTTTCAATACCTTTATATAACTTTTTGAATTATTCAATTCGGATATTCCATTCGAAAGATATCACGAGTTTAAAAATGTAAGTATTAGAAAAATGTTGCGTGGTAGCCGCTCACCCTGTTCGGCTAGCTAGGCAGCACCTTATGCAATGTAGGCGTGCGTCACTGGGGTTTTTACAAAAATTAGGATACTTATTAAAAAATAACGAAAATAAATTAAAAGTAATAACAAAAAAATCATTAAAATAAAAACTCATAGAAATAATAATATTCAAACTTTCTTTATAATTTTATTTTTTTAGTAACCTGACGCAAATAGAAGGGTTTGCCCTCAGGGGCGCTCCTCTGTCCGAGGAGTGCACGGGTGTGCGTACCCGAGGTGCCCGAGTATCCGTCGCTTCACTCCCCTCTCCGTTCGAGGCGACAGAGTCCTACCTTTCTTTCCGTCTACCTCTTACATCCTTTCCAACTTAGTTCTCTGTTCGTGGCGTGGTCCCCGGTGGGATGGTTGCGAATACTGATTGGGGTCCCGGGTTCTACCCTGGGACCTGATTTGGTAGTCGAAACCATGCCTATTTCGACTGCGCCTGTACAGAGAGTGTTCCCGGGGCGGGAATTCCATCCTCGCTGTCGGTTGGTCTTGCTGGGCCGACTACGACGTCAGGCGACTCTGCTTTTTCTGGAGTGTCGTCTGGTAGTCGTACTCACGCCTGACTAGCACGCGACGGGGATGCGAGTCCCGTCCGGAATTGGCCGCGGACCTGTCGCTCCCGGCCCTGGTTCTGTCCATGGTCGGGGGCGATCCTGGATGGACGGCCGTTGCCTCCTTTTGCCAGGCAGTAGTGTCTGCAAGGGAGGCGGCGGAATGGGAGCGGGAGTCCGCCACCGCACTCCCCTCCCGCCAACGTAGGCCGCGTCGTCGGCGCCGGAGGGTGGGCAACGATCTCCAGCCGCCGTAGAAAGCGGCCGCGGGTGGCCCCTCGGGGGAGGATCCACCGCCCGCACTATTGCCGCGAGGGAGAAGGCCGCGTGCTGTTCCGCAGCCCCCCTCAACTCCTAGAGTTGTTACAAGAGAGCGCTGGGGGGACGAAACCCTGACCCTCTGGCGCCAGCACTTTAGAAGGGGCCCGCTTTAAGACAAAGCGTGGGCCGGCGCCGGCCCGGGCCACGAGATCGGCAGGCCATATATCCGTGGGCCCGGGCGTAGGCGATAGGAGAACAGCGGGGTTTTTTAGTGGGTAGTCGGATAGTCGAACATCTTTTCCGGAGTCCCTTATATCCCTCGGTCCCCCCGTCAAGAGAGGTTTTTCCCCGAGACCGAAAAAAATAGAAGGGTTTAATTTTTAATTTTTTGTTAAATACCCGTGCGAAGCTGGGACGGGCTGCTAGTTTCTAATAAGACCATTGTATTGCACAATCATCATTATTTAACACAGTTTATCTTAAGTCTATACCTTTTACAGTGGTTTTCTTATAGCTAGATTTCAGCAGACAGACAAACGGCCCACCCTGGCAAGTGGTCACCATGGCCTATGGACGTTTCCAATACCAGAGGCATTACCAATGCGCTGCCGACCTCGAAGAAATTTTATAATGCCTTTTCTGAAGAATCTCATATCGTACCGCGCTGAGAAAACCTCACCCGGAAGCTGATTTCAAATACTGAGAGTATGCAATATGAACGTTTTTGAGAACAGTTTTTTAGAAGAAAGAAGAGGCTCCAAGAAATGGGAATGAAAACTCAGCTGATGTAGAAAGTGATACGATAGTAATATCATATATCTAAATATCTAATGTCTGAATACGGGCAGTCTGATTCTTTTTTCTTCTTCTTCATATTTTCTCTATATCAATAATTTTTACTCCTCTTTTGTTATTTTTCTCTTTCCTTGTACCGATGTCCTTTGTACCAGCAACTCGTATTACATGTACCAGTTCTCTACTATTGCAAACATCGATAGATGTCAGTAACTTTTTAAATCGACATCAGGTTAAGCTAATTAATGCTGTGCTTGAGCATAACCTCTGAATAATTAAAAAAAAAACACCAATATAGGACCCTCTTATCATAAGGACTTGGAACAATACTGTCATAACCAAATCAAAAGTTATTAGTCTACGAACTGTGGGTATTTTTAAAATCAAAGTTGAAAATTTTATAATTACCTGCATATACAAATGTTGTCAGTGAACTTTTTTCTTCCAATGGTACCCATTTACCAATTAAATTGTGCAATGATGGATACAGGAAGCCTTGCGTTAAGCCTTGAATGACTCGACAGGCACAAACTGCTTGCCAACCGCCCTATAAGATAAATAATGACAGTAAATTGCTAGTAAAAAATTAAAGCTCGTCTTATTTTAAGAATTTCAATAACGGGTTGTATATCGTAAACCCTAATATAGTTTGGAATTTTATATCACTAGGGTAATAAAAAAAAATTTGCAACAAAGTGTTGATAAGTGATTAATATAACTCATGGATATTGAACTATGCTAGCACATATGCCACGAAAGAATTAAATTGCTCTTTTTAAATATCTTGAAACAATTTTTAAATACATGGATCTGAGCCTAGAATTGCTAGTATAAAAGTTACTAAATAAAACTAACTTGAACGTTAATCACCATGAATATATTTCAACTTCACTTATCAATTATATTTCTTACACTGTCTATTTTTAGTATTACACCGTCTTTTTATAATACTCTGTCCCTAGTTTTTATATCTCGTCGACAGGTGTCTCTCCTCCTGTCATTACTTGCCAATAACCAAAATTAAATATCTACCCAAATATTTACAACAGAAACGGAAACAATTATGATATTATAATATTAAATTTAAAATGTGAACATAAGATTATTTAGGCATTAATTATTATATTATTTCTACAAGTATTTTGTATTAATTTTGGTTATTGTGTTTTTAAACATTTACAAACTTCCGGTTAATTTTATGTTAAGGAAACCTACCTACATTTAGGTTATTTAAAAATGACATCATAAATTTAAGAAATGTCCACACCAGAATATTTAAGATAATATATCTAACACTAGTTTTACGTAGGTAAATAACCCCCCGCAGTCCCGCAACCTAGACAAAATAATAGAATATATAAAAGAGATATGTCTAATCTTATTTTTGCACAGGGACTTGCTCCGATCACGATAATCGTGCAGTCCGGTGAATTTCTTCCTGAAAGAACGAAATAATATATTGTATATTCTTCTTATCAATTGAATGATTTAACGACTCAATTTTAATAATAATAGTGACAGACTGACTCATGAATCTCAGACATTGATTTAGATTTTCAGGATTGAAGGAAGATAAATAATGCTTAGCGGAAAATGTTCCCCGGATTCCGAAGCTCCATTTGGGCTTAACTGTAATTACATGATAAAGCACCCCAGTATCTTATCGAATTATTTTATAAATTGATAAAAAATTACTCTCTTTATACTTCTTTTGTGTTTCAATATTACGTAGCAACGTACAAGTACCATACTTGTTACTTCCAAGAAATATTTTGACTATCAAATATGTCATTCCATAATTTAAGCTCCTCTTAAGAAAAGGCTATTAAGTATTTTGCTGACCGCCCGCTTAGAATTTAGCAGTTACCGTCGGCTATGGGTGTTTGCAACGCCAGTGGCATCGCGAACACACTGCTGTCCCATAAGGATACTGGAACTTGGGTCACTAATGTAGGAACACAACACAAGATTATTATGGCGGCATATTTAAGACCAAAAGTGGTCGCCATCCAGACGGGCTTGGGGCCCTACCACGTAACTAGGGTGGGCTGTTTTGTCGCCTTTTACGACAGGCCGACCCCGGCCGCAGAGGTCAGTATTCTTTCTCCGCCCCTGCACGGATAAAAGTATGCTCTTTTATACTCACATAATATGATGAAACTGGTAAAAGGACTGATACAATAGAATTGACACCTATAGATATGATAATAAGAACGTTTCCGCCAAATGTGGCTGCTGCTTCACCACCCGGTATCTGCAGCAGGACGTAGCCCCAAAAGTATGATGATAGAATCACACTTTGCACTTGAATGTTCCAATCAAATGACTGAAAATATTTACAATAGATAAATTTAACATATCATACATATGTATATTCAGACGTTTAGACGTGAAAGCGTAACAAACAAGCAAACAAACTCACTTTGACATTTATTGTTACGTGATTTTGTTAAAGAAAATATTGTGAAAAACTATTAAACTGAAATGACTTTTATATTCTTCTAAACAGTATCTTATTATTAATTGTTTGGGTTGCTTCTAATCTGCTTTAGCAGATTTTTTGAGCACTTGTTTTGTTTAAAGACGACACAAGAAATAAAACATATAAGCCTAGAATTAGAAGGAGTCTACAACCGAACCCCGGAATGTAAATCAATTAGTGCCCAGTCTTTGTTGCATCTGAGTTTCTAGAACCTTCTAGAACAAGCATTCCATTTGCAGCCTTTTAACGCTCCCTCGGAATATGTTGACCTAAGTCCACGATGTGAATGTTATATATGTATGTAGTAGTTTGAACCAATTCACATATTACTACAAGCTGGACTATATTCCAAAACTTCTAAAACTCAATAAAATTTATACTAAACTGACAACGTTAAGACTACATTCATTTGTATTATGACTACGAATACTAAAATATCTTTGTTAGTCTATAAGTATTTTAAATATCAAGTCTTCGTCTAATTCTTTTCGAAAATCTTTGTTAATATCTTCGTATACTCACGTTTTCATTTTGTTTATCAGTCATTGATACTATAGCCATACTGATGTTGACTCTCATACCATATGCTAGAACAGTGGCAAAGAATAGCATTACCACTTGCAAATGGCGTACCCCGACGAGTGCCTCTGTAAATAATTTGAATAGTAAAGTTGAATATTGGCTCAGCTAATGCCTTAGTTGCTTGTTTACATAAATAAAGGTTGTCAATAATTATTTAATAAATGTATGACTAAATAACTGAACTTTTTTTTTTTTTTGGTCTCGGGGAAAAACCTCTCTTGACGGGTTCCCCCGGCCCGGGGGGACCGAGGGATATGTGGGACTCCGGGATTTTTCCGACTACCCACTAAAAAACCCCGCTGTTCTCCTATCGCCTACGCCCGGGCCCACGGATATATGGCCTGCCGATCTCGTGGCCCGGGCCGGCGCCGGCCCGCCCTTTGTCTTGAGGCGGGCCCCTTCTAAAGTGTTGGCGCCAGGGGGTCAGGGTTTCGTCCCCCCGGCGCTCTCCTAACAACTCTAGGAGTTGAGGGGGGCCGCGGAACAGCACGCAGCCCTCACCCTCGCGGTAATAGTGCGGGCGGCGGGTCCTCCCCCGAGGGGCCGCCCGCGGCCGCTTTTTACGGCGGCCGGAGGTCGTTACTGGCCCTCCGGCGCCGCCGGCGGGGCCTGCGTTGGCGGGAGGGGAGTGTGGTGGTTGACTCCCGCTCCTGCTCCGCCGCCTCCTTTGCGGACATGACTGCCTCGCAGAAGGAGGCGACGGCCGTCCATCCAGGATCGCCCCCGACCATGGACAGAACCAGGGCCGGGAGCGACAGGTCCACGCCGATTTGGGCGACGAGGGCGCGGCGCTCCTCGCGCCACGCAGGGCACACGGCGACAGTGTGGTTCACCGTGTCCTCCTCGTCGCCCGCGCCACAGTGGTGGCACCCTGACGTCATCTCCCGCCCTATGCGACACAGGTACCTCCCGAAGCAACCATGCCCCGAGAGGACCTGCGTCAGGCGGAAGGTCAGGGCGCCGTGGCGCCTTTCCAACCATTCAGCCAGGACGGGCCTCACCGCTTCGATGGTGGCGAGGCCCGCGCTGGGGTGCGCGAGGCGCTCCTTCCACTCCACCATGAGCACCTCGTCGCGCAGCTCCGCGCGCCTCACCTCAGTTTCGCGAGGCGTGGGGCGAGAGCCACGCTCGGCCGCGCCCCGGCGCCACTGGTACAACAGCGCCAGGACCCGGGCCTCGAGGTCCCATGGTGGGGATCCGGCCAGCAGGGAGGCCGCTTCGAAGGACACCGTGCGGTATCCTCTTATCGCCCTGACGGCCAGGACGCGCTGCGACCTGCGAAGCAGCGCCGTCGTTTTGGCCGTTAAATAACTGAACTCGATTAAACGAGGTATTTGAAAAATATTTCATTGCTGTAATCCATAAATTACTGGATCTACAATAAATGTGTTATAATTTTTTCTTTTCAATTTCAATTGTAGTTCAAGTTATTTAATGGTGTTTAATTAATAATAGAAATAAGAATTTTAGTTCACAATTTTCCGATAGATGTCGTTAGCAGTTCTGAATTTATATTGAACAGTTGTAGTGTTTGTGATTTAATATTATACTACCCACATTTTACTTAGTACCATAACTTGATTTGTGATTGGAATCAAGATGACTGTTTTTAATTCTATCGGTGTGCTTTGGTCATTAGTATAAGATGTGATAAATAAAAGGTATAAATGAGTGTGAGTGTTTAATTGACCAAATGGTCCTTCGAGCCGGATAATAATGAGTAAACTGTAAAGTGCAAACATTAACTTAGTAAATTCAGTGAAGTGTTCGACTTATATTTCCCATCAAAAAAGACTTAGAATATTTGTGTTGAAAAACACTTATAAATTTTTTGTGAAAAAGGACTTAGGAATATCTTAACGATTTGTAACTTAGTTTCTGGCAGTGAATTTGGACTTGTGTTTTTACATATAAAATTTAACATGGCGGATAAAAAGATGAAACAATATATTGCACAATTAAAGACGAATTCAACTAAAATTGAGAAGTTATTTACAAACGCAAGAAAATGTGCTAAGGATAAACGAACGAGAGGGTTTTTGGATTCACGTCTGGAAATTTTACAGGATTATTGGGCTAACTATACAAAGACTTATGATGTTATTTCTGGATTATTAGATACTGAAACATGCGAGGTTGACTTAGAGAAACATTTTGAACAAACTGAAGAATATTATTTAGAGTTTAGGGCTTGGCTTAAGGACAAGTTATATGAATTTAAACAAGATCTAGGTGAAACTTCAAAGTCTGAAATTCATGTATCTGATAGTCAGGCAGAAATATCGAGGATGAGACCCAAACTCCCACCAATATCCATACCACAGTTTTCGGGCGATTACAGTCAATGGATGAGTTTTCGAGATTTATTTCGCTCTTTGATACATAATGATGATCGCTTGACTAAAATTGAAAAACATCACTATCTAAAGACCAGTTTATCTGGAGAAGCTGAACAACTATTGAGGAATTATTCACTTACTGAAGCTAACTATGATGACGCCTGGAAAAAACTAAATGAGAGGTATGATAACAAGAGAATGATCGTTAATAATATACTTACCCGATTTTTAACCCAAAAGACCTTAACCACAGAATCGGCTAAAGGTATAAAGGATCTTATTGATACCTCAAGTCAATGCCTAACGTCCTTAACAAATTTAAAGATCTGTGCATGGAATGCCATTGTAGTGCATATCCTTGTCTCCAAGTTGGATATTGAGACTCGAAAACTTTGGGAGCAATCTTTAGAAGATTTCACTAGTATTCCTACATATGAGGATCTCCAGAGTTTCCTTGAGAAGCAATTCCGAGCCATGGAAATGTATGCACCAAAAGGAAAAACTATTCCACAAACACCTAAAGTAACTAATATCAAAAGCTTCGCTACTAAAATTGACAACATTTGTACTTATTGCACACAGAATCATTATATTTGCCACTGTAAAGAATTTGCCTCTCGCTCCATACCTGAACGTCAAGATTTTGTAAAAAGAAACAACATTTGTTTTAACTGCCTCGTAAAAGGTCACACCGTTTCAAAGTGTAGACAGAGTACAGTCTGCAAGAAGTGCGGACGTCGTCATCATACATTGCTGCATTTTACCGCTTCTAAGGATGACAAATTAATCGAAACTGATAAGGAGAAAGATGACCCAACTAGCAATGCATCTAAAACTTCCTGTAACTTGAGTGTTAACCTAAAAGCTGAAACAAAAGATGATCTTGTTATTTTAGCTACTGCTGTAATTAAAGTAGAGTCAAAGAACAGTGGTACTTACGCATTAAGAGCTCTTGTTGATCAGGGTTCTCAGGGATCTTTTATCTCCGAAGCAGCTGCGCAGTTATTGAATCTTGATCGCACTCCAATTACTGGCAAAATCTCTGGAATTTCTAATACATCAGTGGTCACTACAAAATCTATGGTCACACTTACAGTCCACTCTACAAAACACAATGCATCAACCTTCCAGGTAAATGCATACGTTTTAAAGAAACTCACTTCATTGTTGCCTTCACGTGAGTTCTCACAAGATACTTGGCCTTCATCTATGCAGTTGGATCTGGCTGATCCCAACTATCACAAGCCAGGGTCTATTGAAGTTCTGCTTGGTGCCGACGTGCATGCATACATACTGCTTGAAGGCTTACACAAGTGTAACTCTCTTATTGCACTCAACTCTCGCCTAGGTTGGCTAATCTCAGGTAGAGTTTCACAAACTGGATCGACAATAAACGAACATGATACAGTTGTTATGCAAACCAAGATTGAGGTCGATCAGTTACTAAGACGATTTTGGGAGATTGAAGAGAGTTTACCCCACAAAAAACCTATGACCGAGTTAGAAATACAATGTGAAGAGCACTTCAAACTTACTCACACTCGCAATGCTGTTGGTCGGTACATTGTCCGTCTACCACTTAAAGATAATCCACCCACAAACCTTGGAAATACAAAACCCCTTGCAATCAGCTGCTTACAGCACATGGAAAAACGTTTTACACATAAGCCTGAATTCAAGGAAGAATATCACAAATTTATGGAGCAGTATGAATCCCAAGGTCATATGATGATGATACCTGAAAAGGAAATAGTTACACCTGAAGTTTATTATTTACCTCATCACGCTGTTCTTAGACCGACGAGTCTAAGCACGAAGTTGCGTGTAGTCTTCGACGGAAGTGCTGCACCTGTAAATGGAAAATCATTAAACGATGAACTACTTATTGGCTGTCCTCTTCAACAAGATGTCAGAGATCTCATAACTCGATGGAGACAACACCAGATTTGTTTAGTCGCAGATATTCGTCAGATGTATCGTCAGATTCTAATATGTAAAGATGACGCTGACTATCAAAGAATTTTATGGCGAAAATCTCCAACACAACCAATAAAAGAATATAGACTACTTACAGTTACTTATGGAACATCTTGTGCACCCTTTTTGGCCATACGCACTCTTCACCAATTGGCTGAGGACGAGAAGAATGATTTCCCAACTGAAGCTGAAATCCTGAAAAGCGACTTATATATGGATGATCTGCTTACTGGTGTCTCCACAACGGAAGACGCTGTGATGCTACAACAAAGGTTGACTGAACTTTTAGCTCGTGGTGGGTTCCCTTTACACAAATGGTCCTCTAATAGTAAGTTAGTGTTGTCCCAAATCCCCAGTGTTGATAAAGACTCGCAAAGTGCGGTTAATATAAAACTTCAAGATACAATTAAAACTTTAGGTATTACATGGAACTCGGACTCTGATAACTTTGAACTTAATTGTAATTTAAATCACGATAATAACACAATTACCAAAAGAAATGTATTGTCCACAATTGCTAAATCTTTCGACCCTCTAGGTTGGCTAACACCTGCGATTATAAAACTTAAAATCTTTATGCAAAAACTCTGGTTGGCCGGCTTGGATTGGGACGAAGAGTTGACTCCTGATCTTAAAGAGGAATGGGTTACTTACCTTGATCGTTTCACGCACATTGAAAACATTCAGTTCCCTAGATGGCTTGGTGTATCTAATGCCACCATTAAGCGGGAGCTGCATGGATTTAGTGATGCCTCTTGTGCTGCATACGCTGGAGTAGTGTACCTTAGAGTTTTGAGAAATGATGGCAACATTAACGTTTACCTTGTTCTTGCCAAATCCAAGGTTGCCCCAGTAAAGCAAGTATCTCTCCCACGTCTGGAACTCTGTGGTGCATTACTAGTAGCCAAAATGATAAATCATGTTAAAACCGTTTTAAAAATACCTGACAATGATATTTACACTTGGACAGACTCCACGATAGTTTTGGCTTGGTTGCGTAAGATACCAAATACTTGGACTACATTTGTTGCAAATCGCACTTCAGAAATTTTGACACTCACAAATAGTAACCAATGGCATCATGTTAGTTCTGCAAATAATCCCGCTGATCTAGCATCACGTGGATGTTATCCTTATGATCTACAGCAGTCAAAACTATGGTGGAACGGACCTCAGTTTTTATATAAGGCACATGAAATTGAATATTCTTTATTTGAGATTTCTCAAACCGATTTAGAAATGAAACCCACCCCAAAAATATTATGCAATGTAAATGTTACCGAAAATAATGATGCTATTGCAATTTTAACTCGATTCTCCTCGCTGTCGAAATTGATTCGAGTCATTGCTTATTGTTGTCGTTATTATAATTTATGTAAAGTTAGAGTGCTTAAGAAAATGTTTACTGAACCTGCTTATTTGAGCGCTAATGAGCTTGATGATGCTTTTAATCGATGTATTAAACTATCACAATTGATGTCATTCCGCGACGAGATCTCTCGCTTAACGCTAGGTAAACAGGTTGCCAAATCAAGTAAGATTTATGTACTAGACCCTTTTATCGACGATAAAGGCATTATTCGTGTTGGTGGTAGACTCGCGAATGCAGAGATTCCAGGCGACATGAAAAACCCGATTCTGTTAAGTGGCACTTGTGCCTTATCTAAACTTATTGTTGTAAATGCGCATTTGAAATCTCTGCACGGAGGCAATCAACTTACTTTAAATATTGTAAGACAAAGGTTTTGGATCACTCGAATTAAAAGTCTTGTCAAAACTGTAATCCACAAATGTGTCCCTTGTTTTAAACAGAAGGCTAATCCACTCCCTCCTTTTATGTCAGATTTACCTAAATTCAGGATTAAACCTAGCCGACCCTTTCTTACGAGTGGAGTAGACTTTTGTGGACCCTTTACAATGAAATTGTATCCTGGTAGATGTAAGAAAACCAGTAAAGTTTATATTAGTCTATTTGTCTGTGCCGTAACAAAAGCCATTCACTTGGAACTTGTCACTGACCTCACTTCTGCTGCATTTATTGCCGCTTTTCGGCGTTTCACCGCTCGACGTGGTCACTGCAAGGAGATTTGGAGTGATCACGGAACTAATTTTGTAGGCGCGTCCCGTGAACTAGATCTCGCGTTCAATAATTCACAATCTCAACTTGTGGCTGAGATTTCTGAACTTCTCGCTAATGATTTCACGCAATGGAGATTCATACCTCCTCGAGCTCCACACTTTGGTGGAATTTGGGAGTCAGGAGTGAAAAGTATTAAAGGACACTTAAAACGGGTTATCGGCCAAGCCTTCCTCACATACGAAGAGCTCGCTACTTTATCAGCCCAAGTCGAAGCTTGTGTAAATTTTCGTCCCCTCACTCTTATCAATTCTACTCTTGACGAACCCCCATTAACCCCAAGTCACTTTCTTGTCGGAGAGCCCTTAATTGGAGTTCCTGAGCCGTCTTTGATTGATGTTAACTTAAGTCCGTTGAATCGATGGCACATAATCCAACGTATGGTGCACTGTTTGTGGCGTCGCTGGCAAAATGAATATTTAACTACGTTACAGCATCGTTACAAATGGAACATAAAGCGACCTGATCTTCCCCTCGGCACTGTCGTTCTCGTCAAGGATGACACACTTCCCCCTGGAAAATGGCTTTTGGGACGTATTATGCAGAAACACCCAGGTGCTGATGGTGTTACAAGAGTTGTAACTTTACAGTACAAGGACAATATTTTTAAGTGACCTATGGTGAAAATATGTCCTTTGCCCTTGGATGAGTCTGACTCCTAGTAACCAGAAATTTGTTTTACTTTGTTTGGTTTATATTTTGTCGTCAGGTCTTAAGGACTTGAGTCGTCCTTGGCCGGCGGAATGTTTAATTAATAATAGAAATAAGAATTTTAGTTCACAATTTTCCGATAGATGTCGTTAGCAGTTCTGAATTTATATTGAACAGTTGTAGTGTTTGTGATTTAATATTATACTACCCACATTTTACTTAGTACCATAACTTGATTTGTGATTGGAATCAAGATGACTGTTTTTAATTCTATCGGTGTGCTTTGGTCATTAGTATAAGATGTTTATATTTTTTGATACTCCCGAGTGTTCTTCCACAGTGATAAATAAAAGGTATAAATGAGTGTGAGTGTTTAATTGACCAAATGGTCTTTATATCAGAAAAGACCAAGTAATAAATATAAATAATAAATAATATAATCTGTTTTAAGTCCCCCGACGTGAAGGACCCGGTTTCAATTTCAAATAGATTAGTTTCTATATACTCAACTCTAGACGTTTCTATTAACAATTCCAGATATATCTCTTGAATTTCGACTCATACAATTACAAGTTTATTTATCTATTTAAGACAAGTTTTCATGTATCGTTCACAAATTGCAGCTACTAATTTAAATTTATATTTTTTTAATGGCAAACATCATCTTATGATCTACATATTGGTGATTTAATTAACAACTTTTATATGTAAAAAGTTTAATTAAAGAGGTCTTCCAGTGGTGATTTTTGAACGCATTCGAAAATATGTATTGGAGAATACTAAGTTCCAGTTGTTAACTCGTATAGTGGTGGAATTACCTTACATCTACTCACAGTAACAAGTAAAATATATTAAATTCATTATTCTGTAGATATAACTACATATATTACACATCCTTTCAATATTCTAGTATAGATTATACGAGTATGTATAATAAATAGGCAAGTTTCAAAAAACATATAAAAACACAGAACTTACTTGGTTTGGCAGCAATATCTTCCTTTTCTTTTGCCATCTGTGTTTATTTCAAAACAAATGTGTAATTAAAACATTGGTCACAACTCTAAATATTTCGTATCGTTGTTATCATAAAACAATTGTTGTTCTTTAGCTTATTGTTTTCATACATTCGAGTCTCCTCTAAAACGTGAATATTTAAATATGTAATTTTACTGATGCAACTAAATTAAATATGTATATCCTTTGCTAGGAGAGGTCAGATTAAACGTCTTAAAAATCTTAATTTGTCAGTAAAATCAATTCCATTTTCGTATGAAAAGGATGACAGTTCTTCCGTAATGCTAAGCCTTCGATGGGATAAATAGGATGAAATGCTTGTAAGAAGAAGTAAAATAAATACTCCACTTTTAACTAATAATATTTAATATTAGTTGTTTATTACTCGTTATAGCATCAACAATTGAATGTTATAAAGAATTAATACAATAGTATTTAAATTAACCATTATAAATATGTAAAATAAATACTTATTAGTATCTACGAATCGATTAAAAATATATAAATCATTATAAAATATTTAATGTAATTTTGGTTTTTAATAAATAGTTCAGAATAAGTATTTTAATTATTTTGTATAGTTACCAAAATCAAAGACCGAATCTGAATAAAAAATTAAAATATACTTCAAAATACGATTAATTTGTTTTACATATTTTAAATAATACAAATAATTTGTAAATAAAAGGATGATTTACCTTAATTTATTTATTAGAAAAAACAGTAAAACTAAACACACTGACAAATAAACAAATTACACATCTAGCCGTAAATATTATTAGGTTTTTGTGTGAGGACTTGAAATATTATCTTTCCAAGTGCGCACTTTTTTACTTCAAATCTTGCCCGATTATACAGAATTGTCGTGAAGTTTGTTTTTATTTTGTTTATAAATAATATAATACTCTTAGGGGCCATCCATAAATTACGTCGCACGAATTTTACGACTTTTAACCCCTCGTCTCGTCCTTGTCACAGGTTGTCACATTTTTAGAACCACCTCCCCCTAATGTGACTTCACACATTTTTAAATTTTATGCATGTATTTAAAAATAATCTAAATTCTTATTTTTCTTATTAATCTTTAATAAAATCAACATAAAGTCGAATATTTTAGATAACAGAAATAACAACTAGTTAGGAAACAATAAATGACTAATTATTTTAATTAAATATACAATACTTAATCATCTCGTGTCCATGGACTTTGGACGCACTCCTTCATATTCATTTCGTATTCATTCATATCGTGACGTCACAAAGCTTTTCACACCCCCCCTGCCCTTTGTCCCACACAATGTCCCTTCAATGTGTGACGTATATTATGGATGACCCCCTATCAGGGCGTGAAATAGTGTATGCTTCCCTTAATTGTATACTTTTGTAAAAGCCCTGCTTTTGGCCTCATTCATCTATACTGTTTCAGTTCAACAGTTAACTGTTTAAAAACATTTGGAATCATTATAAGTCAAAACTGAGTAAGTGAGAACTGGGTAAGCGCGAAAACTCTATTAATGAGAGTATTTACCAAGTCCCGTCATTTTGCCCTCCTAAAACCTCTATAAGTGAGAAACATAAAACCTGTATAAGTTACAGTCATTTTTCAAGCATGAACCTCTATAAGTGAGATTGATACTTGCCTATACCTCTATAAGCGACAGTTAAACGCGTTTAACTCTCTGGACACCGAGCAGGAAGAATTTCGGCCATTGACCTGTTATTATCTGTCTCTGCCACTCCCGCGTAAATATAATGCCGCTTTGCTCGCACAGAGCAATGACCGACGGTGGTCATTGCTCTATACGAGCAAAGCGGCATTATATTTACGCGGGAATGACAGAGACAGATAATAACAGGTCAATGGCCGAAATTCTTCCTGCTCGGCGTCCGGAGTATATTTATGACTCAGTCTTAAATTTCGAGGGACTCGTATTTAATTCAAACCAAATGTGCGTCTGTTATTGTTTTCTATAGTTTTAGGAACTTACATTGTATTCGAATGACCAAATGACGAGGAACTCGTTCTATTCAAAAAGCCAAATTTGCGTACGGACTTGTTTACCAAGCTTATTACAGTCAGTTCATAAACAGCAGTTGCAAAAAAAGTTCCTATACTTACTCGTAATGTTTAAACTAAAACTCAGTGTGTTGTCTTTAAGTGATAAACTAAAAATTGTGAATGCTTTTGAATCTGGGAAATTACTAAATCAAATACGGAGTGAGTTTGGCTTAACAGAATCCACCTACTATAAAATTATAAAATCCAAAGAATTAAGTCTCAGTGCTCTGAGCCGCATACATACACGTATTTTGTTTCTAATTACATACGTCATATTTGCCGTATTTTTATAGAACTTTATAAGTGAGACTGACCCCTTCTATAACTCTGTAAGCTAGAAACTCATAATAACCTTGTGTTGTGTTCCGGCATTAGTGACCCAAGTTCCTGTACCCTTATGGGACAGCAGCGTGTTCGCGATGCCACTGGCGTTGCATACACCTATAGGCGACGGTAACTGCTAAATCCTAAGCGGGCCGTCAGCCTGTCTGCTGTTCTACAGCAATAAAAAAAAAATAAAAAAAAAAAACTCGGGTTAGTGAGAAACCTCTATAAGAGAAAAAGAGATCGCGGTCCCTTGACCTCTCACTTATCCAGGTTTGACTGTAACATCTATGTGCATGAAACATCTAGTATTTGAAAAAACAAACAAAAACTAGTGTTTCTGTCTGGCTCTAGTGATTTAAAAATATTCTTATCATTTTAATACAATTTATCATTATTTTTTGGAGACAATTTTTTTCTTTACTCATTAATTATTTTCTTATAATATTTTATATTGTCTCCAGCCAGCTCCACCTCTATCCCCGGCACCCCATCTATATCCTAATAGCAAGGTCTTCTTCGAGGCACTAGATATCGGAATAAGCCTTACATAGCTGTATGTAGTTTAACTGGAGATAAAAATATACCTAAATATATCGATGGAACTATTAACAATAGACAACTTGATCCTACAATCCTTTGGATAATACTTAAGATAAGATGAAAGGTTTTTGTAAGTACTTATTTCAAGTAAAGATATTTTGAAGTGGTCGTGAAGGTCAAGGGCATCCAGACTATTTTTGTATGAATCTATAATAACTTATAATTTAATAAAAGCAAATTTTAACTTAATTATTACTGCTTTTAGTATATTATTTATTTATCATCTTTGAGGTGGCTTTCTACGTGGTGTTCTGGCATTAGTCGCCTAAGTGTCTCTACTCCTATGCGGCAGCAGCGTATTAGGCGACGGTAGCTACTTACTATAAATTAGGCCGCTAGCCTGTCTGATGTTCCTCAGCAAGAAAGAAGAGGTGTTTGGAAGCAACTAGCCACGGTCACAGTTATTGTGTGTCGTAAATTTAGTTCATTAATCATCATCATCATCCAAGCGCTGTATCCCGGTTGCAACCTAAATTTCCGTTTCGGTGCCCATGGTCCGCTTGTCGACTTTTACTACTCCACTTCGCACGGTCTTCAGCATCCCTGGTAGTGAGCCCATTGGCACGCATATCACCCTTTACGACGTAAAGCCAGAACTTTTTGGGGCTAACCCCTCCTGCCGGGGTCCGGCGGAGGCGGCATGGCCAGACATTTATTCCCCACGTAAGCATCCAGTTGCCGTAAAACGTGTTCGTACCAACGGAGCCGACACTCCTGCAATTTATCCGCAATGTCACGGGCATGAAGGCTGTCGCGAATGTGGAAGTTCCTAACACGGTCCTTCTGCGTCGTACATCCACCGCAGCATATTCATCTCCGTGACCCGATTACATAAAACGACATATCATTACATAAAAAATGCACTTTGTATTTATTCCCTGTTAAGTATTGTCACTAGGTGTCTGTTACCCTCTTGGTTCCGAGATAGCATATATTAAGTCCGTAAATTAAATAAAACACTTTTCTTAACTAAACCTTCTATTCGCCATGTAGTATTTTTACAACATGTGTAGTACCCACTTTAATTGACATTATCATTAAATAATTTGAAAAAGTCAAGTAACTAACTTCTAACTAATACTTCTCCTAAATATTGTCAGCATCCGATGTGTTTAAGTTCCATTATAGTAAAGAGGGCCGGCACGCCCTCTGTTGTTATGACGCTAAGTAGTAGTAATAGAATAGATTATCAAATATAGAAAGAAAGAAAATATATTTATTTAGGACTTAAAGTTATTATTTACAATTTATAATTATATACTATATATTTGTCCCAAATTGATCCCAGCTCAGCATTTGCTGATGGAATTTACCAGCGCTGATCTTCCGCTGGGGCCCATTAAGTGACACCACTAACATTATATACACAATAACACAATAACCACAATAACACGAAAACACAAATGTAAACCTCAATGTAATAAAAAACATAAACAGAAAAGTAAAAGTTTATGGAGTTATGCAACTTAGAGCTACAAATCGCTCGAACTATAGTGGACTAGGTAAATATTTGTAAACAAGAAAAATGTAAAATTGTGGGCTTTTGAGTATAAGAAAAAATCTAAGTTAAGAGTGAAAGGCTTATGGTTATATAACGTTCTTTTTTCTCTCTTTATCTCCTTCTACCATCCTTTCTTTCTGATATAATTCAATGATCTATTTTTTGTAAATTTTTTAAAACAATTTCTCTGCACTTATGTCAGCTTTTTTTCGCTGGAATAAGTGAAAAAGTATACATTCCATTAATGTTACAAATACAAAACAAGCTGTAACTACAGAGGGGCTCCAAATTGATGCTACAAAATAAGGAGCCCTACAAAACCATGAGAAAAAGTTTACTTGTGAATTTTACTACCCATTTATAATTTCAAACTCATCCATTTCAATCAACCATAATATTTGTACAATAAAATGAAACAAAGGTAATGTATTAATTAAAACAAACTTTATTTTAACTATATTTACAAAATGTACAAACTCGATTATACTTGTCATGTTAAACCATCTTGTCGACCTTTTTCTCGGACTCGTCTGAAACAGAGAAAAGCTTTGTGAACCCTGATCAATCAAATAATTTGTACACTTTATTTTGGCTTAGAATCAATTAAGCACTACTGTACTCGTACTTTTACTCAAGTAAAAACATATGTCGTACTCTAACTGAAATCGATGTTACTAATTTAATTTACACAAATTAATGAGGAGTCTGACAAAATTTACAAGTGAAATAAATTATAACTTTTTCTGTTCTTCGTAAGTTTTTCTGCAAGGGCACGTGAAAATACTAACCCCTGCGGCCAGAGGTGGCCTGTCGTAAAAGGCGACCAAACAACTCTAGGAGGTCCGGCGCCAAGCCCGTCTAGATGGCAACCACCCCAGGTCTATAAGTATGCTGCCATAATACAATCAAGTTGTGTTCCGGCATTAGTGACCCAAGTTCCTGTACCCTTATGGGACAGCAGCGTGTTCGCGATGCCACTGGCGTTGCAAACACCCATAGGCGACGGTAACTGCTAAATTCTAAGCGAGCCGTCAGCCTGTCTGCTGTCCTATATTTATATATGTCCTTCAACATACCCTATAATACAAATTTTTATCTAGTGCTATTATATGCTTGTTTGCATAAGCCATATAAAAGAGCCCTAAAGCAGCGCAAACAGATGAGGTGACCAACTTTCGGCTTCTCCATACACACGGCTGGTCGCTTACGTTTTGATCGACGTGCGCAGTTCTAGAATGGGGGTTCATTTTACCCAGGATTTAGCTGCACTGACATAAAGCTTACAGTAATAAATAACAACACGCGCTTAAAATATGTAAAATTCTTGTAAATGTACGTAATTTTTTTTTTTTTGTTGAGGAGCAACAAACAGACTATCAACCCATTTAATAGGGCACAGAATACGCTGGTATCCCGTAGGGACACATGCGGTACCTAGATCACTAATTCCGGAACGTAAGTCAAGGTTATTATGACGGTATACTTGTAGACCTATGGTGTTCGCCATCCAGACTGGCTTGGGGCGCTACCACGAAGCTATCAGTTACCATGCCGACCCTGGCCGCAAGGGTTGGTATTCTTACTCCGAGAAAAATAATACACATAATATTATTTTACTCACTGGATGTATCAGTTTCAACGGCTTCGTTCCACTTCTGTCTTTCGCTGGTGCCGAATATTATGAAGAAGGTGTTACATGCAATGTAAATAGCCGATGACACATAGAAGACCTTACGCCAATCTGCTGGATCCGTCTAAATAAAACATTCATTATTAATACATATATACAGCCCGCAACGAGCCACTCCTGGACTCAGGTCTTCACCTGGAGAATGATAGTACTCATTCTAGATAGACTTTTATGAGCTACATACAAAGCTCGCCTCAGTAAATCCAATTATGTTCGTTAGTTCGTGTAAATTATACTATATTATACTACTATATAGACACTTTCGACTGCCTTAGCGATGCATTCGATTCTTATGAGCTGGTATACCTGGATACCACTTACATTTTTATATGTACATCGTGAATGCCATAGAAATTATATTAAATAACAAAGAATATTATAGAACAAATGAGGTAAAATAAAGAGATGGCATGTATTCTACATTAATAAATAGATTAAAAACGATCTGAAAAATAGTTTTTCATACAATGAAATCGTAAAACTCGTTTTTAATTATTTTATCTACATTCAATATATCATGGATTCACAAATATATATAAATTCTTCTTGGTATAATGCGCTTTTGGCAATACCAAGTTGTCAGATACTAACTGATAATACTTCATTAAGTAAATGTGTAAATATACTATGGTTATTCATACAACGCCATCTAGTCATAAAATAAGTAGTAAAGAGCTTCTATTATGGTTTACTTATTAAGTGATATACTACTTATATACTCTTATAAATATGTATCATACATAAACATCCAGATTGGGACCTGGGCTCGATTGCCCAGGACTTCTGCATTCTAACGTGCAATAGCCGTTATAGGGGTTATCTTAAGTCAGTCTTATGGCGTAAGATAATTATGTGTATATATAGTCACCTCATCAACGAGTATAGCTCCGGCAGCAAGAGGCGCCACTATCGAGATAATGTTGGCGATGCAGTTGGTGATGCCCATCAAGGTCCCCGCGAAGTTCGGCGCCATGTCTATGTGAACTAGCTAAAATATATACAAAGATAAAATATATAAAGCTTATTTACCTAACTTATAGTCTGACTTAATTTTTTTTATTGCTAAAGAACAGCAAACTGACTGGCGACCCACTTAATAGGAACTAGGGGCATCGTGATTACGCCACTGTCTCATATGAGTGCAGCTACCTAGGTCACTAATTTTTTTTGTCTCGAGGAAAAACCTCTCTTGACGGGTTCCCCCGGCCCGGGGGGACCGAGGGATATGTGGGACTCCGGGGAAGATGTTCAGCCATCCGACTACCCACTAAAAAACCCCGCTGTTCTCCTATCGCCTACGCCCGGGCCTACGGATATGTGGCCTGCCGATCTCGTGGCCCGGGCCGGCGCCGGCCCGCCCTTTGTCTCGAGGCGGGCCTCTTCCTAGGTCACTAATGCCGGAACACAACACAACGTTATTATGCCGGCTTATTTATAGATCGAGACGGGCTTGGGACCCTACCACGTAACTAGGGCTGTTTTGGCGTCGTTTATGACAGGCCGACCCTGGCTGCAGAGTTTAGTATTCTTACTCCGCCCCCACATGGAGAATACTGCCGCCAATTCATGGAAAGTGACCATATAGTTCCCTTTGGTGACTCAGAATTTTCACAGCGGTATTTCGTTTAATCGCTAGGAAAGTAATGCTCTGTTCTTATGTTTGGTCTGGACCAAAAAGCCAGTCTTTCCTGACGCAGGTGATCAGGTGCGGTTTGAATCCTGAGAACCGAAAAATATTGTATGCAACAAGAACTGCGATACTGATATCCACGTAGCGCAGGACATGGTTTTCAAGAAATATAGATGTCTGCTGTCTTCAGATATTCCTGTGCAAAGGCGAAGTATATTGGCCCCTACGGCCGGTAGCAGCTTGTCTTAAAAGGTGACAAAACATCCTGGCCGCTAAATATGCTCCCATTATAACCTTATGTTTTGTTTCAGCATAAGTGACAAATTTACCAATCCCTCTTTTTCGAGGCCAACAGCGCGTTATCGATGCTTCTGGTGTTGCAAACATCTATAGGCGACAGTGAAAACCTGTTATAGGGATGTTTGCGTGTCTGCAAAACAGCTAGCGGTTTCAGGAAATATGGCTGTAGTAACACAATGCACAGGACACTGCTTGTATTATTACAGACGAAAGCTGCTACGAATGTGAAAATTCGAAGATTCATCTTCTAATTTCCACATATTCGTTGTTACGTGTTTACCTACATAAGTATAAATAAAATAAGTAGTTCTCTTTAACGAATACATATAAAACTTATAAAAGACGTTGCTGTAAACTTGCTCATTTTGTTACACTCCAGATAACAATTCCATTAGCTTTATTACGTGGTTTAACCAGTTTTGATAAAGTAACGAAGAAATCTTTGCGAGATTTCACATAAAACAAAAGTTTTCTAAAAATAGTACCTTTTCTTTTTAGTTAGATACTTCAAAGTGAAGCCATTACAACTAATTTGGATTTTTTACGACATTTTTATGTCAATATTTGAAACTATTGTCTTTAAATTTAATTGAATAGCACAAATACCTATTATTTTATGTTTACGTACATTATTATTTTACTACATGTCTAATACGTTGCAGCGCCATCAATTAATTGTAGATGTCAATTATTTCAATAATTTAAATGGAATAGAGAGGGACTTCAATGGTAAATGTACATAATAAAATATATTACTATAAAAATATGTCACTATACAGAAATTAAAACATGGAAGTGACGTCAAAATATTAAATGAGAGCTGTAGTACTATATATTCGTACATACATATTCTTTAGGCACATCACAAATGACTGAATAGGATGTCTAATGGACAAAGAAGAACACAGTCACGTAGAAGTGCAAATAATATTCACACAAATAATATTCATTAATTTATAAGCTATGTTTATATATAGCGAGTTACCTGCAGTCAAACTGCGAAAGCAGTTTTGCGGGGTATGGTATAAATGAAAGTGTAACTTTTTATGAATAAATTTTTCACATTCTAAGTCTATATGTACTCATATTCAAGAAATATTTCATATTTTCGTTTTGCGTATGACATATTTAACATACCTAGTCAGGTCATAAATTCTGTCACATGTTTAATGTAAAATAATTGTAACAAGTTTATTAATTATGTAACCATTCATATACCAAAATGAACTTAACAAAACATAAATTCTTATGACATTAAAGTTTATACAAAATGACCTCCGTGATTTTGAATACAAGCCTTCAATCTGCGCGGCCAGTTGTCTATCGCAGCACGAACGAGGTCCATGTCAATATCGGCGGCTGCCTTAATCAAGGATGTCTTGAGTGACTCCAAATTGAGATGAGGCTTTGAGCACGCCTTTTCCTCCAAGTGTTGCCATATCTTGTAATCTAACGGATTCAAATCTGGACTGGAGGAGGGCCAGTCTTCGTGCCGGATGAAGTCGATTTCACGCGGCGCCAGCCAGTCTTGTGTGCTCTTCGCTCTATGAGCTGGCGCCGAATCTTGTTGGAATACCCAGTGCCTGTTATTGAACATGGTATGAGAAACAGGTTCCACAAGGTTCGTCAGGACTGTATTTTGATACACAACAGCATTCGTTTTTACACCTTTCTCACAAAAATGTACCTCTGTTAAGCCCCAATAAGAAACTCCCAACCATACCATGAGCGAGGATGGAAAATGACCTCGTTGGACACGCGGAATACGGTTGCTCGCTTCTTCACTACTGTGTGCGTACACCTTATCATTTTGTTTGTTGTAGCTCTCTTCTACGGTAAACATTTTTTCATCCGAAAAAAGAAATTCCCGATATTTTTTTCCCGCGTACCGCTTCAACAAAGCGCGGCATCTCTTCAGTCTCAGGTCCATTAGACGAGCATTCAAACGATGTCCTGTTTTTCTTCGATATGCCCGAAGCCCTAAGTCTTCATTTAACACCCTTTTCACCGTGGTTCTGCTTAACCCCATCTGAAGGGCCAACAGTTTCTGCTTACGTTTGGGATTTCTTTGAATTCGTGCCTTCACAGCTTTTATCACTGCTGGAGTCCTAACAGACCGAGGGCGACCACTTCTTGACCTGTCATCTACACTAGAGTCTTCATTGTATCATTTGATGGTACGATAAACGAATCTTTTGGTAATATTCAAATTTTTCAGTATGTTAAAAATTTGAATTGGCGCGTAACCGCAACGATGCAACGCAATAACTGCAACACGGTCTTCTTTAAGCGTCCACTCCATATTTAAAAATGAGTAAAATTCTAAAAGTTATACATTTTTATTTTCATGAACAATTCGAAATTCTAATTCAATAAACTTTTTTGTGGCCAGCATTCTAAAAGAAAAGTTTTTACTGTGTGACAATACTTATGACCTGACTAGGTATATTACATACATACATACACAAGAATGTTTTAAGGGTAAATACTCTCATGTGTATTCGTTCTATTTCTTATCCGTGCAGGGGCATAGAAAAAAATACTGACCTCTGCGGCCGTGGTCGGCCTGTCGTAAAAGGCGACTAAACCACCCAAGCTAGGTGGTAGGGCTCCAATCCCGTCTGGATGGCAACCCAGCGCGGAGGGGGGGTTTAAATATGCCGCCATAATAACCTCGTGTTGTGTTCGGCATAAATGACCCGGTTCTAGTACCATTACACGAATAGCAGCGTGAAGGTGTAGGAATCAGATCCGCCACCACTAGATGGCGTCTGTGGCAATATTAGCTCACGTTAACTTTTCCCAACAAACGCATATGAGAATTTAACGCAAGGTGTCCTTGAAGTCGTGTGTCGTGTGGTCGTTTTAGTAACATTTTAAGAAGTAGTTGTTGTCATTGTAATAATTATAAATTTATAATTGTTGTAATTATTATCGTGCTCGTTTTGATAATATTCAGCACTTGAATGTGGTGGTTGCATTCAAGTTATTGAGTTTGTTTACGAGTCCTTATAATTCGCAGTTATATTGCTTTTAGTTTTATTGCTTTAATATAAATTGTACAAACAATTAGTAATTTGGATCATTGTTAATACCTTACCAGTTCACTGGTACACAGCGTGTTAGCGACGTCCCTGGTATTGCAAACGCCCATAGGAAACGGGAACTGCTAAGTTCTAAATGGAACAACATAAAAAAAAGTATAATTAAGTAAGTTCAGTAGTGAATACTAACCAAGTATCCAGTATAATGTCCAGCATTCAAACCCACGACGACTGTCAAGAGTGCAACCGCAACCGTTACGTTACCAGAAGGAGAGTAAGAGAGGCCAACCAACGCTAGGGCTGGACCGAAGTGACCTGCATAAATAAATATTAATTAGAATATGCGAATATTCCAAAATAAAAAATAGAGATCCTACAAGATTAATGATGCCAAACCGTGGTACTGCTTCAGGACATAAGAATATACCAGTTGTAACCATTAAAGTGTACAATCGAATACCTGGTTCGATAAGGCAGTTACCTCTTAAAAAGTTTAAGGATAAAATGTTTGTATGGCTGGTTGAAAAATGTTATTATAAAATATCGGACTTATTTCAATAATAATGTTTTATTTTGTTAATGTGTGTTTTTATATTGTTCAGTATTAAGTTAAATCACGCGGACTCAGGTATTATGAACACTTGAATGGAAATAATTAATAATAGACATGCAATTGTAAAATTTCATTGTAAAATTGTAAAAATCTCAAGCAAAGAATATGTAATCAATCCAATTATAATTCAATGACATAATCAACTCGATGACATTTATTTATAAATACTGACATACATTATCTTATTTCTATAGATGGGTAGTATTGTGAAAGCAATTAGAGCGCACAAAAAATATGTAAACTATATAAAATAATATTAATGTTAGGACAGTTAAAAAAATAGATATAATTATAACAAAACGTGTTCATGTCTTCGGCTTCAAAAACAGATAAGTTATTTTATATACATCTAAGTAAGTGATCAAATCGTATCTTCTTTAAATGGCTTGTTTGAAATCAATTAATTTGTTCGATAATATGAGCGACCATTTTATGAGACCTCAGCTTAAAGTGGCCTCTAGCTGTAAGGCAGTCTTATAACAATAGTTAAACTAATAAGTCTGCCATCACATTGAATGTCACCGCTATTTACCATATACACAGGTATATGTACTAGGCGGAGTTTTATAATTTTATTTGCATTTATTTGTATATATTCAGCTTAAAATGTATTTACCTAAAGAATTACTGATTTTCCTACAAACGGTAACACTAAGCCATTTCTTCTTCAAAATGAAATCAGAGATGAAGCCCAGAGGAAAGCTTAGCAAATACATCGCCAAGTAGGGAAGCGCTGACATCATGCCATTCTGAAAAAGAAAAAAGTGAACAAAAGCAAACGAACCCGATACTCCATTGCGTAAATATATTTAAACAGCCATCAACATTTGATTTTTGTTTTTTATAGTTCTTTCGGTATACCTATTTCTGTTGGGAAAGTGATAAAGATCCTCATTGTTAATAAAGGAACAGTCCCGTTCAAAAACTCATGCGATACTAACGCCATCGTTTGCAGTGTGTGTGTTACTCGGTATAATTAAATTACTTAAAGACAAGTTCAAAGTATTTATCCCAGTTTGTATTAATATCAAAACCATATAAATAATATCAGCTCTTAACGACCCACTATGGAGCATGTGTTTGTTTGCATGTTTTTTGTTATCAACACGTATACATAATTAGCATTCTTAACTAAAAATATGGACAGTTAAAATATCGAAGTCCGGGATAAAGTCAAAATAGTTATAATTTACAAAACTTACAGATTTTATGTCGACTCCAAGAATTAGCTTCATGTAAGACGGAATTTCAGTCATGAGAGTCCAGAAACCCCAATTCTGGCCGCAGTGGACCACAATTAAGGATATGAATGGCAATGAGGTCCAAATCGCCTTCCATGGAGTTTGTAGTTTCTGCAAACGCATTTCTAGTACATACATCTAGTACGTACATGGATGGTTATGATATATGCAGTACCGACCTAGTAATTGAAAACCAAATAGGTTCTATTCATAATGAGGGAGCTGAAAACCCCGGGTCCAAAGCAGCTAAGCTAGTCTACAATTTATACCATTGCCTTGTATGATGTTTTATTCCAACTAAAATTATGTTAAAGGGTAATTTAAAAGCCGTGAATTTAAATTAAAGAGATGTGAGAATATTTTTATCATGTCAGGTCTATGAGTTAACAAAATTTGTTGCAACATAGCATGGCGGAGATTAACCTTTGCAACTGAACACAATAACACAACACGTTTTCAGTTGTGATATTTAAAATAACGTTAACGACGTGAAACTATCGCGGCAGAAATGACTCGCAATATCAACGCTGCGTTCAGAAAGGATACTGGTAATGAACGCACTGTTCATTTTTGGTTTAAACGCTTTCGTAATGGAAACTTCAACTTGAAGAACAAAACATGTGGAAGACCACCCACATAGGTGAATAACGCTGAATTAAAGGAGAAAGCTAATCCGAGTCAAACTTCCCATGAATTTTGTATCATCAAATCAATAGATAAAAAAATATGAAAAATGGGTGCCACATGATTCGACTGATCTGCAGAAACAATGTTACCTTGTTGAATCGGTACAAAAATCGGAGGGTCAGTAACGACCTCCGGCCGCCGTAAAAAGCGGCCGCGGGCGGCCCCTCGGGGAAGGACCCGCCGCCCGCACTATTGCCGCGAGGGTGAGGGCTGCGTGCTGTTCCGCGGGCCCCTCAACTCCTAGAGTTGTTAGGAGAGCGCCGGGGGGACGAAACCCTGAGCCCCTGGCGCCAACACTTTAGAAGGGGCCCGCCTCAAGACAAAGGGCGGGCCGGCGTCGGCCCGGGCCACGAGATCGGCAGGCCATATATCCGTGGGCCCGGGCGTAGGCGATAGGAGAACAGCGGGGTTTTTTAGTGGGTAGTCGGATGGCCAATCATCTTTCCTGGAGTCCCACATATCCCTCGGTCCCCCCGGGCCGGGGGAACCCGTCAAGAGAGGTTTTTCCCCGAGACCAAAAAAAAAATCGGTACAAAAATGAAGGAATATTGAATCGAATTGTGACATGTGACAAAAAGTGGATTCTTGACTACAACTGTAAGCGAAAAATGCAATGGATGACCCCATGTCCAACGCCGCAAGAGTTCCCTAAAGCAAAGCTTACCAGTAAAAAGTAATTGTAACTGTTTGGGGTGTTTTATAATTTTCTGAGGTCTGGTCAAGCAATAAAAGCAAATATTTACTGGCGAAACTGGCAGTGAAACAGCCCCGACACGTGAATCAATCTTCACCATTATTGCTTCATGATAAAGTAAGACCTTACACTCACAAGAGCTGCAGTTAGAAACCATACGTCATCCACCGTACTCGCCAGACCTTGCTCCAACGGACTACCATTTTTTTCGTGATGTGGACAATTTTCTACGGCTAAAAAATTTCATCCCAGGAGGCAGTACAAAATGCTTTCACACATTTTGTCGAATCTAGACCCCTAGAGTTCTATCACAAAGGCATAAATAAAAATTAGATGGCAGTAATAATGAGGGTATATATTTTGATTAAATATTTTTAATATCTTAGAAAAAAAACCTGGCTAAATTTTTCAGTATAAATCGGCAATTCCATACTTTAACCCCTAATATTAATTACTTATCACTTTTACAAATTACTAAACATTACAAATGTTAGCTGTCACAATTATAATAAAATATCAGTAATAGCAAAATTGAACTCTAATGTATATGCCAGAAGTTTCACATCAGCAATGTACAGAACGCATTCTCCGGTCTCTATTACGATGTGCAACTGCCTTATCAAGCAGACCTTATTTCGAAGTCAGGTGTAGTCGAAGTAGGAGTAAACACATGATATATGACTAGTAAAATAAAAATAAATAACATTATCAAATATACCTCATTATTTCTGATGTCCTAAAAGAGTTTGCAACAATACAAACTCTTTTATTCTTACCTTCTGTTCACCAATCTGTCCCAATGAATTCTGTATGTAAAATTTCTCTTCCTTACTAATGATTCTAGAATTCTGAGGTGAATCAGAACCTAAGAATATATAAGCAACAGTCCAAACGGCACCGAGGACACCGTTGACGTAGAAGATGGCTGGCCAGCCCCAATAGTCCGCGATGAAGCCTGATGCCATCAACTGAATGGCTGTTCCCAGTTGAGCTCCTGGAAGTGGAAATGTAATGGATCATGTATATACAAAAAAGTATGTATCTATTATAGTATACAGACAAAAAAACTTGAAATAATCATCCGAAGTTAACGTAAAAAAGTCAGGAGAGAATTAAAGCTTCACGTTGTTAGATTCCGACTTTAAAGGAAATGGACAAATATATATTTTCATCAAATGTCGAAGATGGATTGTCGAGGTAAACTCACGGTTGATCTTGGTATGTTCACTTCACTACTTTTGCTTTACTAAGTCTGAGTTTGTCTGAGAATTTACTAAGGAGATGCATACTATAAATAAAATTGAACACTATTAACTTAGAATCGATTTCCATGTGTACCAATTGACCGGTCATATATACGGACATACTACAGTATAAAAGAATTTAGTTTTCTTATAAAAACTTTTTCTATAACAACAAAACAACAATAGTATTATGTACAATGAAGTATTTACTTACATACAATATTAGTTAGACACGTGTTCACTTGCCATCGATGTTTTTCCTCATCACGTATTTCTTACGTGTTGTTATGATCATACGAAATACATCTTTTTCACATTCTAAGTCTATATGTACTCATATTCAAGAAATATTTCATATTTTCGTTTTGCGTATGACATATTTAACATACCTAGTCAGGTCATAAATTCTGTCACATGTTTAATGTAAAATAATTGTAACAAGTTTATTAATTATGTAACCATTCATATACCAAAATGAACTTAACAAAACATAGATTCTTATGACATTAAAGTTTATTCAAAATGACCTCCGTGATTTTGAATACAAGCCTTCAATCTGCGCGGCCAGTTGTCTATCGCAGCACGAACGAGGTCCATGTCAATATCGGCGGCTGCCTTAATCAAGGATGTCTTGAGTGACTCCAAATTGGGATGAGGCTTTGAGCAGGCCTTTTCCTCCAAGTGTTGCCATATCTTGTAATCTAACGGATTCAAATCTGGACTGGAGGAGGGCCAGTCTTCGTGCCGGATGAAGTCGATTTCACGCGCCGCCAGCCAGTCGTGTGTGCTCTTCGCTCTATGAGCTGGCGCCGAATCTTGTTGGAATACCCAGTGCCTGTTATTGAACATGGTATGAGAAACAGGTTCCACAAGGTTCGTCAGGACTGTATTTTGATACACAACAGCATTCGTTTTTACACCTTTCTCACAAAAATGTACCTCTGTTAAGCCCCAATAAGAAACTCCCAACCATACCATGAGCGAGGATGGAAAATGACCTCGTTGGACACGCGGAATACGGTTGCTCGCTTCTTCACTACTGTGTGCGTACACCTTATCATTTTGTTTGTTGTAGCTCTCTTCTACGGTACACATTTTTTCATCCGAAAAAAGAATTTCCCGATATTTTTTCCCGCGTACCGCTTCAACAAAGCGCGGCATCTCTTCAGTCTCAGGTCCATTAGACGAGCATTCAAACGATGTCCTGTTTTTCTTCGATATGCCCGAAGCCCTAAGTCTTCATTTAACACCCTTTTCACCGTGGTTCTGCTTAACCCCATCTGAAGGGCCAACAGTTTCTGCTTACGTTTGGGATTTCTTTGAATTCGTGCCTTCACAGCTTTTATCACTGCTGGAGTCCTAACAGACCGAGGGCGACCACTTCTTGACCTGTCATCTACACTAGAGTCTTCATTGTATCGTTTGATGGTACGATAAAACGAATCTTTTGGTAATATTCAAATTTTTCAGTATGTTAAAAATTTGAATTGGCGCGTAACCGCAACGATGCAACGCAATAACTGCAACACGGTCTTCTTTAAGCGTCCACTCCATATTTAAAAATGAGTAAAATTCTAAAAGTTATACATTTTTATTTTCATGAACAATTCGAAATTCTAATTCAATAAACTTTTTTGTGGCCAGCATTCTAAAAGAAAAGTTTTTACTGTGTGACAATACTTATGACCTGACTAGGTATATATACCTAGTCAGGTCATAAATTCTGTCACATGTTTAATGTAAAATAATTGTAACAAGTTTATTAATTATGTAACCATTCATATATCAAAATGAACTTAACAAAACATAGATTCTTATGACATTAAAGTTTATTCAAAATGACCTCCGTGATTTTGAATACAAGCCTTCAATCTGCGCGGCCAGTTGTCTATCGCAGCACGAACGAGGTCCATGTCAATATCGGCGGCTGCCTTAATCAAGAATGTCTTGAGTGACTCCAAATTGGGATGAGGCTTTGAGCAGGCCTTTTCCTCCAAGTGTTGCCATATCTTGTAATCTAACGGATTCAAATCTGGACTGGAGGAGGGCCAGTCTTCGTGCCGGATGAAGTCGATTTCACGCGCCGCCAGCCAGTCGTGTGTGCTCTTCGCTCTATGAGCTGGCGCCGAATCTTGTTGGAATACCCAGTGCCTGTTATTGAACATGGTATGAGAAACAGGTTCCACAAGGTTCATCAGGACTGTATTTTGATACACAACAGCATTCGTTTTTACACCTTTCTCACAAAAATGTACCTCTGTTAAGCCCCAATAAGAAACTCCCAACCATACCATGAGCGAGGATGGAAAATGACCTCGTTGGACACGCGGAATACGGTTGCTCGCTTCTTCACTACTGTGTGCGTACACCTTATCATTTTGTTTGTTGTAGCTCTCTTCTACGGTAAACATTTTTTCATCCGAAAAAAGAATTTCCCGATATTTTTTCCCGCGTACCGCTTCAACAAAGCGCGGCATCTCTTCAGTCTCAGGTCCATTAGACGAGCATTCAAACGATGTCCTGTTTTTCTTCGATATGCCCGAAGCCCTAAGTCTTCATTTAACACCCTTTTCACCGTGGTTCTGCTTAACCCCATCTGAAGGGCCAACAGTTTCTGCTTACGTTTGGGATTTCTTTGAATTCGTGCCTTCACAGCTTTTATCACTGCTGGAGTCCTAACAGACCGAGGGCGACCACTTCTTGACCTGTCATCTACACTAGAGTCTTCATTGTATCGTTTGATGGTACGATAAACGAATCTTTTGGTAATATTCAAATTTTTCAGTATGTTAAAAATTTGAATTGGCGCGTAACCGCAACAATGCAACGCAATAACTGCAACACGGTCTTCTTTAAGCGTCCACTCCATATTTAAAAATGAGTAAAATTCTAAAAGTTATACATTTTTATTTTCATGAACAATTCGAAATTCGAATTCAATAAACTTTTTTGTGGCCAGCATTCTAAAAGAAAAGTTTTTACTGTGTGACAATACTTATGACCTGACTAGGTATATGCATTTTAGTGAGGATTTTATTTATCAAATATGAATATTAAACTAGCAAAAATCCTCCTTAGAGCACAGATATGTTGTTATATGTTAATAGAACCAATGAAAACCTAAATGTTAAACTAATATTATATCATAATACTCGGACTAATGTTTTATGTTGGAGTTAACCATATATACTACATACTTTTGCTACACTGTCGTAAAATAATTGATTTGTGGAATGTTTGCTAGTTCCAAACTAAGAACTGAAAACGAACGCTCGTTCAAGGTTTACAGAATATATGTAGATGACGATCGTGCTTGTAAAAACATAGTTAAGTCACGTCTACCTCATCCAATTTTTATACCAGATTACAGTGGAAAAGAACCTCTCTGAAATAATAGTCCCGTGACAAATGGAAAATTATTATAATATGATAAAGGTTTTACACCAAACCCTGATGGAAACGAAAGTATTGTTCCAGAAACTACATGCTACATCATGATATTCTTATTCTTAACGTATTAGCTACAGTCAATTAAGAAATATTATGTCGATGACTATATTATAGCAATAAAAGTCAGAAAAAATAAAACGTTTCTTAGAATTCAATGTCCACCTACACTGCTACAACGTAGAGTGAACTCACTATACTTGTCCTGGACTGAGATGTTAGCTAAGTCAGTAATCTAATCCTTGAGGTTTTGGCCTGCCTTTATTAGTTACATAAAATATATAACAAGTAGCTGAAAATGTTATTCTACTATACAAATAAAATAAAACGTTTTAGATAAGATTTCCTTCAAATCCGTCCTTAGTGAGCGTCTACGTCGCGAAATGTACAATTATGCTAAATTTCAGTTGAGTTGAGTGGTATTTTGTATGGTCGTTTCATAATGGACTATAGCGTTTCACTGGTAAGCCCTGCCTTTTTCCTCAATATAACATAGCTACCAACTATCCTTGTCTAAGGTTAATTGGTGGCTTTATTATATGTACCAATTTATTCACGATGGTTTCCTGCATCGTCAGCACGTTGAATTTATGCTGTAATATGTAATACATGAGATGAAAACTACTGTATATGATGTTTATATTGTGAATTTGACACCGTTTTGACAGTTTGTATAGTGCGTTAAAGTCAATTCAACAGCAGTTGAGCGCACATTAAGGGATTTGAAACAGGTGTCCCTAATTTATCAAAATAGTACACGGATGACCGAGCTTTGCTCGGTATTTTTTTTATAAATTGTGTTTTTTTTGGAAATTAACAATTGATTTTCTTAGTCTAACCTCAAAGCAAACACTCATTGACTTTGTGTTACTTAACAACGCCATCTGCTGGAATAGCTTTAGTGTTGTTGTGTCGTTAAAGCAATTAAAAAAAAATAGTATTATTATTCGCCGATAGATGTCAGGAAGAGTAATTTTTCAGGTTAAATTGGGACTACTCAAACGTCACCTTTTTGTTTAATTTGATAAAAAAAATGATTCCTAGCTAGATCGATTTATCGTCCCCGAAACCCCCCGTATACTAAATTTCATGAAAATTGTTGGAGCCGATTCCGAGATTCCAATTATATATATATATATATATATATATATATATATATATATATATATATATATATATATATATATATATATATATATATATATATATATATATATATATATATATATATATATATATATATATATATATATATATATATATATATATATATATATATATACAAGAATTGCTCGTTTAAAGATATAAGATTTTTGCGTAGAAGTAATATTTTAATAATAACCCTAATAAATCACTATTTAGTACATTTTTTTCTGATTACTACATCAAAAAAAAACTGACTAAAGTCAATGCAAAGAAAGAACATCAAATATTTCCATTGTAATTACTATAATTACTGCTTCAGTGCAATATAAAATAGGATTACCTGCATAAACAATTGTCCCCAGTCGACTCTTTTCCTCAAGCGGCACCCATTTTCCGAGAAGGTTGTGGACCGATGGAAAGAGAAAACCTTGCAGCAGACCTTGCAGCACTCTGCACGTGCAAATCAGTTGCCAGCCACCCTTTAAGTATTATACATTTTTATGACCACCTTAGACCGACAAACCTCAAGTTCAAGGGCAATTGGGTGGATTACATAAAAGATGATATAGTGGAACAGAGGAGTGTGGAAGCTAACATATGGGGATAGACTGAATTTCTTCAAAATTTGTCCCCTTCATGAACTTCATATTATAGCTGGCTTGTTGGGTTCCCAATTTCTTTTTTTACTGCTTGCCACAGCTGCTCGGCTACGTAATTGGCTTTAAATGAATAATCTGTAGATTCTATATTCACGCAGGGCCAATTATTTATATTATCGTTCGTATTTTTATTTTTTATAATCGTTTGAAACACAAGTATTAACGCTGCTTCTAGCATTTCAGGGAGTAGATATGGCCCAGAAAAATATAGATAATAAATAAATATATACTTGAGGTACATAGTTAATTCCATTTCATGCCAATAAACGTAATTAGTGAAACTTACATAATATGCACCAACGGGTATCAGTAAAGACACAGCCGAATTAATAGCAACACAAAGTGTAATAAGGATCATGCCACCAAACTTGGCAGCCAGCTCGCCACCCGGTATTTGCAGTATTATGTAGCCCCAGAAGAAGGAAGACAGGATGACGCTTTGGGTTTGCACACTCCAATCGAATGACTGCAATAAAAAAATATAGCATAAGCTTTATTAAATACTAGCTGACCCGGCAAACGTTGTTCTGCCATATAAATAATAAAATGTCAAAAAATTAAAAAAAATTTTTTGGGGGTGGGTCACCCCTAACATTTAGGGGGATGAAAAATAGATGTTGGCCGATTCTCATAGATACCGGATAAGCACAAAAAATCACTAACTCAATTTAGTTATCTGCCTACTGCCTACCCCCTAAGAACGATGGCGTGATTATTTATAGCCTATGACCATTTCTAGGTTATCATCTATCACCATACCAAATTTCATCAAAATCCGTTCAGCCGTTTAGGCGTGAAAGAGGAACAGACAGACAGACAGAGTTACTTTCGCATTTATAATATTAGTATGGATACTTGTCGAATGTATTAGCTTCTAGTTGACCCGGCAAACGTTCTGACGCTTAAATGAAAAAAATAGCCTATGTTCTTCTCCAATCTTTTTCTATACCGAAATTCATCAAAATCGGCTCAACGGCTGAGGCGTGAAATGTTAGTTATTGAAATAGTAGTATGGATTAGTAACAGGGGCATATTAGAGGCGAGACTTTGAGGTTATGGGTAAGGAAACCTTTTGTACTAGTTAATACCTATCAACACGTTTAATAGAGGTCTTACGTGACCAAGAAGCTGATTAGTATTTCGGAAAGTAGATTATGCATGTTTCAATTTGACGCAATTGTGTTGTGTACACATTTTCACACGACTCACAATATTTTAGTTTGCGTTGTTTGCATTGAAGTTGTGAGACTACTTGTACTAAAGCACTTTAGCAGAGAAACACAGATGGATTTTTTTTTTTTTACAATGGCGTCTGCTGTATGAGTATCTACTCTGAACAGTAAAGCTAGTGTCAAAGCTCTATCAGTGGTGTCGCAGGGCTTACCAGCTCCGAAAGTTTTCTTGAGATTCTTCATACGTTAAATACCTACTTATCTTTACCATCAATCACACAATGGTTGACTTGTATTGTGTATATCTCATCGCACTTTTTTGATATGTATTGATAAGTTCATCAAATGACACGCGTTACACGCGTCACGTTGCTAAGCTAGATGATGTGAAATTTGTAGAACATAAATTGAGTTCTATTACAAATTTGTTTAAAATTTAAACAATTAGCTATACTACAGCGCAATATATGTATTTATTTTACTGAAATGTTTTTTTAATTTATACTTCATGAGCGATAATATTGTAACCTATTTACACGATTTCGTTTTTCACCGTTTTTATTTAACTTAAATAAATAATTGAATTGAGCATATATTGGAAGTTTAATTTATTTTACACTGTTTTACAAAATCGGAGATTATATTTTACACGGTTTTATAAGTAAATCTAGAGGCAGGTGTATCTTATAGGCATCGTTTTAAACCAAAAGCACAATTGAATATGGCAAAAGGTCAAAGTTAGAAATAAATAAATAAATTTGACAATTCACACAGCGCCATTTAGTCCCAAACTCAGTAACATAGCATTTGTTTTATGGATACTAGACAACTGGTATACTACTTTTATACTTTTTTTTTGTAAATAAATACACATTATACATTAACACCCAGACGCGAGACGGGTATCGTACCCGTGACCTCAGCAAGTGTACCGAAGTGCATTATTCATTATGCCACAAAGGTCGTCAGTATATGTACTCAAGAAATATACACAGGTTAATAAACTTCACAATAAAAATATTAGAACGCTGACATCTTTATTTAAATTTGAAACATCAATGTTCTAAATAGTCTACGATTCAGTATTAGCATATGGCCGAATACATTATTGCTTGCAAGTCCTATAATTTTCATTGAATTAAATTTGCTTCGCATACTTGATGGATCCACTCGTGCCAAAATATGAGTGGGATCAATTCTCGGCCACAGCACGTGTCGTCATCATTTCAAACGTCGATTTGAATCAAACTATTGCGTTAATGTAAAAATCTGTAGAACTTGTCAAGCCTGATATTTTTAGACATTTAAACAATACCTTATCAAAGGCAAACATAACATGGGGTGGCTGTACTCGTATACCAGCCAGTTTTTTTTTTTCCAACATGCGTAATAAGTAAATATTCTGAAGGAGCACATGTCAAAATATTCTCAAAGATTATTACAAATTGAATATATCTTATTTTTATAAAATACTAAAAATAATCTACGTAATTTCAAGAAAATACCAGATAGCAAACCAATTTTTGCAGTATTTTGTATCACGATAAAAATGTATGATAACTTGAAAATCCAAAGATAAGAAGATTATTGTACATTTAACTCTAAAGATCTTAGAGTGCATCGATTCAGTTTCTTTTTTATCAAATGAGGTCAATAAAACAAGTTCAGAAAGAAAATTTGTAATTTTATAACAAAAGCGCTTTATATTTACACTTCATTGTTTTTTAAATTTCACACAACTTTCAAAATGATCAGCGTTCCATTGGCACTTATATTGTCTTCTACAACCAGCACTTCTTGGGTCTACCTCTGCTAACGATAACGAGGTCTACCGAAGGCATTATGGTATTGTTACTAGTCAATTTTTATAACTCATAAATAACTAATTAAAACCGTAAACGCCGCGATTGTCCACCGATTGCCTTAAATGGCTTTCCCACTCATTTCCGGTTTACGATAATACCATTAAAGGCTTACCGATTGGCCCTTATCCGTGCACATCGCCGGAACTATTGTATAATAGATAATATCTTACTAATTCCTTTTATGGATAAAGGATCGGGGCACTAATATCATAAACCTTGAAGGACCTTATTACAGGAAGTGCTTTATCCCAGTGCGGTCAACGCTTTCCCTTCCGAGGTATAATAGTCTTAAAGATCATACCATCACATACCTTCGTATCAGCTCTTTGATGTTACAAGGCAAAACATTTTTCTCTTGTTTTACATTGGTATCTTTCAGACACATTTTATTAAAAAAACAATTAGAAGAAAATAATTAGAACTAAAGTTGTTTAGGGAGCTATTGACGCCACAACAAATGAGTTGAAGTATGTCCTAGTAAATCATTAGATAGTTTACTAAAATTAAATCTATCTCCATTCTAAACTTTAGTCATCTTTGATTATGACAAAATGTTTAATATCCACATAAATGAATACTAAATTGCAAATAAGATATGGCCAAAACTATGTCATTCCAATTAATTCGGTAATGAAGTCCGTGGAAGAGACCCTGACATAAGGTGCGGGCCAAAACAGGCATAGGCTACCAGATCGGCTGGCCAGTTTGTCCGTCGGGCAAGACACTAGGTGATAAAAGAACAGGGTTTATACTCCTCTATACTCCCTCGATCCCCGGGTCCTTCGAGTTTTTCCTCAAATAGCAACGAGGCTTGATATAATCATTACAGTACGATATAGTTTACATTATCATATCTTAATTGGATATCACATAGACGATGAATCTTGCTTAAAACAAGTTCATTAGTTTATATCATTAAGTCATTTTGTTGCATCTTAGCATTAATTAAGGTGATCATAAAAATCTAGAAAAATAATTAGCATTATACTTGGATTTTAAGATAACGCAAATGCTACATCTTTATCTAGTGTTTTGAATTAACTTTACTTTACGTAGAATAAAGAAGACCCCCTCAGGAGCGCTCCTCTGTCCAAGGAGTGCACAGGTGTGCGCACCCGAGGTGCCCGAGCATCCGTCGCCTCACTCCCCTCTCCGTCCGAGGCGACAGAGTCCTACCTTTCTTCCCGTCTACCTCCTACATCCTTTCCAACTTCACTCTCTATTCGTGGAGTGGTCCCCGGTGGGATGGTGGCGAATACTGATTGGGGTCCCGGGCTCTGCCCCGGGACCTGATTTGGTAGTCGAAACCATGCCTATTGCGACTGCGCCTGCACAGAGAGTGTTCCCGGGGTGGGAATCGCATCCTCGCTGTCGGTTAGTCTTGCTGGGCCGGCTACAGCGTTAGGCGACTTCCTGGTTTTTCTGGAGTGTCGCCTGGTAGTCGTACCCACGCCTGACCAGCACGAGTGCGAGTGCCGTCCGGAATGGCCGCCGACCTGTCGCTCCCGGCCCTGGTTCTGTCCAGGGTCGGGGGCGATCCTGGCGTCAACACTTTAGAAGAGGCCCGCCTTGAGAAAGGGCGGGCCAGCGCCGGCCCGGACCACGAGATCGGCAGGCCACATTTCCGTAGGCCCGGGCGTAGGCGATAGGAGAACAGCGGGGTTTTTTAGTGGGTAGTCGGATGGCCGAACATCTTTCCCGGAGTCCCACATATCCCTCGGTCCCCCGGGCCGGGGAACCCGTCAAGCGAGGGTTTTTCCCCGAGACCAAAAAAAAGAATAAAGAAGACAAAAATAAGTGAGTAATTTGATTATATCCATAAGAACATGATAGCACTCTAAGTCGTTTAATTTCTAACTTATTTTATACTTTGACAGAGGTCTAAAGAGTCTTGGGACCAAACCTATAACCCTACTAAACACATGATACAATGAAACATAGGTATATATTTAGGTTTTCAAACACCCGTCTGGTTTGCAAACACCCCTGGTATATAAATATGGCGCCATAATAACCTTGTGTATTGTCCCGGCACTATTCACTCAGGTTCCACCAGTACCTTTATGAGCACAGCGTGTTCGTGGTGCCCCTGGCGTTGTGGACAACCATAGACGACGGTTACTGTTTATTATTGATTCGGCCGTCAGCGTGTCTGTTGTTCCTCAGGAATAAACAATTTTTATGTAAATTTAACAAATAATATATTTTGTATTTAATTTATGAATAATTCATATAGATTGTTATATTGTATAAATGACCGTGAGAAATATAAAACAATCGTAATAATATTAATAAGCTCGATGATTATATCATATTTATTATCATGGCCAAGCCTTAAATCCGAGTTGTGATCATTCTAGTGTCAATGATCCTTCGCCCGGTTTGCTGGTATCGCCACGTTTTACGGCAACCGGCTACTTATGTGGGGAACAAATGTCTGGTCATGCCGCTACCGCCGGGACTCGGCAGGAGGGGTAAACCCAAAAAGTGCTGGCTTGATGTCGTAGGGGCTGATGTGCGTATCAATGGACTGACCACCAGAGATGCCGAAGATCGTGCGAAGTGAAGAAGAACAGGTCGGAAAGCGGACCCCAGGCGCCGAAGCGAGAGTTTGGGCTGCAACCGGGATTCATCGCTAAGATGATGATGATGATGATTCTTCGCACGGTGTTCCGCATCTTTGGTGGTAAGCCCATTTGCACGCACGCACCTGCCTACTTTTACGACGTGAGCATACTAAGGCAGCACTTTTTAGGTCATCTTCTGCTTGAGACGGCGTGACCAGACATTTGTTCCCCATGCAATTCTTCTATGACTAGAGAGCTGCGAAATCAGTCTTTAAAAATGAAAAACAAATCAACTTTGAACTTCAAACATAGCATTCTTAACGCAAGCCAGGAAGGAATTAATGGAATCCCTTACATACTACTACTTACATACTGTCAGAAAGCATTAAAAATCTATATTTCGCTTACGTTTTCATCGTTGGAATCAGTCATGGCGACGATTGCCATACTTATATTGACCCTCATGGCGAAGGACAGCAACATGGCAAAAAACAGCATCACCACTTGCACATGCCGGATGCCCAGCTTCGAACCTGCGAAAGGAATATTAGTTCACAAATATCCTCCATTATAACAAATAGTGTCCCACTCCTGGGCTCTGGCTTTACCCTAGATGTTTCCCGTATTTCCCATGCGTTTGAGATGTGCTGTTGGCATCGCATGCTGCGAATTCCTTGGACAGCCCACCGCACCAATATTGCCATCCTAAAACAGCTGAAGTTAGAAAATTCCCAGCGACTTTCCAGTGCCTGCCTACACCAAATACTCAAGTACTTCGGACATATTGCTCGAAGGAATCCCGGTAACCTGGAGAAACTAATGGTGACAGAAAAGGTGGAGGGCAAGAGGCCAAGAGAACGTACTCCTAAAAGGTAGCTGGACCAGGTATTCAAACACAAGGAAGGCAACAAGGAAGAGAGAGCAATTTTATTTAAAAATGAACCATTAAAAACTATCTTAGGGAAAATCTAATCTGCGCCTTTTGGCTTGAATTTTAATTATGTAACTATGTAGTTACCTCAATATCTAGTCATTAATAAATGAAATAGTTAAAATATAAAAAATTTTTTGTTCTCATTCCAAAAATAGTTAAAACTAAATAGTTCAAATGAAAAACTTTAGTTATAAACACGAGCAATGTGTAATATTTTTAAGTATAATACAATGAAAGTAATTTGTTAATTATATACCTTAATTTTTTTGTAATAATTACATAAGATTTTGTATCCGCTTCAGTTTTTTTTAATTACTGTAGGACAGCAGACAGGCTGACGGCCTGCTTAAAATTTAGCAGTTACCGTCACCTATGGGTGTTTGCAACGCCATCACGAACACACTGCTATCCCATAAGAGTACAGGAACCTGGGTCACTAATGCCGGAACACAACACAAGGTTATTATGGCGGCATACTTAAGACCAAAGGTGGTCGCCATCCAGACGGGCTTGAGGCCCCACCGCGTAGCTAGGGTAGGCTATTTTGTCGCCTTTTACGACAGGCCGACCCCGGCTGCAGAGGTTAGTATTCTCTCTCAGCTCCTGTACAGATAAATATTTATGTATGACATAGTTATGTAAAAATATAACTTTTGAATAAGCAGTAAAGAAATCTTGTTTACTTACAAATACCATATATACATAACGTATTTAATAGGTTTTTTTAACGTAGAAGTATTTAATCATTTTTATAATACCTAATTGTTCAAATAACCTTTCAACATCCTTAGCTTGACGCTCTATGAATGCAGGTAATAATAATAAAATATTTATGAAACATCAATATTTTGTTTATGTAATGACGACCCACTGCTAGGCTCGGGCCTTCCCTTTTTGCGAATGTACAGAATATACGCGTATCTAAGGCGTATTGACGGGTTCCCTCACAATAATTCCCTTCATCTTCAGTAGATGGCAGTTATGTTATTACTAGACGAAAATAACTGGGTCGTGGGCTATGAACCTGAGACCTCTAGATAGTCTTCGAGTATGATTCCGCTTGGTCAGCTTGCGGTAACCATGGCACATATCTTTGTTACCGTCTTTCTTTAAAGTTCGTGCGTATTTATGTATATAAATAAATATAATATGGACGAGGGTAGCTGGCGACGCTATGAAGTAAATACGCAGTTTTGCATCTTAATACTTAAAAGTATTAAAAAAATAAATTACGGTAAAAAAAACTAAAAAACACGCTTTTATACAAATAATATAATACGTGTAAAAAAGAGCAAAAAGCCACCGTCACGCGGTTTTCCCAAGCGGTCACCCATCCAAGTACTGACCGCACCCGACGCTGCTTTACTTCGGTGATCGGACGAGAACCAGACCGAAAATTCATTGATCTTGAGGATCCTGGTAAGGATAATAACAATAATTTTATCAAATTATTGCATTGTCATCAGTCCTCGATATATCTACAGAGTTTCAACGAAATCTGGCCGTTTAAAGTTGGTCAAAATCGCTCCCAAAGGAGTCGTTACAAACATACAAACAAACACACAAACAAACATACAGGTGAAGCTAATAATAAGCTGTAAAAATCAATCAAGTGTAGAATCGTTCTCTAAAGTGTAAACGTGTGGACATATCAGTTAAAATATTAACTTAAATGTGTTATTTTAAAAGAACGAGAGGTGATGTAGTGTTTCAGATAGAATTGTTTCTCATTAATTAAGTAAATAATCCATTCACAACAAATTTCTACAAAATAATAAATCCACGAAGAATATAAAATAAGTGTAAATTAATATTAATTTATATAACTATCACCATCACGTCTTAATTGGACTGCTTTCGTTAATAGTACAGATATTCATTATATTTCTAATTGCGGACATTCCGTAGTGTACAAATCCATAAAAAACACCAGCCACTACAACTGTTTAAGCGACACCTACATATTAATGTTTAACACATTCTATGAAGCGCCATTTAGAAACAATTCAATGTATCTCAGAATTCCACCTGGCAACATCTAAACTATGAAACAATTTTAATTCGACTGATGGAATCATTTTGAATTAACATATCTACAAAGAATGTCAAGTAATGGCAAATTTTGCTGTGCTAGTTACATACTTAAGATCTCAAAGAAAGTTAAGTACAACACATGCTCATACTGCTGAAAGCATTATCACATGAGCATATGTATTGGTATATAAAAACTCTTAGATATTGAAATACCAACATGGGTGTGCCCGCAGTGCAAATGTAAAGTAAAATTGAGGGAAATAACTCTAATACAACAGTAGGCCATTCAAAATTGCTTGACACGAATAACGTCACACTTCGCGCAAAAAAACTGTTAACGGGAGGTGACAGAATTTTTTTTACTTCGCAACAAAATGCTAGAGCTCTAAACAGAGATGACAGTCATAATATCATTAACCAACAGCTAAATAAAATATTTTCATAAATAACTTCGATGAATATAAGAATTACACTTATGGAAGATCATTATAAACAAGAAAATACTTCTTTAAAGAACAATATTGATGACTTTTACGTCCAGCTAAGCATTCAAGAGCAAAATAAAGTTCAAAACGAAATCGAACTTATTGGCATACCGGAGAATTCATCAGACAGTCTACAGCATGTTGCCATGTTAGCTGCTAGGAAGATTGGAGTTGTATTAGAGAGAGAAGATATAGACGGGATTTCTAGGGTTGGAAAGAAATATGTCATCTCCAATTCTACTTCTGAAAGGAATAAAAAAGAAACTGTAAGACCTATTGCTACGAGACTGCTTCACCGTTCAAAAAGGAATGAACTAGTTATGAATGATAAAAGCAGAAAATCTCTTAATACTTTAGACCTGGAAGTAGATAATAACGCGACTAGAGTGTTTCTCAATGGAAAAATTATCCATCCGAATCCATTTCACCACACTATTCATAGTTTTCTATAAAATTTCACTAAATTATGTATAATGTAATGAAAGCATCTTTTAGTAAGTTTTTTTTGTATATTGGAAGTATTTCAAATATTTTAGGTGATTTAAAAATGAAGAATTTCCTTATTTAAATTACACGCTGATGCGTTTCGCATTAATCAGCATTAATAATGCAGCAAGAACTAATATTTAATTCGCTGTACTTTAAATTTAAATACATTTGCGAATCATGACTGCGAATGTGAATCATTCAGGTTCCCATCAAACCTATATCATCATCACTGACAAATACATCGACAAACTGGTTTGTTGGTTTTTACCAGCGCAATAATTAAGGATAATATAAAGAATAAATAAACATACAGGCAGGCCCACTTAACAGTAATCAGTTACTGTCGCCTATGGATGTTTGTGACGCTAAGAGACCACGAACACGCTGCTGACCCATAGGGGTACAGGAACCTGGGTCACTTGTGTGTGGGTGGCATTCTTAAGACCAAGGTTAGTTGCCATCTAGACGGGCTTGGGGCCCGTATCACGTAGCTAGAGTGGGTTGTTTCCTTACTCCGCCCCTGCACAGAGAAAAATTGTCTTCGTTACAATTATTCTTTCATATATTATGCGTTAAATATAGGCTTTAACTGTTTACCGTTACTGCGATGGTTTTATCAGAATTTGTATTGGTTTTAATATCTCTAGAAAACAGTTCTTGATATTATTTTTTATCGCTCTTGGTTAATACTTCACGTTTTTTATCAGTTGCCTAGTATCAGTACCTATAACACTAGTGCTATGCTACTTACTTACTTTGGAACTAGATGGCGATGTATGAATTATGCTAGTATATTTAATTATTTATTTATACGAGTATAATAGGTATACAATTTTTTTTATACCGGTATTTTTTATCTATATATGTTGCTTCTTATCATATAACCATATATAGTTATGTTTCTATGCAATACATCGTTTTACAATAGCTAAAGTTTTTTTTAAAATAACTACTTGATCAAGATACTTGCACCTGTTTTAAGCGGAAAAAAATAAAATATACCGTTTACTTCATATTGCTATATTAGCAGTTGTATATTTTCGCAAAAATATGCCCTTTAGGGTCTTAATATCTGAGTAGAAATTGTAAGAAATGAAAGAAAGCAGAAGAAGAGCTTAGGATAACAACTGCATACAGGATTCACGCAAGGAACAATAGTAAATCGAAAAAAAAGAAGTTGAGTAAACTCCAAGTCACGGTTAGAAGCAATATTGAATGAAATTAATAAGTTCGACGAACTATTAGAAAATCTTTAATGTCAGATGCAAGCCTTAACCTCGCAAGGTTTGATAGTGTGATGCAATTTATTGCAAGAACCTATATTTGAAAAGTATATTTTATCATTTGTTCTACAGGTATTGTAAACAAACTCGTATTGTACGAAATAAAAACTAAAAAATATTAGGGCAACACAGTAAATATTGTAAGGTCTATTTTTGTGTAGACCTCTTCACATATATCACACCTGTCGCCTTCCATGACAAAACCAATCGAATAGATTTTATTTATTATCAGAAATATGGAACAGTTCGCTATAATAATACAATTTAGTGTATATTTACCCGTTATATGCCATACAAAATTATACTTTATTCTTCGATTATTAAAAATTCTACTTGATTCTTTAGAGATCACGGATCAAGAAATTCATACCACAAATGCGTAATCCTATGGTAGTTCTACTTCCTACATTTGCACCGCATCTCATCATCATCAGCGTCATCCGTACATCAGCCCCAAATATTTAAAATCTGTATTTTTCATTTATTACAGCCACCGTATGTGAGAAAACTTCTTCAGATAACAAAGTTAATCAATTAGTGAAATAATGAGAGAACAAAGTATTAAGTGCAAGGTTGTGAATAAAAAACCAACATTAACAACAAGGAGGATTTGTATAATAAGTAAGATAACATTGAACAAGTTTTTTCATATTATCGTAAAATATAATATTTTCCAAAACCCTTATTGCATTGCTTATACACATCTATTCGAATTGCGACTTTATTACAATGGAATACACTTGAATATTTTTTGCTCTAGTAGGTAATACCAACCTTATTATTAATAATGGCGTAAGTATTCTTGAAGTGTTCTATAATGTAATTTTAGAATGATTGCATTGCATTACTTATACATATCTATTCGAATTGCGACTTTATTGCAATGAAATATAGTTGAGTTTTGTTTAATAAGATATAAAATAATAATATTTCATAAATTCTCTTTTCTAAATTTATTAGAAGATTTAAAAATTAGTTTGCCAAAGAAGTTTCACTTGTGACATGTGTACTTTGTACGCACGCACTTTTTGTAAATTACATTTTTGAGTTGTTGGCTGATGTAGAAGGTTCATTAATTTTTCTCATAGAAAAACTTTATATCAAATACATAGTGTCAACAGAATAAATAATATTTTTTTTTATTAAATGGCGACAGCGAGTCATGTAAATGGAGACACTCATTGTAAGTCAATCGCGCCATAAGCATAGCGGCTTATACCTCCCTTAGTCTTCCGCAGCGCTATCGTCGCCTTGGATATTCTTGTGGACGATTTCTCTGGCCTGTGGGATAGACCAGGAAGTATCACTCCTCTAGGGTGAAGTATAATTTATTGCTGAGGAACAGCTGTACAGGAACCTGGGTCACTAATGCCGGGACACAACACAAGGTGATTATGGTGGCATACTTATAGACCTAGTGTGGTTGCCATCAAGACGGGCTTGGGGCCCTAACATGTAGCAAAGTTTTTTATTGGATCTGTTTGTTGCGAGACACAGACTATGAATGCCAGTGGGTCTACACTAAGATCCTTAACGCTTTATTCTACTTCTTAATAACAAGAGAACACTGGAATGCAATTTTATTTTTAACGTCCAGGGGGTAGGCGGTTTAGATCAGGATAAGATATATCCTGATCTAAACCTGATGTCGCCTGATGTCGTGTTGACGAAAGTTCAAAATATACCTACTAGTTCCAGGAGTAATAGCAGTTGGTTCTTCATTCATTTTGTGAGTCACAATAATTGTCACACCACTTAAACAAATATTTCAATAGCGAATATTTTATATACACAACTGTATTTTCAATTTTTATTAATGTAAATTATATTTATTTTATTAATCTAGTTGTTATTTTATTTTAAAATCTCTGTTCACTGCTGACAGATTTTAATATATTTCAGTTTAATTATTAAAATATGTTATTTTAATCTATGTTTTTATTAGGTTTTCATTAGAAATTTGTAGTAACTAACTATATAATTTATGAATAATTTAAATTTATTCAAATTGTCGAATTGTTTTCATTTACTCAACCGCTTTTTAATATTTTTGTGTTTTAAAATTAGTTCGAGATAACTTAGAAGTATGTTTAAACCAGACTGTGCGCGATGGCATGTCGCGACGTTTTGTTTCTCGTTTTGAGAGATATTATTTGCTGGCATTTTTTTTTTCAATGTTGAAGGTTGGCGATTGCTCACCAATGTCACGTGCGTTTCTACACGTATTAATTAATAATGTGCGAGTTAATTTTATTATTAATTTATTTATCGTATAAATATAATTTATTTCATCATCATTTCAGCCGGAAGACGCCCACTGCTGGACAAAGGCCTCCCCCAAAAGTATAATATAATATATAATTGTAAATAGTTTATTTATTGAAATTAAATTCTTTAAATTAAAATGTTGCTGAGAAATAGTAAGCGTTTACCGTCGCCTATAGAAGTTTGCGACGCCAGGAGCACCGCTAACACGCTGCTGTCCGCATATAAGTACAGGAATATGGATCATCAATACCGGAACCAAACGCAAGGTTATTATAGCAGCATACCTGCAGGCCAAGGGTGGTTACCATATACGTCTTAAAATACTACTATGTAGCTAGGATTGTTTTGTCGCCTTTTACGACAGGCTGACCCCGACCATAGGTTAGTATTCTTACTCCGTTCCTGCCGAAGAATGCGGGGGCGCCATAATATTAATAAATTAGTAGGATTCATAAAGATGTGAGTTTTTCACTATGTCAAGTACTTTTTGCATTTATCCTGGCTAATTGTGGTAATTTTATTTCACAATTAATAAATTGCCGGATCACGATTTGCTATCACAAAAGAGATTGGCGCTTATTCTAAAATAAAGTATACGTTAAATGAAACTTTTGCTGCATTATCAGGATTTCTAGATCCTCAAAATAAGTCATAGTGTAACGTTATCAAATTATAAGTAGAATATAATATGATCTAGTCAAGGATATCTTGCTATTCGCCACATTGCAAATAAATTACAGAAGTGTCGCCTTAGTTGGCATGGTTACAAATATTGGTTAGGGACAACGTTGACGTCGTAAAGGGTGCCAATGCGTGCCAATGGGCTCACTACCAGGGATGCTGAAGACCGTGCGAAGTGGAGAAGAAAAAGTCGGAAAGCGGACCCCGGGCGCCGAAGCGAGAGTTTGGGCTGCAACCGGGACTTAACGCAAGGATGATGATGTCACCATAGTAATTTTGTGTTGTGTTCCGGCATTAGTGACCCAAGTTCCTGTACCTTTATGGGACTGGCGTTTCAAACACCCATAGGCGACGCCAGCTGCTAAATTCTAAGTGGGCTGTCAGCCTGTCTGTCAAACCAATAATTGTAAATAGCTTTTTAAACATTAGCGATGTCCATTTGCATAAAGTCGCAACATATACATAAGAAAACGTAATAAAATACACAAAAAACGTTTATATGTTACATTTATTATTCATTAAAATACATCTTAAAAGTTCCACTCCAATTATTTTTCTGAAAACAAATTAAAAAGAAAATGTTTATCGTATTTCGATCTTAAGGTAAAATAAAATAAATATGTTCGGGATACTCCTCATCAAACGAATATTGTAATATCACCTTAGTTTAAATGTTTATAAGGATCATAAATACGAATTCATGAATTTGCGGGAAATCGTTTTAACGTATAATTATAATTTGCTTGATTCATTATAATATCTATTGAAAGTTAATTGCTTTAGAGCCCGCTGTTTGTCGCAGTATTATTTTCTGAGCACCTTGATATAATAACCTGTATCCGATTTTTGACAGTACTTTAGCTCGTAGGATGATTTAATTTAGCAACCATTAAAAGATTTAGTGAGTATCGATGAAAAGATTTGCCAAATATAGTTCAATATGGCCCCACAGTTCAATAGACACTGATCAGATTTCCACAGTTGAATGTTTCTCCGTGCAGAGGCGCAAAAAGAATACTAACCCCTGCGGCTGGGGTTGGCCTGTCGTAAATGGTGATAAAACAACCCTAGCTACGTGGTAGGGCCCCAAGCCTGTCTGGGTTGCAAGCACCCTTGGTCTTTAACCATGTCATCATAATAAGCTTGTTTTGGGTTCCGGAATTAGTGACCCGGGATCCTGTGCCTCTATGGGACAGCAGCATGCTCTCGGTGCCCGTAACGTCTCAAACATCCATTAGCGACGGTTATTGGTTACTATTAAGTGGGCTGCCAGCCTGTGTGCTGTTCTTCAACAATAAAAAAAAAATTTTTACAATTTATATTTCTTAGTGCTGAACTTAAATACCAACCGATACTTGTGTTGTTATCGTCGGGGTCGTTCCATTTCTGCCTTTCGCTTGTGCCGAAAATAATGAACAACGTGTTGCCAACTATGTACACCGCTGATGCAATGTAGAATACTTTACGCCATTCCTCTGGATTTGTCTTGAACGATTTCAATACACGACTTAAATAAAATAATGAATACTGAAACTTACAAAATATGCAAAACAATGTGACAGATTTTTCTCTTGACGAGCGTTTAATTTCTGAATGTAAAGTCTTATTTCGGAGCAACATTACTGCTGTTTTATCACAAGATAAAACGTCTCCAAGTCTTTATTGTATTGATACTCTTCCGTGACCTTTTCTTTTCTTAGCTCAAGAAGCACAAAAAAGTAATCGAAATAGATGGGGTTACATTTGATTTTTCCAGAATTTTTTGACCTCAGTACCCAGAAACACTTACCAAAGAAATTTCTAAGAAGTAATTCTTGTGCAATTGTACAAGGGACTAATTTGGCTTTTGAAATACATATGAACTGTGTATACAAAGTTAAAATGTATGAATCAGATTTCAAGTCAGTGCAATGCACGAATGCAACTGGTGTTCATTCCAGCAACATCTTTAATTAATTAATAATCAATTATTACCTCATTTTTTAATACCACTCCCGCTACTAAAGGTGCGATTATGGATATAATATTCGCAATACAATTGGTTATTCCCAGCAGGGTGCCAGCAAAGTTTGGAGACATGTCCAAGTGCACTAACTGAAAATATCAAAAACATATAATAACATATTTCAAACACAAATAATTATAAACCAATAATTTTATCCTGTGCCTTGTTGTGGGAAAATGTATCCACCTATTCCATTAATTCCTATTGCAATATTGCTAGCTAGTTATAGCTAGCAACATTTTATAGTAACATTATCAAACCGCCCGCATGCCCACTACGTACGCTCAAAATAAATAAGGTTTCATTATGTTTAAGTATGCCGCGCCGCGGCCGCCCCGCGCCCTTGTGTGCAGTCTGGCCAAGCACTTATTGATTGTTGTTAGTATACACAGAGAAGCTTATTTGTTCTTTGTCATATATGTTTATATTTGCATCTTATTATAAAATTCACTGGCGAATGTTGTCAGTGTCTAAAAACGAGTTAGTCCGACATTATTCGTCAATTTAATGTATTTATTTGTATGCTAAAATTATCTCTTCGTATAAATTTTTTATTCGTGCAGGGGCGGAGAAAGTATACTAACCTCTGCGGCTGGAGCCGGCCTGTCATAAAAGGCGACAAAATAACCCACCCTAGTTACGTGGTAGGGCCTTAAGCCCGTTTGGATGGCAACCACCTTTGGTTTTAAGTATGCCGCCATAATAACCTTGTGTTGTGTTTCGGCATTAGTGACCCAAGTTCCTGTACCCTTATGGGACAGCAGCGTGTTCGCGATGCCACTGGCGTTAAAAACACCCATAGTCGACGGTAACTGCTAAATTATAAGCAGGTCGTCAGCCTGTCTGCTGTCTTACAGCAATAAAAAATTCAATTAAAGTACGTGTTTGAAATATCAAATAAAAGGATTGTAATGAATGTTTACAAAAGTACATGCAAAATGTCGCCTTTTACGGCTTCGCCACTACACGTCGAAAACTTAGCTGTTTTTTAATGTACTAAAGGGTAATGATCTCATAAAAAATACTCATCCAAATGCGCACAGGAGATACACGGGTATAACTAGTGATTACAATATGTATTTCTTCAATGTCATTACCATAAGACCAGTGATATGTCCCACATTGAGGCCAACAACTACAGTGAGAATAATAACTGCAGTGAGGACGTCGCCAGTTGGTGTGTATGAGAGCCCGATGAGAGCTATTGCAGGACCATAAAAACCTACAAAAGTAAAACAGTCTTTGTAATTCTCATCTTTGTGGCCAGGATTAGATGAACCTGTACCGGAAACCTTGTAGACAATTATTGGCTATATTTCATGTTACCACTTTAGAATTTTTATTGGGTATTATATTGAAACAAACTGAGTATTAAGAACAGAATATTTGTGATAAAATCAAGTGTGATATGAATAATATTGTAGGTACCAATAGAATTAGAGAGTTTCCTTGTAGCAGTTACACTCAGCCACTTCTTGTTGGGGAAATAGTCTGACAGGTAACCAAACGGGAAGCTGAGGAGATACATCGCCAAGTACGGCAGAGCTGACATCACGCCATTCTGGAAAAATGTGTCACTTTGTTTACCTTTACTAAAGTTCTATCATCTCTACTCAACATACGGTTCTTTCAGCAGCTATTAGCCCTTTGATATTTATATCTTTTTTTATTGATGTAGGACAGCAGACAGGCTGACGGCCCACTTAGAACTTAGAAGTGTTTGCAACGCCAGTGGAATCGTGAACACGTTACTGTTCCATAAGGGTACAGGAACGTGGGTCACTAATGCCGGAACACAACACAAGGTTATTATGGCGGCATACTTAAGACCAAAGGTGGTCGCCATCCAGACGGGCTTGAGGCCCTACCACGTAGCTAGGGTGGGTTATTTTGTCGCCTTTTACGACAGGCCGACCCCGGCCACAGACGTCAGTATTCTTTCTCCGTGCACAGATATTACAGTAAATATATCTAATGTATTCAATATTTCATAAAAAATAATAATAATAATAATTTTATTCATGGCCGAAGTTTACAAATTATACAAAATAACAATCATAATAAAATAAATTCACAATTATAATAAGTTAATACTTTCAAAGAACTTCCAAAACTCTGCGCTAGAATTGAACCGCAGTAAAATGAGGAGACAGAGACCTTTACTATAAATGTTGAAAATAGTTTGAGCAAGTATGCTTCCTTGGGGAACTCCAATCATCTTCGGCTTTTTAGAAAAAATTATAACGTTCAATTATAATAATAATAATAAATCTTTATTGTAACACCTTATTATATTAAGTCAATGAACCCTAGTCTCCAAACTAGACATTAGTCTGTGTCTTGGAAACTAGTGCCCTCTCAAATCATACAAACAAAAAAGAAAAAAAAGCACCAAGAAACAAAAGGATACAAAATCTTATATATAAGGTTTGTGTGTGTGTGTGTGTGTGTGTGTGTGTGTGTGTGTGTATGTATGTGTGTGTGTGTGTGTGTGTGTGTGTGCGTGCGCGCGCGTGTGTGTGTGTGTGTGTGTGTGGGTTTTAAGCATATGAGAGCCAAATCTATAATTCAACTAATTCATTATACTCAGCAATTCCTCAGTTTCTTCATAATTTAGGGTTAAAAGCCACGATTTCAATTCATATTTCAACATTTTGCTGTTGTACTCAGTCAATTAAATTGTAATCACCCATTTCAGTTTTCTAGGATCTTTCCATATGAGTAAAAGAAATTAAAATTACTCACAGCTTTGATGTCAACACCAAGAACTTGTTTCATGTAAGAAGGCATTTCAGTCATTAGGGTCCAAAAGCCCCAATTCTGGCTGCAGTGCAGCAGAATTAAAGCCCAAAAGGGAACCGATGTCCAAATTGCTTTCCAAGGTGTTTTAAGTTTCTGAAAGTATTCGAGTTTTATTAGAAACGCTAAAATATTCTACAGAATGTTTCGAGCTCAGGTTTCACTAGTTTGGATTAGTCTAGTTGAAATTCACTACACCAATAAGCATAAGAAGATAATATAAGAGATAAGATTAATAATTCTTATACTGAATAACTACTGAGCTCAAATATCATGAGGAAGTTTGCTGCCTCTCTGAGCTACTAAAATGAAAAATCCCAATTCTTTTTAGACGATACTACACAATTTTTTTCCTTCATTATAATAATAAAACCTATTGTGGCACTCGGGGACTGCCGCGGTAAAGCTATTGCATAGCATTTTAATCAACTTATGCAATTTTTTTTATTTATGCAGTAATTATTTTTTCTTCTAAAGTATCGATGTTTTCTATCGACATTTTTTGGACAAGATGTATCGATACTAGATAGTAAAAAACTAAAACTATCGATGTTACGATATCGATGTTTTTATTATCGAGTATCGATATATCTTGTCCAAAAATATCGATAGAAAACATCGATACTTTAGAAAAAAACATCGATAGTTGAAATACCATATACATACACGTTAAGCGAACGCTCGGCCAAACTACATGGTAGGCGGAGTGGGGGGTGTTAGGTTTTTTCGTTACGGAATTTCTTGATTCGGTCGCCGTGCTCAAAGCCCGCGATAAAAGCTATGCAATAGCTTAATAAAAATTATAGAGGAAACGATATATTTATACCTTTTGTTTACCAATCTGTCCCAATGAAGTCTGTATATACATCCTCTCTTCTTTACTAATCATTCTAGACCTCTGCGGAGAATCGGAACCTATGAAGAAGTATATGATCGTCCAAAGAGCGCCGGCTGCTCCGTTCACATAAAAAATTGCAGGCCATCCCCAATAATCCGCTATAAAACCAGCAGCTAGCAGTTGAATCGAATTTCCGAGTTGTGACCCTGAATATATTATACCTATTGAATTATAATATGTACGTATATTAATCATTTAAATTTTATTAAAATATACTCTGCTACAATGTCAACTTGTGCCCAAAATGCATGGTGTGCCTAGATTAGTCATGGTTCACTTGATGGTTAGAATTTTTTTTTATGAATAAAATATTTGAATTTGAAAATTAGAATACATATTAACATCGTAGTAAGGTAAGTGTCAGTATGGGTTTCACCCTGCTCATGGTACCATGGATCCTGTTTTTGCCCTAAGGACTATCGCGGAGAAATACAGGACGAAGAATATGCCTCCGCATTGCCTATTTTAGGACATGCAGGCCTTCGATTGTATTTCTCGGGTGATAAGCTGGTGGGCACTGCGATCTAAAGGAATTCCAGAGACTTAGACAGTGAGGCCGTCAGCCTGTATGCTCCTACAACAATAAAAAAGCCCTTACACTTATGATATTAGCCAGCTAAAGTGTGTTAATATTAATACACCCACTGTATACCTGTATTAGGTATGTACTTATAAAATTGTATCGGACCTTTTTTTTCAAATTGTTATACCTGCATGAACTAACGCTCCAATGCGACTTTTCTCTTCAACCGGAGCCCATTTTCCAATTAAACAATGTATCGATGGAACTATGCAACCCTGCGTCAGACCTTGGAGAACTCGACACGCGCAAACTAGCTGCCATCCTCCCTGTTAGAGTAATATTTGTCAAATGTTTATTTAAAATAAATTAAATATGCTATTACGATAGCACATATGTGCTAAACCTTCCCGCAAATGTAGAATTTTGTACGTGTAAAAATTATGTTTGTCTAATAGATACTTACATTATGAGATTAGCTTTTATTTAGTTTAGAGTAATATAAGACTTATTTTAGTTCTAAGTGAAGAGTGATTTTGTGTTTAACATCAATATGAAAATATGAACTAAGTTTAGATATTATGTTTATAGTTTCGTAGTTTAAAAAAATGCCATATATATATATATATATATATATATATATATATATATATATATATATATATATATATATATATATATATATATATATATATATATATATATATATATATATATATATGTAAAGAGAATATCATCTCTTTAATGTTATTGTATTATGGTTAGGTTGTGTAACCAGGACATAATCCCTTTTGATTTAACGCGCTTAATGTCATGTGTCATAGAAGTGTGACACATGACATTTGCCTACAAAAAAGTAAACAATATTTACGTTATTACGTTACAGATTTGATTTAAATAATTTAATTAATAGATAGAAAAGCAAGAGTTATGAGAGACGAGTAATCAACTTTAATTGTCGTTTCTGTTATTTTTACAGAAACAAATTTGTTTGATTTATTCGGACCATCCAGACTGAAACAAATAAATAATATTATAAAACGACAATTTTCGTCACAAAATGAAATTGCAATTCGAGTTCAGAGCTGTGGCTTCTCCAAAGGACTGTAAAACTACAGTAGTAGCTGTAACCTCAATTGTCACAGAACAAGGGGAAAAATATGTTATACCAGATGACCTCATGTATGCAGATTATCATGAAGAGTTGACAAAGACGGAGACTTTCAAAAAGGTAAAAAATTCATTAGGAAAAAGGCATGATGAGTTAAAAATATGGATAAAAATTTCAAAAGAATTAGAAAAGATATATTTAGATGATGAAGGAAATATCCAGTTTGGAGGGAAATATTTAAAACAAACACTTCAAGAGAATATTAAAGAAAACTCGAGCTTGGAAAAAATATTAGAAAAATTAATTGAAAAATCAGAAAAACACGAAGAAGAAAAAAACTTAAAACATATTGTAGATAAATTTGTATTAGAAAAATTTAATTATAAAACATCTAATGTTAGACAATGGTTACATATATTCGAAAAAGAGTGTGGAAGATTTAAAATAGAAAAAGATAAAACTAAAATAGAATTATTAAGAATATTTTTAGATGCAACTTGCCAAGATTGGTATACTTCTACTGTAATAAAAGGAGAACATGAAAACAATTGGAATACGTGGAAACAGATATTAATAGAAACCTTTTCAGGTAAGGGATGGAGTAGCAGGACATATGCTCATTATTTTAAATACAAAGAAGGTTCAATAGTACAATATGCAATAAAGAAAGAACGATTATTATTAGAAATAAATAAGGACATGGACGCTGATACAATGATAGATAGAATTGCATTTGGGTTGCCAGAATTTATTAGAGAGAAGATCGCCAGAGATGAAATAGAAAATACAAAAGATTTAATAAATGAATTACAGAAGCTTGAAGGGATAATAAATAAAAAGAAAACATTTAAAAAAGAAGGTAAACCAGAACATAAATTCAGAAATGAAGAAAAGAAACCATGTATGACATGTGAAAACATGGGTAAAGGTATAAGATATCATCCAGAAGAAAAATGCTGGTTTAAACTAGAGAAAAAAGAGAAACCTAAAGCTATAGGAAGCAATTCAGTAATAGAAGTAAATTTAAATACAGAGAAAAAAAACTAATAGTCACACCATTGATCAGACTTAAGCTACTAGTTGAGAATCAGATAGAGATAATGGGAACATATGATCCAGGTTCTCAAGTATCCTTGATAAACTCGAAATGGATAAAAATAAAAGAGAATAGAGAAGATTTAAACAAGATATTCTTAAGGTCTGTCAATGGTGTGAATCAGACAAATGGATTGGTAAGAATAAGAATAAAAATATTTGATATAGAAAAAATAGTAGATATATATGTAGTTGAAAGAGAGGATTTTGAAGATTTTATAATAGGATTAGACTTAATTCCTATGTTTAAGTTGAGGTTGAATGAAAATTTAGAAATCTCACAGAAAATAGAGAAAAAGTTAGAAAAACCAGAGATAACATTAAGTGAAGTTACAAATTGTTCAATTAATTTTAATGAACACGTGGAAACAGAAGAATTTCAAACAAATATAGAACATTTAGATAAAGATAAAAAAATGAAGATAGAAAAATTGATAGATAAAAACAAATCAGTGTTTGCGAAAGACAAGTATGATATTGGGACTGTTAACGAATATGAAGCTAGAATTGACTTAATAGTGGAGAAATACTGCAGTAAAAGACCCTATAGATGTAATATAAAAGACAAAAAAGAAATAGAGAAACAAATAGCCAACTTACTAGAAAAGAATTTAATCGAAGAATCTTATAGTCCTTTTGCTGCACCCGTCACACTAGCATATAAGAAAAATGAAGGAAAGACACGTCTGTGCATAGACTTTAGAGATTTAAATAAAAACATTGTCCCTCAGGCACAACCATTCCCTTTAATAGATGATATAATAATAAGAGCCAGAAATTGTAAATACTTTACGACACTGGACATTAACTCAGCTTTTTGGTCAATACCACTAAGAATTGAGGATAGGAGGAAGACGGGATTTGTAACACAAGATGGTCACTATCAATGGACATGTCTACCGTTTGGCTTAAAAACGTCTCCAGCTATATTTCAACGAATTCTGAGTAGCATATTAAGAAAATATGGACTAACTGAATTTTCAGTGAACTATATAGACGATATCTTAATACACTCACCGACGTTTGAAGAACATCTAAATCATATTGAAAAATTATTAAATGCAATAAAAAAAGAAGGACTCAGGTTAAAATTTAAAAAGTGTACATTCGCTGCTAGTTCGGTTAGATATTTAGGACATGTAATAGGAGAAAATACGGTTAAACCGTTGAAAGACAACATAACGTCAATAAAAAATTTCCCAATTCCTACTACACAAAAGCAAATTAGACAATTTCTGGGGAAAATAAATTTTTACCATGAATATATAGAAAAGAGCTCAATATTACTAGATCCATTACATCAACTATTAAAAAAAAATGTAAAATTTATATGGACAGAGGATTGTGAAAAATCTTTCAGAAAGATAAAAGAAATGCTATGTTCCCAACCAGTGTTGGAAATATTCGACAAAGACCTTCCAATCAAGATATATACAGATGCATCACTTGAAGGTATAGGCGCAATACTAAAACAAACACAAGAGGATGGAAAAGAAAAACCTGTGGCCTACTTCTCAAAGAAACTTAATGAAACGCAAAAAAGAAAAAAAGCTATTTATCTTGAATGCTTAGCTATAAAAGAGGCAATAAAGTACTGGCAACACTGGCTGATAGGGAGATACTTCGAAATATACTCTGACCACAAACCACTGGAAAATATGAATATAAAAGCACGAACAGACGAAGAATTGGGCGATCTAAGTCACTATCTATCTCAATACGATTTTAAAATTATATACGTCCCAGGTAAAGATAATAAAGAAGCGGACTGCTTGAGTAGAAACCCTGTTCTAGAATCAAATACAGAAGAAGAGGATTTATTAAAAACGGTAAATTTTATTGAAATAGATGAAATAAAATTAGATCAGATGAATAATATACTATTACAGAATAAAAAAGAAAAATTAATAGAGAAAAACGGAATATATTATAAAAAAGTGAAGAAAAGAGAGAAAATCATATTATCAGAAAAATTCAGTATTGATTTAATTAATAAAATACACAAGGAATGGTGTCACACAGGAATAACACAAACACAAATGAAAATATGTCCATATTATACTGCTAAAAATTTAGTGAAGAATATAAAAAAAATTTGTAAATAATGTTATATATGTATTAAGAATAAGTCAAGAGGGCAACATAAATTCGGCTCAATGTCACAATTAGGACCAGCGACCAAAGCTTTCGAAATTATGTCCATAGATACAATTGGAGGATTTGGAAGCACTAGATCAACAAAAAAATATATTCATTTACTTGTTGATCATTTCACGAGATATGCGTTCATTTCAACATCAAGAACTCAAAACGCCGCTGATTTTATAAAACTAATTCAAACTGTGTTAGACATAGAAAACATCGGAACAATCTTAACGGACCAATATCCTGGAATAAATTCGAAAGAATTTAAAGATTATTTAAAAAATAAAGGAGTGCAATTAATTTTTACTGCAATAAATGCACCATTTTCTAATGGTCTGAATGAAAGACTGAATCAGACATTAGTAAATAAAATAAGATGTAAAATAAACGAAGAGAAAAAGAATAGAGCATGGACATCGATAGCGAGAGAATGTGTGAATAAGTATAATATACTAGAACATACAATAACGGGATTTACACCAGAGTATCTATTATATGGCACAGACACCAGTAACATACCAGAAGAGTTAAAAAGAAAGAAAAACGGAGAAGACTGGATAAGAGATAAGAAATTAGCATTAGAAAGAACACAGAGATCACATAAGTATAACGAAAGTTTATTTAATAGAAACAGAAGACACCATGAATTCAACGAAGGAGATATGGTATTCATAGAGAATGGAAACAAACTCAATAGGAAAAAGCTAGAAGAACTAAGAATCGGCCCATATATAATAGAAGAAAAAATTTCAAACTCAATTTATAAAATAAAAACTGGAAAAAGAAATCAAGACACGAGTCTATTCCACGTGACAAAACTAATTCCAATGTTTGAAGTTGAAGCTGATTGAAAAATTATGCAATTTTCATATCGTGGAGGGGAGATGTAAAGAGAATATCATCTCTTTAATGTTATTGTATTATGGTTAGGTTGTGTAACCAGGACATAATCCCTTTTGATTTAACGCGCTTAATGTCATGTGTCATAGAAGTGTGACACATGACATTTGCCTACAAAAAAGTAAACAATATTTACGTTATTACGTTACAGATTTGATTTAAATAATTTAATTAATAGATAGAAAAGCAAGAGTTATGAGAGACGAGTAATCAACTTTAATTGTCGTTTCTGTTATTTTTACAGAAACAAATTTGTTTGATTTATTCGGACCATCCAGACTGAAACAAATAAATAATATTATATATATATATATATATATATATATATATATATATATATATATATATATATATATATATATATATATATATATATATATATATATATATATATATATATATATATATATATATATATATATATGGAACCAGGCAGATAATCACACATTAATGTTTACGAGATAATATTAGTGGTATCGCAAACACAATGATGGCCTCATACGACGAGCTGACGAGATGACGAGCTGTCTAAAATATACGAAATTATAACACAATTGGAAAACCTTAACTAGACGTATGCTGAATAAAATATGTCCGGTAAAATCAGCTTCAAAAGAGTTGCCATGAAGATACAGCTGAATAAAGAAGCTTCTGAAAGCTAATTAGGTCTAGCCAACCATACAATATGATAGAAGATAAAAATCAGTATTTACTAGTCGAAAAAAACATGCTAAACTGATGTGTACTTTAATGATTAAGTCAGTTCATCAACTCCACTTGTAAGTGACACAATTGCCACAAACAAGTGGACTTATCGAGATATACGTCATTTACAGATAAGATCAGTAATGTACTCGTGTTCCATCAGAGGACCCGACAAAAATCAAAAGCAAATAAAATGCATATAATATTTGTATTGTTAAGGAACAGTGGATGTTTACGACGCTAAGAGAGATCGCGAACACACTACTGTAATAGGGACATTGGAGCTTGTGTCACTAATGCCTTAACTGCCTTAACACAACAAAGGTTATTTGGCGGCTAATTTATAGAACAACATTGGTTGCCTTCCAAACGGGTTTGGGGCTCTACCGCCTAGCAAAATCTTATCATCATCATATGTATGATTATACTTCTCTAAGCTGATGATAGGATGATGTTTTTTTAAAATACAAGTTTTCAACGTAACTGTGAGAAAATAAACAACATATAACTTACATAATAAGCACAAAAAGGTGTGAGAATCGAAACGGCAGAATTCAAAGCGATACAGATAAGAATGAGCAGTGATCCACCAAACCTTGCCGCCATCTCTCCACCCGGGATTTGAAGGACAATGTAGCCCCAGAAGAATGATGATAGGATCACGCTTTGAGTTTGAATACTCCATTCAAAAGCCTAAAAGGATACAATTGTATTACTTAATTTGTAGAGTTTAAGATATTTCGAGAAAATTAAACATTTATTTTTAACGTAATGTTTTATTTTAGTTTGTATAGTATCGTAATTTCAATTCACATTACCCATCTTTCAGTCGTTAATATAGTTTGAACAGTGAAACACGTGTTTTATTTCTTAAATGTTGGTCCGAATCCGCTAGCGAAAACTGAACCTAATTACAAGCAACAATCATTAAGTATAAGTATCGTGTATAATTTTAACCTATATAATTATTTCTAATAGTATATTTTCCACCTTTTTCCTTACACTCAAAAAGGAGAATGAACCAAATCTCGAAACGTAATTAATTTTGCCCAAACCCAATTTCCTTAACGTGTTTTTGACTTCGTTTAAATTTCCTAACACTTTACTTCCCCTTGCTTTTATTTACCGATTTAGGAAAGTATTACAATAATGATATTATTTGTGCAGGCTCACGAAAATCGCTAAAGACGCTTTTATTGTGTTGGTAATATTGATGACGGAAATACGCCCCGAAAAGTTTGCCCTTAAATTATTGTCAAGCACTTTATTATTTTACGTTATACCCTTCATTTGATTTCTTCACTTTATACCATGATACAAGTAGCATGACGTGTTTGAATAAATAATTGTTTTTACCCTTTTATCATTAGTAAATTCTTCATAAACGGTACCAATCCATTACAGGTAGCAATTCCATTTTGATTTTAATTTTATAGGCTACATTTTATCTAAATTGCCGATTAGAAGCTATATATTAAATCTTTTATCATATTCTTTAAGCTGTTTATTTAGTGAATACATACATTGATATTTTCTCTATCAGTCATGGCCACAATGGCTATACTCATGTTGACCCTCATGCCATAAGCTAGCACCAGAGCAAAGAAGAGCATCACCGCTTGCAGATGTCGGATACCAAGGGACCCTTCTGTAAGATGTTAAAAGTACTTTTATTATTTTATTAGTATTAAGTAAAGTATTGAAGCTATGGTTCCCAATTTTCTCGTAAGTGAGCTGTTTTCTTGTCTGCTAAACTCCAGCTAGCTAGCGTATCATAATCCACAAACCCTTTTTGGTCCAAGGAAAACTGTCCCTTAACAGTCCTGTCCCTGAACTCCGCAAATATATAAGGTTCTCTACCCTGCTACTGAGACCACTCAACTGGCTAGCAAGGGATAGGCAAAGTTGTTGCGGCGGCATACCTACTGAAAATCACAGTCTTCACTTAGAGCCTCTTTGGAGGGTCGCAAGATTGACTATTGGTATGTCTTTTTTTTTGTTTCGGGGAAAAACCCTCTCTTGACGGGTTCCCCCGGCCCGGGGGGACCGAGCGATATGTGGGATTATGTGGACTCCGGGAAAGATGTTCGGCCATCCAACTAAAAAACCCCGCTGTTCTCCTATCGCCTACGCCCGGGCCCACTGATATGTGGCTTGCCGATCTCATGGCCCAGGCTGGAGCCGGCCCACTCTCGGGGCGATCCTCTTCTGTAGTGTTGGCGCCAAGGGAGGTCAGGATTTTGTCCCCCCAGTGATCTCCTGTATCAGCTCTAAGGAGTTAAGGGGGACCGCGGAATAGCACGCGACCCTCACCCTCGCGGCAATAGTGTGGGCGGCGGGTCCTCCTCTAAGAGCCCACGGCTACATTCTACGGCGACCGGAGGTCTTTGTATCCGCTCCGGCTCCGACGACGTGGCCTGCGTTGGCGGGAGGGGAGTGTGGTGGTCGACTCCCACTCCCGCTCCGCATTCGTTGTGTCTTGCTCACAATTTTAGGTTTTAATCAACTTTTACAAGAACGGCTGCGGTTCAATATATTTTCATAAAATATTTAAATTTTATTTTTATATCTAATATTTTATATAACATTTTATTTTCGAAATCTCTCCGTAACTTATTTCAATTATTTTTTCCAGACTGTATCAGTCTGTATGTATATCAATATAACTTTAAACTAACTGTAAGCTTAAAACTACTCAACAAAAATATTTATAATTAAATAATACTTACTGACTTTGCTGAAGTCATCCAAATTTTCTTCGTCAATATTTGTAACTCCCATTTTTGTTACTAATTATAAATATTAAATAAATTATTATACAGTATTTAACAGAAGATGACTAATTTCGATACTAAGTCTTTGCTTCCGATGTTAAATAAAATTATATGTCTCAGTATACTTGATATATAGATTAATATAACATTTGAACATATTAATAATTCAAAACAAATATTTTGCTGAACATTCGTTGATCATGGCTGATGATGGATCACCATCAACAGTTCAGTGATTTATCAAAATCACTCAAAACTTCAAGCACATTTACAGTTATCAAAATTTCCCAAACTAAAGATTACATTTAAAATCGGTTATTTTGTACAACTACTAACATATTTATCGTGTCTTAGTAATCGATTTTACACTAGCGATCGTTGATATGTAAATATTGAAGCATGTTATATAAAAGATTATCAGTGAACTGGAGAAAATATTTATCAATTGTTGTAGAAACAAGGCAGTATTTTGACTGATTATTGAGATAGATTTTATCTCAGTTTGATAAATACATCTCGAGTAAGAATAAAGTGGATTACAACAACGCGTGTGGAGAGATATCATATCATTTATTCACAAAACAAAAAAATATTTGAGACTGAAAATTTCTAGATAATACCATGCGTTTATTTGACAACATTTAGTTAATAATAAAATTGTATGAATCATTACATTTGTTAAATTTCTACATTATACTTATTTACTTTATTAAATTTATTAATTTATTACATTTCTAAAAATACAAATTATTTATATTAGCTTCTTATTGTCAAATATGTATATATTGTAAATATATACATATTTGATATATACATATTCGTATCATAGTATATATATGGATATATGTATATATATCCATATATATACAACGAGTCAATATAAATTACATGGAAAAGTATTCATCAATTGGGTAAAAACAATTTTTAATAAGAAAATATCTAACGCTTTTTTTTAAATAAGTTAAAGTGATAAATTTATTTTTCAGATCTATTTGCAATTTATTGAATATTTTAACAGATTGAAATCTATATCCATGTATTGTACTTTTATTTCGGTGGGCCAAACTGAAACCATACCTCAAAGAAAAGCAAAAATAATAGCTGTAAAAATATTGAAAACTCTTAAAAAGTATTTAAATGGGAAGGGAACACAGAGACAAAGATAATAATATAACTATAAAATATATAGATAAGTAGCAAGTTGTAATGTGTTAACATTAAAAAGTAATAAAAAACATAATTATATAATAAGTGCCGTGTGGAAAATAAAATGTAAACCTAGATCTTAAAACTGTTTCAGAAAATTTGTAAAATCCATACTAATATTATAAACGTGAGTTTATATGTATGTTTGTTACTCTTTGACGCAAAAATTACTAAATGGATTTTAATGAAACTCAACAATAATATAGCTTATACATCAGAATAATACATAGACTAAATTTATACTGTGTGAATTATCCAAAATATAACGATAAGTGTTAAGTAAGTAGGAAAATATTCTGCCATCTGCAAGCTATTCTGGCGCGCTGCAAAAACCGTTAGAGATACACGTATTTGTATAATGGAAATGTTTATCTTAAATAGTCCTACAAAAAAGTCCGCGACAGCATATATCTATCTTTTATGTGTAAGCCATTATCGGCAACATAGTTAACCATAAATACAATAAAAATTTATAATTGATTTCTAATGCACATTTGGTAGTAACAATTGTTTTAACTATATCTTCTACTAATCTAAAACTGTAAATAAAAACCTACTTCATCCGAGATTGATGAAGTGACGAATTTCCGTTTTGATGTTAGTTTGAGCTTCGCTTGATTTTTATATAGTTTAGCCCTATTAATTCGTTTTGTTCACAAGTTTTGACCACATTTTATACAAATATCGAAGTTCACCGGGTCATCTATTACTAAATACGAATGTAACTCAGTAATAAAGATAGATTGGACCTTGGAGAAGAACATAGGTTTGTTTTTAATTTATATGATAGAACAACGTTTGCCGGGTCAGCTAGTTTTAGTAAGAGTCCTCTCTAGAGGAGGCATGTCCGAGAGAGATTCCGCTTTCAGAGACCTCGCTAAGCTCCAGTATCCCTGGTGCGTTGGGGAGATCTCTAAAAGCAGGTTCTCTCAACGTTGGTTTCCGAGTTCTTGAATACGGGACTTCACTCCTCAATAAAGTAAGCGAAGGGTGACGCGGTTGCCGTCGGAGAGAAACCTATCTTAGGTTCGGGCGGCTTTCTTCCTCCTCATCAGTTCCCTCGTGTTCCTCGGGAATGCTGATTGGCCGTCCCCGCATGGGACTTGCCGAGTGGACTCTCGAATGATGGTTTGGAGGTGTCTGGTGAGGGCTTCGATTGCCCCTTCCGTGTCCTGAACGGTTCTAATGGGGTCTGGGGTCTATTCAAAGTGAGTGATACTCCCTGTAAGAGTGCATCCTTGACTTTGGACCAAATGATAATTGACTGGGTTTGAGGCGTCTGATCAGTCCAAGGGCCTAGTTTAAGGACAACAGGATGGTAATCGGAATCGATGTCGTCGTGATATTCGACTGAGCGAAACTGGAGGGATATGCCCTTCAGTAGCGCTAAGTAAAGAACGTTGATGCTGCCTCCAGTAGCCCGATTCAGCGGGTATCGGGTTGGGGTAATGGAAGCTAGGACACCAAAAAAGAAGTCCTCAGAGTGATTGGTGTGGACTCAAAATCCTTCCGAGGGTACGCTTTCTCCATTTCGAGAAAAACCGCGACCGTGTCCTTCCGCTCGTAAAGGGCCGTGGCGGTCAAATGCAGCATGCGTGCCAACTGAAGTGTAGTCGAGTGCCCACCGCGGCATCCGAACTACTCCGCACGCAGAGCAATGTACGGATTGAGTCAGTGTAGTAGCAGGTGCTCAAAAAGCTTAGTGACTTGCGGCAAAAGAGTCACTAGTCGGTAACTCGCTGGCAAGCGGCAATTTTTACCTGGCTTCGGGAGCATGTAAACCAGTTTTCCAGGCGTCTGGTAAGTGATGTGTTCGTAGGATGCCGTTGAAGAGGCGAGCGAGGGCTGCGAACCCTCTTCGGTCACTGATGAAGTGTGTCGACACTACGCTTGTCGCATCCCGGTGCCTTTCGAAGCGACGGGCGGAGTGCGGATTTGCGCACCTCGGCGGGGGAGATGAAATCTCGTCCGCTCAGAGGAGGCCGGACGCGCCAGGAAGTCGTGGACAGTCTTCTCAATGCGCTCATGGTGTTGTCTTGTGGCCCACAAGGCCACTACCGAGACCAGGTGCGGCGTTAACTGCCCACTCAGATGCGCGGCGAATATTTCGACGCGATTCTCAGGGGCAAACTGCCTCACCCTATGAGAGAAAGTAAGAAAGAAAGAAAATACATTTATTTAGGACAAATACAAGCACTTACAAAAATAACATTAAATAGAAAAACACAGAAAATTGCCCTAAAAAGGCCACGAACTCAGCATGTGTTGGTAGAAGCTACCAGCGCTGTTCTTCCGTTTGGCCCAGTTACTTTGGGGACTACAGATCCCCACTTACCTAAAGGTAGGTATCACAAGGCTTGCAAGAAATGAGCAGTTAAGTGTCATCGGTATAAAAGTGGTGTTTTGAATAAGTTATATGATTCGAAATATCGGCTGTGTATAAAATAAATAAGATAGGACCTAATATTGAACCCTGAAGAACTCTTCTATTTACAGGTAAACTGCAGGAAGATTGAAAGGTCACACAATTAGCATTATTTAATTTGAAGTATTGAAAGCGACCATTTCAATAGCTTTTAAGTCGAATTTAGCGTTCTATTATTACAACCATAGTTAACTAATTTAGATAGTAAAAAATAATATTAATGGAATCGAATATTTCTAATTTTATTGATTTTGAGCGTTATTTCACAAATACAAAACAATTTTAGGTACAATCATTCTCCCCGAAAAACTCAAGATTGGTTGTCTTGTTGTTGTAAAACTTAAGATCGGTTCTCCACTGATCAAGCCGAAATCGAAACCTAGTCTTCTAGTTCGGTGGTTATAATTAATATATGCACATTAAATCTCACACACTTAACTTATACAATTCGGGTAAATTAAAACATTTCGCGGCCTTTCTTAGTATTATATATTTCAATTAAACATAACTGTAAACATTCACATTTATTAATTATTAATAATTATTATTAATTCAGGTACAAAAATAAAAGTATATTTTGAATGAAAATAGCCAATTTGCTTAAATTATCCATATCATTATAATCGTTCGTAAAGAAAACCCAAAAATATTTGAAGTATGATGGAAAACCTGGAAACCCCTGGCTGCAAAAGAACCGGGGTTTATCGGAGGGAACGGCAGGGATGATATATCACACTATTTTTTCCGGTTTCACCTCTGAAGTTACTTCTGTAATAAAATTTAAAATATCAATAGGATTATTTTGCCCGCGCTCTTTAAATATACTGCCTGCTGCACAGCACAAAGTTATTATGGTGGCATACTTAGAGACCTGGGGTGGTTGCCATCTAGTGCTTGAGGCCCTACCACGTAGCCAGGGGTTGTTTTGTCGCCTTGTACGACAGGCTAATCCCGGGCGCAGGGATCAGTATTCTTACTCCGTACCTGCATGGAGAAAAATTCACCATGTTTATGCCTAACAAGTTCACGTTAGTAACCAAACTCAATCTTCTTCTCTGTTATAAGGTAAGAAGTGTTACCAATTAAGCTACCGACGGTCTCATGAGCATATACTAAACTTCTGTACTAACATAATAGTTTCGTAGCTGAGATTGGTTTACGTGCTGTGATGTTTAACCACCCCGTTCCCCCATTCTCCGCTGTTTGTGCGCATTCCTAGCAGCAGCGCCCTATTATTATGAGCAAGAACATAATTTGATCAAGATGCGATGGGAAATCACGCATAATAAGTACTATATCTTCAAAAGTTATTCAGGCTATTATCTCATTCATTTGTGCACTGAGATTTCCTAGAAAATTTGTAACTGCTTCCTTGCATAAGTCGTTGGAAATATTTACTCATCATGTAACTCGACTTCAGGACAACTGGCTAATGTCAGTTCTTGGAAGATAGTCGTGTTCTGCAAAGTAATTGTGAAGTATTCGGGGGTTTGTAGTCTTTATTCTGAAGACTCATCTTCGTCTTTATTCAAGACTAAACTCGTCTACCACATGAGAACCTTAAAAATATACAACTAAAATAAAGAAATAGTTTCACCTGTTTCATTATTATCTGGATCATTCCATCGCTGCTTTTCACTCGTCCCAAAAATTAAGAATAAAATATTTCCAGCGCTGTATATTACAGCTGATATGTAAAATACTATACGCCATTGAGCCGGGTCACTCTGTAATTTAAAAAAGGTGCCTAAAATTAGTGGCGCGACGACCTTCACATGTGGAAACTCTTGCGGTGGCCACGAGTTTGATTCTCGATCTCAGTCTAAGGTTTTATGTATATAATATGTTATTTTCAAAAGTAAATCATATGGATAGTATATCAGTTGTCTAGTACCCACAAAACATGCGCTTTGATTCTTACTTTGAGACTAGGTGGCACTGCATGAATATTTATTCCTAGTAATTTTTTTTTTTTATTGCTTGAGTTCAGCAGACAGGCAAACGGCCCACCCTGGCAGGTGGTCACCGTCGCCTATGGACGTTTGCAGCACCAGAGGCACCACCAACGCGCTGCCGGTCTCGAAGAAATTTTATAACGCCTTTTTTGAAGAACCCCATATCATACCGCGCTGAGAAAACCTCAGCCGGAAGCTCATTCCAGATCCTGAGAGTACGCAACATGAACGTTCTGGAGAACCGTTTCGTACAGGAAGGAAGAGGCTCCAAGAAATGGGGATGAACACCCAGCCGATGGCGGGCAGTGCGGTGGTAGAAAGACGACGAGGGCATCATCCTAAATAGTTCTTCAGAACACTCCCCGTTGTACAGACGGTAGAATACGCAAAGAGATGCAAAGTCTCTCCGAAGTCCAAGCGTGTCTAAACCGTCTGTGAGCATGGGATCGCCGACAACACGAACTGCGCGCCGTTGGATCGAGTCTAGGGGATTGAGCTGACAGGCCGGTGCTCCAGCCCATAAATATGAGCAGTACTCCATATGCGGTCTGACCTGTGCTTTATATAGCACAAGCCGTTGCCTTGGACTGAAGTACTGCTTGGACCGGTTTAGCACACCTAGCTTTTTGGAGGCAAGCTTAGCTTTACCCTCCAATTGTCCCCTAAACTGCACATCATTCGTGATGTCGACACCAAGGATCCCAATACTACTTGCGATGGAAAGAGAGGTTCCTTGAAACTGTGGCGCAGGTGCGAACGGGGTTTTCTTGGCAGAGAATACGCAGACCTGCGTCTTCGAGGGGTTATACCACATACTGAGCTGAAATCTTTGTTACTATTAGATAAAATTGTTTCTTGGTTATTTAAGAATAAATACTTATCATAATTTTTGAATTAAAAACTTCTTTAGCGGCGTTGTGCACTTTTTTGTTATGGGTAAAAAATGTTAAACTCGCGTCAGGTCATGTGTCCTGATCGAAAATTCGTAAGATTTGTAAGACGGAGTTTTGCTCCAGTAATACCAACCTTATTAATAATTACTTAAAAAAGCTTTCACTTATTAAGTGAAAGCTTCTTTAAGCACGTTGAGCACTTTTTGGGTGAACAATTTTTGGTTTGTAAAGAAGTGTTAATGACCAATTTAAACTTTAATTACTTTATATCTTTATATTTAATCACGTTTATGATCAACATAAACATTTCGTTATAAACCGAAAATAATAATCTAATAGCTCGACGATACAATTCACAAGTTACTTAGTTTTTACTTCTATCGGCAGTCTCCAAAGACTGTCCCGCATGTGTTTATTTAAATAAAATTAGTACTTTTACTATTGGCAAATAATTCCTGGCCTGGTTCCTAAAAACCTTCTAAAAGATTATAAATGAAATATTCCTTTTGCTAGCTCATGTGCAGTAAACAAAAGAAACCGTTTGACTTTTACTTATTTTCTATTCTATTCATATGTTTGCTTAAAATATATCTATTACTTGGTTGATGATAGTAGTGCTGGAGGTTGCATACTTTATGGAGATGAATATGCAACTGTCAAAAAATCTAATAACTCTAATCTGTCAAATGACACTGTAATAAAAGTGAAATATTTTTTATGTAGTGTGTGGTGTCGCACCAGAATAGCACCACCCCATCTCCTCCCTTGGGTGTCGTAAGAGACGACTAAGGGATAGAAAGAACGGAGGATGGGCAGCAGCATCTTTCCGTGAGAGCATCACCAACTGCGAATACTGCGATCGCCAACCCGCCTGCCAAGCGTGGCGATTATGGCAAAAACCCCCCTAAAATGACAGATACACACAGGCCCCGGCCCCTAGTCCCCGGCGGCCCCGTTCGTGGTGGTCACGGTAGCAGCCACATAAGCGACGGGGCAGGGGGTGCGAAGAATCCCCGGGTTCGGATTCGCTACCAAGAACGACGACCTTTGGCCCTGGCAACATACAATGTCAAGACACTGCGGACCAACGAGAAGTTGGAGGAACTGGAGGAAGCTTTGAGCAGACTGCGATGGGATGTTGTGGGGTTATCTGAAGTCCGAAGACAGGGAGAGGACTCAATAATCCTAAATTCCGGAAATCTGCTCTACTTCCGGGAGGGCGACCAACTGTCCCAAGGTGGTGTCGGGTTTCTCGTTCACAAGTCTCTTGTGAACAACGTTACTGAGGTGAGGAGTGTTTCGACTAGGGTAGCGTACCTAATACTCAAAATTACCAAACGGTATTCGTTGAAGGTCATTCAGGTTTACGCTCCGACTTCGACACATCCTGACGAAGAGGTGGAAGCCATGTATGAGGACATCTCAACAGCCATCCACACTTCTAAAACCCACTTTAACGTTGTCATGGGAGACTTCAACGCAAAATTGGGGAAACGTAGCGGCGATGAGTTGAGAGTGGGGCAATTTGGGTTCGGAAATCGGAACACCCGAGGCCAGATGCTGGCCGACTTCATGGAGAAGGAGGACCTGTATATGATGAACTCCTTCTTCATGAAGCCAGAACAACGCAAATGGACTTGGATTAGTCCCGATGGTGCCACCAAAAATGAGATTGACTTCATTATGTCGACCAAAAGACAGATATTCAATGATGTCTCTGTGATCAATTCGGTGAAAACTGGGAGTGATCACCGCTTAGTAAGAGGCACATTGAATATCAATCCAAAATTGGAGAGGTCTCGACTGGTGAAGTCTACGCTCCGACCTGCACCCATACAGATCCAAAACCCGGTAAACTTTCAACTCGAATTGCAAAACCGCTTCGAATGCCTCGGTGACTGCGTTGACGTGGACGAGTATAATAACAGGTTCGTGGAAGCTGTTCAAACGGCCGGGTCTAAATTCTTCAAGGCCAGCCGTTCAAAAAGAACCGGAAAAATCTCAGATTCTACTCTCAAATTGATGGATGTGAGACGTCAAATGACCCTTCAGTCCCCGGACGATGCTTCCCAGTATAGGCAGCTAAATAGACAGATCTCCAAGTCCTTGACTCGCGATATCCGCCGCCATAACACAGACTGTGTAAAGGCGGCTATAGAGCGTAACAAGGGCTCTAAAGTATTCGCACGAGACTTGTCTATTGGGCAGAGCCAACTGACGAAGCTGAAGACCGACGACGGCAGGGTCGTTTCGTCTAAACCCGAACTTTTGAGGGAAGTCGAGAAGTTCTACGGACAGCTATACACGACCACACGGGCACCTGTTAACAACAAGGCTAAAGACCCAAGAGCCAAATTAACCCGACACTACACCGTAGATATCCCAGACGTCAGTCTGTACGAGATTAGTGTGGCCCTTAAACAGCTTAAAAACAACAAGGCGCCGGGTGATGATGGAATTACAGCCGAGCTTCTGAGAGCTGGTGGTACTCCTGTGCTTAAAATCCTCCAGAAGCTATTTAATTCCGTCATCCTCGATGGCAAAACGCCGCAGGCCTGGCACGGAAGTATAGTGGTGCTGTTCTTCAAAAAGGGCGACAAAACCCTTTTGAAGAACTTTAGACCGATATCACTTCTGAGCCATGTTTACAAGCTGTTTTCAAGGGTCATCACGAATCGTCTCGCGCGCAGATTTGACGACTTCCAGCCTCCCGAACAAGCCGGATTCCGAAAAGGTTTTAGCACCATAGACCACATACATACGCTGCGGCAGGTTATACAGAAGACGGAGGAGTATAACCAGCCACTATGCTTGGCGTTCGTGGACTATGAGAAAGCCTTTGATTCGATCGAGACCTGGGCGGTGCTTCAGTCTCTCCAGAGGTGCCACATTGATTATCGATACATCAAAGCGCTGAAGTATTTGTATGAAAACGCCACCATGTCAGTCCGTCTCCAGGATCAGAACTCGAAGCCTATCCGACTGCAGCGGGGAGTCAGACAAGGCGATGTCATATCGCCGATGCTGTTCACTGCTGCGTTGGAAGATGTCTTCAAGCTTCTGGACTGGAACGGACTGGGCATCAACATTAACGGTGAGTACATCACTCACCTTAGATTCGCAGATGATATCGTAATCATGGCTGAAACCATGGAAGACTTAAGCCATATGCTTGATGGCCTCAATACAGCTTCCCAAGGAGTAGGTCTCAAAATGAACATGGACAAGACGAAGATCATGTCTAATGTCCATGTCGCACCTACCCCCGTAACAGTTGGGAACTGTACTTTCGAAATTGTTGACGAATACGTCTACTTGGGTCAAACGATCCAGTTAGGCAGGTCCAATTTCGCGAAAGAGGTCACTCGTCGAATCCAACTCGGATGGGCAGCGTTCGGGAAGCTCCGTAAAATCTTTTCGTCCCAAATACCGCAGTGTCTCAAGACGAAGGTTTTTAACCAATGTGTGTTGCCAGTGATGACATACGGAACGCAGACGTGGTCGCTAACTATGGGCCTTATGAGAAAGCTCATGGTCGCTCAGAGAGCAATGGAGAGGGCTATGCTCGGAGTTTCCCTGCGAGATCGAATCAGAAATGAGGAGATTCGCAGGAGAACCAAAGTAACCGACATAGCCCGGATGATTGCAAAACTGAAGTGGCAGTGGGCTGGGCACATAGCTCGAAGGACTGATGGCCGTTGGGGCAGAAAAGTCCTCGAATGGCGACCGCGTACCAGAAGACGCAGTGTTGGTAGGCCCCCCACAAGATGGACCGATGATCTGGTCAAGATCGCCGGGATAGGTTGGATGAGGGCAGCGCAGGACCGATCATCGTGGAGATCTTTGGGGGAGGCCTTTGTCCAGCAGTGGGCGTCTTCCGGCTGAAATGATGATGATGATTTTTTGACAATATTTCATACAAAGTTTCATTAGCATTCAATTATCGTGTTTGTTTTAAACGTTTCGCCCAAGCTGTACAAATATTGCCTTGGAATACGCCAGTATTTTGTCGTTTTATTTTTAAATATTGCCTTGGAATACGCCAGTATTTTGTCGTTTTATATTGTTTTGGACATGAAAAGTTCTCCATGGCTTATCATTTTCAAAAATGAAGCATTCAATAATCAACAACCAAAACGTATGAGTTATTCAAGAGTTTTTTACCTCGTCTTTAAGAATTACTCCAGCTGCCAAGGGGGCCATTATAGCAACAAGGTTCGCCATGCAATTCGTGATCCCCATTAAAGTCCCCGCAAAGTTTGGAGCCATATCTATATGCACCAACTATAAAATAATTACACTAGTAAACAAACGAATCATCGTATGACAAGCATATGGTCCGGTTGCATTCGACTGACATTTTGGAGCTCTAGCTTAGTCAACATAGTTCTTAAGATTATTTGGCTTAGCAATTCCGTGAAACTTTCCTTAATCAAAACTACAACCAGGTTTATATGGGTCCAACACTAATAACAAATGCGAAATTTTCTTCTTTTTTTATTACTGAAGAACAACAGACAGGCTGACGGCCCACTTAACAGTAAACAGTTACCGTCACCTATAGATGTTTGCGAGACTAGGGGCACCGCGAATACGCTGCTATCCCATAGGGGTACAATAATCTGAGTCACTAATGCCGGAACACAAGGTTATTATGGCGGCATACTCAAGACCAAGGGTGGTTGCCATCCAGACGGGCTTGGGGCCCTACCACGTAGTTAGAGTTGTTTTGTCGCCTTTTACAACAGGCCGACCCCGGCCGCAGGGGTTAGCATTCTTACTCCACCACTGCACGGAGAAAACTCTATTTTATTGCTGTGTACAAAATAACAAAAATATATCCCCTTGAAGTATCATAAAATATATCCCTGAAGTAGCGCTGATAGCTAAATCTAAAAACTAAATTTATGTTATAAATTGATAATTACATGAAGTTATTTCCTTATTAGAAACACGCTTGGATACATAGTTTAATAGTTTTCGTAGACCTAATTTTTTGGAGCATTTAAGTCATACGTTTATGGACTGAAATTAATATTAAATTACGCAAAAAATTGAGATCAATCATATTATGCAATATAATGCAGCAATATTATGTTTATAAATAATTAGAAAGAACAGAATATTTACAATAATCATCATCATCATCATCATCTTTGCGTTCTATCCCGGTTGCAGCCCAAACTCTCGCTTCGGCGCCCGGGGTCCGCTTTCCGACTTTTTCTTCTCCACTTCGCACGGTCTTCAGCATCCCTGGTAGTGAGCCCATTGGCACGCATATCACCCTTTACGACGTCAAGCCAGCACTTTTTGGGTCTACCCCTCCTGCCGGGGCCCGGCGGAGGCGGCATGGCCAGACATTTGTTACCCACGTAAGCATCCGGTTGCCGTAAAACGTGGCCGTACCAACGGAGCCGACACTCTTGTAATTTGTCCGCAATGTCACGGACATGAAGACTGCCGCGAATGCGGGAGTTCCTAACGCGGTCCTTCCGCGTCACTCCACACATCCACCGCAGCATATTCATCTCCGTGACACGCAGCTCTTGCTTGTGTCGCTCTATTTTATTTTTTAGAATATTTACAATAATAATATATCAAAATATAAAAAGTTAAATAAAAAGTTAAGTTTAATAAAAAGTTTTAGGCCCATAATATTACATTACGAAAACTTGATACTAAGAGTATCTATGACATTTCAGTTCCTACAAATGAAAATAGTGATGGAATCACTGCCGGAGCAGTGCAATATTAATAATTTCGTAGTTTTATTTGGGCCCAAAAGTCTTACCATAAAACCGGATAAGTGGCCAGCGTTTAGGCCAACCACAATGGTAAGAATAATGACTGCCATCATGACGTCACCAGCTGGAGCGTAAGATAACCCTACCAAAGCTATTGCTGGTCCAAACATACCTAATAGAAGAAAATAAAACCAAATTAATATTTATATTTATTGTATCATTGCTCTGAATATATTTCAATAATTTTATACGTGCAGGGGCGGAGAAAGGATACTGACCTCTGCAGCCGGGGTTAGCATGTCGTCAAAAGCGACAAAACAACCCACCCTAGCTACGTGGTAGGGCCCCAAGATGGCGACCACCTTTGATCTTAAGTATGTCGCCATAATAACTTTGTGTTGTGTTCCGGCATTAGTGACCCACGTTCCTGTACCCTTATGCGACAGCAGCGAGTTCGCAATGCCACTCGCATTGCACACACATAGGCGACGGTAACTGCTAAATTCTAAGTGGGCCATCAGCCTATCTGCTGTCTGTCCTAGAGCAATAAAAAAAAATTTGCGGTCGGGGCCGGCCTGTCGTAAAAGGCGACAAAACAACTCTAGCTAAGTAGCTAGGGCTTGAAGTCCGTTTGGATGGCAACCACTCCGAATTTCTAAATATGTCCCCATGTCCCTTGTCTTATATTCCAGTATCAGTGATCCAGGTTACAGCTCCTCTACACGGACAGCAGCGTGATAGCAGTGCCTCTGGTGCCGCTAACATTCACAGGCAACGATAGCTACTCATTATGAAGTGTACCGTCAGTCTGTCTGTTGTTGCAGAGCAATAAAAAATATACAAAAACGATGGCCTCGATCTTTGCTTAGTAGGTAGCCTTTAGACGACGAGAATCATTTAAATAATAAATTAGAAGACAATCCTGTTGCATCATCAATCCAATCTATGCCATTTACTACATATATAATATATTTGTATAAGATTATATTATTTTTTGTCTTATATGCTAAATAAAGGTTTAATATCTGCCGTGCCGATATCTTATGTGCCTTATGGGCTCAGCGGAATATCAGCGCTGGTCAACAGACCAGCATTATGCTGAGACTGATGCCCCTTTCAGGACAAGTTTTGTTTTAAGTTTAATTTTATTAACACCTAAGTAGTTTTATATTAGTTTAGCTAAACTGTCATATATAAAATTATTTTCTTTCTTTCTTTCAAACAAATAAATTACTATCTTTACTGATCAATCTCCACGTCAATATTTGTTTAAGGTACATACCGATTGAATTGTTTAGCTTTCTCATACTTGTTACACTCAGGTAGTTCTTTTTCAGAAAATAATCAGAAAGAAAACCTATTAGAAAGCTGAGTAAACACATGGCCAAATACGGCAGCGCTGACATGACGCCGTTCTGAAAAGTACATGAAACATGCAGTTTACATGATGATCTTATAAAATAAATAAATACTATATCATTAATATCCCATTTGTATGTAGGCAGTTTTCATTCTTAAAAGCATTGTTTGTTATTTTACCTCAAATCGGTTAAATTTTGTCGCTCGTCGAAGAACATCAACCAAAATTTTATTTGCTTTTACTCAATATTTCCAGGATAAAATCTATATAGAGAAAGTAAAATTTACTGTACTAAAACCAGATTTAGATTCATCTATACGAATGTTCTGTGTGTTTTTAACACGCTTTTATTAGTTTCAACTGTATGTATGTTGGTCTGATTGTTTGTAACCGACTCCGTTGAACTTGATTATGACCCACTTAAACTACCCACTATAAACGGTCAAATTTCATATAAGAACTCTAGACTTGTCAAGGACCGACGGCAATGTAATAATTCGATAAGAATATTACTATCCTATGTTGCACTGCTTCTGTACGGATGCGAGTCTTGGACTATTAAAGAAGACCTCAGGAAGCGTGTTGAAGCTTTTGAAATGTGGGCATACAGGCGTATGTTGAGGATAAGTTGGACGCATAGAGTCACAAATGAGGAGGTTCTGCGGCGAACTGGACGGAAAAGGGAACTTTTGTCTGTCATCAAGAGACGAAAAACTGCATATCTCGGTCACGTGCTCAGGCACGATAGATATAGCCTCTTGCAACTTATAATGATGGGCAAGGTTGCCGGTAAACGGCGAGTTGGTCGGAGAAAGAAGTCGTGGCTCCGTAACATCCGAGAATGGACTGAAATAGCGAGCGTATCCGAATTAATTCGACTCGCTAAGGACAGACAACAATTCCAGAAGTTGGTAGCCAACCTTCACTAGTTGGAGAGGCACTTGAAGAAGAAAAAGAATTACTATCCTAAATAAGGTTAGCCAGGATTAAAAAAATGGTGACGTATTATATTCGTATATTACGCCTGATTAAATTTTAAAGCAAATTTAATTCTAACAAATATAGTTATTGCAAAAAAACGATAAATCACTAAGGACGAAAACGATAGTGAATGTTTATTGCTTATTTTTTGTAAGCAGAAAATACCCTCTCCGTGTAGGAGTGGACTAAAAATACTGCGACCGGGGTCGGCTTATCGTAAAAGATGACAATACCAGCATCAGCCACCCCTGGCTTATAAGTATGCCGTCATAAAATAACCTTTGGTTGAGTTCCAGCATTAGTGACCACTTCTATGCGGACAGCAACATGTTTGCGGTGCCCCAGGCGTCGCAAACATTCATAGGCGACAGTAACTGCTTACTATTGAGTACGCTGACAGCCCGTATACAGTTTCTCACCAATAAAAAAGTAAAGAGACCAATTTTTATTTATTTCAAAAATATATACCGCTTTAATGTCGACTCCTAAAACTTTCTTCAAGTAAGATGGCATCTCGGTCATGAGGGTCCAGAAGCCCCACGCCTGGCTGCAGTGTACAAAGATCAACGTCAGGAAAGAGGGAGACGTCAATATCATTCTCCATGGTGTTTTCAGCTTCTGTTTAATAAAATAAAATAAATAAATATACTGCGATAATTCACTTGCATTATGGGTACTAGATAACTAGTATATTACATATATACTTTTCTTTTGTAAATAAACAAATATTACACATAAACACCCAGACACGTGATGGGAATTGAACCCGTAATATCCGCAAGCGTACCGAAGTGCGTTAACCATTAAGCCACGCAAGTTGTCAATTAATCAATTCTTGTTCTTGTCATTATTTGACAAATACAAGCTAATCTTTATACAGTCTGTGCACAAAATAGGCATAGCACATTAATAGATATTATTTTTATTCAATATTAGGCAAACGTTGTTTTGCCACAAAAATATGACTGAACCAAAATTCATTAAAATTTGTCCAGCGGCTTAGGCGTGAAAGCGTAACAAACATCCATACAAACTTTCGCGTTTATAATATTAGTAAAGATTAAGAAAAAAGTAAACGGGTTACTCCACTTACATTCAGTAAGCATGTCACATAAGAACAGTAATCAAAATGGCTAAACGTCGAATTCACACTTTAACTTAAAAAAAGGTATTATCCAAGTTTAAAAGTTACTCAAGTGCTGAATCCTGGTCGCATACAAAACTTCCCCCGTTTAAGCCTAGGGCACTGGTCGGCAACCAGCGGCTCGTGAGCCGCATGCGGCTCGGTGCCCCTCGACTAAGGCACTTCTAAAATGTTCAGTCCAGACACTCAGTATTATTAATTATCTATAACTTAGCTACTAAAGCAAAAAGCATATGTTAAAAAAGGCTCTTTGAATAAATTTTAATTGTGTATTATCTATCTATCGGTGGTAAATTGACATTCAATAAGTGATCGGTAAGATCTTATATTGAAATAAATGATTTAGATTTGATTTTATTTGATTTGATTGGATTGGATTGGATTGGATTGGATTGGATTGGACTGGATTGGATTGTATTGGATTGGATTGGATTGGATTGGATTGGATTGAATTGGATTGGATTGAATTGGATTGGATTGGATTTCATTTGATGTGATTTGATCTGATCTGGTCTGGTCTGACTTGAGCTTGGTCTGGCTTTAACTTGACTTGATTTGATACATATTTGGCTCTTTTATATAACAAGGTTGTCGACCACTGGCCTAGGGAATTTGGAATTCGCTAATTATTCGTGTTTATTAAACAATACCTTCTGTTCTCCCACTTGGCCCAAAGATGTTTGAATATACAATCTCTCTTTTGAACTGATCATGGTAGACGACTGAGGGCTAGCTGAACCTAAGAACACGTACACCACAGTCCACACCGCTCCCAAGGCTCCGTTCACGTAGAAAATCGCTGGCCAGCCCCAAGCGTTGGCGATGAAACCTGATACTAAAAGCTGCAGAGCTGTACCCAATTGTCCTCCTGTATCAATTTAGAATTATTTCACAGCATCTGTATTCCATTAAGAAACAAATTCGAGAAGAGATGTGACACTCAATTTACCTTTGTATTAAAACTACCTGACCCGATATGTTATTCAAGGCAGATTAAGTTACTACGGAGCAGGATTCCTTGGGATATAGAGAATCGAACCCGAGACCTTCTAGGTTTCGTTGCAATTTGGTAAATAACAGCTACTTGGCTTTTTATCAGCTATTATTCGTTATTCAAATTATTATTTGTTAACAATTATATTATTATTGTTATCCGTGCAGGGGCGGAGAAAGAATACTAACCTCTGCGGCCGGGGTCAGCCTGTCGTAAAACGCGACAAAACAACCCACCCTAACTATGTGGTAGGGCCTCAAGCTCGTCTGGATGGCGACCACCTTTGGTCTTAAGTATGCCGCCATAATAACCTTGTGTTGTGTTCCGGCATTAATGACCCAAGTTCCTGTACCCTTATGGGACAGCAGCGTGTTCGCGATGCCACTGGTGTTGCAAACACCCATAGGCGACGGTAACTGCTAAATTCTAAGCGGGCCATCAGCCTGTCTGCTGTCCTACAGCATTAAAAAAAACAATGTTCAATGGTAAAAAAAAATGAAAAGAAGAATGAAAAAGAAACCATAATAACCTTTTGTTATGTTCCAGCATTAGTGACCCTGGTTCCTGTACCCTTTTGAGACAGCAGCGTATTCGCGGTGCCCTAACGTCGCAAACATCCACAGGCAACGGTAACTGCTTACTATTTATTAATTGGGCCACCAGTCTGTCCTCCTGTAACAATAAAAAAATTTCACCTGCATAAATAATGGTGCCCAATGTGCTTTTCTCGTGCAGAGGTATCCATTTGCCAATAAGGTTGTGCAGCGACGGGTATATGAACCCCTGCAAAAGACCTTGCAGGACGCGACATGCGCACACTGCCTGCCAACCGCCCTGCAAACCATCAATAATTATTTTATTACAAAATATCATTCCAAACAGTATGCCCTGTTATTTTATATTTAAGTTTCGTTTAAAATATCCACCGTTCCCAATTCGCTCTTACTTCGCGTGCATTCCAATTGTTACACTTCATTCAAAAACAATATATGTCAGAGTCCAGAACGTTATGTGCAGGTTGATCGTATTGCCTGCATTTTATGTGCAGTTTCCAATGACATTTCTTTGTTTATGGAAATATAGCGAAAGAAATTTAGATCAATTAAATTTAGTTAGATTTCGTTTCCACGAGGAATTTATGGCGGTAATCTGGTTTTGCGTTGTTTAGTTTTGATAAATCATATGTAGCTTTATAAGTACTATTAGCCCGTGAAAAGCTACCAGTGTATATTTTACCAAACTCAGAATTTGGTGTAGAGAGTCTCTTATACGTACGATTCATGGAATGGGAACTCACAAGGCAGCTGCCTTTAGGTCTCCTCAGCTGCACCAGATACAAAACTTTTACTATTTTAACAGAATTTTACCATGGCTGCCCTCTTTGAATTAATAATTATATAGGAAGATAATACTATAGGAAATATATATAAGTTAATACTATAGGAAAATAATACTAGCAGACGTTTTTCGTGCGTCTAAGGCTCCGGCAAAACATTTAAATATTTCCAAAAATATTAAATTTCTAAATAACGTCTGCCATATATATTATTAATTATACATTTAACACACACTTAATTTAACACATACTCACTGTGACATTTATTTAATCTGCAAGAATTTATCATTAGAAAACAAGTATTTATCATTAAATCTTGAAGTTTTTATTATTATAAAAATATGAAAGAAAATAATTAAAGTGATTCATTTTATTTATCATTCGATTACAAAGGACAAAACACACACAACAATTTTTTATTTTAATTATTTGATGTCTGGTGTCGAATTACTTTCTTCATGCAGTGGCGGAGAAAGAATACTAACCTCTGCAGCCGGGATTGGCCTGTCGTAAAAGCTGACAAAACAACCCACCTTAGCTACGTGGTAGGCCCTCAAGCTCGTCTGGATGGCTACTACCTTTGGTGTTAAGTATGTCACCATAATAACTCTGTGTTGTGTTACTGCATTATTGACCCAAGTTCCTGTACCCTTGCGGGACAGCAGCGTGTTCTCGATGCCGCTGGAGTTGCAAACACCATTAAATATTGCTGAGTTACTCATGGAAAATATATCTTCAAAAACGCGTTGGTGATCGCATTTCTGATGAAGATAACGTGGAGAGAATTCTCGTTATCGCAAAATGATTATTTTATCAATATCAATGTATATGATTTAATAAATAAATAAATATATAAATAAATAAATACACTGGTAGCTTTTCACGGGCTCTTAATCTATATGAAGTATAATAAAATAACATGAGCTTTCATCTTCTTAAAAAGATCCTCTTATATTATAATTTTAAATGACTACTAATCGTCAGGCCACAAGAGAAATTGGTACTTACGTAATGAGCAGCAACCGGCAGTACTAATGATACCACTGAATTCACTGATACAGAGATGACTAGTAATAACTTCCCCCCAATTCTTGCCGCCAGCTCTCCTGCAGGTATCTGCAGGATGACGTAACCCCAGAAGAACGATGAAAGTATAACTCCTTGTTTCTGCATGCTCCAGTCAAATGCCTATCAATGTATATTCATTAATCGTTAAACGATAAGGATAGTAAAATAATTCTATTTGGCAAAATAACCAAGAAGTCTATATATTTTGTTGTTTGCCAGAGGTTCCGGTATTTTGAAATGAAAATTCTTTAGCACCGTTGTAACTTTAAAATTCGATGAAACGAAAAAATAACACTAAAAAGAGACAAACATATTCATGGATAAGATTTAGCTGCGAGAAAATGAGATAAAATACAAAGAACGAGCGTTCTCTATCATCTTAGGCTTTCGTATTATCTAATTTTCTGAAGTTTCACTTCTGCCGTGTGTGAACTGATACACACTATTATTATTTAAATATAAAAACATATTCCCTGTACTAGGTAATATGCGCTATAAATGCTAACAAAAAAGCCTTTGTTGCAGGGCTTTTCTTATGAACAAATTTACCACACAGAGATATCCAGATCAACACAAACTATGTGCGGATCGTACAAATTTAGGCAGGAGGAGATCGAACCCATAAACACGATAGCCTAATTATGCAGCCATTGTACCCACTATGTCGTCTTGTTTGGATGAACACCGTTATCAGCCCTAAATACAATACAATGATCGAGGTTCAATGTATTGCACATATTTAATCTATTACTAATAACTTGCCAGTCGCCAAAGTGCATTCTATAATAAACTAATCAACAAATTAATCACGATTGTTAATTAATATAAGATATTCTGAAATAAAGACATCTGGCCTCATAAATATACATACATAAATGATTGTTGACCAAACTTTAATAATGCTGAATCGATATTTATATCAGATATTCTATTAAAATTTTACATATTCCGGTATTAATGTAAATTTATTTTGCTACACAAGATTTAAATTTTAAATGAGCTAGTATATATGAAAATAATGTACCATGACTTAGACATATCTGGCTATGAGAATGTTTACAAATACACACAATTTCAAGGAAATTTATGAATTGTTTGAATATGATTAATTATAATATTGTAATAAAAAAATACGTGACCTGAAACAGGTGCGAGAATTTGTTTATATATGTTTTACTAAATATCAAACATAACGAGAGAATATTCTCTTTATTTACAGAAAAAATATCTATATTCACTGGTAAATATCAAGTTATCAATTGACTAAGCCATTAAAGCGTCCTTCTCTCGTCAGAATGAGCCATAAAGCAATAAATAATTCCTACACAAATCTGCTACAATTATGCTTTTTCTATTTGTAACAAAGAGTTTGTCTAAAATTGTTCGCAGTAACATCCAGACCAGAAATAATGCTAAAAGTATTTATATTTTATACTTTAGTAAGAAATAAAATTCAGCACCTAGTGGTTTTAATTACTTAAGGTGTTTAATTAGATAGTTACTTGATTGAACAAACTAGAAAAATCTTGAAAATCCTTCATAGATTAAGATTCTTGATGAATAGATAATCATCATCATTTTTCAGCCGGAAGACGCCCACTGCTGGACAAAGGCCTCCCCCAAAGATCGGTCCTGCGCTGCCCTCATCCAACCTATTCCGGCGATCTTGATCAGATCATCGGTCCATCTTGTGGGGGCCTACCAACATTGCGTCTTCCAGTACGCGATCGCCATTCGAGGACTTTTCGGCCCCAACCGCCATCAGTCCTTCGAGCTATGTGCCCAGCCCACTGCCACTTCAGTTTTGCAATCATCCGAATAGATAATAAGCACGTGAAATTATATCTGACTGGTCACACAAGTTCAATATTATGTAGATACGCGATAAGTGCTGATATTGGACATCTCTTATCTTTGACGTCTGTGAATGAAATACAAGTTTTCTGAAGTTATTTTATCAGACATATTTTTATCACGTACTAAAAATCAATATATTTATGATAAGGACCTATTAGTTATCTCTGATCTTTGCTGCTCACAGAGAATAAAATGCACTGATTTTATTTATTTTATTAATCGAGACTACCAACATTTGATTTCATTTGCATCAGCTTTCAATTTGGACCTCTAGGTACGCTGCTAAGATTTTCACAAGTCGGAATTGCTTTTCATTTTGATATCGTCCAACTCTACTTCCCTTTCATGAAAATAAATAATCGTACGGAAATATTTCTCCTTAGGAGTCTTTGAACTAGCAAAAGGTATCTTTCGCTTTATGTGACCGCTTTGAAATTAACTGGGGTTGCTCTATTCATCTCATTCTCAATAATGATTAAAACTTCATCTAGAATATCACTAGCATTTTATTTAAAAATTAGTAAGGCTATACTGGTATTAAATGAAGATATTGATTAATGCACTTACGTTTTCAGTAGATGAGTCCGTCATTGCGACTATAGCCATGCTGATGTTAACCCTCATGGCGTATATGAGCACCATGGCCAAGAAGAGCATGCCCGTCTGGAGATGTCGGGTTCCCAGCAACGGCACTACGAAATAATCACGTGGGGTTTAATTACCACTAATTCAAGTGTTTACACACCGAATATCCACGGCAATACTAGGTATCACTCATGAAGACGTTAAAAATTGCTGATTAACAACTATTTATGAAATATTCATAATTTTTTCTTTGCATACATAACGAAGTTTCGTGAAAGTTCGTAGGAGTTTTGTCACGTGATTATATTTATCCCAGATTCTGAAATAAAGTTGAGTATGCATTTTGAGTGAAATATTGGGGATGTATATGTTTTTCATAATTTGCATTGTATGTTTTCATTGAAACACGCGTCTTAAATCAATTGGCGACACAAGTGACGTTTGTGGTGCGTAAAAAATGATTTTGGTATACAAAATGGCACACAGTACGTATTCTACATTAGTCATAGTAATTTTAACTAGCCAATTTATTTAAGTATTCAATTTTTTTTTACAAAACGAATTGCGTGGTGTTGGATGGAGTCTAGGGGATTAAGCTTAGAGGCAGGTGCTCCAGCCCATAAATATGAGTAGTATTTGTTTCGTGTGTAGTAAACTATTAATACAATTTTTTCTCAGGCACCTTTTTTAAATGTATTTTTTTTATTGATGGTTTTATTTATTGTAACAAACCTCTAATAGATTTTAGATCTACGTTTACCAAGAATAATATAAGCAAATGAGGTTCTAGTTTCAATATTTGAAATGTATGAATGACGTAAGTGTGGTTTTACCTAACAGTTAATTGTTATTAAAGTATCTTAAAAAATATTTTGGCACCTTAACCTTTTATTGCAATTTTTTTATTTTATTTTTATTGCTGTACGACATCAGACTGGCTGGCGGCTCACTTAGAATTTAACAGTTACCGTTGCCTATGGCTATTAGCAACGCCAGTGGCATCAGGAACACACTGCTGCCCCTAAAGGTACAGGAACTTGGGTTACTAATGACGGAATACAACTTGAGGTTATTACGGCGGCATACTTAAGACCAAAGGTGGTCGCCATTCAGACAGGGTTGGGGCCCTAACACGTAGCTAGGGTGGGTTGTTTTGGCGCATTTTACGACAGGCCGACCCCGGCCGAAGAGGTCCGTATTCGCTCTCCGTCCCTGCACAGGTAAAAAGGTTACTCGCACTATCGTAAAATAACGGCTCTCTTCAAATAAACTCTAAGTTTTATATTGAAACTAGGTAGATCGGTTGTCTGCCAACCAAAAGTCCAACAAAAAGCCACGATCTGTCTGAAGTCTGGAGTCAAGTTGTCAGCCAGCAAGTACTGCCACATTCTCTTCTTCTCTTAAAGATCAAGTTTAAGGGAGAAATATTGCTGGCTAACCCTAGTTTAGTTCCTTAGTATATAACTTTATTTAATTTCAAAGATAAATATATTCCACGTAGCTATTAAATAAATAAATACAATAAATAGTTATTGAAAGTTCACACAACGCCATCTAGTCCTAAAGTAAGTAGCATAGCACTTGTGTTATGGGTAGTAGACAACTGATGTACTACTTACATATTTTTATTTTGTAGATAATGATATATTACACATAAACACCTAAACGCGAGGCGGGAATAGAACCCGTGACCTTCTCAAGTGTACCAGAATGCATTGGCCGCTACACCACAGAGTTCATCAATAAATATTAAGTTTATACGTACGAAGTCGCGAGTATAACTATTAAATTCAAATGGGTATTTAAATTTAAACATTGCATAGTACAAAACAATTCAATAAAAAATTCTATTTCAATTTGTAATGAGTCACGTATGACAGACAAAAGTTCAGAAATGAACTAGTCAAGGCATAAATGAGTTATTTCCCGTAATAACTAAGCGAGACGTAACACAATTAAATGATTCAATAAAAACGGCTGAACTAATTTTATCAGCGGCCTTGAAAGTAACCTTGGCATTTATATTTTCACTTCATTTTCATTTTTAAAGATTTTTTTATTGCTGAGGACCGACAGACAGGCTGCTGTCTTAAAGTGGGTTGCTATTCAGCACTAAATAAGGTTATTATAGCGGCATAGTTAAGCCCACGGGTGATTACCATCCAGACGGGCTTGGCGCCCTACCTATATATAGGGTTGCTTTGTCGCCCTTTACAACAGGTCGACCCCGGCCGCAGAGGTTAGTATTTTTATTCCGTTCCCGCCTGGGGAAAAAAGTAATTATTTTTGGTAATAATGAATTCTGTAACTTCCTCCACATTCTGTTTGTTTCGGCTGAATTAAATCACTCTTTCCCATAGAAATAATATTCGAATACAATTTTAATCTGGCCTCTGTCAACATAAATAATTATTTATTTATCTTTTCCAACAATGAAATATTTAGAAACAATGGACGCAAAATATTTGATAACCGCCGAAAGGTATTTGTAATTTATTCAGTTTCAAGTGGAACGCTTTTAAACTTAGCTTATATATACTTAGTGGTATATTTTTAATAACATAATTACATTTAATGCGTAAATGATTTCTTTTAATTAATCCTAATTTCAAACGGAAGTCAGTGTTAGTGCACGTGATTATTAGGCGATCTTGCTGTCTAATTCAAAACGCTTAACCACGATAGACTAGGTTTATTAATTAAAAATCTCTAAATCTGAAAGAAAAAAATCCGAATCAATATTTGAAATATTATTTTCAAATTAACTCTAAATGATATTTAACATTCAACATTCTACGTGGTAGGACGTCCTTTTATACGGTTGTGAAGCGTGGCCGGTGTTAGAGCGACACAAGCAAGAACTGCGTGTCACGGAGATGAATATGCTGCGGTGGATGTGTGGAGTGACGCGGAAGGACCGCGTTAGGAACTCCCGCATTCGCGGCAGTCTTCATGTCCGTGACATTGCGGATAAACTGCAGGAGTGTCGGCCCCGTTGGTACGGCCACGTTTTACGGCAACCGGATGATTACGTGGGAAACAAATGTCTGGCCATGCCGCTTCCGCCGGGCCCCGGCAGGAGGGGTAGACCCAAAAAGTGCTGGCTTGACGTCGTAAAGGTTGATATGCGTGCCAATGGTCTCACTACCAGGGATGCTGAAGACCGTGCGAAGTGGAGAAGAAAAAGTCGGAAAGCGGACCCCGGGCGCCGAAGCGAGAGTTTGGGCTGCAACCGGGATTAATCGCTGAGATGATGATGATGATGATTCTACGTGGTAGGACCTCAAGCCCGTCTGAATGGCGACCACCTTAGGTCTTAAGTATGCCGCCATAATAACCTTGTGTTGTGTTCCGGCATTAGTGACCCAAGTTCCTGTACCCTGATGGGACAGCAACATGTTCGCGATGCCACTGACGTTGCAAACACCTATAGGCGATGGTAACTGCTAAATTCTAAGCGGGCTGTCAGCCTGTCTGCTGTCCTACGCAATAATAAAAAAAAACATTAACTTAGAGTATTATTCAGTGCAAAAATAATATAATTAAAAAGAATAATTTGTTTAATTTAACAACTTTTAATTTCATACATATTGGGAAGAAAGGATGATTTACTTCTGGCTGTGTGTTTGTATGTAGAGAATAGGCCCCAATAGCATTCAAGTTACGACTGAACGGAAGTTTTATAGCTTTCATCAAGGGAAGGGTTGCTGTTTTGAATGGCAAGGTACCGTTTGCCTATCAAAAGAAGTTACATTTACAAAAGTAAAAGATCCCGTAAGGGCGCATTTGGCATAATTTGGACGCGCATGAGTTTGTGATTCACTCATGCGCACTGAGCTCGAAGTAAATAGATTGATATTTTGGGCATAATACATAATTAAGCTATTTTGTGACGCAAATATTCTTCTAAAGATATGTATCAAATTATTTTAACTTTGCAAATTGATTTGGAATCAGGGAAAATCTCAACGTAATTTTAACATTTCAATATTAACAAACAGGCAAAGATGGTGTTTTAAATACAATTTCCAGTTTAACAAAATTACATAACACAGAAAACTGATTATCCAGTTGTCGGTAATCGTAAAAACAATGGAAACATGAATAAAAATCAATATAAACTAGAGTTCTTCCCGGTTATGTGCCTGAGTTTTATGGTCATGATTATCATAGTACAAATATGTGAACTAACTGAAACCGTTTTATCCGTTAACTTTTTATCCGTGCAGGGGCGGAGAAAGAATACTAACCTCTGTGGCCGGGGTCGGCCGGTCGTAAAAGGCGACAAAACAACCCACCCAAGCTACGTGGTAGGGCCTCAAGCCCGTCTGGATAGCGACCACCTTTGGTCTTAAGTATGCCGCCATAATAACCTTGTGTTGTGTTCCGGCATTGGTGACCCAAGTTCCTGTACCCTTATGGGACAGCAGCGTGTTTACGATGCAACTGTCGTTGCAAACACCTATAGGCGATGGTAACTGCTAAATCCTAAGCGGGCCGTCAACCTGTCTGCTGTCCTACGCAATAAAAAAAAACCGGCAATTAATTTTATTATTAGTACTTCTTAAATACAAAACTGAACAATGTACTCACTCGTTTTTCCCTCCGGCATATCTTGTGGTGTTTTCATTTTTGAATGTATTTTATCAACCGCACTTTCAACCTTTTATTATTATAAATCTTTAAAAATGGAATTCAATGTATAAAATAAGATTATATATAAATGTTAATAGTTGAAAACTACTCAATATGTTTTACATTGTTTGGTATTAAGATATATTTTTAAAACCATCTAATTCGAATGCGCTGTTGTCGTGTGAACTTGATAAGTGTTATGAATCGTTTGTTTGAGTTTTCTTCTAAACTCGTTTGAAGATGCGTCTGCGCAATGAAAATCAGCGAATTCGCAATCTTGACCGATTCGATTTGAGACAGATAGCGCGTTCTTACTTATGTCAAAAGTTTTGACATTTGCCCTGCATAGACCATTTGGAATAGACTATAATAAGTATTTATTGCATTAAACATGGTATATAATATGTTAAAATAAAAATCACCACATACTTCTACATCAAAGTTCGGCAAACAACTCCGTCTTAAAGGTAAGAACTAATAAATTATGTCGAAATAATATTATAATTAAAAACAAAAACAAAGAACAAGACAAAGTGTGAATACATTAGAAGATTTTATATTTGAGAAGAAATTAAAATATATATTATTGCATATCCAGCATTAAATTAGCCGAAATAAATTCATTTCAAGTATACCTAGTCAGGTCATAAGAATTGTCACACAGTAAAAACTTTTCTTTTAGAATGCTGGCCACAAAAAAGTTTATTGAATTAGAATTTCGAATTGTTCATGAAAATAAAAATGTATAACTTTTAGAATTTTACTCATTTTTAAATATGGAGTGGACGCTTAAAGAAGACCATGTTGCAGTTATTGCGTTGCATCGTTGCGGTTACGCGCCAATTCAAATTTTTAACATACTGAAAAATTTGAATATTACCAAAAGATTCGTTTATCGTACCATCAAACGATACAATGAAGACTCTAGTGTAGATGACAGGTCAAGAAGTGGTCGCCCTCGGTCTGTTAGGACTCCAGCAGTGATAAAAGCTGTGAAGGCACGAATTCAAAGAAATCCCAAACGTAAGCAGAAACTGTTGGCCCTTCAGATGGGGTTAAGCAGAACCACGGTGAAAAGGGTGTCAAATGAAGACTTAGGGCTTCGGGCATATCGAAGAAAAACAGGACATCGTTTGAATGCTCGTCTAATGGACCTGAGACTGAAGAGATGCCGCGCTTTGTTGAAGCGGTACGCGGGAAAAAAATATCGGGAAATTCTTTTTTCGGATGAAAAAATGTTTACCGTAGAAGAGAGCTACAACAAACAAAATGATAAGGTGTACGCACACAGTAGTGAAGAAGCGAGCAACCGTATTACGCGTGTCCAACGAGGTCATTTTCCATCCTCGCTCATGGTATGGTTGGGAGTTTCTTATTGGGGCTTAACAGAGGTACATTTTTGTGAGAAAGGTGTAAAAACGAATGCTGTTGTGTATCAAAATACAGTCCTGACGAACCTTGTGGAACCTGTTTCTCATACCATGTTCAATAACAGGCACTGGGTATTCCAACAAGATTCGGCGCCAGCTCATAGAGCGAAGAGCACACAAGACTGGCTGGCGGCGCGTGAAATCGACTTCATCCGGCACGAAGACTGGCCCTCCTCCAGTCCAGATTTGAATCCGTTAGATTACAAGATATGGCAACACTTGGAGGAAAAGGCGTGCTCAAAGCCTCATCCCAATTTGGAGTCACTCAAGACATCCTTGATTAAGGCAGCCGCCGATATTGACATGGACCTCGTTCGTGCTGCGATAGACAACTGGCCGCGCAGATTGAAGGCTTGTATTCAAAATCACGGAGGTCATTTTGAATAAACTTTAATGTCATAAGAATCTATGTTTTGTTAAGTTCATTTTGGTATATGAATGGTTACATAATGAATAAACTTGTTACAATTATTTTACATTAAACATGTGACAGAATTTATGACCTGACTAGGTATATGGAAAGTTCATGTTCAAAATTGGAATTAAAATCTCCACCTAAATGAATTGGCATAGTATGTTCATTACTTCCCGTGAATTTTGTTCCATATTCTGAATAAATCATTAGTGATCTTGCAATTAAATTTATAATGTCTTTAGCGCTATGTCCAGGATTACCTATAACATAATTATTTTGCTTCTATTTAATGTTAATGTAAATAACAATTTCTCCTTTTAATCGGCACAGTTGTCCTGCTAAGATTCAATGCATCTCTATCTGCTGTAGTTTTTAACCTTATTTTTTTCCAACTTTATCTTCAACGAATTCTAACCAAACTATTAATTTCATTATTTTCATCGTATTTAATGTATACTAATTAACCCATAGAACCATTCAATAAACAGTCGTTAACGTCTATATTTGTTGTAATCATGTAATACTTATTAATGACGAAAACAATTTCATAAGGTGAAGGCCACGCACACTGAGGTGGGGTCAAAGCTCGTGTAACGGTACTAAATCTGACGCTCTCGTGTAACGGTAAAATCTGACGCTTAGCACGGATAGACTGCGTATTTCTATACGGTTCGAAGAAGTTTCGATTCAAAATATGTGTTTATTCATAAATAAACATGTGTATATGTGCATTATAGGCCATTGTAAATTTTTTTAAAGTTACTTTTATGTTATATAACTTCAAATGCATTTCGGTGTGCATGTTTTTATATTTTAATATTTTTTTTATTAATTTATCATTCCTTTTACATGTAAAGAGGTGTGTCATACGGGATAAAATCATTCAAATCTTTCTTTGAAATCTTTGTTCAGTTAGCCAAAGAAGATTTTTATATACCTATACATATAGTTTAGTATAGTCTTAACTTATATTATAAACAAAAGAGGCATGTATACGAGAATTTGTTTCCTGGAAACTAGAACTGATTAAAAACAATAGTAAGTTCTATTACTGAATAACTTTATTTGCCAAAGCCGGGATGGTTGCTAATATAAACAATACTATAGTGTACTGTAAATAGTACAGTACTTGCAGATAGAAGTGTTCGAGCAGTGCGTCCTACCATTATTGAAATCACTACTATACATTGAATACTAGATATTATACTTGTATTACCTGGATACTTGATATGATACGACGATCTTATCAAACCCATCATAGAAGTTAGAATATCTCTATCTGTTCGTCTTGGTCTCCCAAGACGGACATTTATGGAGCAAGAAAAAGAAAAATTGGATGTCGTGTTGTCAGTGCCGGATTAAGCAAGCGTGGGGCCTGTAGCAAATCTTTTCAAAGGACCCCGCACCTGGTCGCAAGTGTGCTTCCATACCTCAAACTACAGCACCAACGTAAAAACTACATCACCAATGCACTTGTCGCCGATGGCTCAAGCGAGCTCCTGGGACGTGACTTCATCAAGTAGCCACCACCTGATTCGGTGATGGAAGCGCTCAACACGTTTGTCTTTGGGTTTCACGCAGAGGTCCATGACATGAAGACGGTGTTGTGCAGTGACAGTCTCGTCGGATATGATCTTGCAGTTGGCTACTTTGCTGATGTGGTGTCTCCACTTTACAGGAGAATCTGAGTCGGTCCGCGGCCCGATAATGAGCTCTAGCTCATTATCGGACCGACTCAAATTCTTCACATTTACACGAGCGACTTTTTGTAACATGTGCTTTTATCGTATGAAATTCTGTTTTATTTTTGCCAAGGAATTAATGGGGGTTACCGATTGTATGACATAGATTGTGTTAGTAGGAAAAGATGTAACATTTCACCTTTTTGTGACATCAAATAAATTCAATATATTATGTTACCACGTGTTAATAAGTTTCATTTAAAAATTACGCTCAGGCCGAGATGAGCGGGTTTAAATATGCGGGGCCCCCTTTTGCCCGGGGCCTGTAGCAATTGCTACTCTTGCTATATGCTGGTTGGTATGGACTAGAAGATGTTCCACTGAAAAGAGGGGCAGCTCTTAAATAAATTATGATATATACATATATGTTATACCTTGTCATTAATTGAATATGTATTCAATTCGGTACAAGTTTATGGTATGTACGTAGAACGATACCAGTCTGGTCCCGATATGGTATCGGAATCAGCTATAGATAATCAGATACTGGCCATAGTAATGTCCGTCTGATTGAAATTTAGGAATGATATATCGCCACCTCATCAATCATATTAGCTGTCAATTTGTAATAATCTGATACTGCAGGTCAGTGTAATCAGATACGTTTGATGCACAGCGAAACAGTTAGTCATGCAATCAAAGCAGTCATCAAGTGAATATATGCTCTTTTACTTATCTATGGAGTTGTATTTTAAAAGGAGCCAAATGGATTCTTTTGCAAAAAGACAGAAAGCAACAAGTGGGCACTTTCTATCTTCCTCTTTTTTATGCTGATTAACAGTAGACAGCCTGACGGCCCCCTTAATATTAACAGTTACCGTCGCCAATGAATGTTTGCGATACTAGGAGCATCGAGAACACGCTGCTGTCCCGTTGGGGTACAGAAACCTGGGTCAATAATGCTCTAGCATGTTCTAACATTGTAGAGTATATGGCGGCATACTTGTAGAGCAAGGGTGATTGCCAGACGATCTTGGGGCCCTACTACGTAATTAGTATTTTTACACCGCCCCTGCATAGCGAAAAAACTCTTTACTTTTATGAACTCTTTTTGGTTTTGAGTATCAGGTTATGTTTTTTATTGTTCTACAGCAATAAAGAATAGCAGATAAGCTGACGGTCCACTTAATTATCTTAATTAACCCGACACTACACCGTAGATATCCCAGACGTCAGTCTGTACGAGATTAGTGTGGCCCTTAAACAGCTTAAAAACAACAAGGCGCCGGGTGATGATGGAATTACAGCCGAGCTTCTGAGAGCTGGTGGTACTCCTGTGTTTAAAATCCTCCAGAAGCTATTTAATTCCGTCATCCTCGATGGCAAAACGCCGCAGGCCTGGCACGGAAGTATAGTGGTGCTGTTCTTCAAAAAGGGCGACAAAACCCTTTTGAAGAACTTTAGACCGATATCACTTCTGAGCCATGTTTACAAGCTGTTTTCAAGGGTCATCACGAATCGTCTCGCGCGCAGATTTGACGACTTCCAGCCTCCCGAACAAGCCGGATTCCGAAAAGGTTTTAGCACCATAGACCACATACATACGCTGCGGCAGGTTATACAGAAGACGGAGGAGTATAACCAGCCACTATGCTTGGCGTTCGTGGACTATGAGAAAGCCTTTGATTCGATCGAGACCTGGGCGGTGCTTCAGTCTCTCCAGAGGTGCCACATTGATTATCGATACATCAAAGCGTTGAAGTGTTTGTATGAAAACGCCACCATGTCAGTCCGTCTCCAGGATCAGAACTCGAAGCCTATCCGACTGCAGCGGGGAGTCAGACAAGGCGATGTCATATCGCCGATGCTGTTCACTGCTGCGTTGGAAGATGTCTTCAAGCTTCTGGACTGGAACGGACTGGGCATCAACATTAACGGTGAGTACATCACTCACCTTAGATTCGCAGATGATATCGTAATCATGGCTGAAACCATGGAAGACTTAAGCCATATGCTTGATGGCCTCAATACAGCTTCCCAAGGAGTAGGTCTCAAAATGAACATGGACAAGACGAAGATCATGTCTAATGTCCATGTCGCACCTACCCCCGTAACAGTTGGGAACTGTACTTTCGAAATTGTTGACGAATACGTCTACTTGGGTCAAACGATCCAGTTAGGCAGGTCCAATTTCGCGAAAGAGGTCACTCGTCGAATCCAACTCGGATGGGCAGCGTTCGGGAAGCTCCGTAAAATCTTTTCGTCCCAAATACCGCAGTGTCTCAAGACGAAGGTTTTTAACCAATGTGTGTTGCCAGTGATGACATACGGAACGCAGACGTGGTCGCTAACTATGGGCCTTATGAGAAAGCTCATGGTCGCTCAGAGAGCAATGGAGAGGGCTATGCTCGGAGTTTCCCTGCGAGATCGAATCAGAAATGAGGAGATTCGCAGGAGAAGCAAAGTAACCGACATAGCCCGGATGATTGCAAAACTGAAGTGGCAGTGGGCTGGGCACATAGCTCGAAGGACTGATGGCCGTTGGGGCAGAAAAGTCCTCGAATGGCGACCGCGTACCGGAAGACGCAGTGTTGGTAGGCCCCCCACAAGATGGACCGATGATCTGGTCAAGATCGCCGGGATAGGTTGGATGAGGGCAGCGCAGGACCGATCATCGTGGAGATCTTTGGGGGAGGCCTTTGTCCAGCAGTGGGCGTCTTCCGGCTGAAATGATGATGATGATAATGACGGTCCACTTAGAATTTAGCAGTTACCGTTGGCTATGGGTGTTTGCAATTCCAGTGGTATCGCGAACACACTGTTGTCCCATAAGGGTACAGGGACTTGGCTCACTAATACCGGAACACAGCACAAGGTTATTATGGCGGCATACTTAAAGACCAAGGGTGGTTGCATTCCAGACGAGCTTGGGAACCTACCACATGATTAGTTGTCCTTACTCTGCCCCTGCATGGAGAAAAACTCTACTTTTATGAACTCCTTTCGGTTTTGATTGTTAGGCTAACTAATCTTCTGTTGAAACCAATTTTTAACATATCTTTTATTACTGACTCCTTGTTTGGGTTTAAAAAATATCGCAAGGAAGTATCGATATTGGTTAAGTTTCATAATTCGTATAACGGATAAAATGTAAATAAATAAATCTATACAAATAAATTAAATTGCAGTGTCTGTTTGTAATATTAAAATAACCGATTTTTACTAAGTGCATATGGATGTATACACGGGACATATTCCAAAACAACATTTTTTACAATTTTTGTCGGTCTGTTTGTTCCGGCTAATCTCTGAAATGGCTGCACCGATTTTGATAGGACTTTTACTGGCAGATAGCTGATGTAACAAGGAATAACTTAGGCTATTTTTATTTTAGAAAAAAAAACTGTGTGTGTCAGCTCCGACGCACGACTGGAGTTTACTACTTAAGTACGATTGTCTAAACATACGCAAAAAGAGTTTATTTAACTGAAAAAAGATTAATACCATATGAAAGGGTAAATTAACAAATTAATGAAAATAATATACATATATAAAAAAAGTTTTAAAACAGTTTTAAGTTCAACCTAATTACAACTATGGCACCTATTAATAAAGTCACAAATCTCCAAAACATTATCTAATACTTACGATCATTCGTCATATAAAATGAGCAAAGCAATAAATTACTCTTGTCACTTACAAATGAAAAGATATATGTTAAACAACATTTAATGTGAAATCAAGCTTAAGTTGTAACAAATAAAGTAATTTTTGCCTTGAGAGATACATCGTTTTGTTTTGTTCAGTGTGTTCCGGTGCACGCGCACCAAAAACGTAACGAGGTCATTCATTAGTAGATTTTATTCTCACATTTTTCTCATACCAGGCGCTTTATATATGAAAATCGATTCTTAAGGAGTAAACTCCAAAAAACATATAGTTTTTGTTAAAAATAATAAGCTTCAGAAATTTTATATTCCAATTTAAGTTGACCTCAGATTTATATAATCAAACATATGAAATAGGGATCAGATTAGGCTGGACTATGTAAATTCGAACGCACGTATTCCAGAGGCGCATGGCGTAGTTGGATTCGATAACACTGACTGTTTGCATATTTCATTTGTTTATATTTTAGGGTTTATAGGGTTTGTAATCTAAAATAATCCAAAATAAACCTTATGATATATCCACAAAAAATGCTGCCCAAAGTCACTATTTCACGCGGACGGAGTCGCGGGCACAGCTAGTATAAATATAAAATCCACACATCGCCATATCGTGCATGGATATTTCATATTACTTACACACTTTTCTTTCTGTAAATAAATACACAAATTTCAAACTCGAAACGAGATTCGAATTCATAACCCTCGCAGATGTTTTGATGTATGAAAGCTGTATCACAACAGCAGATATCGTGGAGGAAAGAATCCATACTAATATTATAAATGTAGTTACTCTGTTTGTTACATTTTAACGCCTAAAGCACTGAACCAATTTGATAAATACTGGTGTAGAGATAGATTGACTTTGGAGAAAGACATTGCTTTTGGTAAAACAACGTTTGCCAAGTCAGCTACAAAACTAAATATCATGTTATGTTATGCTAACTTATTAGCTGGAATGAGGTTTTATTTATTGTAACAAACCTCTAATAGATTTTAGATCTACGTTTACCAAGAATAATATAAGCAAATGAGGTTCTAGTTTCAATATTTGAAATGTATGAATGACGTAAGTGTGGTTTTACCTAACAGTTAATTGTTATTAAAGTATCTTAAAAAATATTTTGGCACCTTAACCTTTTATTGCAATTTTTTTATTTTATTTTTATTGCTGTACGACAGCAGACAGGCTGAAGGCCCGCTTAGAATTTAGCACTTACCGTCGCCTATGGATGTTTGCAACGCCAGTGGCATCGCGAACACGCTGCTGTCGAGTAAGGGTTTGTCCGTGTGGGGGCGGAGAAAGAATACTAACCTCTGTGGCCGGGGTCGGCTTGTCGTAAAAGGCGACAAAACAACCCACCCTAGCTACGTGGTAGAACCTCAAGCCCGTCTGGATGGCGACCACCTTTGGTCTTAAGTATGCCGCCATAATAACCTTGTGTTGTGTTCCGGCATTAGTGACCCAAGTTCCTGTACCCTTATGGAACAGCAGCGTGTTCGCGATGCCACTGGCATTGCAAACACCTATAGGCGACGGTAACTGCTAAAGCCTAAGCGGGCCGTCAGCCTGTCTGCTGTCCTACAGCAATAAAAAAAATAAAAAAGGGTACACGAACTTGGGTCACTAATGTTGGAACACAACACAAGGTTATTATAGCGGCATACTTAAGACCAAAGGTGGTCGCTATCCAGACGGGCTTTGAGGCCCTACCTCGTAGTTAGGGTGGGTTGTTTTGTAGCCTTTTACGACAGGCTGACCTCGGCCGCAGTGGTTAGTATTCTTTCTCTTTCCCTACACGGATAAATGCATATTATATGGTAGAACAACATTTGACGGGTCAGCTAGTTATATACTCCTTTGCAAAAAAAAAACAGAATGTTTTTTTTACATTATTGGTAGTAATTTAATTCTAAAGAGGAGGAGAGGATAGCTAAACTATGTTATTTGCACTTAACAAAAAGTTTGGGTATGAAAAAAGTTGATTCTAAATTAGAAACTTTTGTTTTCAAAAATCCCTTTTTCAGTTTGTAACTTTTTACTTACTTTTCGAGAATTTGCGGTTAAAAGGGTAGTCAGGCAGTTAAAACTAACTTCTCGCTATTTTAGTACAATAATTTATGTATGTTATAATTGCTCTTTATTGCGACTTAAAACAGACATCTTTGTGTCTATTGTAATGGCAGGAAAAGCAATAAGAGCTAGCAAAGTTATAGCGCTGCTGGAAGAGGATTGTAGCCAATATTAGATCTCACAGCGCTTAAACGTGTGTCGTTCAACCGTCCAAAGAACAGGTTCCGTTCAGAGAAGGCAAGGTTCTGGGAGAAAACGAAACGAAAACTGGGGGAGTTGACGACCAGCATAGACCACCAAGTTACTCCGTGAGCACCGGATTGCCCCATTGAGCTTCACTAGAAATTGCCTATCTTAGATACTGGAGTAGCGCACTCTTCTCCGAGGAGGCTCGAATTTATCGGCATGGTGAGAACCGACACCGGCAAGTGTTACGAAGACCAGGGGAACGCTATGCCGACTTGTGTTCGGGTGAGAGATGTTCGGCCATCCGACTACCCACTAAAAAACCCCGCTTTTCTCCTATCGCCTACGCCCGGGCCTACGGATATGTGGCCTGCCGATCTAGTGGCCCGGGCCGGCGCCGCCGCCCTTTGTCTCAAGGCGGGCCTCTTCTAAAATGTTGGCGCCAGGGGGTCAGGGTTTCGTACCCCCAGCGCTCGCCTGTGTTGACTCTAGGAGTTGAGGGGGGCCGCGGAACAGCAAGCGGTCCTCTCCCTCGCGGCAATAGTGCAGGCGGCAGATCCTCCCCTGAGGGGCTGCCCGCGGCCGCATTCTACGGTGGCCGGAGATCGTTGCTTGCCCTCTGGCGCCGACGACGTGGCCTGCGTTGGCGGGAGGGGAGTGTGGTGGTCAACTCCCGCTCCCGCTCCGCCCCTCCTTTGCAGACATGACTGCCTCGCAAAAGGAGGCGACGGCCGTCTTTTTTTAAAGCCTGGTGGTAAGCATGCCAAGAGGATTAAATGCCGTAATTGCTGCAAGAGGAGATTATACTCGTTACTAAATTTTAGTTTTCAATGTTTGCTGTTATTAAAATACCACAAAATAGTCCTATATTCATTACACTCATAAAAATGTGCGTTTTAATACGGCTCTCGGTGTTAAAAACGATATTCTCATTGATAATTAGAAATGTCTAGTCATCTAAGCTAATAACATACTAAACCATTAATATCATCCTTAGAAAAGCCAATGATTGTAAGGTGCCCGTTTTTCTTTCAAAGGAGTGTATATATTAAGCAGACTTTTGAATAAAAATATAGTGTTGGATTGCATACATTTTTCGTGTACGCTAAAGGAACTTCTGCTTTTTTGTTTTAATCAATACTAATTTTCTACCTAAAACTGTAGTTATATAAGCAAATTAGAATTATATTTATTTCTGAATAGGGTTTGATAGAGTTTTAGTATAATTTAGTTAATAAAAAGCTCGTATGACCTGGATCACCCGACTTGACGTCACATCCTCGCTGGAAACTGATGTAAATAAATATAAATACGCCGAGATCTGGATACTCTCTCCTTATTGACGACCTCCGTGACGTAACTGCCGACGCGCATCAGTACGCTTGCAGAGGTATCAGGTTCAATTCTCGTCCCGTGTCTGGATGAGTATGTGTAATATGTATTAATTTATAATAAAATAGTATGTATTTAGCATATTATCCACATACTGGATAACCATGTTATTTAATGTAACACACGTGTTATGCTACTTATTTCAAAACTAGATGGTGCTGTTTGTTTTGTCCTAATATGGTTATTTTATCTTCTGACATTTATTTAAACCAGAGTTCCCCAAACTTTTTTGTGTCGTAGACCCCTTGTCATATTTTTCCGTGTTGGGTAGACCCCCTACTTACCTGATATTGATTTCCTGTAAATTTCTAACTGTAGTGAAGTTTAGTGTTAAAAACTTAAAGTAAAAACACATGTTAATTTATACATTTATGAATTAAATTTAAATTAAAACTACTCAAAATAAAATTTTGTATCTGTTATGTAAAATATACGTAACATTAAATAAACATAAAACAAACATAAAATAAATTTTTTACTTCATAGGTACTTTTATAAATAATGTATATGTTTTGATATTATAAGATAGTATGATGTAAGTAAATAGGTACTAATAGTGTATGTGTTGAGATCCACTATCGTGGACCCCCATTTTCATTTCATGGACCCCCAAATTTTTTTTCGCTGACGTAGACCCCTTGCAGGTTGTCATAGACCCCGAGGGGTCGATATAGACCACTTTGGGAATCACTAATTTAAACCATTTCAAAACTAATAACGTTCATTCCAACAAAAGTGTCGACCCCTTAATTGTAAATTTTCTAACACAATACTACAGAGTAATGTAAAACATCAGTAGTGTAAAACACCAGGCGCTATTATTGTTACTAATTCCATTATTAACGATCGGTTGTTCTCGGTAAGGAATAGGGCTCACTGACCTAGGGAATCGTAAAAAGCTACTAATCTGTTTGTAAACTAGCAAAAGGTGTCATCTATTAGACGCCTTTTTCGACACCCTTGCGAAATGATGAAATATGGTCCTCGTTGCCAAACAAAAAAAATTTATTCGTAATACGTACGTTACCCGTATATAAACAAAATAAATTGTTACATTATGTTGTTTCTAAAAATACCTTTACATTTGCGAGGCACAACTTTCTTTTAATTAAAAAACCTTTTGCCAAGCTATTAACCTAAGGGATAAACAGACATCAATTAAGTGTCACAGTAAAGGTTGCAGTGCGGTGGGCGAAGTCTGTCCATATGTTTAACACAGTATTACTTTTGATTTTTCATAAAATATTGCTTAATTGTTCTGTACTTCTTTGTTCGTCTAATAAATAAAATACGTGTTTTACATAACTAACCTTCTTTTTGTATTTTTTAGAAAAATAAATTAGAAAAGAAATAGAAAAAATGCGTGCAGAGATTTAATAAAAATAAACAAGTAAGAACTTTTTACTTTTGAGTAAATAAATTTATTTAGAATAATTTCTGTATCAAAAAATAAAATAAAAATGGATACCGATATCTTTGAAAATATGTAATTTTTTTACAAATACAAAAATGTTACGTGTATTCTCAGAAAATCTACATGTACATTTTTTTTGTTAAGAAATATAAATAAATCTTGGTAAAATAAACAGGGTCACAAAAGAAACATTTGTTCCAGGATTCATCTTTATTGCGAAATAAACTCAAGTGGGACAAAATAGACAATTATAATTAGTAATTCAGAACCTTATCTAAAAAATTATTATATTTTACGTCATATTTACACTGCTACATTTTAAGCTTACAGCTTATTTACACTACTAAATTCAAATTATTCGATCCTTGTAGTATCGCGTTAATCTCTAAACGCGCGGGATGGTCGATGTTCGACCTCCCTGAAGATCATTTTTTGTGCCGTGCTCAAGCTTCAGTTACTCCTTACTAACTCTCATTGACCGTGCGTGCGACATTTGGCTGATATAATGCAACAGTTCCTCCGTGAGCGAATCTGAACCGAACCGGAAAGGAGTGGAATCAAGTTCAGTGCGAATTTCTTTGCCCATTACAAGATATCGCATATCTCTAACCACCACTACTGTTTTCGAGCTCCCCCACTCATCTATTGTACGGGACACTCTTGGCCCGTGAGTGGCATCGTACACAAATTAATTTAAAGAATTAAGTTGATTAGGTTAACTATAGTTAACCTAATCAACTTAATAATCAAATCCCTGATTGGGGCCCTTTATAAAGGGCCCCAATCAGGGATTCTCCTCTCTCCGAAAAGTACCCAAGATCCAGAAGCAGGAATCTATGACTCCGAATGTTCAGTGGCTTCGAAAGCCAACATCTGAACCCTAACGAGTAAACGGAACTTACATACTAATGGCAGGCTAGTTTCTTCTACTTACTAAACTAGCTTCAGTTAACCGGTCTCTGCTTGGAATAAGCGAGTGCAGGAACATATGCGTAGTTTTAGTTGATTTACCAGCAACCTGCGTCTCCCCGGGTACATATGATAATATCAAATCTGTAATCGATGCAATACAGTAATTTTTTTCTTAACGTTTACACACTGACTTTCATTCACTGTGTGCTCTTAATACACAGGCCGACCCTTAAAAAGTGAGCCCTCATTCGTCGCCTCTCACAGAATACGCGCAAAACGATTCATTTCCTTTCAAACAAAGAATTTCATTAAAATTTGACACCAGATAATTTACCTTCTTTGCTTTGAATTGTTTTGAGTAGGTATTTTAATCAATAATTTGTCTCATTTTAGTGTAGTGGCCGTATACGGCATTGTCTATTGTTTGATTTCCACAAAGAACAACATACATCTAACATGTGCTTTGGTTTTTATATGGGTCAAATTTTGTGTTTGTATAAATATGGTATAGCCCCATGGACTACTGACCTGCGCAAAGTTGCTGGTTGGGGCTCTATGGGAAAATTGTGAGACAGGCATTTATGGTATAAACTTAGGGAGGACAACATCCAGCCACTGCTGGATCAATCATTGTCCACTGACAATGATTGACTGATGCCATTGATTGATTGATGTTTCTGCAAACTGAGCTGATACCAGAAAAAACCATTGATCTGTCCTATAGCCAATGGGCGAACCACAGTTGCAAAAAGGAGCCGTCACGGGACGCCTGGCAGATGTGAAACATTATGCAGAAAAGAACAGATTGTGGTAGGAACTAAATATGTCATAATGATAAAAAAGAAAATAAGTTTAGAAATTATTAGTTTCCTTTATCATTTTTTTGTGAATTCCACTATCCTTAATTTAAATTTATTGAAAATTATTTTTTACCTATTAGTTAGATTTTTTTTATAAAAGCGTGTTTTTTTAGTTCTTTTTAACTATAATATAATTTATTTTTAACTTTTTAATTTCATCAACTATAATTCATAATTATGGTTAACCACCATACCTTAAAACTCTACACTTGTAAATTAACAGCGACATCTATGATTCACTTGCTAGTATTGCTATTATAATTAAACAAATATTCAAACCAACTTCTATGGTTTTTAATATGTGAACGTAATTGTTCTTGTACTTCCTAGATTGCAGTATTTATATTCAGAAATATAAATTATTTTTAAACATTATTTTGTAGTAATATGCAGAAAATAACAGATTGTGATAGGAACTAAATATGTCATAATGATAAATGAAAATATTACGATTTTTTTCCAGGTAACGATGACTATTTATTGAATAAACATTTAATTTCATTAAATACAAATAACGCCGGATCGAGTGGGAGAGAATCGCATAGTCGATTGCGCCGCCACACTGTACATACACACTACTGCATATAGACTGTATATACCTAGTCAGGTCATAAGTATTGTCACACAGTAAAAACTTTTCTTTTAGAATGCTGGCCACAAAAAAGTTTATTGAATTCGAATCTCGAATTGTTCATGAAAATAAAATGTATACTTTTAGAATTTTACTCATTTTTTAAATATAGAGTGGACGCTTAAAGAAGACCGTGTTGCAGTTATTGCGTTGCATCGTTGCGGTTACGCGCCAATTCAAATTTTTAACATACTGAAAAAATTTGAATATAGCCAAAAGATTCATTTATCGTACCATCAAACGATACAATGAAGACTCTAGTGTAGATGACAGGTCAAGAAGTGGTCGCCCTCGGTCTGTTAGGACTCCAGCAGTGATAAAAGCTGTGAAGGCACGAATTCAAAGAAATCCCAAACGTAAGCAGAAATTGTTGGCCCTTCAGATGGGGTTAAGCAGAACCACGGTGAAAAGGGTGTTAAATGAAGACTTAGGGCTTCGGGCATATCGAAGAAAAACAGGACATCGTTTGAATGCTCGTCTAATGGACCTGAGACTGAAGAGATGCCGCGCTTTGTTGAAGCGGTACGCGGGAAAAAAATATCGGGAAATTCTTTTTTCGGATGAAAAAATGTTTACCGTAGAAGAGAGCTACAACAAACAAAATGATAAGGTGTACGCACACAGTAGTGAAGAAGCGAGCAACCGTATTCCGCGTGTCCAACGAGGTCATTTTCCATCCTCGCTCATGGTATGGTTGGGAGTTTCTTATTGGGGCTTAACAGAGGTACATTTTTGTGAGAAAGGTGTAAAAACGAATGCTGTTGTGTATCAAAATACAGTCCTGACGAACCTTGTGGAACCTGTTTCTCATACCATGTTCAATAACAGGCACTGGGTATTCCAACAAGATTCGGCGCCAGCTCATAGAGCGAAGAGCACACAAGACTGGCTGGCGGCGCGTGAAATCGACTTCATCCGGCACGAAGACTGGCCCTCCTCCAGTCCAGATTTGAATCCGTTAGATTACAAGATATGGCAACACTTGGAGGAAAAGGCGTGTTCAAAGCCTCATCCCAATTTGGAGTCACTCAAGACATCCTTGATTAAGGCAGCCGCCGATATTGACATGGACCTCGTTCGTGCTGCGATAGAGGACTGGCCGCGCAGATTGAAGGCTTGTATTCAAAATCACGGAGGTCATTTTGAATAAACTTTAATGTCATAAGAATCTATGTTTTGTTAAGTTCATTTTGGTATATAAATGGTTACATAATGAATAAACTTGTTACAATTATTTTACATTAAACATGTGACAGAATTTATGACCTGACTAGGTATATACCATCATATAGCGGTATTTGGCATGCGTCGCCACGCCAGAAATCGGTTTTACGTGCGGCTATAGATGTTTCACATCAAAAATTGACAGATATTTTATAATGATATTCATTAAATAAGAAAATGCATAAATAGTTCTTAAGGGTTTTTATTTTCAGATTTTGCTATTATTGGGTAACTTTCCATTTCTTTTTCAGAGGATTCAGGAGGATCGTTCCACTCGGCCTTTTCAGATGTTCCAAATATGACGTAAGCGAGATTTGTGGTCAGATATAGGCCTGCTGTCACAAAGAACACTTGCCGCCAAAGGACCTCGTTTTTCTGAAAAACATCAACGCTGTAAATATAAAAAATTGTTGACTTGATGGTGAATCTTCCTGTACCCTAAGTTGGTTCGGAGTTTAAGTCACCATAGTATTTTTACAAAAAAGTTATGAGTAGATTTTTTTAGATTTTACATGAGTGCTTGATATGTGGCCAGCCAACTAGCATGATAAAATCCTGTGGGATTCGCTATAAAACCCAAATTATCACATAAAAATTAAAACTATTTTTATATCAAAACGACATTAAAAGTTAAAGCAGAAGTTTTTTTTATTGCTGTAGGACAGCAAACAAGCTGACATCCGGCTTAGAATTTAGTAGTTACCGTCACCTATGGGTGTTTGCAACGCCAGTGGCATCGCAAACACGCTGCTGTCCTATAAGGGTACAGGAAATTGGGTCATTAATGCCGGAACACAACACAAAGTTATTATGGCGGCATAATCCAGACGGGCTTGGGGCCCTACCACGAAATTAGGGTGGGTTGTTATGTCGCCTTTTACGACAAGCCAACCCAGGCCGCAGATAAAAAACATTTTACTCTTGAAATAAAGTATATACTCACAACATCATCCGAAAGGATGAATCCGGTGACAAGTGGGGCTAACGAGCCGATGAGATTCGACATAAAATTGCTGATACTCATCATCGTTCCCGCGAAGTTAGGAGATATGTCGATATGGTTCACCTGAAATTCAAAAATTGATTAAATTAAAGTTAAAAAAAGTTCGATCACGCTAAGATTTTTTTTTAATTGCTGTCGGAGAGCAGACAGGCTGACGGCCTACTTAGAATTTAGCAGTTACCATCGGCTATGACACGCTGCTATCCCATAAGGATACAGGAACTTGGGTCACTAATGCCGGAAAACAACACAAGGTTATTATGGCGGCATACTTAAGACCAAAGGTGGTCGCCACCCAGACGAGCTTCAGGGCCTACCACGTAGCTAGGGTGGGTTGTTTTGTCACCTTTTACGACCCCAGCTGCAGAGGTTAGTATTCTTTCTCCACCCCTGCACGAATAAGAATTAGAAGTATTTAATAATTTAACTATATCTATAGGGCAATGCAGTTTCCAAATGCCAGACGCCTGCGAAGGTCACGGGTTCCAGTTTTGAGTCTGTAATATAATAATAAGTAGTATATCAGGTGACTATTACCAACCACAAAAGCGCTCTTAGCTATGCGTCTGTGTATCACAGTTTATTTGTATTTATTTTGTTTATATGTAAAATAATACACGCATGAAGTTGAAACCTGTATTTTTCTCATTGCTTGGCTCCTTTTAGGGGGTAATAAAGCTTACACGTCACGTCAATTGCAGAATTAAGCTTACAGTACCTGGATGACCGAGCTTTGCTCGGTATTTTTCGGCTAGATTGTTTATAAGCGTTTTTTTCCAAGATCGTTTAGGCATTTTTAAGTGAACACGTGCATTAAGAAGACACAAATAATATAAATAAACAATTGATTTTCTTAGTCTAACCTCAAAGCAAACACTCATTGACTTCGTGTTACTTAACAACGCCATCTGCTGGAATAGCTTGAGTGTTGTTGTGTCATTAAAGCAATTTAAAAAAAATAGTATTATTATTCGCTGATAGATGTCAGGGAGTCATTTTTCAGTTTAAATTGGGTCTACTCAAACGCCACCTTTTTGTTATTTTTCTTCCAATAAAAAAAAAAGCGAATAAAATGACATTTTCTAGAAATGATTCCTAGCTAGATTGATTTATCGCCCCCGAAACCCCCCGTATACTAAATTTCATGAAAATTGTTGGAGCCGATTCCAAGATTCCAAATATATATATATATATATATATATATATATATATATATATATATATATATATATATATATATATATATATATATATATATATATATATTATAACATATAAAGATTATCTTAATGTATAGCTGACGTTCTCTTACCGTCAGAGCGCAGAGGATACGTTGTGATATGCACATTACGTCGGAAGAATTATACAAAACCTAGATAGAATCCGGAACATCAAGACCTATCAAACTGTCGTCACCTGATGGTAATACTGATTGCGCACTATTACGTAACTGATTGTTGAAGCTTTAATATAAATAAGCTAATATTAAACATGAACCGACTTTAGACTTTCAAAGCAAATCGAAGAATCGAGAACGAATAATGTGCGAGAAAGTAGTAAAATAGGTAAAATACTCACTTGGAAACCCATATGGGCGGATACTTTAAGTGCACAGATTATTACGAGAATTGTCTCCACTACGTAGATATTCTTTGGCACGTAGGCTAGTATTATCAGGCAGATCGCAGGTGGAATGCTTCCTGTGAAACAAGACGATTCTCAAATTAGGATAAGTATATGCTAGTGCAACTTATAAATTGTTGTCGAAACTATTACTAATGTCTAAGCATCAAGCAAATAAACATTATAGTGTGTTTCAGGTAAATATTATGAATAATTTTCTACATGCTTACTCCCCGTTGTGTCCGGAGATTTCAATATGCTTTGAGCTGATTGATGAGTCACAAAAGACTATTTCCTTAAGAATAATTCCTTCTCTTGATCAGACATAGATATAAAATAGATTTGACTAAATTCATGTTTGATCAGAGCTCCTGTTTTCAAACCGTTTAACCTCACGAAGAAAAACGTATATATTTTTGCTATAGGTCAGCCGAGAGGCTGACAGTCCGCTTAGAATTTGTGTATAATAAATCAATAAATAAATTGCTTTGATAGATCCAAATATATACGAGTAGAAGGGTGTTAAAATTGAAAATAGAGGTGAGAAGATTTAAATTAAATATATCCTGATCGCTGATATGCTGTCTGACAAATATTAAGAGGAAAAGCAGTAGAAGAGTTATTTTTCCTTTTATTATCTCCTTTCTAAAGCGGGTTTAATATTGTCAGTTCTATAGCACCTTTGTTTTTAGTTTTCAAATTTCTCACATGTCCTATGAAATTGGGATTGTACTTCACAGAAGATAACATCTCGAGCACGTGACTGATAAGGCATTACGAAGATAAATATTAATTTGAGATTGAATGAATCAAAACGTGAAAAACTACACCAAACAGAATCTGTTGATTACCTATTGTTGTAGCAAATTTTCTTGCATGAGTGACTGTCATATATTTTTTCACGATGATCATATCAGTCAGCCAACTGAAGAAGAAGTTTGTTCCCCACATCACCAAGAACGGAAGAGCCGTTAACAAGCCATTCTGTAAATTAGAATGCAAGTTTTCAAATTTGTTCAAATGCCAAATATATGACCGCAAAAAATACAAGGCCCTAATGGTTGTTTTCAGAGGCAATAAAGAAAAGAAACTATTCGATGTTATCTTTCAAGCTTTGGAGAGAGAAAACAGTTGAATATATGTTATCCTCTATCTCATGGTGGCAGTTCAGGCACTGCTCAGGCAGTATTTCTCGCCTAATGTACATATTACCGCATAATTGCCATGTACCTGTGGTAAGGGAAAACATCGTGAGGAGACCTGCATGTCGCAATCACCGGCTTGTGAAATCCGCCAACCCGTCTGGGACAAGAGTGGCAGATGTACTATCCGTCTCTCTAGAATAATGTCCGACTCCAACAGTAGGACTCTATGGACTGTTATTATACAATCCTTTGTATGACATGTACTAGTTATAAAAGAAATAAAAAAACAGAAAGGAAAAAAGGTATAAAGAGAGGGATCTATTTTGTCCCTGAAAAATTATTATTACTCATAGAAAAAAATATAAATACAAATGGATAAGATCTTTTAGAAAAACTATAAATACTGTGAAATTAACAAAAAACCATATAATATTTTCCATGAAAATAAAATTCTAAAATAAAGCATTGTTAAATTTAAAAGAAACGGAATTTTATTTTATTGCATATCATAATTGAAAACTCACTGCTTTGATATTGACTCCCATGATATTATCCATAAATGAAGGTACTTCCGAAAATAGAATCACTTGACCCCAAGTGCTGCCTATATGCGCACAAACTATCGCAAACATTCCTGGACTTCGTAATAACTTCGACCATGGCACTGGTAACGTTTTCTGAAAAATCATACACAACTAAGCATATAAAGCTATTTTCATAAGTTTATTCAGATTCACAATATCTGTATTACTCATGTATGCTGATGATATCGCGCTGGCAGATTCGGACAGGGGTAGGCTGGTGCGACGTGTGAAGATGTGGAAAGAGTCGCTTGAGAACGGTGGTTTGAAGCTCAATGTGGCGAAGACCGAGTACTTGGCCTGTAACTCCACAGATCCCACACCCGTACGCATAGACGGCAACACGGTCGAGCGCACGGACCATGTGAAATACCTGGGATCTGTGTTTCATGCGTCTGGTGACATCGATTGCGACGTCAAGGCACGCATTGCTGCCGCGTGGGCCAAATGGCGTGAGGTAACTGGTGTCATTTGTGACCCCAAGATGTAAAGTTGAAGGGACAGGTCTATAAGACCATCATTAGGCCTGTCCTTTTATACGGCTGTGAAGCGTGGCCGGTGTTAGAGCGACACAAGCAAGAGCTGCGTGTCACGGAGATGAATATGCTGCGGTGGATGTGTGGAGTGACGCGGAAGGACCGCGTTAGGAACTCCCGCATTCGCGGTAGTCTTCATGTCCGTGACATTGCAGATAAATTGCAGGAGTGTCGGCTCCGCTGGTACGGCCATGTTTTACGGCAACCGGATGCTTACGTGGGAAACAAATGTCTGGCCATGCCGCCTCCGCCGGGCCCCGGCAGGAGGGGTAGACCAAAAAAGTGCTGGCTTGACGTCGCAAAGGGTGATATGTGTGCCAATGGGCTCACTACCAGGGATGCTAAAGATCTTGCGAAGTGGAGTAGAAATAGTCGGAAAGCGGACCCCGGGCACCGAAACGAAAGTTTGGGTGGCAACCGGGACTAACGCTAGGATGATGATGATGATGACAATATCTGTATTACTTATATTTATGCAATAAATCTCTTTTCTCAATATATAAAGTGTTTCCAAATGAAAGTACTGTATTCATCCGATCTAGAAATATAAATTTTGGATAATACTAGTAAATAGTTCTAATTTAAACAATTGTCATTATTTTGGCCTAATTTTCTTATCTAATATTATAACTGAACTTTTATATTATACCTTTTCATAACCTTCTTTTTGTCCCAACCCCTCTTCAATATATCTCCTCTCAGCCAGAGATATCTTTGGATGCTTTGCAGGAGTATCAGCTAATGTAAACCAGAGGACTATAGCTATTATTCCAGATAGAATGCCATAGAATCTGAATATGCCAGGCCAGCCAAGCACTGATGATGAAACGAAACCTGCTATCGGTAAACCTAGAACAGCTCCAAAAGCCTGACCTGAAATAAGTGATCACACTGAAACTAATGTATTCGTGTAAAGTAAATTGAAATTAATACTGTCAGTTAAAATTAATTGTTAACGGCGTGTTCACAATGGCGTTGCAAACACCCATAGGTGACGGTAACTGCTAAATTCTAAGTGGGCCGTCAACCTTTTTGCTGTTCTACAGCAATAAAAAATGCACAAATTTATTGGTTAGGTTAGGTTGACTAATGTATTAAATATTGAAATATTTGAATTCGAATGATATTGCGTACATGAAATTTAGTTTTCAACAGCTTTTTTGTTACATAATTCCTACATAAAATGTGTACAATTAAAACTACAAGTGTATTAGCAAAGGAAATATTTAGTGGCACTCCTGCACGAGAACTTACCACCATAAGTCAAACCTGTCAGCCTGCCACGCTCTTCTAACGGAGCCCATTTTCCAAAGAAGGTGTGCATCCCGGGCACAATACACGCTTGTGTTAATCCTTGTACGATCCTCATCAGCATGACGCAAACCCAGCCTCCCTAAAATACTAAAGCCTTTAGTACTTCTAATGCCTTTTCTCCCGAGTAGCACATCTTGGGCGCATATAAACTCCCTATGGGGGTACATTAGCTTTCACTTTAGCAGATATGTCTAGGCATACGTATGCATATTTATAAAAAAACACGTATGAGACAGGGAGCCCTATTAACTCATTGCCATTACGTTTGCTTAAAAACCAATTGAAAAATTGGCTCATTGATATTTGTTTTTATGGAATTAATGAATTCATGAAATTTTTAATTAAAAGACAATATTTTATGCTGAATATTGGTGAAACATGTGAGGAGTTTAATTTTGATATCTACAAGTTATGTACCATGTTTAACGAAATTAATTTTTAACTTATTTTATTCCTTGAACAAAATTCTGCTCTGATTATTTACTACCGAGGTTCATTGAAATGGTCATGAAATTGAAATCATCATATCTTTATAATATACTAACTAATAAACGCGACTTTGTCCACATTGCTTGATATTTTTTTTTATAGCTTAAGTTCATCAGACAGGCAAACGGCCCACCGTGGCAGGTGGTCACCGTCGCCTATGGACGTTTGCAGCACCAGAGGCACCACCAACGCGCTGCCGGTCTCGAAGAAATTTTATAACGCCTTTTTTGAAGAACCCCATATCTGAGCTGAGAAAACCTCAGCCGGAAGCTCATTTCAGATCCTGAGAGTACGCAACATGAACGTTCTGGAGAATCGTTTCGTACAGGAAAGAAGAGGCTCCAAGAAATGGAGATGAACACCCAGCCGATGGCGGGCAGTGCGGTGGTAGAAAAACGACGAGGGCACCATCCTAAATAGTTCTTCAGAACACTCCCCGTTGTACAGACGGTAGAATACGCAAAGAGACGCAAAGTCTCTCCGAAGTCCAAGCGTATCTAAACCGTCTATGAGCATGGTATCGCCGACAACACGAACTGCGCGCCGTTGGATCGAGTCTAGGGGATTGAGCTGACAGGCCGGTGCTCCATCCTATAAATATTAGCAGTACTCCATATGCGGTCTGACCTGTGCTTTATATAGCACAAGCCGTTGCCTTGGACTGAAGTACTGCTTGAACCGGTTTGAATAATATATTAATAAAGATTTGTCATGAGGCACAGGTAGAAGCGACTTCCCTCCCCCCTCCTACACATGCGCGCTACACCACTTGCCCCTCTTCTCAGCGGCCAGGAAACACATCACTGAACATATAGTGCTTGTAAAAATCATTGTTTCATATTTTTTATATAAGGGTTAAGGTGCCTAAGAAATAAAACTTAGAAAATTTTATTGAAATCTATCCAGTACTTTGGCCGTGATGCGCGTACGACTGCAGACCTCTGTCATTTTATTTATATAGATTTTAATATACATATTGGAGTAAAATTATGATTATTAACTACGCAAAAAAATATAATATATTTACATTTGTGTATATTATTACGCATAATATATACGGACTATATATTTAGAGATGATATTAATAGAACTTTTCAAATAAAGTACAATGCCAATTAACATATCAAATAAACTAACCAAACACGATAAAGATAAGATTTAAAAATAAGTAAATTCTAATTCCATCACGGACAATACAAATCCACATTTCTTATCTATCACACAACATTGAGAGGAAAATTTTGATACCTAAAAGTCATATTATAAAACGCTAAGAAAATTATGTAAAGATATGAATAATAATACACTTCATTACAATGATGGTGCAATCAAAAGTAATATGACATGTTATAAAATAGAAAGAGATACCAAATTATAGACGTGACTGCATAACTTAACAAATTTTAATGAAATAATCAAATGCAGTGCTTCAATTTACTTATACAGAGAGATGAAAAGTAAATAAGAAAATAAAATGCCGACAAAGGTAAATGTACAAAATTATAGAAAATGTTTTACGGATTAATTATTTATTATTCCGATTTCTCACAATTATGAATTCAATCAAATTACGATATTATAGAAATTATTATAAAATTCGTTGTACTTACATAATATGCTCCAAGAGGAAGAGTTACAGATACGATACAATTTACTGTCAACGCTCCAGTCAGTAAATATCTGGCTCCAAATCTATGAGCTAATTGTCCAGCAGGTATTTGAAGGAGCATGTAGCCCCAGAAAAATGACGACATTAAAGTATCTTGCACCTTTTTACTCCACACAAATTTTGGATACTGGAAAATAAAATATCGTGCATGAACACTCATACTTAGACATCCTACTCGTCAATCTAGAAAAAGAATCTGTAAGTTTACTTATTGTAAACCTAATCATTCTTCAATATAACTGTTGAAACAATTTATGAAAAATAATACAAACAAAATTTTAAGGACACATTTTCTGCCAACGCTTATCAAAATTTACGCGAAAGAGTAAAAAAAATTCTACTACCATATTAATTTTTCCTTTTTTTTGTTATAGAATACCAAAAAACACCTTTTACACTATGAATATGTATTTACTATTAACACGAATATCAATAATTTTAAAGATTTAATAAAAATAACATTAGTTATACAATTATTTACTTTCTTTTAGATCTTGCAGAAATTCAGGCAAATATTAGATAGATAAACCTTTATTGTACATCAAAGTAAAACAATGTAGTATACCATAATGACATTACGAGTTTAGATATGTACAAAGGGCGGTCTAGCGATAAGACAAGCGATCTCTTCCAGACAACCCATGGCCAGGAGTTGAAGATTATTATTAATCGTAATATTGGTGGTCTAACAAGCGTCAGCATAATCAAGAATAGGCAAAAAAGTGATTCAGCAAGCATTATTTTAGTAGCTACTGGTAAAACATTTCTTAATGTTCGTAGAGATTTTAAAGAAAGAAATATTACTGAGATCAGCAATATGGGGCTTCCAAGACAGCTCATTGTCAAATATGTCTCCAAGATTTTTGACCTTATCACAAAAACCATAGAGCTTCCCCATTGAACTATAGTAGAAATTACTCAGTTTAAAGTACAAAAAGGTGACTGTGTATAGATTTGTAAGTCGTCTATATAAAGGTGCTAGGATGACTTAAATTCATTGGAAATACTGCTAATAAAAACTGAAAATAACAAAGGAAAAAGAACGCCGCCCTGCGGGACGCCAGCAGCGAGATCACACCAAGACGAATAATCATAATCTATGCGGACCCGTTGCCGACGCCATACAGGTAACTACGAAACCAGGCGATTACTTTAAACATTTCACTTCAAAATTCACAAAAACTTCAAAATTAATGTTATTAAAGGTATTGCTAAAGTCTAGTAGAGAGAGAATTGTCAACAAACCGTTATCCATACTAAAACGTATGTCATCAGTAATTTTAATAAGAGCTGAAGTGGTATTATTAGTTATTTCATCACTATTAGTTTGTCCGATAAGAAATCGAATTTTCTGTTACACAAAAATGTTAAACGTTTTTAAGGAAAAACTACTTACCGAAGGCGTCAGTAGCAAAGCTTGGAAAACCCCATTGGCAACGTATTGTTTGCCATTGTCATCTACAATAGCACCACTGATTATATGACTTGTATTAGGTAATTCTGAATTTTGATGGACTGTCATGGCTACTAAAGATACTCCCATGAGCGCTCTCATACTGTATGCAATTGTTAGGGCAAAGAAAAGAACCACGCATTGCTGGTGCCTGTAGCCCCATCCCGAAACTGCGAAAGAAAACATTTCAAGTGTAACTAAGTAATGACTGTGTTAAAAGTATAATCTTTATATAATATTTGATGGTTCTGCTGTGAGAACATGACCTTTGACTCCAAAGTCAATTTCACAACGACGAAACTCAAACGTTTTTCTTTATCAGTTGGGGAGACAGATGGCAGTCTTCTCTGTAAATCCCAAATTAAGATCAATCTATTTCAATTCCGCAACTTCATCTATTAAGTTATCCTGATAATCTTGTCACAGAAAAAGGAATTAATGGCCGATGTGATCTAACGACGTGTACTAGTTTCTTTCTGTAATAATAATCAGCGGTGGATACTAGACCAGACCAGGTAGATCTAGAAAGAAAGTAACAAATTTACATACCGATTCCTTGTAAATAAACTTTATATGAGTATATTCTACGAATAATTATGTATTGCAGCTTGGATGATATCTTATTTTAGGAACGAGTAGTCTCAAATATTTCCAGAAATAGAAGTCATAACCTATCGATATCAAGAAAAATATTCTCATAAAATTGCTTCTCATCTGGATTATAATTATCTTATTTTTAGACAAGTTACTGAAAATGCGACAAAAATAGGTATCGAGATTTAAAATCAGGTCTGAATGATGCTAAGATGTATTTAATGAGGAGTGGGCTGATTACTATCACTGATAGAAATCCCTAAACGATAGTACATAATTAGCTCGTCTATCTGTGCACTAGTGGCAGAAATAATAAAAGAGTTTCACCTTTAAACTCACTGCTCTTTTCTTGCATCACACCTTCTTCTTCTTTCATGATACCACTTTATTTATTGTTTTGTTAAAACTTAACTGTTGAACCACTGAGATGATTAAAAAAATTGAACTGAACAGCTTATTCAAATATAATTCTTTCTCTTATCAAAAATGTGACGTTAGTGGGGAAATTATTAGTGTATTTAGTTATGGAATTTACTGCAAGCATTTATATACCATTACATGTAATGACGACAGAGGCACAGCCCATCCACTTAATTCAAGCTTCCACGTAATTATAATAATAATAAGTGATTAAAATAAATGCAGAAGAACTTATTTTTTTTAAATTTATAAAGTTAGTATTAAGATTTAATTACTGAAAGATAAATCACATAATTTTTTTTCTAGGTAATATTTTATTTCGCTTTGAAACTAAATATCATGGTATATCTTTTTACAAAGTGATACAATCTAAAATGAGTTTAAAGTAGAAAAAGTTAAGATTAATATTATAATGTACTATTAAAAATAGATTTCAAAGTTCTCAATAAATTATTGATTAAATGAATTATAAAAATATATATCCTCCTCCTGCTCGAGTCGTAGTCCTCATATCTGAGGGTCGTGACCAACACCTTCCAGTCTATCACAAATATATATATATATATATATATATATATATATATATATATATATATATATATATATATATATATATATATATATATATATATATATATATATATATATATATATATATATATATATATATATATATATATATATATATATATATATATATATATATGTATATATATATATACCTAGTCAGGTCATAAATTCTGTCACATGTTTAATGTAAAATAATTGTAACAAGTTTATTCATTATGTAACCATTCATACACCAGAATGAACTTTACAAAACATAGATTCTTATGACATTAAAGTTTATTCAAAATGACCTCCGTGATTTTGAATACAAGCCTTCAATCTGCGCGGCCAGTCGTCTATCGCAGCACGAACGAGGTCCATGTCAATATCGGCGGCTGCCTTAATCAAGGATGTCTTGAGTGACTCCAAATTGGGATGAGGCTTTGAGCACGCCTTTTCCTCCAAGTGTTGCCATATCTTGTAATCTAACGGATTCAAATCTGGACTGGAGGAGGGCCAGTCTTCGTGCCGGATGAAGTCAATTTCACGCGCCGCCAGCCAGTCTTGTGTGCTCTTCGCTCTATGAGCTGGCGCCGAATCTTGTTGGAATACCCAGTGCCTGTTATTGAACATGGTATGAGAAACAGGTTCCACAAGGTTCGTCAGGACTGTATTTTGATATACAACAGCATTCGTTTTTACACCTTTCTCACAAAAATGTACCTCTGTTAAGCCCCAATAAGAAACTCCCAACCATACTATGAGCGAGGATGGAAAATGACTTCGTTGGACACGCGGAATACGGTTGCTCGATTCTTCACTACTGTGTGCGTACACCTTATCATTTTGTTTGTTGTAGCTCTCTTCTACGGTAAACATTTTTTCATCCGAAAAAAGAATTTCCCGATATTTTTTTCCCGCGTACCGCTTCAACAAAGCGCGGCATCTCTTCAGTCTCAGGTCCATTAGACGAGCATTCAAACGATGTCCTGTTTTTCTTCGATATGCCCGAAGCCCTAAGTCTTCATTTAACACCCTTTTCACCGTGGTTCTGCTTAACCCCATCTGAAGGGCCAACAGTTTCTGCTTACGTTTGGGATTTCTTTGAATTCGTGCCTTCACAGCTTTTATCACTGCTGGAGTCCTAACAGACCGAGGGCGACCACTTCTTGACCTGTCATCTACACTAGAGTCTTCATTGTATCGTTTGATGGTACTCGTTTATCGTATCTTTTGGTTATATTCAAATTTTTCAGTATGTTAAAAATTTGAATTGGTGCGTAACCGCAACGATGCAACGCAATAACTGCAACACGGTCTTCTTTAAGCGTCCACTCCATATTTAAAAATGAATAAAATTCTAAAAGTATACATTTTTATTTTCATGAACAATTCGAAATTCGAATTCAATAAACTTTTTTGTGGCCAGCATTCTAAAAGAAAAGTTTTTACTGTGTGACAATACTTATGACCTGACTAAGTATATATATATATATATATCAGCACAAAAATACAAAGATTTCTAGTAGCTATGGAAGTTATATTGTCATAAACTTAAATTTTCTAAAGAATTGCTTGTTAATAAGAAATGACTAAAGAAAAAAACGGGAACCTTTCGTCCAGTAACCTTGCTAACAAGTTTTTGGTATGGACTGCATAATTATATTTGGTATCAGTAATGAGTGCCCCTTCTAAAGTATTTAATCTTCTTTATGAAGAATCTCATCATTAATCTTGTCTATAAAGCAGTATTAATGTTATCAATGTCTAAATAGCCTGATTTTATATAGAGCTACCGCATATAGGTGTGTATTTTAATTTCACAGACAGTCGTAACGATTTGTAGCTTAAGCCTTTTGTATTATAACTAACCGATCACACCAGCTCCGCTGGCCGAATAACAGGCTAAGGTAAATCGCAAAAAATGAGAAAGGGTCGATCGAAGCCAGAAAATATATAGTCTAAAACTATTTACGAAAAAAATTGCGACGAATTGTAGTAGTCCCATCTCGATATGTGTTGTTGTGTTAGTGCGTCAAAAGAACCCCATTTTCCTTATATACTACATTGATCAAAAAGTTGCCGAACTGACCTATAGACGGCATCTGCTAAATCTATTATAGCCTTCTATTGAAGGCTATTGCACCATCCTTTGTAAGCTATGTGTCAAAATTTCATAACAATTGAATCACGTGTTCTCAAGTTATTATTGTTTGTGTCAAGCAACTTTAGTGTTTTTGTCAAAAGATGGAAAAGAAAGAATTTCGTGTGTTGGTCAAGCATTGTTTTTTGATCGTAAAAATGCGAAAGACGCAAAAGAGTGGCTTGATAAGCATTATTCGGACTCTGTTCCAGAGAAATCAACCATTTGCGAATAGTATAATGAATTTAAACATGGTAACTAGTAGCGACATCAACGACGCTCAACGCAGTGGTCGCCCAAATACGGCTGTTAACGAAGACAACAGAGATGGCTGAGGTTTCAAAGTTATCATATGGAAGCGTGCTTACTATTCTACATGACAATTTGAGTATGAAAAAGCTCAACTCAAAATGGGTGCCACGTTTGTTAACATCGGATCAAAAACAACAACGAATCGACAATTCGGAGGCCTATCTGAAGTTTTTCAACCACAACAAAGCGGATTTTTTGCATCAGTATATGACAATAGATGAAACCTGGAACACTATTACACTCCAGAGTCAAAGAGCTCGTCACAGTGGATTGAGGCAGGTGGAAGCATTCCAAAGCGACCCAAGACGCAACAATCGGCTGGCAAGGTTATGGCATCAGTATTCTTGGACGCGCATGGTATTTCGTTTATCAACTATCTTGAGAAAAGAAAAAGGATCAATTCTGAATACTATACAGCGTTACTGGACCAATTGAGCGAAGAAATAAAGAACAAACAGCCCCATATTGCAAAGAAAAAACCACTGTTCCACCAAAACAATGCACCATTTCACAAATCAGTGGCCACGATAGTCAAATTGCATGAATTGCACTTCGAATTGCTGCCTCACGCCTCGTATTCGCCTGATTTTGGCCCCCAACGACTACTGGCTGTTCGCAGACCTGAAAAAGATGCTCTGGGGAAAAGATTTAGCACCAACGAGGAAGTCATTGCCGAAACTGAGGGCTATTTTGCGAGCAAAGGTTATGCGTTCTATAAACATGGTATTAAGAAGTTAGAGAAGCGTTGGGCCGATTTTATTGCCTTAGATGGAAATTATGTCGATGAATGAAAAAGAAATTTTGCGAAAATCTTGTGTTTTTCTTACTTAGTACATAAACTTTTTGATCAATGTTATATGTATAGACTAGCCGATCACGCTCCGCGGGCCGAATAAGAGGCTAAGGTAAATCGAAAAAAATGAGAAAGGGTCCAGAAAATAAGTAGTCTCTAACCATCTACGAACATTTTTGCGTCAAATTGTAGCAGTCCCATCTCGATATGTTTAGAAATTTTGTTGTGATGGTGCGTCAAAAGAATCCCATTTTTTTATTGCTGTAGGACAGCAAACAGGCTGACGGCCCGCTTAGAAGTTAGCAGTTACCGTCGCCTATGGGTGTATGCAACGCCAGTGGCATCGCGGATATGCTGATGTCCCACAAAGAAGAACTTGGGTCACTAATGCCGGAACACAACATAAGGTTATTATGGCGACATACGTAAGACCAAAGGTTATCACCATCCAGACAGTCTTGAGGCCCTACCACGTAACTAAGGTTGTTTTGTTACCTTTTACGACAGGGCAACCCAGCCCGCAGAGGTCAGTATTCCTTCTTCGCTGCTGAATGAATAAAAAATTTCCTTATTATGTATAGATATCAAACCATATTCCTTTTACGAGTATTACGTTTATCCCAAACGATAACCTTACTTACTTTGAAGATAAAACTAAAAGCGAGCTTCATCTTCGTTCAACGCAGATTAAAGTTGGAAATTGCCATCAACATCCATATCACGTATTCGTTGTTGTTTCTTATCATTATTCCCATAATATCATTATTTGATAGTGCAACGTTAACCTTATTATTTGACGGCTTACTATATAATAAATTTAAATAAAACATCCAACTAGGTTGATTACAAGTATTTGATAACAGTTCTAAATAGGAAATCTCAGAGTGAAAAAAGCTATAAATTTATCAGTTATTTATCATTGTTATTTTATAATATGATTATAAATATATCTGCACAGTTCACAGTGCAATCTAGTCTCAAAATAAGTAGCACAGCACTTGTGTTATGGGTACTAGACAACTGATGTACTTACTGCAACTTTCTTTTCAAATGAATATATGTTATACATAACACTCAGACGGAAGACGGTTAGCCGCTACGCCCACCCAGGGCCCAATTTATTAAACTCGCAGAAGTCCAGAAATGTCTTCGCCGCATGAAGAATTGGAAAACTACGCATTGAAGCCTGGAAGGCGATGAGTTTTTGTGGTGTGAGCATCATAACCGGGTCGGTTTTAACCTGAAACTCCTCACCTGTATAATATCCAATAAAGGCTGAATATCATTTCTCCAGATTTTATAGATATTGGTACAGGAGTGTGGCTACTACCGCGTTATAAAGGTCGTCTCACAAACCGTGAAGCTCTTCCTGAGGGTTATCGACTGTTGGATTTGACAGAAATGTACTGTATCAAAGCATCAATATGGGTCGCGCCCTGATTACGGGATCGTGGGCTCTGCTTTTGCCTTAAGGACTGTCACGGAGAAATACAGTATAACTAATAACGCCTCCTCGTAGCTTATTACTGGACAGGCCTTCAATTGGGTTCCTCGCGAGATGATCTGGTGGGCACTGCAGTTCAAAAAGGTTTTTAACTTATAGGGATACTTATATGTTCATCATTTTATTTTATTATTTTATTGCTGTAGGACAGCAGTCAGGCTGACGGCATACTTAGAATTTAGCAGTTACCGTCGCCTATACACTTCACAGTCACTTAATGGCGGAACATAACACCAGGCTATTAGGGCGGCATACTTAAGACCAACGGTGGTCGGTCGCCATCCAGACGAACTCGGGGCCCTACCACGTAGTTAGGGTGGGTTGTTTTGTCGCCTTTTACGGCAGCTCAACCGCGGCTGAAGAGATCAATATTCTTTCTCCGCCCCTGCATGGATAAAAAGATCATCATCCAAGAAATATACCAACATTCTGATTCTGTGGTTCAGACCGCTGTTGGCAACATGAAATCTTTATCTATCTCCATCCGGGTACACCAGGGATCCTTAGTCCATTTCTGTTCAGCGTAGTAATAGAGGTTCTGTCAGACAGCATCAGACATATATAGGTACAACAGCAGACTCGTAGTTACTCATGTATGCTGACAATATCGCGCTGGTAGATGCAGGGTAGGTTGGTGCGATACGAGAAATCTTGGAATGAATCGCTTGGAACGGTGGTCTGTCGCTCAAGCTCGATCCAAAACTTGGTCTGCAGCTCTATAAATCTCATATCTGTACCCATAGGTCATGGTCAAGTACCTGGACACTGTATTTTATAAGTCTGATGACATCGATTGAGTCTTCAAGGCACGCATTACAGTCGCGTGGGCCAAATGGCGTGAGGTGAAGTTTGCGTTGTAACCGGGATTTAACGCTAAGGTTGATGATAAGGATAGAAAATAAATATATTAATTTGGAAAAGTTATAATAAAGTTACAATTTAATAAAGTAAATTCAGGCGCTGCTTTTTATTTCTTTGACTACCTCTGTATCTGAAAATCATAAATAATACAAATCTTATATTTTTTTGGGTAGAGGCAGATCTATCCTCATACGAAGGCGCGCAGCGACGACTCAGCGGCCATCTATCTCTGTGAGTACATTGTCAATTGTAAGTTTGTTATCTCCTTAAGAAATGTTTTTTTTTTATGTCAGTGGAGCAGCAGACAGACTGATGGTGTACTTTGACTTTAGTCAAATTATATTCCAACCAATATTTATACGAAATAACTGTATTTTTTATGTTAGTGTCATACTTCTTTATATTGTAATTCATCTTTTCTATTGCTAACTGCTTCATCCATTGAAAACTATTATTGTGTAGCAACACGTCTGTGTACTTCTTCATTGTCACTTGGCAGTCAATGGATAAAGAAGGGACACGTCTTAACACAGGATAACGCTGAATTCTAGGGTCTAATCCAGGCCTAAAACGGTTCGTATAACCCGATCTAAGGACGTATCAACGGCACGCGTCGTGTGCCACGGTTGGGGGTCTACAGCCCGCCGTGAGGGGCAACCGCACGGCCGTGTGCCGGCCACCGAGAATCTGCCGCTTCTTCACTGCTGAATCTGCCGGACATCTGATGTACAGGCCAGTGGTTGCGTTGATGAGCGTTTATGTTTAAGAAAATTACCTTCCGTCTTGTAATTTATTTAATAAAAAGAACTACCATCATTATTTTTACTAAAACTTAGATTAGATTACTCTTTATTCAGGCTGACGGCATACTTAGAATTTACCAGTTACCGTCGCCTATACACTTCACAGTCACTTAATGGCGGCAGGGTAGTGTTAATTCTAAAAAATAACGCCTAGGTCCGTCATAACCTATTAAATCGTATTTTTTTATTTATGTGGCAAAACAACGTATGCCGGGTCAGCTAGTACTCGTATGCAGTGCCGGATTCACCACATAGCAAGAGTAGCAATTGCTACGGGCCCCGCGCAAAAGGACGCCCCGCATATTTAAACCCGCTCATCTCGGCCTGAGCGTAATTTTTTAAATGAAACTTATTAACACGTGGTAACATAATATATTGAATTTATTTGATGTCACAAAAAGGTGAAACGTTACATCTTTTCCTACTAACACAATCTACGTCATACAATCGGTAACCCCCATTATTTCGAAAATAAAACAGAATTTCATACGATAAAAGCACATGTTACAAAAAGATGCTCGTGTAAATGTGAAGAATTTGAGTCGGTCCATTATCGGGCCGCGGACCGACTCAAATTCTCCTGTAAAGTGGAGACACCACATCAGCAAAGTAGCCAACTACAAGATCATATCCGACGAGACTGTCACTGCACAACACCGTCTTTATGTCATAGAACTCTGCGTGAAACCCAAAGACAAACGTGTTGAGTGCTTCCATCACCGAATCAGGTGGTGGCTACTTGATGAAGTCACGTCCCAGGAGCTCGCTCGAACCATCGGCGACAAGTGCATTGGTGATGTAGTTTTTACGTTGGTGCTGTAGTTTGAGGTATGGAAGCACACTTGCGCCCAGGTGCGGGGTCCTTTGAAAAGATTTGCTACGGGCCCCGGGCTTGCTTAATCCGGCACTGCTCGTATGTATGTATATAAAAATCATCAATAATTACCTTTATTTAGCACTCCGTGGTAGTCATTCTATGGCCGAGTGTCTGTGGAAAGGAAAACACCGAAAAGAATGTTGGTGAGGATCGCCACTGCCGCCATCATGCCGAACATCATCTGCCATTGCTGTTGGTTTTTCTGAAAATTAAACAGTTTAGCGATAAGACCGATTTCATGGCTACTATATATCAACGTAGCGTAATATTCCGGTTAGTTGCCGCCACCATGCACAGTCTTTTTAATTTCTTATAAAGAACTCATTAGCACTACAAGCACTATTCGCCCGACCTTATGCAAGTTTCTTGGGCATGTGCATCATAGCATCAAGGCTCCATATGTAATGAGTTTCAAAAAAAAATTGATAATGTTCGAATGACGACTGAATTGCCCAACGAATTACGCACCGGTATACTTGCGGGGGGGGGGGGGGGGGGGGGTCACGGGTTATATTTCCATCCCAAGTCTAGGTATTTATTTGTAATAAATATATATATATATATACCATAACACAAATGTTATTTTAGTTACTTTGTAGTAGAAGGCACTGTGTGCACAGTATGTTTAATATGACCCAAGAATATTTGTGTTGACATGCAATTTAAATAACTTAATAAATTTGGAAAACTCTGAGCATATTAATATTATTCACAGCTTAAAGCTGTTAAAACAACATTGTTACAAGTTATTAGCTTGACATATTATTATTGAAACAGACGTTAGACAAGAAACCTTAGCAAAACATAAATATCTGATCACAATGGATATCAAATAATATAATTATAATATATACGATGCCGGTCACGGACCGAGATTGCACCGTACAGGAATGAGAAGGATAGCTCGAGATCAGTGGACTGTATGAGGGGGGGGGGGGCGGTGGTTAGAGTCGCGATACCTTGCAGTGGGCAAATAAATTTGCACTGACCTTGATTTCACTGTTGATTTGAACTGTTGCACGGCATCAGCTAAATATCACGCACTGAACACACAATTTATGGCACGGCCAATGAGAGTTTGGAGTAGAGTATCTATCAGGGAGGTCGAACGACGACCGTCCCGCGCGTTTAGAAGCTTGCGCGTTACTATCATATTATATCCGTCCCACCCTCACTTTCACCATTTATCACACCGAGAGTGAGGGTAGGTAACAAAAATCAGGAGGCGGGAATTCAAATACCCTTTATGCAAGGATCGAACAGTGTACATAATATATTTAACTTGATACATAATCTTATAAATGTTAATACGTTTTACATAATAGGTAAATGTAATAAAGGGAGGGCTTCAGGTAAGGACTACGTCAACCTAGTCTTAAGCGGGAATTTGGTGCAGGATGTTCCTTCCGGGTTGTGACACTCGGACCACAGCCGATCTTATAAAATATCGTTAAAAACGATGATATAAAATGTTACTCGAATCTTCACGTACTATACAACTTGGCTGAATAAAGAGGCTAGTAATTGTTAGTATTTAGTTAGCCATCTTCATAAACAGACATACGAGTAAATCTACGGATAGGAGATACTTTGACTTTGACTTTGATAACGCCTTTTATGAAGAACCCTATATCGTACCGCGCTGAGAAAACCTCAGCCGGAAGCTCATTCCAGATCCTGAGAGTACGGAGCATGAACGTTCTAGAGAAATGTTTCGTACAAGAAAGAAGTTCCCTTGGTTTATAAGTATGTCACCATAATTACCTTGTATAATGTTCCGGCATCAATGTTTGATTAGCATGTACGCGGTGCATCTTGCGTCGCAACCACCCATAGCCGTCGGTAACTGCTAATTGTTACGTGGGCCGTTAGCCTCTCTACTGTTCCGCAGCAATAAAAAAGCACTTAATTTAAGTTCCTGGTTTTTGTAAGACAATATCACTGTATAAACAGATTTCGTTTGCATTACTTATTCTGAAAGTCCCATTTATCAATGGCACAAAGAGATAAGTGGAAACAAAGGCTTTGTCGGGAATGTGACTTCCCAGCGGGGAATTGCGCTGATTTATCTCGGATAAGCATTAAACAGGAACTAAAAATATTTTTTCATAATATTATGAAAAATTATTGCAATATTACTTCTAATAAATATATACGTATACTTTATATTTGATTTGAGTTTTATGGCACTCTTTAATTTGCTTTGTACGATTCTAGGATGGGGATATAATATGGGGATGGGGATATATATATATATATATATATATATATATATATATATATATATATATATATATATATACAGGGTGACTTTGACGAACCCGTCCAAATTTTTTTTACACACTAAACATCATTTAAGGAACCCATTTTTGCAAAAAAAATTGTATGTAATTTTTTTTAAATAAAATATTTCATATATGATCATTAATTCAATCCTACAGAATAGTCCTATGGTGCAACCTTCGTACGTTAACCTGTTATTGCCTGTCTCTGTCTCTCCCGCGTAAATGAGTAGTGCGTATTCGCTCGCCCGGTGAAATGCCGCCGTCCTGGGCCTTTTACTAGGTCAGATGGAGAGGTCATGGATACTCTAGCGCTGTATTATGTAAATTGCGAGTTCTTTGAATGACTTTGTGATGCTGATTACTCAACATTTTTGTACTATGTGATACAAAACTAAAATACATGTTTCTCATAACTTTTACTAAAGATTCTTCTAACTAACTTTACTAAAGAATACTGACCTCAAGGGTCAGTATTCTAATTCCATCTCCGCATGAAGATTTATTTTAATAAAAAGTTTTCATTCAGGTCTACTGTTCTTCCTTCGGACAAAGAAGCCCAAACTTGGAAGACGTTCAAGGACAGCATAAGTGTATAGGTACTTACAACGTCTACGACAATATTGGAAACTGCCACCGGCATCAATAAAACAAATTGTATTCCCCAATGCCATCAAGGTCCCGCTGTAGTTGGGCGCCAGATCTATATGGTTTGTCTGTAAACAGAAACAGTTTCATACTTGAAGTCATTGTCTTTAACTGGACACATGACTAGCGAGGTTGTCTTTAACTCCAAGGGAATCAAGATTATTCAGTCTTCATAAATAGGATAACGAAGCCGTTATCCCATACATCCGCGATGGAATCTGTAAAGTCAGAACAATCACATTCCTAGTAATTTGTAAGGGGTGACAAATTATCGATTTGTTAAAGCAGGGAAGGTATCCTTCACCCTTCTTCCTTATCAAAATGACTGTTTGAGAGCTTTTACTTTATTAGCTAGAAATGGTGTTGAACACTGACATCACGACCTTGTTTGATAAATTGGTTACATGACCTGCATAAAGTATCATTGGTATCTTTCTCCTGACTACTAAATAAAAATTTGATTTCATATGTCTGTGTTTATTTCTGCCATGCGATTGTGCTACACAGTGCCTAGACCCAGCCGTAATTAAAACCTTCGTTTTATTTTTCAATCAGAATGAGAATATTCCAAATAAATTTGGCTATATTTACAAAAATGTTTATGGTAAAATATTGTTACATGTAATTCTGTTAACTTTTACAAAAGCACCCAAATTAGTCTCCTTTGATAGAAAAAAGGTTATATCTATAAGTGGGTTATAATCCAAAGACACCAACCAGTACATTTCACTTATTGAAGCGAAAACTTCTTTATCATCGTTGTGATCTGAAACTCGATGAAACGGAAAAGTCACAGTAAAAAGAGACATCTATAAACATCTTTATATCTTTAGAATATAACGTGGAAAGAATGAATTAAAAGACATTATAAAATGTTTCCTATATATTGTGGTCTCTTCTTTGTGCGGTACTATATTGAAGTTTACATTTTTCAAGGTTTCACTTCTATCACGTGTCATCATCATCATCATCTAAGCGTTATCCCGGTTGCATCCTAAACTTTCGTTTCGGTGCCCGGGGTCCGCTTTCCGACTTTTTCTACTCCACTTCGCACGGTCTTCAGCATCCCTGGTATTGAGCCCATTGGCACGCATATCACCCCTTACGACGTCAAGCCAGCACTTTTTGGGTCTACCCCTCCTGCCGGGGCCCGGCGGAGGCGGCATGGCCAGATATTTGTTTCCCACGTAATCATCCGGTTGCCGTAAAACGTGGCCGTACCAACGGAGCCGACACTCCTGCAGTTTATCTGCAATGTCACGGACATGAAGCCTGCCGCGAATGCGGGAGTTCCTAACGCGGTCCTTCCGCGTCACTCCACACATCCACCGCAGCATATTCATCTCCGTGACACGCAGTTCTTGCCTGTGTCGCTCTAGCACTGGCCACGCTTCACATCCGTATAAAAGGACAGGCCTAATGATGGTCTTATAGACCTGTCCCTTCAACTTTACCGGCATCTTGGGGTCACCTTCTATCACGTGTGAACACGTGTAATCTAATGATCTAACACATGTTTTTATTTTTCTTTGCCTGTCTCTCTTGTTAGTGAACGACCCTCCTCTAACAATTGAAGTTATTGATTGTGAAGGTAAAAAAAGAACATACTTACCACCCAGCTAGTGTGGACACCTATGTGGGATCCCATAACAAACACTAAACAAGAAACAGCAATAGTACTCGCACTAATTAATGAAGCAATGAAATCAGTGAAATCCCGATGCTGATTTGTGCTAAAAGCAAAACAATTATTAAACAAATAAATAAAACATAGCACTTGTGTGAGACAACTGATAAATTACATATATACTTTTTTTTGTAAATACATAAACTCCCAGACGCGAGACGGGAATCGAACCCATGACCGCCGCAAGTACCGAAGTACGTTAGCCACTATCCCACAGAGGTCGTCAAATCAATCGTACATACATGTCACAAAATCATTACAAACTCATGCGTTAATTAAATCGTTAATGGTTAAAAATATTAAATTAAAATCGCAAGCTTTTAAACACTAAACAAAGCTTTATATTTTTATAAATTTTACCTATTTGTGAAAGGAAAAATACCACCTAACAAGGTAATAAGCAGGAGATGTAAACCAAAGAAAAGTTGGATGGATTGCGTTGAACGTGTAATATAGTGAAAAGGGTGTGAACATTGAGATGACAGCTAGTAAGGAGAGTATCAGGTGTACCGGAAAGCCATTACCGGATTTTAAGGATGAAACTACATTATTTTCAAGAAAATGGAAAAATGTATTTATTCAAAATATTAGCCATTTGATTTTATACATCATGCCTATCTTTCATGCAATTTATGGATGACATCCCAAAAAATCTGTTTTTCCTTTGAGCAAACCCATTCATCGAGGCATTTTCTAACTTCTTCAAAATTAGCTAAGTGCTTTTCCTTTCGATTAAATAAAAAAAGTAATGATTGTCGCAAATGCACGTTTTATTGCAATTATAATAAAAAAAGATATGTGTTCAATCATAACATTGAATTCTCAAACGTAGCGACATCTGTTAGAAAAGCCTGTAATGACTTTCCGGTACACCTAGTAGAAGGAGAATAACACCTTGTGCCGATCTCATATAATGTAGAATAAGGACAGAAAAAAGAACCTTAAGTCTTAGACCTAAAGATACAGATCTGCATTGATTTCTACACACCACAACGGTTTGAAAAAGAATAAAGAGCACGTGAAGTGCCACTGAAAAAGGATGACGTTGAACGGAACAATGTAGATTGACGTTATGTCAATACATACAGAATTATTGACACGTCTAGCAGTTTTTAACGTAATAATTCCTCTATTTATGAAATAATCGGAAAATACTCCAAAGCAACGCCGAATAAAAAGCTGATTAAGTACGGCCAGGATGATAGAATGCCACTCTGAAAGAAAATGTAATAATAAATATCAATCAATTAGATATTCATTTATGCCAAAAGTAAGCGCGACAAAATGAATTACATTAATACGCGTAGATTTAGTCTTTTTTTATTTGACCTCATTATGTCTTAACCGATTAATCAGAATCGAATAATATAAGTGGTTATTATTTAAGCCCAAAATTTACTGTAATATATGTATTGCTTATTCGCGTATTTTACAGCTTTCCTTACATCGAAAAATAGAATAACTACAAAATTCAACTGCTTTGGAAGCATTTTATGATATTCATCATGAATTCATAAATAATAAATGGTGATTTATTATTAGTCATGAATTTATTAATATTGTGATGTAAATATTAAAATCGTTTTATACTTATGCAGAACAGGATTTTGATGACGCTGAATAGAAAGTGAAATTTTAAAACAGTTTTCCAAAGGTGTCTATTAATCACCACGTATTGGATTAATAGATATTTTTTGAAGTCAACTGAAAATATAGAATACTTACACTCTTAACATCGATGTTATATGTATAGTGTATATAAGAAGGAACCTGTGTGAAGAAGAATGCGTCGCGAAGTTAGCCCACACATACTTAGAACTCAAAATGGCCTTCCATTACCTTTTGATGCTAAAAACATTATAATATATAAAATATTTTCAATTAAAAGTTTTGAGGAATCACGACATTCTTTATTTGGTGCCATCATTTAGAGTCGGCAAAATATGTCTTATTCTTCTATTTCGTTCTATCCAAGCATTCTTCATCTATCACTTCACAAACTCTCACGCATCACTCATTATTTCCATTGTTTCATAGATCTAACTCTTGCCCTTGTACCCATCTATTGGGTCTAACATTATTCTGGTAATTAAGTCGGCATCCCTTCTTGTTATATGCCAGTACCATATCAGCATCTTTCCTCTTAATTTATCATTTATAGGTGCTAGTTACAGAAATGCCTTTGTATACTCGGTTCTCATCTTATCCATTTTTGTCACTCCACACATTCATTTTAACATTCTTGTCTTAACATATATTTTATTTGGGTGATAACTAAAATCAAATAATTTGGTGCTTCAGCTTCGAATAGGTACGACCGTGTAAAAAGCGCCCCAAACACAAATTCGGTGTCTTAATACCTGCGCTATAATATAAATAATTGAAATTTATTTGAAATATACTAGTGCTTGATAACAGTCTTAATTATAAACTTACCAAGCTCTCGTAAATTCTCCTTCGTAGGCACATTGTCGTAACGAAATTCTGCAGAATTTCTCTCTGATTTAGCCATCCCAATAATTTCAATTAATTGAACAAATATGAAATTAACATTTGTGGCGAGAGAGTTGCGCCAGCGGAATTCAGGAACTAACACTCTTTATACGTAACGAACTTATCGTTGATTAAATAATTACTAACGTGAAAAGCATTGTCAATCCCGTTTTAAATTTTCACTGTACCAGTTTCATACATTATAGTTTTTCAGTAGTCATAATATATAACAATAGTCAAGGATACCTTATATCTCATACTTTGGCATACCCCCCATATTTCATTCCCGTATCAGTAGCATGTATATTTAGTTCTTATCGTATTTTGTATAAAAGCGTGAACTGCATTCGATAGGTGTTTCAAACTATCTATCGACCGTACGAGCACTCGAGCGCAATTATCGCATAGTTATCGTAGTTAGTAGTTTATTCACACGAACGTTTCATTGTAATCGGCAGGGAGAACTATAAAACTCGTATTGTACATATCCTAAACACAAAACCACAGCACTGACCGCGCAAGTGTATTGGAGGACTTCAGCTCAGTCGCCGCTCTTTCCGTATTTATGGAAATTTTCCACTATCTTTTTTCTTTTACGTTTCATTTTATAAATATTTACATTACTTTTGAAAGATGTTTAAATTCTGTGCCAATATGTTTTAAAGCATTAAGATATATTTTCTCTGTGTAAGGATGGAGTAAAAATACTAACCCTTGTGGCCGGGCCTGTCGTAATGATGTGCCTGCCGAACGGAGGCAAACACCTCATGTCTCTCAATATGTCCCCATAGTAACTTAGTTTTGTATTTCGATATAATGGGCTCTGGTTTTTTTTATTGCTGGGGAACTACAGGCAGGCTGACGGACCACTTAATAGTAAGCAGTTACCGTCGCCTACGGATGTTTGCGACGCTAGGGGCATCGCGAACACCCTGCTGTCCTATAGGGGTACAGGAACTAACTAATGTCGGATCACAACGAAGATTTAGTTCGAACGAGGTTCTAGTTTCTGTACGCCATTGATAGCGTGTTAGCGGTGCCCCTGTTTCACAGCAATAAAAAGTAAATATATTAGGATAGGATATTTTATACAATATAAATATTGATAAATTTAATAATGTATTATTAAGTATAGAAGTAAATCTTGCCGGGTCCAGAACTTTACCTCCCAAGTAAGGTAAGAAATAAAAAACAAATATTAATTAGAAGGCTATTTATTTTCAACTGTGCTATTTTGTAATGATTCCGTTTTGTTTTCCAACAGTTTCGGTTGTCCAACTCGATCTGTAAATATAAAATGAATATACTAACCAGGTTTAAAGATCAGAGGTTTATACTGGGTACTTATACTGGATAAAAATATATTTACTACTGAACCACATAGTTAGATGGCAATTGTACACATGTGTAAATCACGCAGCGTTGCCGGGCAGATACACCAGAGATGTTAAATAGATAGATAAAAAATTAAATAATTTGTTCACCAAATAATAAAAACAGCTTAAAATATAAATTTATAAAAAAATGGAACAATCGGCGGTCTTATCGCTAATAAGCGATTTCTTCCAGACAACCTAAGTAGGATCGCATTAAGGAATATAATGGCGATGCACATTAATAATATAACAATATAAAATTATATAATACATGCGATAAAACAATTTATTAAGGTAATGTACTCTCTTTTCGTTTAACATTAAAATTTTGTAAATCTCAAGCTTTTAGTTTGGATCGCAATTGGTTTAGAGCATAAGAGCAGATGTTTGTGCGAAATATGTTAAATAATATCATAAACAAAATCTTTTTTTAAAAATCAATCAGTTTTTTTCTATTCCTATATATCCTAAAACCCTGAATAGAGAACTGAAAGCCGATTTTTCATGCTACCACTGAGTCGTCTTTTCTTACACTTAAAGGATTTACTTCATTTACGATTCATTTCTCCTTATATTAAATAAAATGACGATCTCCAGGGCTTTAGGTCACCGTATTGATTCCAATCCCGAATCATGAGCTTTATGTATAATATTTTTTTATTTGCAAAAAAAAAAACATATACGTGGAATATACTACTGGAATACTTACTTTGGTTACAATGTATTTATTCAATAATATATTTACGTATGTAGAGACGTGAAATTTTATAATGAATGACCTTACCACTATCTTCGCTTTCGTAGAAATTCCAGGGCTGTACATTTCCTTTGACAAATATCACAAAGATAGCGTTGGCTACAAATTGATAAGCGGCTAAAATTAAAAACACTATTTGCCATTTGTATTGGTTTTTCTGTAAAATAAATTAAAAATTTATTATCATTAAAGACATTCCTCTGTTCTAAATGAAACCTTGTAATACAGGGTTTTTTACACATACACTGACTGACAGTTTCAGCTGAACCAGTATGTACTTGATAGTCTGCCAATGCAGATTTAAGAAAAAAATATTTAGTCCTCTGCGGAAATTGTACCTACAGACCGCTTACATTTTATACATTTATACAATACTAGCGGACCTGGTAACTCTGTTCTGTGATATACATTAAAAATATATATATTTTGTATAAGATTTCTGTAAAATCCGTTCTTAGTAAGCGTCTACGTTGTAAAATGAGTCATCATCATTTTTCAGCCGGAAGACGCCCACTGCTGGACAAAGGCCTCCCCCAAAGATCTCCACGATGATCGGTCCTGCGCTGCCCTCATCCAACCTATTCCGGCGATCTTGACCAGATCATCGGTCCATCTTGTGGGGGGCCTACCAACATTGCGTCTTCCGGTACGCGGTCGCTATTCGAGGACTTTTCTGCCACAACGGCCATCAGTCCTTCGAGCTATGTGCCCAGCCCACGGCCACTTCAGTTTTGCAATCATCCGGGCTATGTCGGTTACTTTGGTTCTCCTGCGAATCTCCTCATTTCTGATTCGATCTCGCAGGGAAACTCCGAGCATAGCCCTCTCCATTGCCCTCTGAGCGACCATGAGCTTTCTCATAAGGCCCATAGTTAGCGACCACGTCTGCGTTCCGTATGTCATCACTGGCAACACACATTGGTTAAAAACCTTCGTCTTGAGACACTGCGGTATTTTTTTGTAAAATGAGTAACTATACTAAATTTTAAGTCAATCGGGTGTAACATTGTAGATATCTTGTGATGAGAACATTGTAGATATTACTCTAAAATTTTATGAAGATAAATATATGTTTTTATTACTTTATAGTATATATTAAAAACAACTAAAAAGAAAGAAGAATTTGAGAAAGTAATAGGCTTACCATATCATCTTTAACAATGTTTGACACTATAACTGGAACGAGGAGGCTTGTGAGATTTGCAATCATATTCCCGATCGCCATTATGGGACCAGCGAAGTTCGGCGCTAAATCTATTTGATTAATCTGAAAAGTTACAAAATATTAGCCATTTATGAAACATTGTTATTTTTTCTGTGATACTAAATTAATTAAATTGTTATCTAATTTATATTCTTACTGATTACACTTAAGGGCGGGGTGAGAATACTGACTCCTGCGGCCGGGGTCAGCCTGCCGTAAAAGACGACTAAACAACCCCAGTTAAGTAGTAAGGTTCCAAACCAGTCTGAATGGCAACCACTCCTAGTTTTGAAATATGCCACCATTAACCTCTATGCGGACGGCATTGTTAGCGGTGTTCCTACGTTCGCAAACATCCACGGGCGAGGGCAACTGCTATTATATAATGAGCCGTTAGCATATATGCTATCCCATACCTATAAAAACATCAAAAATTCAAGATAATTAAAATTTCTAAACTAACTTATAGGCATAACACTCAGAGATAAGTTAAAATTCGTATTTGACACGCACAACATAGAACAAGTTCTAATGTAAGTGTTATTGGTAAAGTTTAGTATGTGTAGCTTAAACTGAAAAAACAACATCGATCCTAAAATAACATGTAGTTGTAAAGGAAAAGATAACCAAATTGAATCGAAAATACTACAGTAGATGATTTTTGTTATTTATTGTGTAATTTTCGGCAAAGAGAATGGATTCATATTCCTAATTTATGTATGCATAAGGAAGAGCTAATATGAATCAATGAAAGTGAAGTAAACAATATATATATACCTAGTCAGGTCATAAGTATTGTCACACAGTAAAAACTTTTCTTTTAGAATGCTGGCCACAAAAAAGTTTATTGAATTCGAATTTCGAATTGTTCATGAAAATAAAAAAGGTATACTTTTAGAATTTTACTCATTTTTAAATATGGAGTGGACGCTTAAAGAAGACCGTGTTGCAGTTATTGCGTTGCATCGTTGCAGTTACGCGCCAATTCAAATTTTTAACATACTGAAAAATTTGAATATAACCAAAAGATTCGTTTATCGTACCATCAAACGATACAATGAAGACTCTAGTGTAGATGACAGGTCAAGAAGTGGTCGCCCTCGGTCTGTTAGGACTCCAGCAGTGATAAAAGCTGTGAAGGCACGAATTCAAAGAAATCCCAAACGTAAGCAGAAACTGTTGGCCCTTCAGATGGGGTTAAGCAGAACCACGGTGAAAAGGGTGTTAAATGAAGACTTAGGGCTTCGGGCATATCGAAGAAAAACAGGACATCGTTTGAATGCTCGTCTAATGGACCTGAGACTGAAGAGATGCCGCGCTTTGTTGAAGCGGTACGCGGGAAAAAAATATCGGGAAATTCTTTTTTCGGATGAAAAAATGTTTACCGTAGAAGAGAGCTACAACAAATAAAATGATAAGGTGTACGCACACAGTAGTGAAGAAGCGAGCAACCGTATTCCGCGTGTCCAACGAGGTCATTTTCCATCCTCGCTCATGATATGGTTGGGAGTTTCTTATTGGGGCTTAACAGAGGTACATTTTTGTGAGAAAGGTGTAAAAACGAATGCTGTTGTGTATCAAAATACTGTCCTGACGAACCTTGTGGAACCTGTTTCTCATACCATGTTCAATAACAGGCACTGGGTATTCCAACAAGATTCGGCGCCAGCTCATAGAGCGAAGAGCACACAAGACTGGCTGGCGGCGCGTGAAATCGACTTCATCCGGCACGAAGACTGGCCCTCCTCCAGTCCAGATTTGAATCCGTTAGATTACAAGATATGGCAACACTTGGAGGAAAAGGCGTGCTCAAATCCTCATCCCAATTTGGAGTCACTCAAGACATCCTTGATTAAGGCAGCCGCCGATATTGACATGGACCTCATTCGTGCTGCGATAGACGACTGGCCGCGCAGATTGAAGGCCTGTATTCAAAATCACGGAGGTCATTTTGAATAAACTTTAATGTCATAAGAATCTATGTTTTGTTAAGTTCATTTTGGTATATGAATGGTTACATAATGAATAAACTTGTTACAATTATTTTACATTAAACATGTGACAGAATTTATGAGATGACTAGGTATATATATATATATATATATATATATATATATATATATATATATATATATATATATTATAGCGGCCGGGAGATACCCGAAGCGCGCCACGCGTGGCAGGCCGCCCTCGCGATACTCGCCACCCGGGACTCTCCTTCAGTCATAATACTCTGCCGTTGGCAGTAGGCAGTCGCTTTATGACCGCACGCGATCGAGAACGTAATTTAATAAAATGTCCTTATAATGTTGTAAACGTTTCATCGATATTTCAAATAAATCATTTTAAAATGCACCCGTCGTTTAACATACGCAAACCCGGAACCATACACCACATCTGGCGCCCAACGTAAATAAAAAATAACCAGTGTTAAAACCGTGTTTGTGTAGTATTGAAGTGAAAACAAAATGCCGCGTACTCGTCAAGGTGCTGCTGCGTCGTCGGATGGTGAAGAAGAGGGAAATCAGAGTGTGACGATGTCACAAGAGATGTTCTCCAACCTTATCACGTCGTTGCAGAAGTCACAGCAGGAGTTTTGCTCTCAGTTACTTAGGGAAGTACGAGCGTCAACTCCAGATCCGTCCGCTATCTTTTCGGACGTTGCTGTTCAGAAGTGCGGCAATTTCACACAATGTACGGCACGTTTCTCGGGAAGTCCCGATGAGTCCGTAGATAACTTTATAGACGCAGTAAGTGTATATAAGTCATGTCTCAGGGTCAGTGATGAGGACGCCTTGAAGGGCTTGTCCATGCTTCTCATTGGTTCTGCAGCAGTTTGGTGGCAGGGCGTCAAGTCTACCACAACCTCTTGGGCGGAAGCAATTACGAGGCTTCGTTCGGCATACGGAATGCGTCGACCGCCTCATAGGATATATTCTGAACTCTTCACATTGTCTCAAGGAAGCGAACCTACGGACTTGTTTATAGCCAAGGTGAGAGCGTTGCTGGCTAAGCTTCCTGTTGGAGATTTATGTGAGCGAGTGGAATTAGACATGACCTTTGGACTTTTGGATCGTCGTATAAGAAAGCGGGTCGATCGCGAGAGCATATTCACCTTTGAGGATCTACTTCGGAAGGCTCGCAGCATTGAAGATTCATTAGCTGAAGCTCGAGAGACCAGTGTAGTCCCCACGGTATCGTCGAGACCGCCTCTTCACGCCGAAGCGCATTCGAGCAGCTCACGCAGTGTTCCAGTGGAGACCGACATTAAGACAGACAGTGCGTACGTCAACAGCAAGCAAAATCGTTTGTTTTGTGTCTATTGCAAGCATCGCGGTCATTTAAAAGACACGTGCGAAAAGCTGTTATGTGTTAAAAGTGATAAAAGGGAAAAAGTTTCAATAAAGTGTTACGGGTGCGGTGCAACGGGCACAGTCAGGTCTAAGTGCGTAAAGTGTAACCCGAAAGAAACCGAAAACCCAGGTACGAGTGCGTTTTACTCCGTCGAAACCGGCGCGATTACGTCATGCGAGCCGCGCGAGCGCGACGCCGGAAGTTTGAGGACTTTCCCGCATATTCGCCAAGCGCCGCGGCCGCCGCGATCCTTTGGCGCTCCGCCGACAAACGTTTCTAACACGCCGCCGCGGCCGCCGCGATCCTTTGTGGCGCCGCCGCCGACAAACCTTTGTAACTCGCCGCCGCGAAGCGTTTGCACCGACTTAAGGTATTTTTGTAGAAGTAAGAAATGTAATAATGTAAGTAATTTTATACCTCTTTCAATTTGTCCTACTGTTAATAATGACCTTTGTACATGTTTAGCTTGTAAAGTTTGTAATCGTAATGTTGATTTAAGTGGTTTTCAAACTTGTAGCAACAAAGTCAGTAGTACCCAGTCATTTTCTGTTAACAGTAATGTGGTTAGGAACAATAGTTCTCAAACTTTTTTCAAAGAAGCCAGTGATTGTCAACCTTTGCATTTTAACCCCGTTTGTTTTAATAAAAATGAACAGCCATTACGGCCGATTCTTAATATATCCATACTGGGTGAACATGGAGTGGGGTTAGCTGACTCTGCGGCTAAAAGTAGCATTGCTGGGCATACTTTATACAAACTTCTTAAACAGAAAGCCCAGCCGTTTTATGCTGTAACAAAAATTGTCAAGTTAGCCGACGGCCTTAGTAAGACTATGGACTTACTAGCCACAGAAGTTGAGGTGACTCTCGAACATAAAACTAAAGTAGTACGATTTTTTGTTTTCCCTAATGCAACAAATAATGAAACGTTGCTGGGTATCGATTTCCTTAAGTCATTTAATTTAAATATTGATTTTGGCCGTTCTACGTGGACCTTTTCGGAAAAGAAGTCGCGTGTATTTCCTTTACGTTTTGAAAACAAGTCACCTGGGCTACCGTGTGCGTCCCTTGGTGTACTGCGGGATGACGAGGCAACGTCTTTAAATCCGTGTCAACGTACGGAAATTTCTAAGGTCATCAATGAATATAAAGATATCTTTGCACCAGGGGGAGATCCAACTACTTACTGCGAGTCCAGTTTAGATTCTCCAGAAAATGTTTTGGGCAAATTTCACGTTTCACAACTAACGCGACTTTACCTTCGTAATGACAACGACATGCCTCTTCGTCCCGTCGTACCAAAGAGAAATAGAGGCCGTCCGCCTAAAGTGAAAGGGAGTCCTGTGCGAGCGCAGGAGAGGTGTTTCTCTCCTGCCCTCGAGGGGGAGGATATAGCGGCCGGGAGATACCCGAAGCGCGCCACGCGTGGCAGGCCGCCCTCGCGATACTCGCCACCCGGGACTCTCCTTCAGTCATAATACTCTGCCGTTGGCAGTAGGCAGTCGCTTTATGACCGCACGCGATCGAGAACGTAATTTAATAAAATGTCCTTATAATGTTGTAAACGTTTCATCGATATTTCAAATAAATCATTTTAAAATGCACCCGTCGTTTAACATACGCAAACCCGGAACCATACACCACAATATATATATATCGTAGAATAACGTCGGATTTGAAAAAAATCCAAAATTCACTTTTACTACACAATAGTACATTGTCTAAATATTATCGATACATTAAAAAAAAATTACATGTATTTTAGATTTCAAACTAAGCAGTCGGTAAAGTGACGGGTATGATAGAATCTCATAGTAAAATGACGCTTGTGTAATTTTAAAATGGCTGTCCTGTAAAGTTTAATATATGTCAGATCCGTCACTATTCTACGACTACGACGATATATATATATATATATATATATATATATATATATATATATATATATATATATATATATATATATATATATATATATATATATATATATATAAGACTTTTTAAGGAAATAGCAAAGAGGTTAGTCGACATCACAGGAGATCGAAGAGCTGGCAGCTACCTCGGACAAAGAATTAGTCTAGCTATTCAATGGGGGAATGATGCCAGTATCTTCGGACCCTTGCCTAAAGGGACTCCTTTTAATAATATATTTTAGTTATTATATTATATTTTTTAATGTTTTTAGTTTTATTTCAAGATTTTATTCTTATGTTAAGAAACTTTTTTTTATTGTTCAAGTTATATATATATATATATATATATATATATATATATATATATATATATATATATATATATATATATATATATATATATATATATATATATATATATATATATTAAATCAAGTAAATCTAAACTCATTGATTCATTGACTCAGTGTGATAAAATATCAACGTTAAAACCTCTGAAATTAGGCCTATAACAATGCCTGTGCATTTTGAGTTGCGAAGCGTCAGACTAAACCGGGGTAAAGACTTGGATTAAAGGCTCGCTGTAAAATAAATAGGGTGTTAACATACATGAAAGCCAACGTGGACTCCTGAATGCAAACCCAACGCAATAATTAGCAGCATTACCGCCACCCAAGTGGTTTTTACGTAACAGAAGCCTATCATGAAAATCGCTGATACAACCATCCCTGAAAAATAGAGTTTAACATTACAAAATGTTTATTTGATATAATTTCAATTGTTTTTAACTAGTTGACGTGTGTATTGATTTACATCTGACAACAGTTTGATTTATCAATATTAATCAAATAAAATAATTAAATATTCACCCTAACAACTCATAGACTTTACTTTTTTAATTAAATAAAAAATATTATTATAAACTCAAGATAGAAAAATATAAGACAGAAAACCTTAGCCAGAAGCTCGCTCAGAATCAGAAGAGTACATAATATGAACGTTCTCGAGAACTGTTTCGTACGCAAAAGACAACAGAAAATAGGAATGAACGCCCAACAGATAGCGGACAGTGCAGTCATAGAAAGACTACGAATGCACCATTTTAAACATCTGTCAACATCCCCCTTATACAAAGAGTAAAATACGCAGAGGTGCAAAGTTTCTTCAAAAGCCAAGCGTGTCTAAGCTGTCTGTGAGTATGGGATCGTTGACAAGACAAACTGTACCATTGGATGGAGTCTATGGGATCGAGTTGAAAGGCAGATACTCCAGCCTGACCTGTACTTTGTGTAGCAGAAGCTGTTGCCGTGGAGTGTAATATCGCTTGAAGTGATTTAGCACAGCCAGCTTTTTGAAGGCTAGCTTGGCTTTCCCAACCAGTTGTCCCCTAAACTTCACATCAAAAACTTAACATATACACATCAAAAAAGTCTAAGCAACATGCATGATATTACAAATTTACCATTTATACTAATTAATTTCTAAGTCTTTACTCACTCAAAGTGCGTAGGTATGTAAACTTTTTTGTTATTGATGACATACTGGCTGGTTGTAAAAAAAAGTTCGATTATGTTTTGTTTTTTTCACCAAATTAAATAAAAGGGAATTTGTTTGAATTTATGTGCGTTTTTATTGCTACGTTTAGTTTTGATTTTAGAATTTTACCAACAATTTAAATAAAGTTAGCGACAAAATTGAATTGTTAGATATTCTTTAGGTCATGGACATCATTTGACGGCAAATGAAATACAAAGAGCTGTAGGGATGTTGCAAGCGGGAAATAATCAAATACAAGGGAACGCGCTGAACAGCATTCAGGCCGTAAAAGGAGTACAACCACTCGGCAAGACCGGTACATACAACTGACTGCAAGACGCCAGCCGATGTTAACCGCTTGAGAGATAAGTTTGAGGCTACAAAATTCAAATGGTGTTGATATAAGACCCCAACCTGTGCGAAATCGACTGCATGAGAACGGCCTACAAGCTCGACGCCCAATTAGGTGCCCACCGATACGTCACGGGAATCGCGCTCGTCAAAATTAATAGTGTAGAGAACGCAGAACATGGACCCAGGAACAATGGGATAAAATTATGTTTTCCGATGAGTCGCGATTCGGGTTTAGGCCTGATATAAGAAGGGTGCGAGTGTACCGTCGGCCCGGAAATACTGAAAGGCTCAGGTGCATTCAGGAAGTTCATCCATACAGCGGCTCATCCACCATCCTAAAATTTAAATTAGTACATGTTGCTTTGACTTTTTTGATGTGTGTATTAAATCGATAACAATAAGCCGCATATATTCCAGAAAGTCGTTGAAAATATATTCTTAGAAATTTTGATATAAAGGGAAACAACTTTGATACTTGCCAATCGTATTACAAGTTCTTCGAATGTTAGGAATGCTCATAATCTTCTTATTTGTCAGAAAATCTGATAGGTACCCGAAGAATATGGCCATCAAGTACATGGCAATATAGGGCAGCGATGAATAGACGCCGTTCTAAAAAAAAATTAAAACAGTAGAATAACAGTGCTCCAAAACTTCTTGTTTTTAACAGAAAAAGGCCTTTATGGTAATTATTATGTAATTTTTTATTTATGGTAAAGGTAGTTTTTAGTAAATTTGATAGAAATATGTTGGAGAAAATATACAAATAAAATCCTGATCACATTGCATCACTGGCCGGGATATCCATCCATGGGATGATGTAGTTATTTTTTGATATCCATCAAAAAATAACTACATTATCCCAAACAAAAAAGACTATAATTAGAAAATCTTGATGGTTTTAACTTAATTTATGTATGCTTTAAACAAAGGCTAAATGTGGCGAAAACCGATTACTTCGCCTACAACTCTACCATGGATTCCACACGAATCGGCGCACGGATCAGATAAAATTCCTGGGGTCTATATTTCACGAGTCTGGTGACATCGATTGCGACGTCAAAGCACGCTTTACTGCCGCGTGAGTCAAATGGTGTGAGGTAACTAGTGGCATTTGTGATCCCAAAATGCCGGTTACGTTCAACAGATATATAAGACTATCACTTGGCCTGTTCTTTTATACGGCTGTGACACGTGGCCGGTGCTGGAGTGACAAAAGCAGGAACTGCGTGTCACGGAGATGATTATGCTACGGTGGAGTGCGAAGTAACACGGTCCGTGTTAGGAACTCCCGCATTCGCGGCGGCCTTCATATCCGTGATATTTCATTTCTGATAAATTTCAGCAGTTCTCATTTTTTCGATTTACTGTATTCGCCCAGCGGAACGGGCATGATTGATTGAATGGATTTTTTAAATCTAATAATTTTTAATATATTTAACGCTCATCTTAATCATAAACTTATATTTAATCATAAACTTATATTTAACGCTCATCTTAGTAATGTTCTGGCGTAGATGAATAGAAATAGGCGAACGAAATCAACTGGAAAAGGGAGACGCCGCCGGAGCACTATTGTCTTGATGCTGCTGCTGTCTTCAGCAATAAATTTTGATTAACAAATTTTGATAAAGAATAAATGGTCTTACCCTTTTAATGTCGACGTTTAACACTTGCTTCATGTAAGTAGGTGTCTGAGTAAGGACAAACAGGTACCCAGCAGCACTTCCTGCGTGAGCAATCACTAGTCCCCACACCGCACTGCTTCTTAGTATATGTTTCCATGGTGTTTTCCGTCTCTATAGTACGAGAGGATTATTGTATTAGTATCTACATACGCTATACGCGTGAGGGAGTGTCACCGTGAAATAATTTTCATAATGTGCCGATTTTTAACTGGAGTTTAAAATTCTGTAATGGTTAACGTCTTGAGATGCTCTAATGAGAAAAGGAAGTAGTTTTACGAAACATCATATTATTATGTATTAATCTTTAAGTTTACACAACCTATCTTATATCTTTAAACGAGCAATTCTTGTATATATATATATATATATATATATATATATATATATATATATATATATATATATATATATATATATATATATATATATATATATATATATATATATATATATTTATAATTGGAATCTCGGAATCGGCTCCAACAATTTTCATGAAATTTAGTATACGGGGGATTTCGGGGGCGATAAATCGATCTAACTAGGAATCATTTCTAGAAAATGTCAAAAGGTGGCGTTTGAGTTATCCCAATTTAAACTGAAAAATGACTCTTCCTGACATCTATCGGCGAATAATAATACTATTTTTTTAAATTGCTTTAACGACACAACAACACTAAAGCTATTCCAGCAGATGGCGTTGTTAAATAACACGAAGTCAATTAGTGTTTGCTTTGAGGTTAGACTAAGAAAATCAATTGTTAATTTCCAAAAAACACAATTTATAAAAAAAAATACCGAGCAAAGCTCGGTCATCCGGATATTATTATTTAAATCAAACGATACATTTTTACTTTCTGTTACCTAATATTAAATTTCCTTTCCAAAATGTCCAATCAATAATGAATAATCTTAATACTATAATAAGTATGAGACAATGTCCCGTTAAATTTAAGATAAAGAGTGTTTATGTCAAAAATGTTCATAGTTCTATTGACTACGATGTACGAGTACCGCCATAAAATTAATAACAGCGTTTGACAACGAGATCCAATTACGATTTATAGTTATAATGAAATTTCAACATCCGCTGGCACAATATCAGTGTAGTAAATAAACAGTGCTCGCATACATAAAATGATAATATGTTTTATCCGTGCAGGGGCGGAGAAAGAATACTAACCTCTGTGGCCGGGGTCGGCCTGTCGTAAAAGGCGACAAAACAACCCACCCTAGCTACGTGGTAGGGCCTCAAGCCCGTCTGGATGGCGACAACCTTTGGTCTTAAGTATGCCGCCATAATAACCTTGTGTTGTGTTCCGGCATTAGTGACCCAAGTTCCTGTACCCTTATGGAACAGCAGCGTATTCGCGATGCCACTGGCGTTGCATACACCTATAGGCGACGGTAACTGCTAAATCCTAAGCGGGCCGTCAGCCTGTCTGCTGTTCTATAGCAATAAAAAAATGCATTTTAGCTTGTTAATGTTTCAAAGTTTTATTTAAAAGTCTGAAGTATCGGAAAATCAACAAAATACGAGTCGATATGCCTAAGAATATTTTTAGTATGTCGCTTCTTAAGCCCCCATTTTTAGCAACTAAAATTCCCCGCCGTCCTTTCTCATAGTATACCCGGGCCGTAAAAAGACAGGCTTGCCAATAACTGTGGCCCAGGAAGGTATGACTTCTATTTCAGGGTCGGCGCTGTCCGCGATTTTTTCTAGGGGCTGAAGACTTTCACCCCAACCATTTTCTCTGTGCAGGGGCGGAGTAAGAAAAGTAACCCCAGTGACTGGGGTCAACCTGTAGTAAAAGGTGACAAAATAACCCACCCTAGCTACATGGTAGGGCCCCAAGCCCATCTGGATAGCGACTAATAACTTTGTGCTGTGTTCCGGCATTAGTGACCCAAGTTCCTGTACTCCCTAGGGGACAGCAGCGTGTTCGCGGTGCACCTAACGTCGCAAACATCCATAGGCGATAGTAACTGATTACTATTAAGTGGGCCGACAGCCTATCGGCTGTTTCTCAGCAATAAAAAAACCTCTCTCCAACATGATATATTACGAGCACCTCCTCGCGGTATATGCATACCTATGCAGGCGGCAGAATTTCATCCTAGGGGTCACTCAGGGATATTATTTCCTAAGCTTCCGCAAATCAAGTAATGCACTATCGCTCATTGTTCGCTAGCAGCTGGAAATAAATCATTTTCATGTTTTTATATAAGGTACCTTTAGACCCATATCAGCATTTCCATCTTGCATAATATAAGCCATCTCCTCGGCGCTGATGTTGGAATGATCGGGAGTAGCTACTCCATACCAGCCCATGATGCAGCAGCCAACTATGTTAAGAAAGCCACAAAGCCAGAAGGTCGCTGGCCATCCGAGCGAGGAGCTGTCTGCAAACACCCCTGATATCTGAAAAATCAGGATTGTGCCTAATTGGGAACCTGGAAAAGAAAATTAATTGTAGTAATAATCAGGTATATAAATTTGTACGGGGCCAAGACATGGACGGTGAAGGAAAGGGAGCGGCAGCGTATTGACGCCTTGGAAATGTGGTGTTGGAGGAGACTGCTTAATGTCTCCTGGACACAGCACCGCACCAATGTCTCCATCTTGAAGGAGCTTAACATCGGCGAGAGATTGTCATCGGTGGTGCAATCCCGAATACTCCAGTTCTTTGGACATGTGACGTGACGCGGGGGGACTCCGTGGAGCGGCTGGTTGTGCAGGGCCGGGTAAATGGCAGTAGATCGCGAGGGCGTTCGCCTTTGCGATGGACGGACAAAATGAAGTCGATGACACACACTTCCCTAAACGACTGCGCAAGACAGGCTTCAGCTAGGGACAGATGGCGCGCGGTGGTGAAGCGCTGCCGGGCGTCTTGCGTGACCACGACTGCTCTGTCAAGAGTATTCGACTGAGAAGAAGATATAAATTTAATGGGTGAAATCGTACCAATTTTTTTTACTGTAAGTACCAATACTTTTTCATCTTAAAAAATGCTACAGGGAGAATAAATTCCCGCACTCATGGCAAAATTTCATGCCTTTCAGGCCAAATGGGAATATGAATAAATCTCTAATATAATAGTAATAGATCCAGGACATAATATAGTGAATTTCTAAGCTACATGTTGTATTGATAGACATTTGAAGTTTAAATTATTCATAATATATATTTTCAATTTCTTTATAAATTTAGTCCTTTGGTGGAATTTCCGCCTTTACCCCGATTACCTTAGGAGGCGTGCCTTTTTTGCAAGGTGGAAATGCTTGCCGCACACCCCGCCGCGTCGGAACTTGCGCCAGGATAGTGCGGGACTCCTCGTGCAATGCGTCTGTACGTCGTCCTCTCTACGCTAGAGGATGCACGTCGCTGGTATACCCACAAAAACCACACCGGTGTTCCTTTGCGCGCCTTGAGTACCGAGGTCGCGGGACACGACTAATCAGTCAGACCCTGGCCCCGACTGGTGTTGGCCCACTTTCACGGGCCTCTCCAAAGCCGGGGTATGTTGAACCTTAGGATAGAGTCTCTTCTAGAAGAGTATTAGCTCTAAATGAAATTAATCCGTCGCAAACACGATGAGTTACGGAAACCTTCAAATACTAGTGCTAGATATAAGTTAGAAAATAATTTACGTTCCAATTTTAAAAAGATACAAAATTAATAGAGACTAAACACGTTCAACAAATACTGCAAGTTTCTACTTTATACTTAAAAGAAGGCTTGTTATTTAAGTGTTAAACCAAACATTATTTGTCGGGCAGTACACTGCATATCTGTGGGATTATATAAGTAGTTTATACACTAATTATTCATCCAACACTCCTTCATTTGATAACATCCAAGTTTTCAATGAAAAGGTATTCCCTTAGTTGGGCTGAGCATCCGCGCACTTCAACAACTCGCAACTGAGTTAGGACTTGTGCACAAGTTTTTTTTTTTTTTTTTTTTTTTTTTTTTTTTTTTTTTTTTTTTTTTTTTGGTATCGGGTTGGAAAATCCTCATGGAGGCCCTCCGCCCTCGGGGAAGGGCGAAGGGGACTGTCAAACTCTTACTGACTAAAAACCAACCCGTGTTCCTCATGTACCCGTGTGTCGGAGGGGCGGGTATCGCCGAAGCATTCGTCGCCACCCCCCGACGGGTATTGGCCCGCCAGATGGTCAGGCGGGCCCCGTCACCCACTGCGGCCGTCACCCCGGCCGCAGGACTCCACTATGAGGCGCGCGCGGAACAAGACGCCGCCGCCTCGAGGCCTGCCGCTGATCGGACGACAAGACGCCCCGAGTCTGCCGTCCGCAGGCCGCGCCCTACGGTGGCTGGAAGTCGGCCACCCTACGGCGCCCAGTGCGTCTGCTGCGGGAGGGGAGAGAGGAGGCAGTCTCTCTCTCCCTTTCCGCCGCCTCCTTTGCGAACATCACGGCCTCGCAGAAGGTGGCGACGGCACTCCACCCTGACTCGCTCCCGACCATGGTAGACACAACAGCCGGAAGCGAGAGGATTCCCGCAGCTCCTACGGCCGCGACCAAGTCTCGGCGCTGCTCGGCCCAAGCTGGGCACTCCGCCAACGTATGCAGCGCCGTATCGTCGCGGCAATCAACACAATGGTGGCACTGGGACGTCGGCTCCCGGCCTATGCGACACAGGTATTTCCCGAAACACCCGTGTCCGGTAAGCACCTGTGTCAGCCGGAAGCTGAGGGCGCCGTGGCTCCTATTGAGCCACTCCTCTAGAATGGGCCTTACCGCCGCTACAGCGGCGTGCCCCGCCGTGGGTTGCGCTAAGCGTGTCTGCCACTCCGCCACTAGGACCTGGCGGAGCTCTGCCCTGCGTGCCTCAATCTGTCGCGGCACCAGGCGCTCGCCCCGCTCGACCGCCTCCGCGCGCCACCAATAGAGCGACGCGAGGAGCTTTGCGTCGAGGTCCCAGGGCGGGGATCCGGCTAGGAGGCTCGCTGCCTCAAAGGAAATCGTACGGTATCCCCTTATGATCCTGACGGCCATCGCGCGCTGCGGCCTTCGAAGCGCGGCGACGTTGCGGGCCGTCAGGGCGTCCGCCCACACTGGCGCGGCGTATAGCGCCATCGACCGTACGACCCCCATGTAGAGCCTCCGGCAGGAGGAGTCGGGCCCTCCCAGGTTGGGCAGCAAGCGCGAGAGCGCAGAAGCGGCGCCCAACAACCGGGGGGTGAGCCGTGTAAAGTGCGGCCCGAAGTTCCACCGACTGTCGAGGACGAGTCCAAGGTACTTCATCGTCGACTCGACAGCGATGGCGACCCCTCCTACTATGATGCTGGACCTCGGAGGCGGCTTCATCCTGGGCCCATGAAAACACAGGGCCTCAGACTTGTGCAATGCCACCTCTAAGCCCAGCCGCCGGATCCTACCCACGACGTGCGCGACACCAGCAGTCGCGCGTATGGCCGCCTGCCGGTACGACTTCCCACGCGCTGTAACTAGCGTATCGTCGGCGTAACAAATGACGCCGACGCCGTGGAGAAGCGCACCGCGCAGAGCCCAGTCGTACCCTACGTTCCACAGGAGCGGTCCCAACACCGAACCCTGAGGAACGCCGCACGACGTCTCTCGCCGACCCCATCCTTCTCGACCCGGGTACACCACCGATCTTTCCGACAAATAGGCCCCGACAATGCGTTGGAGGTAGCGCGGCACCCCGTGGTACCGGAGTGCCTCTCGGATAGTACTCCAGGGCAAGGTGTTGAAAGCGTTGGCGATGTCGAGCGACACCGCCAAGACCACCTCACCCCGGGCGACTGCCTCCTCCGCGAGGACCCTCACGCGCATGATTGCATCTACCGTGGAGCGCCCCTGGCGGAAACCAAATTGGTTGTCCGCCAAATCCGGCCCCACCTCGGTCATGTGCTGGACGAGGCGACTGGCGATGATTCGCTCAAAGATCTTACACACCTCGTCCAGCAACACGATTGGCCTGTACGCAGATGGTGAGTCTGCGGGGCGCCCCTCCTTCTTGAGCAGGACCAGCTTTCCGGTCTTCCACCGGCTTGGAAACTGGCCCCGCTCCAAACATGCGCTTAAGAGCCCCGCTAGTCGGGGCCCGAGAGCCTTCATAGCCAGGACCCATGCACGGCCTGGAATGCCGTCGGGCCCTGGGGCGGTGTTCCTGATACGAGCCACCGCCACTCTCAACTCTACCCGGGTCACTTCGGGCACGTCGTCGTCAATGTCGTCTTCCGCGTCGGGCACATTGCGAGGCGGAACCATAGCCGGTGGTGTGTGCTCCGGTCTCGACGGAAACAACGCACACACCACCTCCTCCAGCAGCTGTGGCTGGAGACTCCGGGACAATGGGGGAGCCCATTGGCGCAACTTGCCCCGTACCATAAGGTAGGGGCGCCCCCACGGCTCTTGGTCCAGAGTCTCCAGCAGCTCTTCGTTGGCCTGGGCCTTTGCCCGGACAATGGCCAGCTGGAGGGCGCTCTTCGCCTCTCTATAGCGGTTGTATAGTTCCGCCTCTTCCTGTTCGGCCGCCGCTGTAAAGGGGCGGCGACGTCTTCTTCTTCGGCACCTTGCGTACCGGCGTCGCACCCGCACACAAGCGATGCGCAACTGCGCAATTGATTGCGACCACCAGTACACTTGGCGCCTGGATGGTACCGGCCGGACTCGGGGCATGCCAGCGTCACAGATGTGCGACATGCTCTCCCGGAACCACTCCGCCTCCTCGTCAATGTTGGTTGGCCTGCCTGGAGAGTCCAGCCAGGCCTTGACGATAGAGGCCTCCAGGAGAGCCTCCCTGTCCAGCCGCTTCAGCGCCCAACGCGGGCCGTCTCCAACGCCCCCCGGGGCCGCTTGGACCGGCCCAACCGAGGTCTGGGCGGAGACGCTAAATCGTATATATCGATGATCGGACAGCGTCTCCACCTCCTCCAAGACGTGCCAGTCCTGGACAGTGTGCGCGAGAGCGGGGCTAGCGAACGACAGGTCCACTATAGACCCACCCCGCTGCCGCACGCAAGTCTGCACGGAACCCCGGTTCAGGAGAAGCAGGCCCTGCTCAACCGCCCACTCCTCCACTAACTCGCCCCGCGCATCCGTAGCCGGGGAACCCCAAGCCGTAGATTTGGCATTGAAGTCCCCTAGGACGATCACGGGACGAGGACGGCTACGACTGACGACCGTGCCCAACTCCAAGATAATATCCTCCATGTCGGCGAGAGAAAGGCTGGGGGCGAAATACACCCCCGCGACCATAACATCTCCCCAAATTGCCGCAACATAGCCCCGCCCTCGGGTGACGGCCTCGAAGGGAAGGGTGTCGGCGGCAGACCTCATAATCAGTGCTACCGAGCGGTTCGTGTCGCACACCCAGTCATCCCTGGGTGGCACAAAATACGGCTCGGCAACAACTGCCACATCGATCGACCACTGCGCCATGCTCTGGAGCAAGAGATCCTGAGCCCTGGCACAGTGGTTTATGTTGGCTTGGAGGAGGCGACATAGGGCCATTATTGTGTGTCCATGGCCGTTTTCTCCTCCCCAGCCCTCGGCGGATGTTCTGCCGCAACCGGCGGGTGAACCGGCTGCGAGGAGCTGGTTGCCTTCGTTGTCATTTGCCTGATACTCGCCGGCGGATGAGCCGGCTGTCTCCTGGCATTGTTCTTCTTGGGCCTGGCGCAGGCCTTTGACCCGATCTGATGGTCGGCTGGCTTGCCAGATGCCGCACAGATGACGCAGTGCGGCGTGGCAGTGCAAGTGCCAGCCTTGTGACCGAGCTGACCGCAGCGGAAGCACATTTGGCTGCGGTCTACCCCAGCGGTGCACCGTGCCCCCGCATGTCCTTCTTCTAAGCAGCGGTAACACCGATAGGGCTTGGGCGCTAGGAGCGCGACCTGCGCCGAGACCCATCCAACCAAAAGCCGCTTATCTTTAATCTTTTTGGCCGCCGCTACGGGACAGCTGACAAGAATTGTCCCGAGACCGGAGACACCCCGGTGTATCGTGCCCGCCTTGACTTGATCCGGCGGGCATCCTCCGGCCTTGGAGATGGCAGCGGCGACCTCCTCCTGTGTGACGGAATCGTCCAGGCCCGAAATACGCAAATCTGCGCACTTAGTTGGCCTGGACACTCTCACATCATCCGGGCCTAGAGACGCCCTGAGTTTATCGGCGAGGGCGTCTGCTTTGGGACCACTGGTGGTTCCCGATATCTCCAGTAGGCGGCCACCGGTAGCAGTTGTTTTGCACCGGAGGCCTGTTATGCCGAGATCACTCAGCGAAATCTCGGCTTTCGCCTTTGCCAGGATTCCGGCATATGTGAGGCCCCGCTCCTCCGCCCCTGGCTGCATGGTGAGAACCACTGCTGTAGAGCGGGGGGTACTGAGCCTCGCGGTGCGGCGCTTGGCCGCCGCTTGTTTCTTCTGGGCCTGCTTCTTGGCCCGCTGACGCGCCTTTTTGGTTTTTTTAGCGGCGCCCGCAACCGTCCACTCCGCCTCAGTTCTAGTGGTGGGTTCGCGCGTTACTGGCCTAGCAATTTGTGCAGGCGGAGCAGCCGTAGCACCTGCCTTTTTGGCCAGTTTCGCCTCTTTTTTTAACTGCCTTTTTGATTTAGGCCCCGCAGTTTCCTTTTGCGAGGCGGCAGTTGGAGCAGTCCTCTTTAGTGTTTCAGCAGCCACTTGTGCCGGTTGGGCGGCACGGGGCGCTGCGGCTTGAGCTGCATATGTGGGCGCCGGTGTACTGCGTCGGTCTGCAGCTAGGGGGGGACGAAGAATCCTCCCCTCAAGCACCGAGAATCGCGCGTTGAAACTCGCCATCTCCTGACGGATCAGGCGAGTCAACTCCGTCTCCTGCTGCTTCGACGGCTGTAACGGCAACTGCAGTTGCGGTTGCGGCGTTGCGTGCGGAAGGCCCACCTCCCGCCTGAGGTGTTCGCGGCGGAAGTTGGTCATCTCCGCCTTGAGCTCCTCGTGCTCCTTGCGGAGCTCCGCCATTTGTGCTGCGAGCTTTGCGTTCTGGGCCCGCAGCAGCGCCGTCTCTTCATTCGTGGTGCGGGTCAAAAGCACCTGAGCACTTTCCAGAATGGAGGCCGTGGCCTCCTTAAGGGCTTTCTGGCTGCAGCCGCTAAGGCCCTTCGAGACCTTGCTCACCCTTTTTATTGCCGCAACCGCGTCGGCCATTCTCTGACTTAAGTCGGAGGCAGGTAGCTCTTCTGCCTCCATTCCCATATCAGAGACGGCCGACGACGACTCCGACAGGCGAGTGACTCTCCCTTCCGTCACTCTTTTCGTCAGAGCCGCAATCTGCCGCTCGTCCTCCTCTAATTTTTCGGCGGCTGCTGCGGCCTTCATTGCAGCCGCAGCCTCACGCCTGGATAGACCGATACCGGCATATTTGCCGGTAGTAGCGGGCCTACCTCTCCCTCCTTTTTGGCACCGACCTTGTGGGCCGGCACCGCTGTGTCGCTCAGGGCCGAGTTCGACCCTGAGTCTGCACCCTCTCTCGGGCGTTTGCGTAAGCGTTTGGAATTTACGCTCACCGCGCTCGCCACACTCATAAGGCTGGACGCGCTGTCGGAGTCCGACTGCACGCCCATCCGCTCAACTAGTACCAGAGGTACTCTCTCACCCACTACGTCATTTTTATTTTCGGTTTTATTTGAAAGGTTCTCCATTTTGGTCCCACGAGTATAAAGCAAAAAAGGTCAACCCCGGGCAGAGGCTTAAGTACCCGGGTAAGCCTACATACTGCTGGGGGCGGCAGGTACCAGCAGGTGGGAGCGCTAACGACCGTACCCCCAACGGCCATTCATCCCCTCGCCGCGCTCCCGAAACTTGGGATTGGGTGGTTTTTTATCTTAGAGGTGTCCTTCCTCTGGGGCCGGGCGCTTAAGCCAAGCCCCCCGACGGCGGCATTGAAGCATGCCTCCGTCCGCTGTCCGGCCAACCCGACTCAGCGGACCCGCCGAAAGGTTTGCTCCTCAATGAATGAAGAGACAAACGAACTCCGCTTAGCCCCCAAAGCTGGGGGATTCCGAACGGGACGGGGCTGGCATCCCCGCCGCGCGCCAGCCAGGCGTAGGCATGACTACCAGACGACACCCTAGAAAAACCAGGGAGTCGCCTAACGCCGTAGCCGGCCCAGCCAAACCGACGGATAGCGGAGATACCGTTCCCGCCCCAGGAACACTCTCTGTGCAGGCGCAGTCGAAATGGGCATGGTTTCGACTACCAAATCAAGGGCCGGGACAGAACCCGGGACCCCAGTCAGTACTCGCAACCATCCCACCGGGGACCGCGCCACGAACAGAGAGCGAATTTGGGAAAAGGATGATGGAGTTAGACGGGAAGAAAAGGTAGGACTCCGTCGCCTCGGACGGGAAGGGGAGTGAGGCGACAGATGCTCGGGCACCTCGGGTACGCACACCCGTGCACTCCTCGGACAGAGGAGCGCCCCTGAGGGCGTGCACAAGTTCCCGGCAGTGCGTGTGAGGTGCTTTTTCAGGGCTGATAACTCGCGGCAGCTAATTGTGAACGGCCACTCTGTTTATTAATTTTATAAACTTCTCGAAAGATAAATACAGTCAAAATTCAATCTTGAAACTGTACGTTTATTCCTTAAAACGAATAAATCCTGTAAACATGGTATATACATTATTGAGGTTTTATTACTAGTTACGTTGTTGAAGGCTTTTGGCATAAAAAAGAAACCATGTAGAAGAATAAATAATAATCCTAACAATCCAAAAAAGATTATTTCAGTTAACAATGCAACTATCACCCTGGACCTGTAGTAATCGTAATAGTTCTTCCTTCCATTCCATCGTATTAACGATTAAAAGAATTAATGAAATTGAAATTACATATATTTTATGTATACGTGGGGTTAGTGTTGATACTCCATATTATTACTGTAATATATATTTTTGCATTTGATATTATATATTCAAGTAATAAAAAAACAAGCAAATTCGTCCCCAATATGAAACCGTGTGTTATTCTGACAAGGCAAGATGCTTTCAAAACTTGCGTCGGACCCTTTCGCTTCGTCACGTACATAAATTACAAAACTCTTTTGACGATTATTCAAGCTTAAATTTAGTTGAATCAAATCGCACCGACAGCCTCGGTCGCTTAAAATTAATTGTTATGTACAGAACCTTCAAGTTATTCATTTTAAATTAAATAAAACTTAAACACTTAGCTTAATATCTTATTATGACCACACTTTACGGGAACTGGATACTTACAAGAAGAAGCTAGACATTTGTTTAGCCACGTCGTCACTGCCAGCCCCCCGTTAGAAGCGGGAGACCCAAAAAGTACTGGCATGACGTTATAAATGGTGATATGCACCTAAATGAACTCACTACCAGGGATGCAAGCCCATTCAAGGTAAAAAGAAAATAAGTACCATAGACAGCCTGATAAATAAACTTGTATTTTTATAAATAAAGTTTCTAATGACTCAAGCTGAAAATTAGCGCTGATGTTTTAATTTAGCATTTATAGAAGCTAATTTCAAAAGACATTTTCATTCAAATTTATATAAGTTTGAATAAATAAATTTTCTTTCTTGGTAAATTTTTTTTAAAGGAGTATACTTATTAGTATAAATAAACGGATTCTGGTCACAAGCCAAAAACTGAAGTGTACTGAGAAACAGCTAACCAAGGTAGACAAATATTTACCTAAAGTTACATTTTAAGATAAGATAGAAAATTTAAACTTAAAAAGTTATAGTTATCTTAAATACGCTTTAGTTTCACAAAAGCTGGACGATGAAAATAATCTTTAGTAAAAGTCACCTGTTCATAAAATTGTACGTGCCAACAACGCTAAACTTTTAATGACGAGAACTTAAACTTTATTTGAAACAAATAACGGTCAAAAATAAAATGTGAATTCCCATATTCAGCATCATAATATATATCCTGATATGATGACAATATATTCTTGCCACCTCAAACACCGAAAAAATTACGTGAGGCTTAGGGCAGAATGCAAAATTACTCTGAAATATTTCATATTGTTACACAGTCAATATTTTCATATAAGAGGATTTTTTAGTATATTACGAGTATCTTCTTTGGCTACCTTTGGGATATATTCAATAGTGTAAGGATTCATATAAACAAACATTAGATATTAGAAAGTAATATTTACCACTATATACATATGTACTCAATCTGCCGCGTTCACAAAGTGGCGCCCATTTGCCTAAAGTAGCGTGGATGCTTGGATAGAAGGCAGCTTGGGTTAACCCTTGAAGCAGGCGAATCGTGCACAAACCTATCCAACCACTCTGAAAATAAGTTTAAATTAAGGCAACTTAGAATTTGTTAAAGTTTATTAACCATCTGAAAGAAAGAATTTAGCGCTTAGTAAAAATAAAAAATAACTTTTGATGTGAAACATCTATATATATATATATATATATATATCATCATTTCAGCCGGAAGACGCCCACTGCTGGACAAAGGCCTCCCCCAAAGATCTCCACGATGATCGGTCCTGCGCTGCCCTCATCCAACCTATCCCGGCGATCTTGACCAGATCATCGGTCCATCTTGTGGGGGGCCTACCAACACTGCGTCTTCCGGTACGATATATATATATATATATATATATATATATATATATATATATATATATATATATATATATATATATACAGTCTATATGCAGTAGTGTGTACAGTGTGGCGGCGCAATCGACTGTGCGATTCTCTCCCACTCGATCCGGCGTTATTTGTATTTAATGAAAATAAATGTTTATTCAATAACTAGTCATCGTTATCTGGAAAAAAAATCGTAATATTTTATTTTATCATTATGACATATTTAGTTCCTCACAATCTGTTCTTTTCTGCATATTACTTTTACAAAATAATGTTTAAAAAATTATTTACATTTCTACATATAAATACTGCCATCTAGGATGTACAAGAACAATTACGTTCACGTATTAAAAACCATAGAAGTTCGTTTGAATATTTGTTTAATTAGTATTGCTAGTGAATCATAGATGTCGCTGTTAATTTACAAGTGTAGAGTTTTAAGGTATGGTGGTTTTTCATATAGCAAGACCATGTAAGATTTTGGACAAATGCTCATGGCAGATGTAGTCTTATAGTGCTACAGAATAAATACTAGAATTTAAATGAAAAAAATAGACTGACACTAATAAACACTCACAAATATCGGTACCCAAGGACTAATTATAGACGTTATTCCGCTCACAAACAGCGCAACCATGATTGGTATCTTCCCGCCAAACTTCTGTGCTATCATCCCCATCGGTATCATCATAGACGTGTACCCCACGAAGAATGAGAACATAATCATCTCTTGAGTAGGCTTGTCCCAGTCATATTTCTGGGTGAAAACAGTCGATAGCATTAAATTAATTGCCGCACTCAAAATCGCATTCGTTTACTTAATTCAATCTCAAGTTTAACTTCAAAATTCAAATATATTAGATTAATATATTAGATTATAGTAGATTAATACAGTTTTATTTTTATTGTCAAGTAAAATATTTTAAGAGTAAATAAAAATGTTACTCTACATAAAGTTATGTGCATGAAGACTACAGACGAGCTTTAAATCGTTGCTTAAATATTTTGGAATCTTTTTTCAAAGCAAAAATGACTTGCCAATTATATGCAAACTTGTTAAAAGATCAATAGGCTTGATGCAGATTGTCGTAATGTATAAATTATACATTTTTTTTTATTGTTGTAGGACAGCAGACAGGCTGACGGCCTGCTTATAATTTAGCAGTTACCGTCACCTATGGGTGTTTGCGACGCCAGTGGCATCACGAACACGCTGCTGTCCCATAAGAGTACAGGGACTTGGGTCACTAATGCCGGAACACAACACAAGGTTATTATGGCGGCATACTTAAGACCAAAGGTGGTCGCCATCCAGACGGGCTTGAGACCCTACCACGTAGCTAGGGTGGGTTATTTTGTCGCCTTTTACGACATGACAACCCCGGCCGCAGAGGTTAGTATTCTTTCTCCGCCCCTGCACGGATAAAACATTTGAAACAGACTTAAGTTACTGTACGTGTTTTTATCTACTTTTTCAAAATACTATAAGTAAGTATAATAGAAACTTGGTTTTAAAAATACCTATAATTTTGAATTTCCAAGAAAACATTATTTCATTTTATCAGTTTAGGAAATATCAAACATTTGTTTGTAATTAGGCTCCATACATATTCAAGTTGCCATTGCGTCCTATAATATACATTTTATGGAATAATTTTATATAAACCTCTTTATATAAACGTTTTATTTGAAACCACAAATAGGAACGCAGCTTGTGCCAAATTGTTAATCTACTAAAAGGAAAATAATTTAAAATAATATAGCAAACTGAATCTTGATAAAACGTGTTTGTCGAAGTCTTATGGTAATAGCGCTACTCTAATTACGAAGCGAAGATAAGAACTAAGTCTATCTATTTATTTATTTGTTCTAAATGATATTACACTTAGACATTGTCAATATTTGATAAACTTCCTATTTATTCTAGTTATTTCGCGAGGAAAGTATTTGGGCTATATTTACTTCCATTATATACTTTTAGCTTATGTTAAACTAGGGCTTTGTAATTTCCATTTTTCACTGTATTTGATCAAATCTATTATTATATTATAATCATACTAAAAAGGAAAATTTTAATAAAACTAAGACACAACTATTATGATAACAGGTGTTTAAAATTTTTGATTCAAACGTTTGGTACAGTTGATAATGATTTTTGTACAAATCTATGAACATATTGTGAAAGATAATTCTCAGACTCAGTTGACAGTAAACATGTAAGCGGTATATTTCTGAATTAAATTCCACTAAGGATAAAAAGTATTATAGTATGATTTGTAAGCACTTTATTATGTACACGAATAGTCTTTTTAATTTTACCTAATGCAGGGTGATTTTAAGTTTTAGCAAATTTTCACTAATACCATGAATTTATTAGTTACTTTGGAGAAACTGTTTTCACTGACTTTTTTATTCCTAAGTACCGTCATTTATCCAGTGACAAAATTAAACTTTCCTTATATCACTATGCGTTTTACAAAATTAGAAATTAATAGTAATCATACATAATAAATAATTGCGATTATTTCTGAATTTAATTGATATATTTGACAGAACTGCACCAAAAGCACTGATTCGCAAGGTGACTCATATATTCAGTTTATGGCTGATCATAAAGAGTTCTAAAATAAACATTTAAACCATAAGTTTACTTACGCGATAAACACTCCATCCTTTTATATCCTCATCTCGGCAACCTGCAACCTTATCTGTTATATTCTCTCGAAAACTTCCATTGTTTTGATTATTTGAACTATGATTGGAGGCTTCTGAGCTGGTCATTGCTACCATTGATACGCTAAGTTGGGCGCGTGTTGTGATTCCAACTGTCAGGCACATGAAGAGCAGTAGCACTTGGAGATGTCGAGCTCCAAAGCCTTTCGGATTTACGATGGCAGAACATTCTAGAAAAAATAATATATCAAATTTAATCTATCAGTTTCGCAGTAGCTCTTTATTGCCTTAGCTTTGAATATAAGTTTTACTGTCGAGGAATAGCAGACAAGGGGCGCTCCTCTGTCCGAGGAGTGCACGGATGTGCGTACCCGAGGTGCCCGAGCATCCGTCGCTTCACTCCCCTCTCCATCCGAGGCGACAGAGTCCTACCTTTCTTCCTGTCTACCTCCTACATCCTTTCCAACTTCGCTCTCTGTTCGTGGCGTGGTCCCTGGTGGGATGGTTGCGAATACTGATTGGGGTCCCGGGTTCTGCCCCGGGCCCTAATTTAGTAGTCGAATCCATGCCTATTTCGACTGCGCCTGCACAGACAGTGTTCCTGGGGTGGGAATCGCATCCTCGCTGTTGGTTGGTCATGCTGGGCCGGCTACGGCGTTGGGCTACTCCCTGGTTTTTCTGGAGTGTCGCCTGATAGTCGTACCCACGCCTGACCGGCACGCGACGGGGGTGCGAGTCCCATCCGGAATTGGCCGCTGACCTGTCGCTCCCGGCCCTGGTTCTGTCCATGGTCGGGGGCGATCCTGGATGGTCGGCCGTCGCCTCTTTTTGCGAGGTAGTAATGTCCGCAAGGGGGGCAGCGGGGCGGGAGCGGGAGACAACTCCCGCCAACACAGGCCACGTCGTCGGCGCCGGAGGGCAGGCAACGACCTCCGGCTGCCGTAGAAAGCGGCCGCGGGTGGCCCCTCGGGGGAGGATCCGCCGCCCGCACTATTGCCGCGAGGGAGAAGGCCGCGTGCTGTTCCGCGACCCTCCTCAACTTCTTGAGTTAACAGGAGAGCGCCGGGGGAATGAAACCTTGACCCCTGGCGTCAACGGTTTAGAAGAGGCCCGCCTTGAGAAAGAGCGGGCCGGCGCCGGCCCGGGCCATGAGATCGGCAGGCCACATTTCCGTAGGCTCGGGCGTAGGCGATAGGAGAACAGTGGGGTTTTTTAGTGGGTAGTCGGATGGCTGAACATCTTTCCCGGAGTCCCACATATCCGGCCCGGGGGGACTGAGAGTCCCCCCGGGCCGGGGTAACCCGTAAAGAGAGGGTTTTTCCCCGAGACCAAAAAAAAAGCAGACAGGTTGACGGCCTACTTAATAATAAGCAGTTACCGTCGCCAATGGATGTTTGTGACACTAGGGGCACCGCGAACACGCTACTGTCCCACAGGGGTACAGGAACCTGGGTCACTGATTCAGAAACAGAACACAACGTTATTATGGCAGCACACTACACCAGAGGTGGTCGCCCCAGACGGGCTTGGGGCCCTACCATGTAGTAATTACTCCGCCCCTGCATGGAGAAACACGTATTTAACAAACTTTAATCAAGTAGTTAAACAATTTTTGTTCATCATAAAGACGAGATTTTGATTCGTTTGAAACAAAGAATTTGTATGGAATTATTGGGAGAAGTGGAACATGTATAATGTACAAAAAAGTCGTCATCATCATCATCATCTTAGCATTAAATCCCGGTTGTAAATTAAACTTTTGCTTTGGTGCCCGGGGTCTTTCTGACTTTTTTTTCTATACTTCGCATGGTCTTTGGTATCCTTGGTAGTGAGTCCATTGGCACACATAACCCTTTACGATGTCAAGTTAGCGTTTTTTGACTCCTGCTGGCACCCGGCGGAGGCCGTATAGCTACCCATATGTTTCCCATGTAAGTAGCCGGTTGCCGTAGCCGGTTGCCGTAGAACGTAGGCATATCAGCGAAGGCCACATCCTTACAATTTATTCGCAATGTCACGGACGTCAAGACTTCTGCGTTACGCCACATATTCACCGCAGCATATTCATCTCCGCGACACACAATTTCCGCTTATGCCGCTCTAGCACGGGTTACGTGTCACAGCTGTATAAAAAGACAGGCTTGGTGATGGTTTTATAGACCAGTCTCTTCAATTGTATAAAGAAATTAATCTTTCTTTCTTTTAACAAGGGCTAAATGTTGGTCGCACCTAACCTTCGGAGCCTAAGGCACTCTGGTGTACTGCAACAAAGCTAAAACACGCGTTTAGCGTTGTTACTTCTCCGCAACACTTATAATCTATAAACCAAAACTAATACAAAAATTTCGATTATTTTTTCAGTAGTTTTCTCACGATTACTCATAAAAAAATTTGATCCAATAACAAAATATTTGGAGCTATAATTTTCTAAACGATCAAACTGTAAACGAGTAAATTGACGTAAAGATGTCACACATGACAAATTTTTAAAAGAACTAGCCAAATTTGAAATTGTATTTACAAATATTTGTCTGTTTTTTACGTATTTGGAAAATCTATTATTACAGTGGAAACCGAAAGAAAGTACAGTCAAGTATGTAATGTTGGAACATTACAAAGAACAACATCTAAAATTGTGGGAAGTATTACAGCCTTAGAATAGAAGACATCAGAAGCGGCAATGTATACTGTGAAGGAGAGGCGAGACCACTGAACATCTTTGTGATCTAAATTATGAAGTTTAGAAGTATGTATAAGTAGTTGATCTTATTTTTATTAGTTTATCTTATATAAGTTGTTAAGTCTTTACGTTGCAAATTTCCATGAGTATTTCATTTTATATCTTAACTTTAAGATATTTGAATAATTCCCAAAAAGGGTTGACGTCGGGCTGGAGGCCGGTCATAAAAAGCAAGCCACGACTATTAGTACAACATGTACAAATACAAATAAAACGAAAACGAGACTAGCAAGTTGGAATGTAAGTATGATGACTGGAAGAGGAAGAGAGATAGCAGAGGTATTAGAAAGGAAACTTACAAGAGACGAAATGGAAGGATTCGAGAGCTCGAGAGATTGGGGTGGGTTATAAATTTTACTATTGTGGAAGTGATGGTAAGAGGAACGGTGTGGGTGTAGTATTAGACAGCGAATTAAATTTTTTTTTTGACGGATGTTAAGAGGCTTTTTGGCGAAGTGGCATAGTTTCTGGCAGAAGAGCAACATTGGATTTTTTGAACTAATGTAGTTTATGCTGAGAATAATTTAAAGTCAGTTTAAAGTAGGTTACAGTATATTTTTATCAATTTTGTATTTCATAATTAATGTTCGTCTTTCTTTTTTCAATACCGAACCTAAAACCTACCGAACATACAAACTTTGATTGCAACTGCGAGGATACACTTCAAAAAAATAAAACCAACTTAGTATATATCATTTGAACTATTTAAAATTTTGTAACTAAGTTATGAATCCTAGGAAGATCCATTACTATATGAACTGCGTACTTGAGTATGAAATATTATTTTAGTGTAATGATCATATTGACTATTATCGAAATAAGCTATTCTTAAATTTAGGAAAAATGCTTTCGTTAAAGGTTTATTCTTGCTTTAACAGTTTATTACATACTAATGAAAACGTTATAAATAGAGGTCTATAAAATCTTTGTTGGAATACCTTCAATGATTTTTGTCTGCTAACGGTGGTCGATCTTATAAAAGAATAAGATGACAACGGCATTCACTATTTTCAAATTTAAAAAAAAACAATTACAGACTAAGTTAAAAAAAGTAGAAGGACAATGACTCGCATCGATTGCTTCGTGATTGTAAAGACGCCTAGGCTCCGAAATCAAAGTGAGATAGACCAGAGATAAAAATTTCAAAATTTACCTGATTTCTTACTTTCCTCTACATTGCTATAGACGACCTTTTCAAACGCCATTCTTGTAACAAATGCTGACAAGCCTACCATAGTATTAGATCTCAAATTATCTGAATACGCAAGATGTCGTATCACCTCTGAGCAAATAATGCGAACACGTAATTCTAGTTTCATTTAGGATATTATGAATCGACGTAGTCAAATTATCTTAAGATAATAAAATCATTGTGTGTGTTGCGATTTCAAGATGCGATATACAACCAATCACTGAAAAGTGGGGCCTATATTCCATAAAATATTCCTACTGTTTAGTATAATAACATAAAGTAGGAAAATAGACAGTAACAAGTAAGCCACGGGCATAACTACGAAATAGATAAACTAGGAGCAACTGTACTGACATACAAGTACTTTTATCTAATGATCTTAGTGATACTACTCAATCCATTTCACTAATACAAACCATTAATTGATTATAATAAACTAAATGCTATCGATACTATAGTATCATTTAGTTATTTTCTCGAGGCAAAGCTCTTATTTGAAAGAAGAAGAATGCAAATAATTTATTTGAGACAAAAACACAATCTATACAAATAAATAAAATTGGAGAGTCTGTTTGTAATATTAAAATAACCACCTTTTACTAAGTGCATTCAGACGTATACACGGTACATAATATACCAAAACAACATTTATTTATAATTTTTGTCTGTCTGTCTGTTTGTTCCGGCTAATCTTTGAAATGGCTGCACCGATTTTGATGGGACTTTCACTGGCAGATAGCTGATGTATCAAGGAGTAACTTAGGCTATTTTTATTTTAGAAAAAATAATAATTTTTGTTAAAAATGATAAGTTTCGGAAATTATGTTTCCAATTTAAGTTGACCTCAGATGTATATCATCAATCAAACGAAATAGGGTTCAGCTTAGGCTGGACATTGTAGGTTGAATTTCCAATTTAAGTTAACCTTAGATTTATCATATGAAATAGGATTTAGCTTAGGCTGGACTTAGTAGGTTCGAACGTACGTATTCCGGAGGCGCATGGCGTAACAGTTGCATTCGATAATACTGACTGTTTGCATATTTCATTTATATTTTAGGGTTTATAGGGTTTGTAATCCAAAATAAACCATAAGATATATCAAAAAAAAATTTGCCCAAAGTCACTATTCCACACGGACGGAGTCACGGGTGCAGCTAGTTTTATAATATAAAAAAAGAAATACAATATTCTAAAATCTTGTTTGCTCCAATGAAGTTGACACTTAGCATAATGTTGCAACGGTTTTATCCGATACAACGCTGATTTTCAGTGGTAACTTCCATTTGCCAATGTTATGTGGACCCAAAATAAATAAGTTTTTTAAAAAATAATAAAATAAAATTCATTATAGAATATCATAATATAAATAATATTATAATGCAATACTATTCAAAAATCGAAATATGAATGTATAAATTAATCATGCCATATACTCAGAAAAATTCGAATAAATAGTATGTGTATTATGAAAACCTATTCAGAGATATTGCGTGTGTATAATGAAACAATGTAGATCCATAAACAAAATAAATGTTAAGTATTCCTTTTGCATTTTAATTTATTAGCATTATGATTAACGAGTCCCTTAACTCTGGGGGATCGAGGGGTATGTGGGACTCCGGGAAAGTTTGTCAACATCCCACTAATAAAATCTCGCTGTTAGATAAACTGGCCCGCCGATCTCGTGGCTCAGGCCAATGCCGCTCTCCCGCGTTTAGATTTTAGTTTTTTTAATAATTTATTAAAGCATTTTAAGGTAATTTACAAAGACAAGTAACAAAATTGTGAGGAAATAGTTATTTTAATCGTTGTTCAATAACAATAATATTATTTCTTAAAAATATAATTGAATTTATTAACCTACTAATATCAAATAATTACATTAAAGTAGGTCTTAGACTTTGGCCAATTTGAAAGATGTTTTGAGAAGTGGCCGCTTATACCTTTACAATTCAATGTTTTAATAGTCACAATTAGTCCCATGAGAGCCTACTTATGAGTAACGCATAGAAAGCGAATATTATATACATGTACGAAATACTTAGTACGAAATAGTTGTCAAAAACATTTGCATACTCTCCAATTTTGAAAAATTATATTACGATACGTGTTGCGACATACCACTATATTCCAGTAAAGCATCCCTTTCCTGGTATCATTTTCCTCGCCCCCCGTCAATATCGGCTCTTGTGCGCATGCGCGCGCGCAGCCAACCTGCCGAGTCCATTTCAAATATATTAAAATCCATGGCTGCCTGAGCATCGACGCGGAACGACGCGCGTCTGCTCCAAAAATCCGTTGAAAACCCAATACAACTTTGCTACCGACCGTTCCCCGTGTACGCACCAACCGGTGGTGGAAGCGCCAAGGCCGAGTCCTAGCCAAATCCTGCCACAGCTCCAATAGCGGTAAGTACTCATTTTGTCCTTACTGGGTTCGTGGGGATTTACGAGACGGCGTCGAGTGAGCCGGAGTCAGGGTTGCTTCAACGTTGTGGCCATTCCTAACCAATACGGATTCTTGTTCTTCTTTTTCAAATCAGCGCGTTGACAGTGGCCATCGATATATATATGTATATATATATATATATATATATATATATATATATATATATATATATATATATATATATATATATATATATATATATATATATATATTACGTATTGAAAAATATATCTTACGTAATAGGGATAAAGGCTCCTTCTGCAAGGTCAATATTCGTAGTACAAGTGGTCCCTCGGGCTCTGTGTTTAATCCGCCAAGAAAGTAAAGATAATAATGATCGTCCTTCCATGGGAATAGGTAAATGGCAAATAGTGTCTGAAACAATATTGCCGAAATATAGAAACAGGTTTATTTTATCTTGCTATGGTGGTATTTGATTCATACAATATTATAAATATACGTTGTTTGGGGTTGTTTACAATATTCCTTTTCTTATTTCAAATGGAGTTTATATTTTTTATATTTCTGAATCACGTGTCGCGACTCGTTTGATTTTGCATCATACCGTCTTTTTTAATTTTCAAGAATATGACTTTTAGTAGTCACACAGTTGAATGTTCTCGAGAACTACCGTCATTGTTAGTTTTTGATAAAGCGACGCGAACATTATACGCCCCCATGAGTGATTTAAAATAAATAAATGTAAATATATTGAGATTCACAATTTAATTCACACAACGCCTTCTAGTCCCAAACTAAGTAGCATAGCACTTGTGTTATAGATACTAGAGAACTAATATACTATATATATACTTTCCTTTTGTAAATAAATAAATATTATACATACACAGCCAGACGCGGGACGGGAATCCAACTCGTGACCTTCGCAAGCGTACCGATAGGCGTTAGCCGTTAGGCCAAAGAGGTCATAAAAAATATTAATTTCTTATCCAAAACATAATAAGTATCGTGGAAGATGATTTAACTGTCTTGTTCATTAAAAATATAATAAGAAACAATCGATATAATCGTAAAATATGCAATTCATGTAATTCCGATACAATTGTCAATATAACTAAAGTATGGTGACGTGTAATAAAATATATAATTGAGTATACTATCTTAACACATATAATGCTGCATTGGCCACATATGGCCGACATTTTCCAAAGCAATTGGCCCGTATCAGCCATATAAGACGTGTAGTAGCAAAACCCGCTAAAACAATTTCTTAAAAATAACTGAAAAGCAAAAACTAATAAACCTTTTTATTAACTTTAATAACTAAGTCCTTAAACTAATGTATACATAAGTATACCCAAGCAATTTTGAGTCGGCGCCAGTGCCCTCTCGTGTGTGCCCGTTCGGGTTGCTGTTTCGCTGACATTAACTTCGTAAGCGCTATTTCCGGCAGTAGGTAAGGCATTTTCCGGCGAAGGAGCGCGTCACGCTGCGCCGCCGCCGCGCATCATGCTTTACTTAATTAATTAATTTGCTTGTTTGGCGCCGACTCAAAATTATCTAGGTATACTTACATTAGTTTAAGAACGTAGTTATTAAGGTTAATAAAAAGAAGGTTTATAATGTTTTGCTTTTCCGATTTTTCGGCGGTTTAATTTTTTTGTTAAAAAGTTTTTATTTTATAATTTTTTGTGGCTATAATCTACTAATTACTACATGCTTAAATAAATCAATTCTGTCAAAAGTTGTGCGTAGTCATATATATAATCAGTGAGTGAACAATCAATCATTCTCTGTTTTCGTACCCTTAGGATTGGAATATTTTTCCCCAATTTATATGTGACCAACTTTGGGATATATCCTTTCCAGTAAAAAATAAATTTTAAAATCGGGACTACTCTGTAAAAAGTTTTTTTTCGTCAGTTGAAAAATTACGATATATAATTAGAAAACATTAAACTATTGACGGTTTAATATAATATTCTATGTATTCCAATATTATATTAAACCTTTTACTTTGTGTTTCGAATCAAATCCCATTAAATCAGCATGGGTTTAGATTAATTTAAGAGTTTCCAAAAAATAGTGTTATAGCGGGCTATCCAACTATATGCCTCATATATGGCAGCCATTTTACTATTATAATATGTAAAATATAACTAAAATACGTAATGAGACATTCCTTACATTCCAGGGACAAATTTTACTAAAAAAAAAGATAATTCATATATTAGTACGGAATTACACGTGTTTAACCCACGTACGAGTACTTTATAAGAATACAAATAAGCGATAACTGTCTTTTGAAGAAAAATTTTTATCATCTAATATCTAAATATTTAGGGGCTTTTGATAAGAATATCATGCTAGCCTTATTTTATCCTAATTACAGAGTACTTAAAATTTCTAATTTATCGATTTTAATATTATTGTAAATGAAAATAGCGCCAGCAGAGAGCGGCCTCGACAAGTTACAGGATGTGACAAAACACCCACTTCCCACAAGTTGACTCGCAGCTCGTACAAATTGCTGGCTACTTTCCATCAAGAAATGGTGTAGATCATCAATTTTTACAGTTTGTGCAATTAGGAATATTGCTCTTGCCCACCAGATGCTAAAATTTATTTAGTGGATTTTGTCCGGGACGCAATCTATGAGCATTACACATATTCTTCTATCAATCTAACTATTGGCAAACTAGGAGATACTCGTATGAGGAGGTTCGCCTTGTAAAATGTTTAAAGAAGGATAAAAATATGAATATTTAATTTATTTTGAATGGCAGTTACCTGGTTTATCACTAGACTGGTGAGTCGCAAATTAGCGTCCAGAATATTGGATTTAACCTCTAATCAGTTTGGCCGCAGCCCGCGGCCGTTCGCCGCCTGTTCCCTTGCGATACCTGTTACAATACACATATTTAAATTGAATTAATTGGAACCAAGATTACTAATTCCCTTGGGATAATTCAATAGTTAATATTTGAAAGAGACCCCCAAAAGTACCACAGCCACGCTACGCTACTTAGACAATTAGCGTAGCGTAGCGTGATTACTCAAAGACCAACAATACATTTATATAACCACATGATTGCCCGTGACATTCACTATTAGTTAATAGAAAATTATCTCGTATTGTCTTTTTTTGTGAGAATTCAAGATTCATGAGAATTTTGTATAGTGTTGAGTCATTTGCGCAAATGGCGTTATAACTAATACAGGTGTCATACTGTATACCTAGAGTATCATAAAGTACGACTAACGGATAGTTACTAACTTAACTAGGCAAACAGATACCAAAGGAACCTTTCCAGGTTGGAAAGTCAAAGAGCAGTCACTTCCATATATAACAAATTAACCACACCTATTTTCTTGTGGCACTTCCGCTCCGTGCAGGGGCGGAGAAAGAATACTGACCTCTGCGGCCAGGGACGGCCTGTCATAAAAGGCGACAAAATAACCCACCCTAGCTCCGTAGTAGGGCCCCAAGCCCGTCTGGATGGCGACCACCTTTGGTCTTAATTATTCCGCCATAATAACCTTGTGTTGTGTTACAGCATTAGTGACCCAAGTTTCTCTACCCTTATGGGTTAGCAGCATGTTCCCGATGCCACTGGTGTTGCAAATACCCATAGGTGATGATAGGTCTAAAAGGCATTTCGGCTAGGTCACAAGTGACTAAAGCTGCAAGCCCCAAAGTTGGGTAGCATCCGACTTTGGCCGCGGGGCGACCGGCCGCATGCGACTGGTGACTAAAATCGACCATGCAAACGATCAGTTATTTCTTCAGTCCCACAAATCATTTGACTTGGTTCAAAATACATTAATCACAAATTCATTCATGTTGATGTTATCAGTAGTATCAGTAGTATTAAATTTAATATTATCAGTAGTGTACCGGAATATAATTACCAGTTATTCTAACAGATGTCGCTAGACTTAGGTAGACAATGTCATGATTTGACACATATGTCATTTTATTCTACTGACATCAAGCTTCAAAGCTGTACATGTTATAGCTATACAGGTACTTAATTGGAAACCTATCGAGCATGGACATTTTACTTTCGGTGCCCCAACTAATCTGTCGCAGTAAATCACCGCAGTCGCGTATATCGTTTAGAAATAATGCGTTTTCGATAGCCAATGGTGACTCATTCCGGTCATCGCGCCGACAAATCGACCGAACGACCTTTTTGCTTTTGCCTTGTTCTATTATATTGTATTTTAATTTAATGTGTTCTAAGTTTATATTTAATACAACCGCCTATAAATAAACGATGACAATTGCTGACTTAACCCTTCCTGCGGTCTGTAGTACACCATTCCATCTATAATGACAAACTCTATGGTAAAATGGCTAAAGCACCTAGGAGCATCTGCGAGTTTGTTTCCTTCTTCTTATTCATGGTCTTCATTATTGAAGGTCATGTCTGTCTTGAACACTTTGACGGAATCGGTGACGAGCTGCTTCTACATCGCTCTGTCTTAGGCTTTCTTCAGGGGAGTGAAAAAGTGGAAAATCATATATATGAATTTATTTATAAAAAATATGAATTGTATATCAGTATATTAGCTAATGTCGCGATGTGCAGTCGTAATATTCCATATATGTAAATAATAACTAGCAACATTTGTATCAATAACTAGCAACAATTGTTACGATAGCTAGTAACATTTGTTGCCATAACTGGCTACACTGAAAAGGGTTGCGATGACAGACAACACTAAATACTCTAAAAAGGCGTTCAGCGCTATTCTATCCATTATTTTATCAGTCGACAGGAACAGCTAAATTCTGAACGTTCTCCGCAGTGAAATATTAGTGAAACCTTAGTTATACCAGTGAATAACGTGTCCTTGTTGCAGTCAGCCACGTGCCTGTTACCACAGCGCTTCTGTGCCAGCTAAGTAGGCTAAGTTATATTCTAACCCAGTAGCAAGTACGAACACATGTCGTCTTAAAGACAATTTGTTCAGATAACTGTTACTGTGCCATAATTCCCAGAAATGCTAACGGGTTACGTTGGGCCTGGTTCTTGGTACCAACCAAGACAGACAGGCCTGGCCTCGGCGCAGGCTGGTTCATAAAGGTCTCGGGAGTGGCAATGGCAACGGGCCATGGGACAGGGTTTCAAAAACAGATTTCGCTGTCATTGCTCGAGAACCTCACAAGTGTCTACATAGGTAGGATCTTACAAGTATTTCGTGTAAGTAGGATCTCACTAGTATTTACATAGGTAGGATCTTACAAGTGTCTAAATAGGTAGGATGATTCTTAAGGTAGGCCTTCTGCTCAAGGAAAGATGTATTTATTATAACTAAGTGGAGCCTTGAGAAGCTCGCAAATACCCACATACATAATTACAACATTAATAAGAAACTAAAGGTATTTATCAAGGTCACTAAATAATGAGTATATTATTATACTTTTACGGTTAATATATTGCTTACTGTGTAAGAAGAACATTTTATATAAAATACTGAGAATTTCTGGAATACTTGGTGGAACAATGCATAAAGGTACTATAATGTTACAGAAAGAAGAGGAGAAAGGGCAAACCGTCTTCTAAGAAGAGGATCAGGGATAAAGGAGCACTTGGTGAGTGTTCCACTTGTATTTCGTCCTGTTGTGGTGTTCAAATGCAAAACAGATTAAGCCAATTAATTAAAATTGTTCAGAAACAAAGGTCAACTCATAAATGAATAATTTTGGTATAAGATTTCTATAATCATTATTAACTGGTCATAATAAATAGATATATATATATATATATATATATATATATATATATATATATATATATATATATATATATATATATATATATATATATATATATATATATATATATATATATATATATATATATATATATATATTTATTTTTTTTTTTTTTTTATTTATTTATTTATTTTATTTATTTATTTAATTATTTATACATGACATACAAATTTTAAATATAAAAGATTCATATCACAGCAGTTCATGTACAACAACTAATTTGACTTAGAAAAAATCACACTGGCCCCTGAACTAGTCAATACTGTATCTCAGTGGGCCAGTATTTTTAAAATAAGAACTAATATATAATAATTACCATTATATTAATAATTAAATAATATATAGTAGTTAAATGAGATATAGTAGTAAAAATAAATAATAAATTAAAATAAAATATTAATGAAAGAAGAAGGGAAAGAAAAATATAGATACATATATTAACTGAAACAATGATTGTATGTGAACATAATGTATGTAAGTTTATATATAAGTAAAATGTAATATTATATTTAAATAATTGCTTTGATAATCTCTTCTGACTGTTGATAATTCAGCTCACACAAATAATCACTCAAAACTTTCTTACACCTACCAATGGGAAGTTTGTTTAATTTAATTACTTTGCTAATTTCGTTATATAATTTAGGGCCCAGATAATCCGCGAATTTCTGCGCAAATGATGTTTTGCAGCGTGGAATGTTATAAACAAGGTCTTGCCGTCGCTTAAATATAAGATTAGGTGGTTTGACGTGGATATTCAAAATTACTGATTTTATAAACATTTTTCTCACCGACAAGACTTTATTTTCTTTATAGAGCAAAGTAGTAGGATATAAGAAGCCTTTATAGGTCATCACTTTTAGTAAAGATCTTTGAGCTCTTTCGATAACTAACATTGAGGTTTTTGATGTACCACCCCAAGATAATATTCCATAGTTAAGTAGTGACTGACATAGGGCATAATAAATACTGAACAATAGCTTAGGGGGACAAACATTTCTTAGTGTTTTAAATATGAATATAAATTTTCTTATTCTATTACTAGTTTTACTGATATGTTTTTTCCAATTTAAATTTTTGTCTATTACAACGCCAAGATATTTAATACTATTGACACAATCAATAGAGTAGCAATTACAATTTAAATTTGTAGGTCTTCCACATATGTGGGATTTTATATTAATTTCATTAAAAAGAGGTTGGGAATTTTCATTAATACTGAAAGTCATTACTTTTGTTTTTTCTAAGTTTAATGTCAGAAGGTTAACATCAAGCCAAGTAGTTACTGCAGCAAACCCTTCGTTGGCTGTTTTGTTCACATCGAACCAAGTTTTTGCAGTAAATAGTAAAACAGTGTCATCCGCGAATGTAATGATTTTGCCATTGTTCAATTTTAGGTTGCACAAATCATTAATGTAAATTAAAAATAATGTTGGACCAAGAACGCTACCCTGTGGTACGCCATATTTGATAAATTCAGGTTGACTTTCATACCCCATGATTTTAACTACTTGTGTCCTGTTTGTTAAATAAATATATATATCCACCCCATCTCCTCCCGTGGGTGTCGTAAGAGACGACTAAGGGATAGAAAGAACGGAGGATGGGCAGCAGCATCTTTCCGTGAGAGCATCACCAACTGCGAATACTGCGATCGCCAACCCGCCTGCCAAGCGTGGCGATTATGGCAAAACCCCCCCCTAAAATGACAGATACACACAGGCCCCGGCCCCTAGTCCCCGGCGGCCCCGTTCGTGGTGGTCACGGTAGCAGCCACATAAGCGACGGGGCAGGGGGTGCGAAGAATCCCCGGGTTCGGATTCGCTACCAAGAAAGACGACCTTTGGCCCTGGCAACATACAATGTCAAGACATTGCGGACCAACGAGAAGTTGGAGGAACTGGAGGAAGTTTTCAGCAGACTGCGATGGGATGTTGTGGGGTTATCTGAAGTCCGAAGACAGGGAGAGGACTCAATAATCCTAAATTCCGGAAATCTGCTCTACTTCCGGGAGGGCGACCAACTGTCCCAAGGTGGTGTCGGGTTTCTCGTTCACAAGTCTCTTGTGAACAACGTTACTGAGGTGGGGAGTGTTTCGACTAGGGTAGCGTACCTAATACTCAAAATTACCAAACGGTATTCGTTGAAGGTCATTCAGGTTTACGCTCCGACTTCGACACATCCTGACGAGGAGGTGGAAGCCATGTATGAGGACATCTCAACAGCCATCCACACTTCTAAAACCCACTTTAACGTTGTCATGGGAGACTTCAACGCAAAATTGGGGAAACGTAGCGGCGATGAGTTGAGAGTGGGGCAATTTGGGTTCGGAAATCGGAACACCCGAGGCCAGATGCTGGCCGACTTCATGGAGAAGGAGGACCTGTATATGATGAACTCCTTCTTCATGAAGCCAGAACAACGCAAATGGACTTGGATTAGTCCCGATGGTGCCACCAAAAATGAGATTGACTTCATTATGTTGACCAAAAGACAGATATTCAATGATGTCTCTGTGATCAATTCGGTGAAAACTGGGAGTGATCACCGCTTAGTAAGAGGCACATTGAATATCAATCCAAAATTGGAGAGGTCTCGACTGGTGAAGTCTACGCTCCGACCTGCACCCATACAGATCCAAAACCCGGTAAACTTTCAACTCGAATTGCAAAACCGCTTCGAATGCCTCGGTGACTGCGTTGACGTGGACGAGTATAATAACAGGTTCGTGGAAGCTGTTCAAACGGCCGGGTCTAAATTCTTCAAGGCCAGCCGTTCAAAAAGAACCGGAAAAATCTCAGATTCTACTCTCAAATTGATGGATGTGAGACGTCAAATGACCCTTCAGTCCCCGGACGATGCTTCCCAGTATAGGCAGCTAAATAGACAGATCTCCAAGTCCTTGACTCGCGATATCCGCCGCCATAACACAGACTGTGTAAAGGCGGCTATAGAGCGTAACAAGGGCTCTAAAGTATTCGCACGAGACTTGTCTATTGGGCAGAGCCAACTGACGAAGCTGAAGACCGACGACGGCAGGGTCGTTTCGTCTAAACCCGAACTTTTGAGGGAAGTCGAGAAGTTCTACGGACAGCTATACACGACCACACGGGCACCTGTTAACAACAAGGCTAAAGACCCAAGAGCCAAATTAACCCGACACTACACCGTAGATATCCCAGACGTCAGTCTGTACGAGATTAGTGTGGCCCTTAAACAGCTTAAAAACAACAAGGCGCCGGGTGATGATGGAATTACAGCCGAGCTTCTGAGAGCTGGTGGTACTCTTCTGCTTAAAATCCTCCAGAAGCTATTTAATTCCGTCATCCTCGATGGCTCAACGCCGCAGGCCTGGCACGGAAGTATAGTGGTGCTGTTCTTCAAAAAGGGCGACAAAACCCTTTTGAAGAACTTTAGACCGATATCACTTCTGAGCCATGTTTACAAGCTGTTTTCAAGGGTCATCACGAATCGTCTCGCGCGCAGATTTGACGACTTCCAGCCTCCCGAACAAGCCGGATTCCGAAAAGGTTTTAGCACCATAGACCACATACATACGCTGCGGCAGGTTATACAGAAGACGGAGGAGTATAACCAGCCACTATGCTTGGCGTTCGTGGACTATGAGAAAGCCTTTGATTCGATCGAGACCTGGGCGGTGCTTCAGTCTCTCCAGAGGTGCCACATTGATTATCGATACATCAAAGTGTTGAAGTGTTTGTATGAAAACGCCACCATGTCAGTCCGTCTCCAGGATCAGAACTCGAAGCCTATCCGACTGCAGCGGGGAGTCAGACAAGGCGATGTCATATCGCCGATGCTGTTCACTGCTGCGTTGGAAGATGTCTTCAAGCTTCTGGACTGGAACGGACTGGGCATCAACATTAACGGTGAGTACATCACTCACCTTATATTCGCAGATGATATCGTAATCATGGCTGAAACCATGGAAGACTTAAGCCATATGCTTGATGGCCTCAATACAGCTTCCCAAGGAGTAGGTCTCAAAATGAACATGGACAAGACGAAGATCATGTCTAATGTCCATGTCGCACCTACCCCCGTAACAGTTGGGAACTGTACTTTCGAAATTGTTGACGAATACGTCTACTTGGGTCAAACGATCCAGTTAGGCAGGTCCAATTTCGCGAAAGAGGTCACTCGTCGAATCCAACTCGGATGGGCAGCGTTCGGGAAGCTCCGTAAAATCTTTTCGTCTCAAATACCGCAGTGTCTCAAGACGAAGGTTTTTAACCAATGTGTGTTGCCAGTGATGACATACGGAACGCAGACGTGGTCGCTAACTATGGGCCTTATGAGAAAGCTCATGGTCGCTCAGAGAGCAATGGAGAGGGCTATGCTCGGAGTTTCCCTGCGAGATCGAATCAGAAATGAGGAGATTCGCAGGAGAACCAAAGTAACCGACATAGCCCGGATGATTGCAAAACCGAAGTGGCAGTGGGCTGGGCACATAGCTCGAAGGACTGATGGCCGTTGGGGCAGAAAAGTCCTCGAATGGCGACCGCGTACCGGAAGACGCAGTGTTGGTAGGCCCCCCACAAGATGGACCGATGATCTGGTCAAGATCGCCGGGATAGGTTGGATGAGGGCAGCGCAGGACCGATCATCGTGGAGATCTTTGGGGGAGGCCTTTGTCCAGCTGTGGGCGTCTTCCGGCTGAAATGATGATATATCATTATACACAACACACGGTAAGGCGACTAGCCACTAGTGTTATGCTACTTAATTTGAAACAAGATGGCACTGTGTGAATTTTCCTAGTATTGTTTCAAATTAAGTAGCATAACACTAGTGGCTAGTCGCCTTACCGTGTGTTTATTATCTATTAGATACATTTTTTCTTCATGAACTCTTTTACGATAATAGTTGCACAAGATGGCGGAACACACGTAGTGATGGGCCGCTTTATTAGTGATGTAATCGGTAACATATTCCCCCCCCTTGAAAGGGTAACTTTCAAGACGGATTGGATTCTAATTGATGCCTTCTAATGGTGATAACTTGGAAACAGCTCTCTTTATCACTCCATTTTGAGTTTGCAAATCCACAACTCTTGTAATTCCGTCTTTGCTGGGATATAATTTAATAACTCGCCCCAGTCTCCATTTCATAGGTGGTAGTTGTTCGTCTATAACTAAGACAATGTCATCCAGTTTAAGTTTGGCTTGATTGACTTTCCATTTTACACGTTGTTGCAAGTTGTTGAGGTAATCCTTTGTCCACCGTGACCAAAAGTGCTGTTTGAGACCTTTGCGATAGCAGGTGATGGTAAAGATGTTAATGAACGCCCAATTAGAAAGTGCCCTGGTGTAAGTGGATTCAAATCGGAAGGATTAGCCGAAAGTGGTGTTAAAGGACGCGAATTCATGACTGCTTCTATTTGTGTGAAAAGCGTGGTTAATTCTTCGAATGTCAAACTACTGTTACCAGCAATTCGTTTTAAGTGATGCTTTGCAGATTTTACACAAGCCTCCCAGATTTCACCAAAGTTTGGGGCGTATGCTGGTGAAAAATTAAAGACTATACCTTCGGTACACGCAAATTCAGTGATCTGTCGTTTACAAGTTTTAAACATTTTGTTCAATTCATTTCGGGCACCTACAAAGTTTTTGCCATTGTCACAATATATACTATGTGGCTTTCCACGACGAGCGATAAACCTCCGTAAACACATAATAAAGCCATTAGTACTGAGGTCACTCACTACTCCAAGATGTACAGCCTTTGTCGAAAAGCAAACAAAGACGCACAAATAGCATTTTGACGTTTTGGCCCCGCGCCCCTTTTTATTTAAAATTTGAAAAGGACCTGCAAAATCTGTTCCACATGTTATAAAGGGTAGAGCTGGTGTAACGCGATCAGCGGGTAATTCACCCATTAAAGGTTGTTTTAATTTAGGTTTGAAACGCTGACATCTTATGCATCTATTTACGGTGCTTGAGGCAAGCGCTCGACCGCCAGTAACCCAAAAGCGTTGGCGCACGGTATTTAATAGAAGTTGAGGACCACAGTGTAGCAGACGCTTATGCTCTGCTTCAAAAATAAGTTTGGACAATATATGTTTACCGTCTATCAAAATGGGATGTTTTTGATCATAAGAGCAATGTGGCGCATTATTAATGCGTCCGCCTACACGAACTATACCTTGATGATCAAAAAATGGATTAAGGCTAATTAATTTGGATTTACGATGGAGAACATTATTAGTTTTAAGAGAAGCTATATCATTTTCGTATGATTATTTTGTGCAATCTTAGCTAATATAGTTAAACTGTTTGTTAATTCATTAACACTTAAGGCATCATAAGATTTGATATTGTTCTTTCTACAATTATTTATAAAACGCAGAACGTACGCAAATACACGTTGTAGAATGTGTAATTTAGAAAACTTGTAGAATGGCACAGAATTTGTATTACAATACACGTTAAGACTACGAGTGATAGCTTCTGGTAAAGAAACCTCACCTGTTTTGGTGGTAGGCCACTCAGATTCTGGGTTTTGTAAAAAACAGGGTCCTTTCCACCATAATTCATTATTAATTATATGAGAAGGCTTAACCCCTCTGGAAGCTAAATCAGCTGGATTTAAATTTGTCGGCACATGCCGCCAAGCATTTTTATCTGTCATTTGTCTAACTTCGTTAATGCGATTACAAACAAAAGTTTTTAAAGTTTTTGGTTGGGTCTTTAACCAGCCCAATACAATGGTTGAATCTGTCCAAAAAACAGATTTTTGAACAGTAATTCTTAGGGCTTGCTTTACCTTTGTATATAATCGAGCTCCTAATAAGGCTCCCATTAATTCTAGTCTTGGAATAGTCATTTCTGGCTTAAGAGGAGCAACCTTAGATTTTGCACATAAAAGATGAACTGAAACGTTCCCTGGTTGATTAGATGATTTTAAATAAATACATGCAGCGTAAGCATCCTTTGATGCATCAGTGAAGCAATGAATTTGAATATTTTCGGGCGATTGACAAATTGCATGACGTGGTACTACCAATTTGGTAAAATGCTTTGAATCGTTAATGAATTCACACCACGAAGTAGCGATGTTGTCAGGCACAGCATCATCCCAGTCTAGCTTTGTAAGCCATAATTTTTGTAAAATTATCTTATGAAATATTGTACAGGCAGATAAAATACCTAAAGGATCAAAGATTTTACATGAATTTGACAAAATGCTTCGTTTGGTAATTTTTGAAATATTTTTAAATTCTGATATAAATTGTAAAGTATCATTTGTAGGAGACCAATTTAAACCTAACACAGTTGATTGTTTACAAAAGTCTCGTGTTTCGTTCGTGGAGGATATATCGTCAAAAATATCAGTAGCGTTTGTACGAAATTTCCTTAATGGAAAACATGCTTCATTTAATTTGGCTATTACTCCTTTGATTGTAGACCTGAGGGCAGTTTTAGAATCAGAGCCCGTATTAAGGTCGTCTACGTAAAAATCATGCCTAATTGTATCAGCGATTATTTCATCCGTGCACTCATCAGCCAGATGGATTAAACATCTTGTACTCAAGAATGCTGCCGCTGCGGTACCGTACGTGACTGTATTCAATTGTAAAATTTTACGTCAAAATGCTATTTGTGCGTCTTTGTTTGCTTTTCGACAAAGGCTGTACATCTTGGAGTAGTGAGTGACCTCAGTACTAATGGCTTTATTATGTGTTTACGGAGGTTTATCGCTCGTCGTGGAAAGCCACATAGTATATATTGTGACAATGGCAAAAACTTTGTAGGTGCCCGAAATGAATTGAACAAAATGTTTAAAACTTGTAAATTATTTAAATAATATTTCTTTGTAGTTTGAAATGAATTGAACAGTTTGTATAAATAAAATGAAAATCTAACCAGATCAGCTATGTGCACGCAACGAAGACAAGTCTTTGCAGGCATGCGGGATAGCACATAGATTGTTAGTTAACAGCACCAGTACTTCAATGGGATCCACTTGGGTTGGTTATGTGCTGGAAGATTAAAGATAGTTCGTCAATGAAGAAAATTAGTATTTATATTGTGTTTTTGTATTATTGTATAACACAAGAATGTTTCACTTGTCAAATAAAATGTAGAAAAGGGCTTAGGCAAATTTTGGTAGGTTGCTTGTAAATTACAAGAAGACAACCTAGGGCTTGAAGTATGTAAGCCTTAGAAACTTGCCTTGCTAAACTAAGTATCTGACTCTAATAGTGAAAGGACACAGAAGAAGCAATCATGAAAATTGAAAGTAAATAATATGCCGAAATTTAGATAAAACATATGATAATTTGGGCGTACTTCCCTTTTGAGTGATCATACTCCCTTATATAGTCGTCGTTAGTCTTCGTTTTCCATTTTTATATGGCATATATTTTGTATATATCAGATTGATTTGTCTTCTGTGTATCCTCTTTGCGCAATCGAAGAAATTTGTATAATTAGGCTCGAAATATTTTGTGTGAGCCTTATAACATTTTTCAAATCACGTCGGGGTCACCAATGTTTATTATCTATTAGATACATTTTTTCTTCATGAACTCTTTTACGATAATAGTTGCACAAGATGGCGGAACACACGTAGTGATGGGCCGCTTTATTAGTGATGTAATCGGTAACATATTCCCCCCCCTTGAAAGGGTAACTTTCAAGACGGATTGGATTCTAATTGATGCCTTCTAAGATTGATTATTACTCCAAAAATTTACGTGCCTTAAGCACACTTAAAGAGCCCACTCAGCATTGGGACACTTTAGTCATTTACATGATGTCGTCAAAACTAGACAGCACCACTAGTAGAAAATGGGAAGAAAGTAAAAGCAATTTTAAAACTTCACCTCGTCTTGATGATTTTTTACATTTTTTACGTAATCGTGCTGACATTCTAGAAACCTTAACACACAGTACGCATAAAACAGATAGAAATGCAAACGGCAGAGATTTACGTCACAAATACGTTAAAACTTTAGTTACTGCCACAAATGACAGACCGCAAAACTCTACACATGAAAGGTCACGAAATGTTGTCAATTGTACGTTCTGTGAGCAAAATCATTTAAACCATCAGTGTGAGAAATTTAAAGAGTTGTCAGTAGAAAATAGACAAAACGAAGTTTTGAAGCACAAGCTATGTAAAAATTGCTTACGTCCTGGCCATCATCACTCTCGTTGTAAGCTAGGCCCATGTAACTTCTGTAGGAAAAAACATAATTCACTATTACATGTTCAAGAACATTATACTCAGCCCAAACCATCTGTTGGTGTTGATAATATTTCTAGTAATCATACTACTACAGCTCCAGTATCATTAGTATCATCCACACAATGTCAAGTATTGCTTTGCACTGCTGAAGTAGAGGTTATAAATCCCATTAACAATAAAACCTGTCGTGCAAGGGCTTTATTAGATAGTGGCAGTCAATCATCTTTCTTGATAACAAATTTAAAACAAAGGTTAAATCTTAATACTCAGCAAAAAAATCTTGTATCAATATGTGGCATAAATGATTCTAAATCTAATAGCACAGAAACGTGCAATATACACATAAAATCTTGCATCAATTCCTACACAATAGATATAACATGCCTCGTCATACCTAAAATAACTTCAATGCTACCTAACGTTGAGATTGATACATCGCAATTCAATATACCAAATACTATACAATTAGCAGATCCCAGCTTTTTCCAGCCCTCCGAAGTACAATTATTATTAGGGGCGGATATATTTTGGGATATTATCAAATCAAAGCAAATTAAATTAGGACGAAACAAACCCTTACTACAAGAATCTAAGTTAGGTTGGCTTGTGGCGGGCCCAACCAGCGGTAGTTTTAATCCTACCAGCAATTGTCATTTCTCACAAGAAATTCGAGACACATTAAAAGAATTTTGGAAAATTGAAGATATTCCATCACAACAAAAAATGCTTACTGATAATGAAGAATTTTGTGAAAATCATTTTGTTCAAACAACTAAGCGTTTGCCTTATGGGAGATTTTCAGTAATGCTGCCATTACGTGAGTCTCCTCAGCTTGTCTTAGGCGAATCGTTCAATATAGCTAAAAAACGTTTTTACAAATTAGAACAAAAGTTAACAAAGGATAATATAAAGAGTGAATATGCTGAATTCATTCATGAATATGAACGTCTAGGACATCTCACTGAGATTCAAAAGCCACATTTTGGCTACTACATGCCGCACCATGCCGTACTACGGTTAAATAACGAGACGACTAAACTGCGAGTAGTCTTTGACGCGTCTTGTAAGACAAGTACAAATGTTTCTTATAATGACATACAGGTAGTGGGTCCAGTGGTCCAGGATGACTTGATGTCCATATTATTACGTTTTCGACAACACACATACGTAGTTACAGGGGATATTGAAAAAATGTACCGTCAGATTATGGTCGACAAATCTCAGCGTCACCTACAATTACTATTATGGAGGGACGAAAAAACTGAGCCCCTTAAAATTTTACAATTGAATACAGTCACGTACGGTACCGCAGCGGCAGCATTCTTGAGTACAAGATGTTTAATCCATCTGGCTGATGAGTGCACGGATGAAATAATCGCTGATACAATTAGGCATGATTTTTACGTAGACGACCTTAATACGGGCTCTGATTCTAAAACTGCCCTCAGGTCTACAATGTTTATTATCTATTAGATACATTTTTTCTTCATGAACTCTTTTACGATAATAGTTGCACAAGATGGCGGAACACACGTAGTGATGGGCCGCTTTATTAGTGATGTAATCGGTAACACCGTGTGTTGTGTATAATGATATATATATATATATATATATATATATATATATATATATATCATTATACACAACACACGGTAAGGCGACTAGCCACTAGTGTTATGCTACTTAATTTGAAACAAGATGGCACTGTGTGAATTTTCCTAGTATTGTTTATTTATCACCCCATAGGTTGATCGGCACAGTTAAGTGTCGACATAAAGAAAAAAGCTCAAATCAACAATGTTTATTCAAATATTTGTAAAACGAAATAATAAGAAAACAATGTTCTAAAATCTTGTTAGGAGCGTACAACAAGTGTTCTCCAGATATTCGAAGAGCCAAGTTTTCTTTCGCATCGCGAAGTTTTAATTGAATCAAGATATTAATCGCAATATATTAATAGAACACGCTGGCCGCGCCTCTGTCTCACAAAGCGGCCCTGGACAATGGCTCGTCGAAATTAAGTTTCATTTTCATCTGGTGACTTCTTTATTCTCTCTATTAACAAATGTAGCGTGAAAGGGAACGATATTTAAAACTGTTGCTGTTCTAAAGTAAAATATTACACGGGCCACGTTTTAACCGTTTAATTGGAAAAGTGTATGATTAAAAACCATTTATTTTTTAAAAGAAAATGAGTATCTACGCTCAATAAAGAGAACCTAACCCATATCCAATGAAAAAGTGTAATGTAACGTAGACAAACCTGAATCTGAGAATGTAGCAAATGTTGTTATTGGCCCTACCTCGTGACTTTCTAGAGCAAAAAGGTTAAATGAGCATGCAGTAAAAATAAAGACTGAAGAGCGATCAAATGAAAAACCTCATTTGATGTCTCACACCTACAAGGCTTACTGAGATTGCTTTGTTCAAACACTTTCACTTTTATTATGAACATAGCCCAGATGCAGCCGTTTTGTGAAAGCATTGTTTTTTAGTATTTAATGTGAGTTTCTGCTTTAGCCAAATTTAGGGTTTCTTTTCCCGTCAACAGGTTCGTGAACACGTTCCAGGAGGAAAAGAATCACCGTGTCGTCTACATATAATTTCGGAGTTTTTCATAGGAAGATTATTATATCGTTGATATATTGTAAATAGTGTGAGGTCGAGTATGCTGCCTTGATAAACACCAAAATCAATAGGCAATGGGAAACTTATAATCGGTCTGATTTTAACCCATAGTCTCTAATGTGTGAGATAATTTTGAAACCGATCAAGAGCAATTCCCCATATGCTCATATTTTCGAGCTTCCTTAATTATTATTCGACATCGATATGGCATCAAAAGCTTTCTAATATAATAATAATAATTATATATTTAGTATACAAGTTATAATAATTATAATACAGAAAAAAAAATTATATAAATTAAAATTAGTATACTATTATGCAAACACATACAAACTATAATATAATATATATTTTAAATATTGATCCCTAAAGTTTTTGTAAACTGAAAATTATAAAAATATTCTTAAACTTCTTATTTTCCAGTAAATAAGAAGTTTAAGTCTGAAACAGAACTATTTATTTTTGGCGTATATTGGCTCGTAATGTTATCAATGAAAAGCATTTACAAAAACAACGCAAACTATGGTAGTTCCTATTTTCATCTTAAGCCAACAACTGGCATCATCAGGCTCTGAAGTTAAAACTTGTCATGACTCCGGGATTAAACGCAAACTTACTCTTGATTCCAGAGCAAAAAAGTTGTTTTGTCATTGAGTTAATTAATAACGCCATCTGTGAATTATTTGAAATAACATTTTCTAGTTTAGGTTTAAAATTGCCTTAAATTTTCATTACTAACCATTTGGTTGCAATTTTCCATTGCAATAGATGGCAGTAACAGTCACGCTTTTCTGAGTTTACTTGCACACTTAACAGATGGCGTCTGATTTTGTTAAAGGTCTAATGAGTCTGATTTCGTACAAAGCTAACGACGTCTGAATCTACAGGTTTTATCATCTCAGAGTCGGACCCACTGTTACCACAAGACGAAACTCGCTTTTTTGCGCAGCTCAACAAAAGGATATAGGTTATAGGATACATCTGTAAAATTTTCTGACTCTTAAGGAATGCACGGGGTATTAATTTCGCAAAAGACCGGCATCAAGAGTAGCAATTAAACTATATTATTTATGTTTATAGATAGAGATACAGAGATGAGAAAAAATCACATGTGATTTATTGTTGACTCTTAACAGGGTATGTTGTCATAGAAGTACAATTTAGCAAAGCGATAGTAACATTCTAAAGGGTCTGGATTTCAAAACCTGCAAAGAAAACAGGATACTTAAGTCACTAACTACAAAACACTATTCAGTCATATCCGATTCAATGTTTATAGTATATAATTTGTTTCATGTATTTATCGAACAATTAAATTATTCGTGTAAAACCAGTATTTGTTAATAAAATAAAATTAAATGTTAAAAGCCTTTGTTTAGAAATCATTTGTTCGTAAGCCAAAAGAAATTACATATATTTTATGTATACGTGGGGTTAGTGTTGATACTCCATATTATTACTGTAATATATATTTTTGCATTTGATATTATATATTCAAGTAATAAAAAAACAAGCAAATTCGTCCCCAATATGAAACCGTGTGTTATTCTGACAAGGCAAGATGCTTTCAAAACTTGCGTCGGACCCTTTCGCTTCGTCACGTACATAAATTACAAAACTCTTTTGACGATTATTCAAGCTTAAATTTAGTTGAATCAAATCGCACCGACAGCCTCGGTCGCTTAAAATTAATTGTTATGTACAGAACCTTCAAGTTATTCATTTTAAATTAAATAAAACTTAAACACTTAGCTTAATATCTTATTATGACCACACTTTACGGGAACTGGATACTTACAAGAAGAAGCTAGACATTTGTTTAGCCACGTCGTCACTGCCAGCCCCCCGTTAGAAGCGGGAGACCCAAAAAGTACTGGCATGACGTTATAAATGGTGATATGCACCTAAATGAACTCACTACCAGGGATGCAAGCCCATTCAAGGTAAAAAGAAAATAAGTAACATAGACAGCCTGATAAATAAACTTGTATTTTTATAAATAAAGTTTCTAATGACTCAAGCTGAAAATTAGCGCTGATGTTTTAATTTAGCATTTATAGAAGCTAATTTCAAAAGACATTTTCATTCAAATTTATATAAGTTTGAATAAATAAATTTTCTTTCTTGGTAAATTTTTTTTAAAGGAGTATACTTATTAGTATAAATAAACGGATTCTGGTCACAAGCCAAAAACTGAAGTGTACTGAGAAACAGCTAACCAAGGTAGACAAATATTTACCTAAAGTTACATTTTAAGATAAGATAGAAAATTTAAACTTAAAAAGTTATAGTTATCTTAAATACGCTTTAGTTTCACAAAAGCTGGACGATGAAAATAATCTTTAGTAAAAGTCACCTGTTCATAAAATTGTACGTGCCAACAACGCTAAACTTTTAATGACGAGAACTTAAACTTTATTTGAAACAAATAACGGTCAAAAATAAAATGTGAATTCCCATATTCAGCATCATAATATATATCCTGATATGATGACAATATATTCTTGCCACCTCAAACACCGAAAAAATTACGTGAGGCTTAGGGCAGAATGCAAAATTACTCTGAAATATTTCATATTGTTACACAGTCAATTTTTTCATATAAGAGGATTTTTTAGTATATTACGAGTATCTTCTTTGGCTACCTTTGGGATATATTCAATAGTGTAAGGATTCATATAAACAAACATTAGATATTAGAAAGTAATATTTACCACTATATACATATGTACTCAATCTGCCGCGTTCACAAAGTGGCGCCCATTTGCCTAAAGTAGCGTGGATGCTTGGATAGAAGGCAGCTTGGGTTAACCCTTGAAGCAGGCGAATCGTGCACAAACCTATCCAACCACTCTGAAAATAAGTTTAAATTAAGGCAACTTAGAATTTGTTAAAGTTTATTAACCATCTGAAAGAAAGAATTTAGCGCTTAGTAAAAATAAAAAATAACTTTTGATGTGAAACATCTATATATATATATATATATATATATCATCATTTCAGCCGGAAGACGCCCACTGCTGGACAAAGGCCTCCCCCAAAGATCTCCACGATGATCGGTCCTGCGCTGCCCTCATCCAACCTATCCCGGCGATCTTGACCAGATCATCGGTCCATCTTGTGGGGGGCCTACCAACACTGCGTCTTCCGGTACGATATATATATATATATATATATATATATATATATATATATATATATATATATATATATATATATATATATATATATATATATATATATATATATATATATATATATATACAGTCTATATGCAGTAGTGTGTACAGTGTGGCGGCGCAATCGACTGTGCGATTCTCTCCCACTCGATCCGGCGTTATTTGTATTTAATGAAAATAAATGTTTATTCAATAACTAGTCATCGTTATCTGGAAAAAAAATCGTAATATTTTATTTTATCATTATGACATATTTAGTTCCTCACAATCTGTTCTTTTCTGCATATTACTTTTACAAAATAATGTTTAAAAAATTATTTACATTTCTACATATAAATACTGCCATCTAGGATGTACAAGAACAATTACGTTCACGTATTAAAAACCATAGAAGTTCGTTTGAATATTTGTTTAATTAGTATTGCTAGTGAATCATAGATGTCGCTGTTAATTTACAAGTGTAGAGTTTTAAGGTATGGTGGTTTTTCATATAGCAAGACCATGTAAGATTTTGGACAAATGCTCATGGCAGATGTAGTCTTATAGTGCTACAGAATAAATACTAGAATTTAAATGAAAAAAATAGACTGACACTAATAAACACTCACAAATATCGGTACCCAAGGACTAATTATAGACGTTATTCCGCTCACAAACAGCGCAACCATGATTGGTATCTTCCCGCCAAACTTCTGTGCTATCATCCCCATCGGTATCATCATAGACGTGTACCCCACGAAGAATGAGAACATAATCATCTCTTGAGTAGGCTTGTCCCAGTCATATTTCTGGGTGAAAACAGTCGATAGCATTAAATTAATTGCCGCACTCAAAATCGCATTCGTTTACTTAATTCAATCTCAAGTTTAACTTCAAAATTCAAATATATTAGATTAATATATTAGATTATAGTAGATTAATACAGTTTTATTTTTATTGTCAAGTAAAATATTTTAAGAGTAAATAAAAATGTTACTCTACATAAAGTTATGTGCATGAAGACTACAGACGAGCTTTAAATCGTTGCTTAAATATTTTGGAATCTTTTTTCAAAGCAAAAATGACTTGCCAATTATATGCAAACTTGTTAAAAGATCAATAGGCTTGATGCAGATTGTCGTAATGTATAAATTATACATTTTTTTTTATTGTTGTAGGACAGCAGACAGGCTGACGGCCTGCTTATAATTTAGCAGTTACCGTCACCTATGGGTGTTTGCGACGCCAGTGGCATCACGAACACGCTGCTGTCCCATAAGAGTACAGGGACTTGGGTCACTAATGCCGGAACACAACACAAGGTTATTATGGCGGCATACTTAAGACCAAAGGTGGTCGCCATCCAGACGGGCTTGAGACCCTACCACGTAGCTAGGGTGGGTTATTTTGTCGCCTTTTACGACATGACAACCCCGGCCGCAGAGGTTAGTATTCTTTCTCCGCCCCTGCACGGATAAAACATTTGAAACAGACTTAAGTTACTGTACGTGTTTTTATCTACTTTTTCAAAATACTATAAGTAAGTATAATAGAAACTTGGTTTTAAAAATACCTATAATTTTGAATTTCCAAGAAAACATTATTTCATTTTATCAGTTTAGGAAATATCAAACATTTGTTTGTAATTAGGCTCCATACATATTCAAGTTGCCATTGCGTCCTATAATATACATTTTATGGAATAATTTTATATAAACCTCTTTATATAAACGTTTTATTTGAAACCACAAATAGGAACGCAGCTTGTGCCAAATTGTTAATCTACTAAAAGGAAAATAATTTAAAATAATATAGCAAACTGAATCTTGATAAAACGTGTTTGTCGAAGTCTTATGGTAATAGCGCTACTCTAATTACGAAGCGAAGATAAGAACTAAGTCTATCTATTTATTTATTTGTTCTAAATGATATTACACTTAGACATTGTCAATATTTGATAAACTTCCTATTTATTCTAGTTATTTCGCGAGGAAAGTATTTGGGCTATATTTACTTCCATTATATACTTTTAGCTTATGTTAAACTAGGGCTTTGTAATTTCCATTTTTCACTGTATTTGATCAAATCTATTATTATATTATAATCATACTAAAAAGGAAAATTTTAATAAAACTAAGACACAACTATTATGATAACAGGTGTTTAAAATTTTTGATTCAAACGTTTGGTACAGTTGATAATGATTTTTGTACAAATCTATGAACATATTGTGAAAGATAATTCTCAGACTCAGTTGACAGTAAACATGTAAGCGGTATATTTCTGAATTAAATTCCACTAAGGATAAAAAGTATTATAGTATGATTTGTAAGCACTTTATTATGTACACGAATAGTCTTTTTAATTTTACCTAATGCAGGGTGATTTTAAGTTTTAGCAAATTTTCACTAATACCATGAATTTATTAGTTACTTTGGAGAAACTGTTTTCACTGACTTTTTTATTCCTAAGTACCGTCATTTATCCAGTGACAAAATTAAACTTTCCTTATATCACTATGCGTTTTACAAAATTAGAAATTAATAGTAATCATACATAATAAATAATTGCGATTATTTCTGAATTTAATTGATATATTTGACAGAACTGCACCAAAAGCACTGATTCGCAAGGTGACTCATATATTCAGTTTATGGCTGATCATAAAGAGTTCTAAAATAAACATTTAAACCATAAGTTTACTTACGCGATAAACACTCCATCCTTTTATATCCTCATCTCGGCAACCTGCAACCTTATCTGTTATATTCTCTCGAAAACTTCCATTGTTTTGATTATTTGAACTATGATTGGAGGCTTCTGAGCTGGTCATTGCTACCATTGATACGCTAAGTTGGGCGCGTGTTGTGATTCCAACTGTCAGGCACATGAAGAGCAGTAGCACTTGGAGATGTCGAGCTCCAAAGCCTTTCGGATTTACGATGGCAGAACATTCTAGAAAAAATAATATATCAAATTTAATCTATCAGTTTCGCAGTAGCTCTTTATTGCCTTAGCTTTGAATATAAGTTTTACTGTCGAGGAATAGCAGACAAGGGGCGCTCCTCTGTCCGAGGAGTGCACGGATGTGCGTACCCGAGGTGCCCGAGCATCCGTCGCTTCACTCCCCTCTCCATCCGAGGCGACAGAGTCCTACCTTTCTTCCTGTCTACCTCCTACATCCTTTCCAACTTCGCTCTCTGTTCGTGGCGTGGTCCCTGGTGGGATGGTTGCGAATACTGATTGGGGTCCCGGGTTCTGCCCCGGGCCCTAATTTAGTAGTCGAATCCATGCCTATTTCGACTGCGCCTGCACAGACAGTGTTCCTGGGGTGGGAATCGCATCCTCGCTGTTGGTTGGTCATGCTGGGCCGGCTACGGCGTTGGGCTACTCCCTGGTTTTTCTGGAGTGTCGCCTGATAGTCGTACCCACGCCTGACCGGCACGCGACGGGGGTGCGAGTCCCATCCGGAATTGGCCGCTGACCTGTCGCTCCCGGCCCTGGTTCTGTCCATGGTCGGGGGCGATCCTGGATGGTCGGCCGTCGCCTCTTTTTGCGAGGTAGTAATGTCCGCAAGGGGGGCAGCGGGGCGGGAGCGGGAGACAACTCCCGCCAACACAGGCCACGTCGTCGGCGCCGGAGGGCAGGCAACGACCTCCGGCTGCCGTAGAAAGCGGCCGCGGGTGGCCCCTCGGGGGAGGATCCGCCGCCCGCACTATTGCCGCGAGGGAGAAGGCCGCGTGCTGTTCTGCGACCCTCCTCAACTTCTTGAGTTAACAGGAGAGCGCCGGGGGAATGAAACCTTGACCCCTGGCGTCAACGGTTTAGAAGAGGCCCGCCTTGAGAAAGAGCGGGCCGGCGCCGGCCCGGGCCATGAGATCGGCAGGCCACATTTCCGTAGGCTCGGGCGTAGGCGATAGGAGAACAGTGGGGTTTTTTAGTGGGTAGTCGGATGGCTGAACATCTTTCCCGGAGTCCCACATATCCGGCCCGGGGGGACTGAGAGTCCCCCCGGGCCGGGGTAACCCGTAAAGAGAGGGTTTTTCCCCGAGACCAAAAAAAAAGCAGACAGGTTGACGGCCTACTTAATAATAAGCAGTTACCGTCGCCAATGGATGTTTGTGACACTAGGGGCACCGCGAACACGCTACTGTCCCACAGGGGTACAGGAACCTGGGTCACTGATTCAGAAACAGAACACAACGTTATTATGGCAGCACACTACACCAGAGGTGGTCGCCCCAGACGGGCTTGGGGCCCTACCATGTAGTAATTACTCCGCCCCTGCATGGAGAAACACGTATTTAACAAACTTTAATCAAGTAGTTAAACAATTTTTGTTCATCATAAAGACGAGATTTTGATTCGTTTGAAACAAAGAATTTGTATGGAATTATTGGGAGAAGTGGAACATGTATAATGTACAAAAAAGTCGTCATCATCATCATCATCTTAGCATTAAATCCCGGTTGTAAATTAAACTTTTGCTTTGGTGCCCGGGGTCTTTCTGACTTTTTTTTCTATACTTCGCATGGTCTTTGGTATCCTTGGTAGTGAGTCCATTGGCACACATAACCCTTTACGATGTCAAGTTAGCGTTTTTTGACTCCTGCTGGCACCCGGCGGAGGCCGTATAGCTACCCATATGTTTCCCATGTAAGTAGCCGGTTGCCGTAGCCGGTTGCCGTAGAACGTAGGCATATCAGCGAAGGCCACATCCTTACAATTTATTCGCAATGTCACGGACGTCAAGACTTCTGCGTTACGCCACATATTCACCGCAGCATATTCATCTCCGCGACACACAATTTCCGCTTATGCCGCTCTAGCACGGGTTACGTGTCACAGCTGTATAAAAAGACAGGCTTGGTGATGGTTTTATAGACCAGTCTCTTCAATTGTATAAAGAAATTAATCTTTCTTTCTTTTAACAAGGGCTAAATGTTGGTCGCACCTAACCTTCGGAGCCTAAGGCACTCTGGTGTACTGCAACAAAGCTAAAACACGCGTTTAGCGTTGTTACTTCTCCGCAACACTTATAATCTATAAACCAAAACTAATACAAAAATTTCGATTATTTTTTCAGTAGTTTTCTCACGATTACTCATAAAAAAATTTGATCCAATAACAAAATATTTGGAGCTATAATTTTCTAAACGATCAAACTGTAAACGAGTAAATTGACGTAAAGATGTCACACATGACAAATTTTTAAAAGAACTAGCCAAATTTGAAATTGTATTTACAAATATTTGTCTGTTTTTTACGTATTTGGAAAATCTATTATTACAGTGGAAACCGAAAGAAAGTACAGTCAAGTATGTAATGTTGGAACATTACAAAGAACAACATCTAAAATTGTGGGAAGTATTACAGCCTTAGAATAGAAGACATCAGAAGCGGCAATGTATACTGTGAAGGAGAGGCGAGACCACTGAACATCTTTGTGATCTAAATTATGAAGTTTAGAAGTATGTATAAGTAGTTGATCTTATTTTTATTAGTTTATCTTATATAAGTTGTTAAGTCTTTACGTTGCAAATTTCCATGAGTATTTCATTTTATATCTTAACTTTAAGATATTTGAATAATTCCCAAAAAGGGTTGACGTCGGGCTGGAGGCCGGTCATAAAAAGCAAGCCACGACTATTAGTACAACATGTACAAATACAAATAAAACGAAAACGAGACTAGCAAGTTGGAATGTAAGTATGATGACTGGAAGAGGAAGAGAGATAGCAGAGGTATTAGAAAGGAAACTTACAAGAGACGAAATGGAAGGATTCGAGAGCTCGAGAGATTGGGGTGGGTTATAAATTTTACTATTGTGGAAGTGATGGTAAGAGGAACGGTGTGGGTGTAGTATTAGACAGCGAATTAAATTTTTTTTTTGACGGATGTTAAGAGGCTTTTTGGCGAAGTGGCATAGTTTCTGGCAGAAGAGCAACATTGGATTTTTTGAACTAATGTAGTTTATGCTGAGAATAATTTAAAGTCAGTTTAAAGTAGGTTACAGTATATTTTTATCAATTTTGTATTTCATAATTAATGTTCGTCTTTCTTTTTTCAATACCGAACCTAAAACCTACCGAACATACAAACTTTGATTGCAACTGCGAGGATACACTTCAAAAAAATAAAACCAACTTAGTATATATCATTTGAACTATTTAAAATTTTGTAACTAAGTTATGAATCCTAGGAAGATCCATTACTATATGAACTGCGTACTTGAGTATGAAATATTATTTTAGTGTAATGATCATATTGACTATTATCGAAATAAGCTATTCTTAAATTTAGGAAAAATGCTTTCGTTAAAGGTTTATTCTTGCTTTAACAGTTTATTACATACTAATGAAAACGTTATAAATAGAGGTCTATAAAATCTTTGTTGGAATACCTTCAATGATTTTTGTCTGCTAACGGTGGTCGATCTTATAAAAGAATAAGATGACAACGGCATTCACTATTTTCAAATTTAAAAAAAAACAATTACAGACTAAGTTAAAAAAAGTAGAAGGACAATGACTCGCATCGATTGCTTCGTGATTGTAAAGACGCCTAGGCTCCGAAATCAAAGTGAGATAGACCAGAGATAAAAATTTCAAAATTTACCTGATTTCTTACTTTCCTCTACATTGCTATAGACGACCTTTTCAAACGCCATTCTTGTAACAAATGCTGACAAGCCTACCATAGTATTAGATCTCAAATTATCTGAATACGCAAGATGTCGTATCACCTCTGAGCAAATAATGCGAACACGTAATTCTAGTTTCATTTAGGATATTATGAATCGACGTAGTCAAATTATCTTAAGATAATAAAATCATTGTGTGTGTTGCGATTTCAAGATGCGATATACAACCAATCACTGAAAAGTGGGGCCTATATTCCATAAAATATTCCTACTGTTTAGTATAATAACATAAAGTAGGAAAATAGACAGTAACAAGTAAGCCACGGGCATAACTACGAAATAGATAAACTAGGAGCAACTGTACTGACATACAAGTACTTTTATCTAATGATCTTAGTGATACTACTCAATCCATTTCACTAATACAAACCATTAATTGATTATAATAAACTAAATGCTATCGATACTATAGTATCATTTAGTTATTTTCTCGAGGCAAAGCTCTTATTTGAAAGAAGAAGAATGCAAATAATTTATTTGAGACAAAAACACAATCTATACAAATAAATAAAATTGGAGAGTCTGTTTGTAATATTAAAATAACCACCTTTTACTAAGTGCATTCAGACGTATACACGGTACATAATATACCAAAACAACATTTATTTATAATTTTTGTCTGTCTGTCTGTTTGTTCCGGCTAATCTTTGAAATGGCTGCACCGATTTTGATGGGACTTTCACTGGCAGATAGCTGATGTATCAAGGAGTAACTTAGGCTATTTTTATTTTAGAAAAAATAATAATTTTTGTTAAAAATGATAAGTTTCGGAAATTATGTTTCCAATTTAAGTTGACCTCAGATGTATATCATCAATCAAACGAAATAGGGTTCAGCTTAGGCTGGACATTGTAGGTTGAATTTCCAATTTAAGTTAACCTTAGATTTATCATATGAAATAGGATTTAGCTTAGGCTGGACTTAGTAGGTTCGAACGTACGTATTCCGGAGGCGCATGGCGTAACAGTTGCATTCGATAATACTGACTGTTTGCATATTTCATTTATATTTTAGGGTTTATAGGGTTTGTAATCCAAAATAAACCATAAGATATATCAAAAAAAAATTTGCCCAAAGTCACTATTCCACACGGACGGAGTCACGGGTGCAGCTAGTTTTATAATATAAAAAAAGAAATACAATATTCTAAAATCTTGTTTGCTCCAATGAAGTTGACACTTAGCATAATGTTGCAACGGTTTTATCCGATACAACGCTGATTTTCAGTGGTAACTTCCATTTGCCAATGTTATGTGGACCCAAAATAAATAAGTTTTTTAAAAAATAATAAAATAAAATTCATTATAGAATATCATAATATAAATAATATTATAATGCAATACTATTCAAAAATCGAAATATGAATGTATAAATTAATCATGCCATATACTCAGAAAAATTCGAATAAATAGTATGTGTATTATGAAAACCTATTCAGAGATATTGCGTGTGTATAATGAAACAATGTAGATCCATAAACAAAATAAATGTTAAGTATTCCTTTTGCATTTTAATTTATTAGCATTATGATTAACGAGTCCCTTAACTCTGGGGGATCGAGGGGTATGTGGGACTCCGGGAAAGTTTGTCAACATCCCACTAATAAAATCTCGCTGTTAGATAAACTGGCCCGCCGATCTCGTGGCTCAGGCCAATGCCGCTCTCCCGCGTTTAGATTTTAGTTTTTTTAATAATTTATTAAAGCATTTTAAGGTAATTTACAAAGACAAGTAACAAAATTGTGAGGAAATAGTTATTTTAATCGTTGTTCAATAACAATAATATTATTTCTTAAAAATATAATTGAATTTATTAACCTACTAATATCAAATAATTACATTAAAGTAGGTCTTAGACTTTGGCCAATTTGAAAGATGTTTTGAGAAGTGGCCGCTTATACCTTTACAATTCAATGTTTTAATAGTCACAATTAGTCCCATGAGAGCCTACTTATGAGTAACGCATAGAAAGCGAATATTATATACATGTACGAAATACTTAGTACGAAATAGTTGTCAAAAACATTTGCATACTCTCCAATTTTGAAAAATTATATTACGATACGTGTTGCGACATACCACTATATTCCAGTAAAGCATCCCTTTCCTGGTATCATTTTCCTCGCCCCCCGTCAATATCGGCTCTTGTGCGCATGCGCGCGCGCAGCCAACCTGCCGAGTCCATTTCAAATATATTAAAATCCATGGCTGCCTGAGCATCGACGCGGAACGACGCGCGTCTGCTCCAAAAATCCGTTGAAAACCCAATACAACTTTGCTACCGACCGTTCCCCGTGTACGCACCAACCGGTGGTGGAAGCGCCAAGGCCGAGTCCTAGCCAAATCCTGCCACAGCTCCAATAGCGGTAAGTACTCATTTTGTCCTTACTGGGTTCGTGGGGATTTACGAGACGGCGTCGAGTGAGCCGGAGTCAGGGTTGCTTCAACGTTGTGGCCATTCCTAACCAATACGGATTCTTGTTCTTCTTTTTCAAATCAGCGCGTTGACAGTGGCCATCGATATATATATGTATATATATATATATATATATATATATATATATATATATATATATATATATATATATATATATATATATATATATATATATATATATATATATATATATATATATATATATATATATATATATATATATATTACGTATTGAAAAATATATCTTACGTAATAGGGATAAAGGCTCCTTCTGCAAGGTCAATATTCGTAGTACAAGTGGTCCCTCGGGCTCTGTGTTTAATCCGCCAAGAAAGTAAAGATAATAATGATCGTCCTTCCATGGGAATAGGTAAATGGCAAATAGTGTCTGAAACAATATTGCCGAAATATAGAAACAGGTTTATTTTATCTTGCTATGGTGGTATTTGATTCATACAATATTATAAATATACGTTGTTTGGGGTTGTTTACAATATTCCTTTTCTTATTTCAAATGGAGTTTATATTTTTTATATTTCTGAATCACGTGTCGCGACTCGTTTGATTTTGCATCATACCGTCTTTTTTAATTTTCAAGAATATGACTTTTAGTAGTCACACAGTTGAATGTTCTCGAGAACTACCGTCATTGTTAGTTTTTGATAAAGCGACGCGAACATTATACGCCCCCATGAGTGATTTAAAATAAATAAATGTAAATATATTGAGATTCACAATTTAATTCACACAACGCCTTCTAGTCCCAAACTAAGTAGCATAGCACTTGTGTTATAGATACTAGAGAACTAATATACTATATATATACTTTCCTTTTGTAAATAAATAAATATTATACATACACAGCCAGACGCGGGACGGGAATCCAACTCGTGACCTTCGCAAGCGTACCGATAGGCGTTAGCCGTTAGGCCAAAGAGGTCATAAAAAATATTAATTTCTTATCCAAAACATAATAAGTATCGTGGAAGATGATTTAACTGTCTTGTTCATTAAAAATATAATAAGAAACAATCGATATAATCGTAAAATATGCAATTCATGTAATTCCGATACAATTGTCAATATAACTAAAGTATGGTGACGTGTAATAAAATATATAATTGAGTATACTATCTTAACACATATAATGCTGCATTGGCCACATATGGCCGACATTTTCCAAAGCAATTGGCCCGTATCAGCCATATAAGACGTGTAGTAGCAAAACCCGCTAAAACAATTTCTTAAAAATAACTGAAAAGCAAAAACTAATAAACCTTTTTATTAACTTTAATAACTAAGTCCTTAAACTAATGTATACATAAGTATACCCAAGCAATTTTGAGTCGGCGCCAGTGCCCTCTCGTGTGTGCCCGTTCGGGTTGCTGTTTCGCTGACATTAACTTCGTAAGCGCTATTTCCGGCAGTAGGTAAGGCATTTTCCGGCGAAGGAGCGCGTCACGCTGCGCCGCCGCCGCGCATCATGCTTTACTTAATTAATTAATTTGCTTGTTTGGCGCCGACTCAAAATTATCTAGGTATACTTACATTAGTTTAAGAACGTAGTTATTAAGGTTAATAAAAAGAAGGTTTATAATGTTTTGCTTTTCCGATTTTTCGGCGGTTTAATTTTTTTGTTAAAAAGTTTTTATTTTATAATTTTTTGTGGCTATAATCTACTAATTACTACATGCTTAAATAAATCAATTCTGTCAAAAGTTGTGCGTAGTCATATATATAATCAGTGAGTGAACAATCAATCATTCTCTGTTTTCGTACCCTTAGGATTGGAATATTTTTCCCCAATTTATATGTGACCAACTTTGGGATATATCCTTTCCAGTAAAAAATAAATTTTAAAATCGGGACTACTCTGTAAAAAGTTTTTTTTCGTCAGTTGAAAAATTACGATATATAATTAGAAAACATTAAACTATTGACGGTTTAATATAATATTCTATGTATTCCAATATTATATTAAACCTTTTACTTTGTGTTTCGAATCAAATCCCATTAAATCAGCATGGGTTTAGATTAATTTAAGAGTTTCCAAAAAATAGTGTTATAGCGGGCTATCCAACTATATGCCTCATATATGGCAGCCATTTTACTATTATAATATGTAAAATATAACTAAAATACGTAATGAGACATTCCTTACATTCCAGGGACAAATTTTACTAAAAAAAAAGATAATTCATATATTAGTACGGAATTACACGTGTTTAACCCACGTACGAGTACTTTATAAGAATACAAATAAGCGATAACTGTCTTTTGAAGAAAAATTTTTATCATCTAATATCTAAATATTTAGGGGCTTTTGATAAGAATATCATGCTAGCCTTATTTTATCCTAATTACAGAGTACTTAAAATTTCTAATTTATCGATTTTAATATTATTGTAAATGAAAATAGCGCCAGCAGAGAGCGGCCTCGACAAGTTACAGGATGTGACAAAACACCCACTTCCCACAAGTTGACTCGCAGCTCGTACAAATTGCTGGCTACTTTCCATCAAGAAATGGTGTAGATCATCAATTTTTACAGTTTGTGCAATTAGGAATATTGCTCTTGCCCACCAGATGCTAAAATTTATTTAGTGGATTTTGTCCGGGACGCAATCTATGAGCATTACACATATTCTTCTATCAATCTAACTATTGGCAAACTAGGAGATACTCGTATGAGGAGGTTCGCCTTGTAAAATGTTTAAAGAAGGATAAAAATATGAATATTTAATTTATTTTGAATGGCAGTTACCTGGTTTATCACTAGACTGGTGAGTCGCAAATTAGCGTCCAGAATATTGGATTTAACCTCTAATCAGTTTGGCCGCAGCCCGCGGCCGTTCGCCGCCTGTTCCCTTGCGATACCTGTTACAATACACATATTTAAATTGAATTAATTGGAACCAAGATTACTAATTCCCTTGGGATAATTCAATAGTTAATATTTGAAAGAGACCCCCAAAAGTACCACAGCCACGCTACGCTACTTAGACAATTAGCGTAGCGTAGCGTGATTACTCAAAGACCAACAATACATTTATATAACCACATGATTGCCCGTGACATTCACTATTAGTTAATAGAAAATTATCTCGTATTGTCTTTTTTTGTGAGAATTCAAGATTCATGAGAATTTTGTATAGTGTTGAGTCATTTGCGCAAATGGCGTTATAACTAATACAGGTGTCATACTGTATACCTAGAGTATCATAAAGTACGACTAACGGATAGTTACTAACTTAACTAGGCAAACAGATACCAAAGGAACCTTTCCAGGTTGGAAAGTCAAAGAGCAGTCACTTCCATATATAACAAATTAACCACACCTATTTTCTTGTGGCACTTCCGCTCCGTGCAGGGGCGGAGAAAGAATACTGACCTCTGCGGCCAGGGACGGCCTGTCATAAAAGGCGACAAAATAACCCACCCTAGCTCCGTAGTAGGGCCCCAAGCCCGTCTGGATGGCGACCACCTTTGGTCTTAATTATTCCGCCATAATAACCTTGTGTTGTGTTACAGCATTAGTGACCCAAGTTTCTCTACCCTTATGGGTTAGCAGCATGTTCCCGATGCCACTGGTGTTGCAAATACCCATAGGTGATGATAGGTCTAAAAGGCATTTCGGCTAGGTCACAAGTGACTAAAGCTGCAAGCCCCAAAGTTGGGTAGCATCCGACTTTGGCCGCGGGGCGACCGGCCGCATGCGACTGGTGACTAAAATCGACCATGCAAACGATCAGTTATTTCTTCAGTCCCACAAATCATTTGACTTGGTTCAAAATACATTAATCACAAATTCATTCATGTTGATGTTATCAGTAGTATCAGTAGTATTAAATTTAATATTATCAGTAGTGTACCGGAATATAATTACCAGTTATTCTAACAGATGTCGCTAGACTTAGGTAGACAATGTCATGATTTGACACATATGTCATTTTATTCTACTGACATCAAGCTTCAAAGCTGTACATGTTATAGCTATACAGGTACTTAATTGGAAACCTATCGAGCATGGACATTTTACTTTCGGTGCCCCAACTAATCTGTCGCAGTAAATCACCGCAGTCGCGTATATCGTTTAGAAATAATGCGTTTTCGATAGCCAATGGTGACTCATTCCGGTCATCGCGCCGACAAATCGACCGAACGACCTTTTTGCTTTTGCCTTGTTCTATTATATTGTATTTTAATTTAATGTGTTCTAAGTTTATATTTAATACAACCGCCTATAAATAAACGATGACAATTGCTGACTTAACCCTTCCTGCGGTCTGTAGTACACCATTCCATCTATAATGACAAACTCTATGGTAAAATGGCTAAAGCACCTAGGAGCATCTGCGAGTTTGTTTCCTTCTTCTTATTCATGGTCTTCATTATTGAAGGTCATGTCTGTCTTGAACACTTTGACGGAATCGGTGACGAGCTGCTTCTACATCGCTCTGTCTTAGGCTTTCTTCAGGGGAGTGAAAAAGTGGAAAATCATATATATGAATTTATTTATAAAAAATATGAATTGTATATCAGTATATTAGCTAATGTCGCGATGTGCAGTCGTAATATTCCATATATGTAAATAATAACTAGCAACATTTGTATCAATAACTAGCAACAATTGTTACGATAGCTAGTAACATTTGTTGCCATAACTGGCTACACTGAAAAGGGTTGCGATGACAGACAACACTAAATACTCTAAAAAGGCGTTCAGCGCTATTCTATCCATTATTTTATCAGTCGACAGGAACAGCTAAATTCTGAACGTTCTCCGCAGTGAAATATTAGTGAAACCTTAGTTATACCAGTGAATAACGTGTCCTTGTTGCAGTCAGCCACGTGCCTGTTGCCACAGCGCTTCTGTGCCAGCTAAGTAGGCTAAGTTATATTCTAACCCAGTAGCAAGTACGAACACATGTCGTCTTAAAGACAATTTGTTCAGATAACTGTTACTGTGCCATAATTCCCAGAAATGCTAACGGGTTACGTTGGGCCTGGTTCTTGGTACCAACCAAGACAGACAGGCCTGGCCTCGGCGCAGGCTGGTTCATAAAGGTCTCGGGAGTGGCAATGGCAACGGGCCATGGGACAGGGTTTCAAAAACAGATTTCGCTGTCATTGCTCGAGAACCTCACAAGTGTCTACATAGGTAGGATCTTACAAGTATTTCGTGTAAGTAGGATCTCACTAGTATTTACATAGGTAGGATCTTACAAGTGTCTAAATAGGTAGGATGATTCTTAAGGTAGGCCTTCTGCTCAAGGAAAGATGTATTTATTATAACTAAGTGGAGCCTTGAGAAGCTCGCAAATACCCACATACATAATTACAACATTAATAAGAAACTAAAGGTATTTATCAAGGTCACTAAATAATGAGTATATTATTATACTTTTACGGTTAATATATTGCTTACTGTGTAAGAAGAACATTTTATATAAAATACTGAGAATTTCTGGAATACTTGGTGGAACAATGCATAAAGGTACTATAATGTTACAGAAAGAAGAGGAGAAAGGGCAAACCGTCTTCTAAGAAGAGGATCAGGGATAAAGGAGCACTTGGTGAGTGTTCCACTTGTATTTCGTCCTGTTGTGGTGTTCAAATGCAAAACAGATTAAGCCAATTAATTAAAATTGTTCAGAAACAAAGGTCAACTCATAAATGAATAATTTTGGTATAAGATTTCTATAATCATTATTAACTGGTCATAATAAATAGATATATATATATATATATATATATATATATATATATATATATATATATATATATATATATATATATATATATATATATATATATATATATATATATATATATTTATTTATTTATTTTTTTTATTTATTTATTTATTTTATTTATTTATTTAATTATTTATACATGACATACAAATTTTAAATATAAAAGATTCATATCACAGCAGTTCATGTACAACAACTAATTTGACTTAGAAAAAATCACACTGGCCCCTGAACTAGTCAATACTGTATCTCAGTGGGCCAGTATTTTTAAAATAAGAACTAATATATAATAATTACCATTATATTAATAATTAAATAATATATAGTAGTTAAATGAGATATAGTAGTAAAAATAAATAATAAATTAAAATAAAATATTAATGAAAGAAGAAGGGAAAGAAAAATATAGATACATATATTAACTGAAACAATGATTGTATGTGAACATAATGTATGTAAGTTTATATATAAGTAAAATGTAATATTATATTTAAATAATTGCTTTGATAATCTCTTCTGACTGTTGATAATTCAGCTCACACAAATAATCACTCAAAACTTTCTTACACCTACCAATGGGAAGTTTGTTTAATTTAATTACTTTGCTAATTTCGTTATATAATTTAGGGCCCAGATAATCCGCGAATTTCTGCGCAAATGATGTTTTGCAGCGTGGAATGTTATAAACAAGGTCTTGCCGTCGCTTAAATATAAGATTAGGTGGTTTGACGTGGATATTCAAAATTACTGATTTTATAAACATTTTTCTCACCGACAAGACTTTATTTTCTTTATAGAGCAAAGTAGTAGGATATAAGAAGCCTTTATAGGTCATCACTTTTAGTAAAGATCTTTGAGCTCTTTCGATAACTAACATTGAGGTTTTTGATGTACCACCCCAAGATAATATTCCATAGTTAAGTAGTGACTGACATAGGGCATAATAAATACTGAACAATAGCTTAGGGGGACAAACATTTCTTAGTGTTTTAAATATGAATATAAATTTTCTTATTCTATTACTAGTTTTACTGATATGTTTTTTCCAATTTAAATTTTTGTCTATTACAACGCCAAGATATTTAATACTATTGACACAATCAATAGAGTAGCAATTACAATTTAAATTTGTAGGTCTTCCACATATGTGGGATTTTATATTAATTTCATTAAAAAGAGGTTGGGAATTTTCATTAATACTGAAAGTCATTACTTTTGTTTTTTCTAAGTTTAATGTCAGAAGGTTAACATCAAGCCAAGTAGTTACTGCAGCAAACCCTTCGTTGGCTGTTTTGTTCACATCGAACCAAGTTTTTGCAGTAAATAGTAAAACAGTGTCATCCGCGAATGTAATGATTTTGCCATTGTTCAATTTTAGGTTGCACAAATCATTAATGTAAATTAAAAATAATGTTGGACCAAGAACGCTACCCTGTGGTACGCCATATTTGATAAATTCAGGTTGACTTTCATACCCCATGATTTTAACTACTTGTGTCCTGTTTGTTAAATAAATATATATATCCACCCCATCTCCTCCCGTGGGTGTCGTAAGAGACGACTAAGGGATAGAAAGAACGGAGGATGGGCAGCAGCATCTTTCCGTGAGAGCATCACCAACTGCGAATACTGCGATCGCCAACCCGCCTGCCAAGCGTGGCGATTATGGCAAAACCCCCCCCTAAAATGACAGATACACACAGGCCCCGGCCCCTAGTCCCCGGCGGCCCCGTTCGTGGTGGTCACGGTAGCAGCCACATAAGCGACGGGGCAGGGGGTGCGAAGAATCCCCGGGTTCGGATTCGCTACCAAGAAAGACGACCTTTGGCCCTGGCAACATACAATGTCAAGACATTGCGGACCAACGAGAAGTTGGAGGAACTGGAGGAAGTTTTCAGCAGACTGCGATGGGATGTTGTGGGGTTATCTGAAGTCCGAAGACAGGGAGAGGACTCAATAATCCTAAATTCCGGAAATCTGCTCTACTTCCGGGAGGGCGACCAACTGTCCCAAGGTGGTGTCGGGTTTCTCGTTCACAAGTCTCTTGTGAACAACGTTACTGAGGTGGGGAGTGTTTCGACTAGGGTAGCGTACCTAATACTCAAAATTACCAAACGGTATTCGTTGAAGGTCATTCAGGTTTACGCTCCGACTTCGACACATCCTGACGAGGAGGTGGAAGCCATGTATGAGGACATCTCAACAGCCATCCACACTTCTAAAACCCACTTTAACGTTGTCATGGGAGACTTCAACGCAAAATTGGGGAAACGTAGCGGCGATGAGTTGAGAGTGGGGCAATTTGGGTTCGGAAATCGGAACACCCGAGGCCAGATGCTGGCCGACTTCATGGAGAAGGAGGACCTGTATATGATGAACTCCTTCTTCATGAAGCCAGAACAACGCAAATGGACTTGGATTAGTCCCGATGGTGCCACCAAAAATGAGATTGACTTCATTATGTTGACCAAAAGACAGATATTCAATGATGTCTCTGTGATCAATTCGGTGAAAACTGGGAGTGATCACCGCTTAGTAAGAGGCACATTGAATATCAATCCAAAATTGGAGAGGTCTCGACTGGTGAAGTCTACGCTCCGACCTGCACCCATACAGATCCAAAACCCGGTAAACTTTCAACTCGAATTGCAAAACCGCTTCGAATGCCTCGGTGACTGCGTTGACGTGGACGAGTATAATAACAGGTTCGTGGAAGCTGTTCAAACGGCCGGGTCTAAATTCTTCAAGGCCAGCCGTTCAAAAAGAACCGGAAAAATCTCAGATTCTACTCTCAAATTGATGGATGTGAGACGTCAAATGACCCTTCAGTCCCCGGACGATGCTTCCCAGTATAGGCAGCTAAATAGACAGATCTCCAAGTCCTTGACTCGCGATATCCGCCGCCATAACACAGACTGTGTAAAGGCGGCTATAGAGCGTAACAAGGGCTCTAAAGTATTCGCACGAGACTTGTCTATTGGGCAGAGCCAACTGACGAAGCTGAAGACCGACGACGGCAGGGTCGTTTCGTCTAAACCCGAACTTTTGAGGGAAGTCGAGAAGTTCTACGGACAGCTATACACGACCACACGGGCACCTGTTAACAACAAGGCTAAAGACCCAAGAGCCAAATTAACCCGACACTACACCGTAGATATCCCAGACGTCAGTCTGTACGAGATTAGTGTGGCCCTTAAACAGCTTAAAAACAACAAGGCGCCGGGTGATGATGGAATTACAGCCGAGCTTCTGAGAGCTGGTGGTACTCTTCTGCTTAAAATCCTCCAGAAGCTATTTAATTCCGTCATCCTCGATGGCAAAACGCCGCAGGCCTGGCACGGAAGTATAGTGGTGCTGTTCTTCAAAAAGGGCGACAAAACCCTTTTGAAGAACTTTAGACCGATATCACTTCTGAGCCATGTTTACAAGCTGTTTTCAAGGGTCATCACGAATCGTCTCGCGCGCAGATTTGACGACTTCCAGCCTCCCGAACAAGCCGGATTCCGAAAAGGTTTTAGCACCATAGACCACATACATACGCTGCGGCAGGTTATACAGAAGACGGAGGAGTATAACCAGCCACTATGCTTGGCGTTCGTGGACTATGAGATAGCCTTTGATTCGATCGAGACCTGGGCGGTGCTTCAGTCTCTCCAGAGGTGCCACATTGATTATCGATACATCAAAGTGTTGAAGTGTTTGTATGAAAACGCCACCATGTCAGTCCGTCTCCAGGATCAGAACTCGAAGCCTATCCGACTGCAGCGGGGAGTCAGACAAGGCGATGTCATATCGCCGATGCTGTTCACTGCTGCGTTGGAAGATGTCTTCAAGCTTCTGGACTGGAACGGACTGGGCATCAACATTAACGGTGAGTACATCACTCACCTTATATTCGCAGATGATATCGTAATCATGGCTGAAACCATGGAAGACTTAAGCCATATGCTTGATGGCCTCAATACAGCTTCCCAAGGAGTAGGTCTCAAAATGAACATGGACAAGACGAAGATCATGTCTAATGTCCATGTCGCACCTACCCCCGTAACAGTTGGGAACTGTACTTTCGAAATTGTTGACGAATACGTCTACTTGGGTCAAACGATCCAGTTAGGCAGGTCCAATTTCGCGAAAGAGGTCACTCGTCGAATCCAACTCGGATGGGCAGCGTTCGGGAAGCTCCGTAAAATCTTTTCGTCTCAAATACCGCAGTGTCTCAAGACGAAGGTTTTTAACCAATGTGTGTTGCCAGTGATGACATACGGAACGCAGACGTGGTCGCTAACTATGGGCCTTATGAGAAAGCTCATGGTCGCTCAGAGAGCAATGGAGAGGGCTATGCTCGGAGTTTCCCTGCGAGATCGAATCAGAAATGAGGAGATTCGCAGGAGAACCAAAGTAACCGACATAGCCCGGATGATTGCAAAACCGAAGTGGCAGTGGGCTGGGCACATAGCTCGAAGGACTGATGGCCGTTGGGGCAGAAAAGTCCTCGAATGGCGACCGCGTACCGGAAGACGCAGTGTTGGTAGGCCCCCCACAAGATGGACCGATGATCTGGTCAAGATCGCCGGGATAGGTTGGATGAGGGCAGCGCAGGACCGATCATCGTGGAGATCTTTGGGGGAGGCCTTTGTCCAGCTGTGGGCGTCTTCCGGCTGAAATGATGATATATCATTATACACAACACACGGTAAGGCGACTAGCCACTAGTGTTATGCTACTTAATTTGAAACAAGATGGCACTGTGTGAATTTTCCTAGTATTGTTTCAAATTAAGTAGCATAACACTAGTGGCTAGTCGCCTTACCGTGTGTTTATTATCTATTAGATACATTTTTTCTTCATGAACTCTTTTACGATAATAGTTGCACAAGATGGCGGAACACACGTAGTGATGGGCCGCTTTATTAGTGATGTAATCGGTAACATATTCCCCCCCCTTGAAAGGGTAACTTTCAAGACGGATTGGATTCTAATTGATGCCTTCTAATGGTGATAACTTGGAAACAGCTCTCTTTATCACTCCATTTTGAGTTTGCAAATCCACAACTCTTGTAATTCCGTCTTTGCTGGGATATAATTTAATAACTCGCCCCAGTCTCCATTTCATAGGTGGTAGTTGTTCGTCTATAACTAAGACAATGTCATCCAGTTTAAGTTTGGCTTGATTGACTTTCCATTTTACACGTTGTTGCAAGTTGTTGAGGTAATCCTTTGTCCACCGTGACCAAAAGTGCTGTTTGAGACCTTTGCGATAGCAGGTGATGGTAAAGATGTTAATGAACGCCCAATTAGAAAGTGCCCTGGTGTAAGTGGATTCAAATCGGAAGGATTAGCCGAAAGTGGTGTTAAAGGACGCGAATTCATGACTGCTTCTATTTGTGTGAAAAGCGTGGTTAATTCTTCGAATGTCAAACTACTGTTACCAGCAATTCGTTTTAAGTGATGCTTTGCAGATTTTACACAAGCCTCCCAGATTTCACCAAAGTTTGGGGCGTATGCTGGTGAAAAATTAAAGACTATACCTTCGGTACACGCAAATTCAGTGATCTGTCGTTTACAAGTTTTAAACATTTTGTTCAATTCATTTCGGGCACCTACAAAGTTTTTGCCATTGTCACAATATATACTATGTGGCTTTCCACGACGAGCGATAAACCTCCGTAAACACATAATAAAGCCATTAGTACTGAGGTCACTCACTACTCCAAGATGTACAGCCTTTGTCGAAAAGCAAACAAAGACGCACAAATAGCATTTTGACGTTTTGGCCCCGCGCCCCTTTTTATTTAAAATTTGAAAAGGACCTGCAAAATCTGTTCCACATGTTATAAAGGGTAGAGCTGGTGTAACGCGATCAGCGGGTAATTCACCCATTAAAGGTTGTTTTAATTTAGGTTTGAAACGCTGACATCTTATGCATCTATTTACGGTGCTTGAGGCAAGCGCTCGACCGCCAGTAACCCAAAAGCGTTGGCGCACGGTATTTAATAGAAGTTGAGGACCACAGTGTAGCAGACGCTTATGCTCTGCTTCAAAAATAAGTTTGGACAATATATGTTTACCGTCTATCAAAATGGGATGTTTTTGATCATAAGAGCAATGTGGCGCATTATTAATGCGTCCGCCTACACGAACTATACCTTGATGATCAAAAAATGGATTAAGGCTAATTAATTTGGATTTACGATGGAGAACATTATTAGTTTTAAGAGAAGCTATATCATTTTCGTATGATTATTTTGTGCAATCTTAGCTAATATAGTTAAACTGTTTGTTAATTCATTAACACTTAAGGCATCATAAGATTTGATATTGTTCTTTCTACAATTATTTATAAAACGCAGAACGTACGCAAATACACGTTGTAGAATGTGTAATTTAGAAAACTTGTAGAATGGCACAGAATTTGTATTACAATACACGTTAAGACTACGAGTGATAGCTTCTGGTAAAGAAACCTCACCTGTTTTGGTGGTAGGCCACTCAGATTCTGGGTTTTGTAAAAAACAGGGTCCTTTCCACCATAATTCATTATTAATTATATGAGAAGGCTTAACCCCTCTGGAAGCTAAATCAGCTGGATTTAAATTTGTCGGCACATGCCGCCAAGCATTTTTATCTGTCATTTGTCTAACTTCGTTAATGCGATTACAAACAAAAGTTTTTAAAGTTTTTGGTTGGGTCTTTAACCAGCCCAATACAATGGTTGAATCTGTCCAAAAAACAGATTTTTGAACAGTAATTCTTAGGGCTTGCTTTACCTTTGTATATAATCGAGCTCCTAATAAGGCTCCCATTAATTCTAGTCTTGGAATAGTCATTTCTGGCTTAAGAGGAGCAACCTTAGATTTTGCACATAAAAGATGAACTGAAACGTTCCCTGGTTGATTAGATGATTTTAAATAAATACATGCAGCGTAAGCATCCTTTGATGCATCAGTGAAGCAATGAATTTGAATATTTTCGGGCGATTGACAAATTGCATGACGTGGTACTACCAATTTGGTAAAATGCTTTGAATCGTTAATGAATTCACACCACGAAGTAGCGATGTTGTCAGGCACAGCATCATCCCAGTCTAGCTTTGTAAGCCATAATTTTTGTAAAATTATCTTATGAAATATTGTACAGGCAGATAAAATACCTAAAGGATCAAAGATTTTACATGAATTTGACAAAATGCTTCGTTTGGTAATTTTTGAAATATTTTTAAATTCTGATATAAATTGTAAAGTATCATTTGTAGGAGACCAATTTAAACCTAACACAGTTGATTGTTTACAAAAGTCTCGTGTTTCGTTCGTGGAGGATATATCGTCAAAAATATCAGTAGCGTTTGTACGAAATTTCCTTAATGGAAAACATGCTTCATTTAATTTGGCTATTACTCCTTTGATTGTAGACCTGAGGGCAGTTTTAGAATCAGAGCCCGTATTAAGGTCGTCTACGTAAAAATCATGCCTAATTGTATCAGCGATTATTTCATCCGTGCACTCATCAGCCAGATGGATTAAACATCTTGTACTCAAGAATGCTGCCGCTGCGGTACCGTACGTGACTGTATTCAATTGTAAAATTTTACGTCAAAATGCTATTTGTGCGTCTTTGTTTGCTTTTCGACAAAGGCTGTACATCTTGGAGTAGTGAGTGACCTCAGTACTAATGGCTTTATTATGTGTTTACGGAGGTTTATCGCTCGTCGTGGAAAGCCACATAGTATATATTGTGACAATGGCAAAAACTTTGTAGGTGCCCGAAATGAATTGAACAAAATGTTTAAAACTTGTAAATTATTTAAATAATATTTCTTTGTAGTTTGAAATGAATTGAACAGTTTGTATAAATAAAATGAAAATCTAACCAGATCAGCTATGTGCACGCAACGAAGACAAGTCTTTGCAGGCATGCGGGATAGCACATAGATTGTTAGTTAACAGCACCAGTACTTCAATGGGATCCACTTGGGTTGGTTATGTGCTGGAAGATTAAAGATAGTTCGTCAATGAAGAAAATTAGTATTTATATTGTGTTTTTGTATTATTGTATAACACAAGAATGTTTCACTTGTCAAATAAAATGTAGAAAAGGGCTTAGGCAAATTTTGGTAGGTTGCTTGTAAATTACAAGAAGACAACCTAGGGCTTGAAGTATGTAAGCCTTAGAAACTTGCCTTGCTAAACTAAGTATCTGACTCTAATAGTGAAAGGACACAGAAGAAGCAATCATGAAAATTGAAAGTAAATAATATGCCGAAATTTAGATAAAACATATGATAATTTGGGCGTACTTCCCTTTTGAGTGATCATACTCCCTTATATAGTCGTCGTTAGTCTTCGTTTTCCATTTTTATATGGCATATATTTTGTATATATCAGATTGATTTGTCTTCTGTGTATCCTCTTTGCGCAATCGAAGAAATTTGTATAATTAGGCTCGAAATATTTTGTGTGAGCCTTATAACATTTTTCAAATCACGTCGGGGTCACCAATGTTTATTATCTATTAGATACATTTTTTCTTCATGAACTCTTTTACGATAATAGTTGCACAAGATGGCGGAACACACGTAGTGATGGGCCGCTTTATTAGTGATGTAATCGGTAACATATTCCCCCCCCTTGAAAGGGTAACTTTCAAGACGGATTGGATTCTAATTGATGCCTTCTAAGATTGATTATTACTCCAAAAATTTACGTGCCTTAAGCACACTTAAAGAGCCCACTCAGCATTGGGACACTTTAGTCATTTACATGATGTCGTCAAAACTAGACAGCACCACTAGTAGAAAATGGGAAGAAAGTAAAAGCAATTTTAAAACTTCACCTCGTCTTGATGATTTTTTACATTTTTTACGTAATCGTGCTGACATTCTAGAAACCTTAACACACAGTACGCATAAAACAGATAGAAATGCAAACGGCAGAGATTTACGTCACAAATACGTTAAAACTTTAGTTACTGCCACAAATGACAGACCGCAAAACTCTACACATGAAAGGTCACGAAATGTTGTCAATTGTACGTTCTGTGAGCAAAATCATTTAAACCATCAGTGTGAGAAATTTAAAGAGTTGTCAGTAGAAAATAGACAAAACGAAGTTTTGAAGCACAAGCTATGTAAAAATTGCTTACGTCCTGGCCATCATCACTCTCGTTGTAAGCTAGGCCCATGTAACTTCTGTAGGAAAAAACATAATTCACTATTACATGTTCAAGAACATTATACTCAGCCCAAACCATCTGTTGGTGTTGATAATATTTCTAGTAATCATACTACTACAGCTCCAGTATCATTAGTATCATCCACACAATGTCAAGTATTGCTTTGCACTGCTGAAGTAGAGGTTATAAATCCCATTAACAATAAAACCTGTCGTGCAAGGGCTTTATTAGATAGTGGCAGTCAATCATCTTTCTTGATAACAAATTTAAAACAAAGGTTAAATCTTAATACTCAGCAAAAAAATCTTGTATCAATATGTGGCATAAATGATTCTAAATCTAATAGCACAGAAACGTGCAATATACACATAAAATCTTGCATCAATTCCTACACAATAGATATAACATGCCTCGTCATACCTAAAATAACTTCAATGCTACCTAACGTTGAGATTGATACATCGCAATTCAATATACCAAATACTATACAATTAGCAGATCCCAGCTTTTTCCAGCCCTCCGAAGTACAATTATTATTAGGGGCGGATATATTTTGGGATATTATCAAATCAAAGCAAATTAAATTAGGACGAAACAAACCCTTACTACAAGAATCTAAGTTAGGTTGGCTTGTGGCGGGCCCAACCAGCGGTAGTTTTAATCCTACCAGCAATTGTCATTTCTCACAAGAAATTCGAGACACATTAAAAGAATTTTGGAAAATTGAAGATATTCCATCACAACAAAAAATGCTTACTGATAATGAAGAATTTTGTGAAAATCATTTTGTTCAAACAACTAAGCGTTTGCCTTATGGGAGATTTTCAGTAATGCTGCCATTACGTGAGTCTCCTCAGCTTGTCTTAGGCGAATCGTTCAATATAGCTAAAAAACGTTTTTACAAATTAGAACAAAAGTTAACAAAGGATAATATAAAGAGTGAATATGCTGAATTCATTCATGAATATGAACGTCTAGGACATCTCACTGAGATTCAAAAGCCACATTTTGGCTACTACATGCCGCACCATGCCGTACTACGGTTAAATAACGAGACGACTAAACTGCGAGTAGTCTTTGACGCGTCTTGTAAGACAAGTACAAATGTTTCTTATAATGACATACAGGTAGTGGGTCCAGTGGTCCAGGATGACTTGATGTCCATATTATTACGTTTTCGACAACACACATACGTAGTTACAGGGGATATTGAAAAAATGTACCGTCAGATTATGGTCGACAAATCTCAGCGTCACCTACAATTACTATTATGGAGGGACGAAAAAACTGAGCCCCTTAAAATTTTACAATTGAATACAGTCACGTACGGTACCGCAGCGGCAGCATTCTTGAGTACAAGATGTTTAATCCATCTGGCTGATGAGTGCACGGATGAAATAATCGCTGATACAATTAGGCATGATTTTTACGTAGACGACCTTAATACGGGCTCTGATTCTAAAACTGCCCTCAGGTCTACAATGTTTATTATCTATTAGATACATTTTTTCTTCATGAACTCTTTTACGATAATAGTTGCACAAGATGGCGGAACACACGTAGTGATGGGCCGCTTTATTAGTGATGTAATCGGTAACACCGTGTGTTGTGTATAATGATATATATATATATATATATATATATATATATATATATATATATATATATATATATATATATATATATATCATTATACACAACACACGGTAAGGCGACTAGCCACTAGTGTTATGCTACTTAATTTGAAACAAGATGGCACTGTGTGAATTTTCCTAGTATTGTTTATTTATCACCCCATAGGTTGATCGGCACAGTTAAGTGTCGACATAAAGAAAAAAGCTCAAATCAACAATGTTTATTCAAATATTTGTAAAACGAAATAATAAGAAAACAATGTTCTAAAATCTTGTTAGGAGCGTACAACAAGTGTTCTCCAGATATTCGAAGAGCCAAGTTTTCTTTCGCATCGCGAAGTTTTAATTGAATCAAGATATTAATCGCAATATATTAATAGAACACGCTGGCCGCGCCTCTGTCTCACAAAGCGGCCCTGGACAATGGCTCGTCGAAATTAAGTTTCATTTTCATCTGGTGACTTCTTTATTCTCTCTATTAACAAATGTAGCGTGAAAGGGAACGATATTTAAAACTGTTGCTGTTCTAAAGTAAAATATTACACGGGCCACGTTTTAACCGTTTAATTGGAAAAGTGTATGATTAAAAACCATTTATTTTTTAAAAGAAAATGAGTATCTACGCTCAATAAAGAGAACCTAACCCATATCCAATGAAAAAGTGTAATGTAACGTAGACAAACCTGAATCTGAGAATGTAGCAAATGTTGTTATTGGCCCTACCTCGTGACTTTCTAGAGCAAAAAGGTTAAATGAGCATGCAGTAAAAATAAAGACTGAAGAGCGATCAAATGAAAAACCTCATTTGATGTCTCACACCTACAAGGCTTACTGAGATTGCTTTGTTCAAACACTTTCACTTTTATTATGAACATAGCCCAGATGCAGCCGTTTTGTGAAAGCATTGTTTTTTAGTATTTAATGTGAGTTTCTGCTTTAGCCAAATTTAGGGTTTCTTTTCCCGTCAACAGGTTCGTGAACACGTTCCAGGAGGAAAAGAATCACCGTGTCGTCTACATATAATTTCGGAGTTTTTCATAGGAAGATTATTATATCGTTGATATATTGTAAATAGTGTGAGGTCGAGTATGCTGCCTTGATAAACACCAAAATCAATAGGCAATGGGAAACTTATAATCGGTCTGATTTTAACCCATAGTCTCTAATGTGTGAGATAATTTTGAAACCGATCAAGAGCAATTCCCCATATGCTCATATTTTCGAGCTTCCTTAATTATTATTCGACATCGATATGGCATCAAAAGCTTTCTAATATAATAATAATAATTATATATTTAGTATACAAGTTATAATAATTATAATACAGAAAAAAAAATTATATAAATTAAAATTAGTATACTATTATGCAAACACATACAAACTATAATATAATATATATTTTAAATATTGATCCCTAAAGTTTTTGTAAACTGAAAATTATAAAAATATTCTTAAACTTCTTATTTTCCAGTAAATAAGAAGTTTAAGTCTGAAACAGAACTATTTATTTTTGGCGTATATTGGCTCGTAATGTTATCAATGAAAAGCATTTACAAAAACAACGCAAACTATGGTAGTTCCTATTTTCATCTTAAGCCAACAACTGGCATCATCAGGCTCTGAAGTTAAAACTTGTCATGACTCCGGGATTAAACGCAAACTTACTCTTGATTCCAGAGCAAAAAAGTTGTTTTGTCATTGAGTTAATTAATAACGCCATCTGTGAATTATTTGAAATAACATTTTCTAGTTTAGGTTTAAAATTGCCTTAAATTTTCATTACTAACCATTTGGTTGCAATTTTCCATTGCAATAGATGGCAGTAACAGTCACGCTTTTCTGAGTTTACTTGCACACTTAACAGATGGCGTCTGATTTTGTTAAAGGTCTAATGAGTCTGATTTCGTACAAAGCTAACGACGTCTGAATCTACAGGTTTTATCATCTCAGAGTCGGACCCACTGTTACCACAAGACGAAACTCGCTTTTTTGCGCAGCTCAACAAAAGGATATAGGTTATAGGATACATCTGTAAAATTTTCTGACTCTTAAGGAATGCACGGGGTATTAATTTCGCAAAAGACCGGCATCAAGAGTAGCAATTAAACTATATTATTTATGTTTATAGATAGAGATACAGAGATGAGAAAAAATCACATGTGATTTATTGTTGACTCTTAACAGGGTATGTTGTCATAGAAGTACAATTTAGCAAAGCGATAGTAACATTCTAAAGGGTCTGGATTTCAAAACCTGCAAAGAAAACAGGATACTTAAGTCACTAACTACAAAACACTATTCAGTCATATCCGATTCAATGTTTATAGTATATAATTTGTTTCATGTATTTATCGAACAATTAAATTATTCGTGTAAAACCAGTATTTGTTAATAAAATAAAATTAAATGTTAAAAGCCTTTGTTTAGAAATCATTTGTTCGTAAGCCGTGTAAAATTATTTGCAATATTCGAATTGAACGGACATTGTATATCAATTAATCTGGACGTAAAGGCCGGGAAACCGTTTATAGATTTACGTCCAATAACGGATATAAAATGAACACGGGGTACGTGAGACAACTGAAATTATTTGTTATTTCATTTATAATGAAATAGTGGATAGGTATTAATGACAATCAGAATATAAGAGGATATTTCGTTCTATGTTATTTATTCGCTTTAAATGTTTTATATTAAGGATGATGTAAATAATTTTTATTTTATTTATTTGTGCTTTATTTTAATTTTATTTTTCACTGATATTGTTTGAATAGATAATTAAAAATAACTAACAAATACTTTTGACGGCTTATCTGGAGTCATATAAGCATTATCTATTCTATACCACTCATATTTTCAGATTGGATTCCTGGTAAAATATACTTGGAAATAACTTCCTGGTATTTTCTGGGTGTTCTGGTAAATACCACAACATAAAACATAATACAAGTATAATTGCTATATTTAGAGAAATGTAGTTTTCCGTAAATCCGTTGCATATATAGTAAAAAACAAACCTTTTAATCATGCAATAATCATTGGAAGTAAATGATGAGATTAGAAATTAAGGTTTCACATTTTTGCTAAATAATTTTCCAGTGGTCACGCCCAAAGCTTTGATTCTTTTGGAAGCTTTCCGCATACGAGAGCTTGTTTGTAAACTTTTGACGTTATTATTACATTATCCTTCTTCGCAGTTTCACAACTATTTTGGTCCGTCCCTTTTCCATTAGGGGTTCTCTGTTGGAAATTATTAAAAGATAATATTTTGTTACCATTACACATCTTAAAAAATAACAAAGATAGATTTTCTAAGGTATACATATGCTTTCTTTGCTTATGTGGTCAAATGTTTTTTTAAAGTTTTAATGTCGCAGTGCAAAATTATATTCTTTCTTGTTTTCTTCTTGATCATCATCATCATCTTTGCGTTGTATCCCGGTTGCAGCCCAAACTCTCGCATTGGCGCCCGGGGTCTGCTTTCCGACTTTTTCTTCTCCACTTCGCACGATCTTCAGCATCCCTGGTAGTGAACAACGTCAAGCCAGCACTTTTTGGGTCTACCCCTCCTGCCGGGGCCCGGCGGAGGCGGCATGGCCAGACATTTGTTACCCACGTAAGCATCCGGTTGCCGTAAAACGTGGCCGTACCAACGGAGCCGACATTCTTGTAATTTATTCGCAATGTCACGGACATGAAGACTACCGCGAATGCGGGAGTTCCTAACGCGGTCCTTCTGCGTCACTCCACACATCCACCGCAGCATATTCATCTCCGTGACCCGCAGCTCTTGCTTGTGTCGCTCTAACACCGGCCACGCTTCACAGCCGTATAAAAGGACAGTCCTAATGATGGTCTTATAGACCTGTCCCTTCAACTTTACCGGCAGCTGTTTTCTTCTTGATACCTATAGTAAAGCTCCTGGTCTCGAGTGATTTTTTATTCACCAGAAGAGAAATGGGGTTCGGTTTCTTAAGCTGTTCATTTTGGTATGTAAATAAAGCTCGCACATTTAGCGGACGTTACAGCACGGAATTTTAGTTCGTTTCGCAGTTACCATCATTGTACACATTTGGTGCTATCTTTATTTTTTTAAAGGAGAGACAAGCATTCGCCACGTCATCACTTGTACCACTAAAGTTAAACCCTTAAAATAGAATTTATTACTTTATTCTTGGGAAGATTTTTATAAGAAAATACCCTGCACAAGTTAAATACCTCTATAGCTATGATTTTCCACAAGAACAATTAACGGACAAATACACTCTGACTACAATTTTGACATTGTACAAATAGTTTGTCCTCCAAGGGGATCGAATCCAAAGACACGGCCGTACCAGACAGCATGATTACTGAACCAGCTGTGTTATCGATTGCAGTCTGACTGCCTCGCATCCAAAATAGATGGAAATGGACTCAAATAAGGGAGTACAAATATATACGTCCTCTGAGCATGAGCTTAACAGATCCCGAAGTATGGGCTTAATTGCAATTTGAATGAAGCACTTTTAAAAACCTTCCATTGCAATCTGGATAAAGTACCTAAACGGGGAGAAAGAATATATAATGTTATAAGGAAGAATATATTTACAGTAAAAGCCGATTATAGCGGCATCGTTTAGAACGATATATCGGTTATTTTGACCAACATCAAAGGTCTCGGCTGAATTTGTACCTCGATAACATCACCGGTTGTTACGACTAGGTACTTTGCGTAGTCCCTTTGATGCCATTATAACAGGTTTTGATTGTATATCTATGTACTATATCATTATAATACCTCTCATCACGATATTTCTAAGAATAAACACCCGATTGACTTGAAATTTAGCATAGTTGCCCATTCCGCGATTTAGACGATATAGCGGCCGGGAGATACCCGAAGCGCGCCACGCGTGGCAGGCCGCCCTTGCGATACTCGCCACCCGGGACTTTCCTCCAGTCGTAATACTCCGCCGTCCGCCGTTGGCAGTGGCAGTCGCCATCTGACCGTGCGCGATCGTAACCGTAAATAGTTTTATAAAATGTCTTAATTTCATTTAAACGTTTCCTCGATGTTTTAAATAAACTATTTTAAAATGTAACCTGTCGTTTATCCTATACAAACCCGGAACCATACACCACATCTATTTTTTTTATTGCTATAGAACAGCAGACAGGCTGACGGCCCGCTTAGGATTTAGCAGTTACCGTCGCCTATAGGTGTATGCAACGCCAGTGGCATCGCGAACACGCTGCTGTCCCATAAGGGTACAGGAACTTGGGTCACTAATGCCGGAACACAACACAAGGTTATTATGGCGGCATACTTAAGACCAAAGGTGGTCGTGGTCGGTGGGTTGTTTTGTCGCCTTTTACGACAGGCCGACCCCGGCCACAGAGGTTAGTATTCTTTCTACGCCCCTGCACGGATACAATCTGGCGCCCAACGTGAATAAAAATGTCGGGCATACACCACACACACCCGGAACCATACACCACAACGCTCACTAAAAACAGATTAACAGAAATCCGGTCCGAAACGTATTTTTTTTATTTATATGGCAAAATTGCCGGGTAACTATATTGTTATATATCTAATATATTAATATATTTAACATATTTAATTTTAATTTTACACAGGTTAAAGATTCTGTGATCTTTGTTTCTTTTCATGTATAGACTTTTAATGAATAAACACCAACAAACTAAAAGCTTGTTCGTAACCATACAAGTAAATTTATGCCCGGAAATGGCAAGTAAAACTAGCTTTGGGATAAATCGAAAGTTTTGCCCTTAATAAGCAATTAGACTTGTGAGTCTTCTTTTTTATATTTTAATATAAATTAACTTACTCGTGTTTTATTACTTACTAGCTGTGCCCGCGACTCCGTCCGCGTGTAATAGTGACTTTGGGCAGAATTTTTTGGATATATCTTATAGTTTATTTTGGATTACAAATACTATAAACCCTAAACTATAAATGAAATATGCAAACAGTCAGTATTATCGAATGCAACTGTTACGCCATGCGCCTCCGGAATACGTACGTTTGAACCTAAACAAGTCCAGCCTAAGCTAAACCTTATTTCATATGATTGATGACATAAATCTGAGATTAACTTAAATTGGAAATTCAACCTACAATGTCCAGCCTAAGCTGAACCCTATTTCATATGATTGATGACATAAATCTGAGGTGAACTTAAATTGGAATATAAAATTTCCGAAACTTATCATTTTTAACAAAAACTATTTATTTTTCTAAAATAAAAATAGCCTAAGTTACTCCTTAATACATCAGCTATCTGCCAGTGAAAGCCCTGTCAAAATCGGTGCAGCCATTTCAGAGATTAGCCGAAACAAACAGACAGACAGACAAACAGACAAAAATTGTAAAAAAATGTTGTTTTGATATATGTACCGTGTATACGTCCTAATGCGCTTAGTAAAAAGCGGTTATTTTAATATTACAAACAGACCCTCCAATTTTATTTATTTGTATATAGATTTTTATCCGTGCAGGGGCGGAGAAAGAATACTAACATCTACGGCCGGGGTAAGCCTGTCGTAAAAGGCAACAAAACAACCCACCCTAGCTACGTGGTAGGTCTTCAAGCCCGTCTGAATGGCGACCACCTTTGGTTATAAGTAAGCCGCCATAATAACTTTGTGTTGAGTTCCGGCATTAGTGACCCAAGTTCTACCAATTTACAGTACATATTAATTATTTAATTACGAGAGCGAGTTGATTTAATTTTTTAAAGGTAATATTTTAATAATGCCGCTGAAAAATTAATTAATAAATTAATTAATTAATCCTGGTAAGGATAATGATACAAACTATACAAATTATTGCATTGTCATCGGTCCTTAATAAGTATGCCAAATTTCGAATTAATCCGACGTTTTAAAGGGGTCGAAATCATGTTCAAAGTTTCCGTTACATACGTATGAAGCTAATAAAAGCGTGTTGATAAAAAAAATTGGTGCTTGAATTACTTAATTGTGTAATTTCGCTTCGACGTATGGCCACACTAACGGCCGATCTGACCCGCCGCTATAGATGCCTTACATCAAAACACAGATAATTTTATTATTAAACGGTCCTATTACTGGCGTAGAATTACATGAGGTCATTCATGGCCCATAAACCTTCGTATGCTATCCGACATTGTTTGTCCCGTCCGGCAACAACAGTCATAATACCCTAATCAGATTATATATAAAATGGCTTTTATATCCGGAGTGGAAAACGTAATAGGTATTTGGATGACTTGTGATGAAAAATGGAGACACATCGCCCTCCGAGAGTTTCAGGATAATACCGGATAAAAACTAACCAAGTATAAGAGGATAATACATTGATATAAAGGTTATATGGCCGAGTAGTCTTAGTCAAAAATAAAATTGCGCTATCCTAGCGCTGTCATAAATTTATTAGAAATAATTACTACTTTGACTTTGACTGTTAGTCTAGCTAGACTATTAGTAGTTTTCAGGACACCGTTAAACTGAATCCCTATTTTTTTCTAGATTCAGCTAAAATAGTGACCATTTTTAGCTCTAATAAATACCAGTTCAATATTTTCTTCTTGATCAACAAAGGGAATAGTGACAAAGATGCATCGAAGCATCTAAAGCGAAAACTATGAATATAACTGGAGTTAATCCCTTCGTTCATAAGATGATGTTTACAGATGTTATGTATAAAAAAGAAAACAGTTTTATATAATTTCGTCGAGCTAATTAGTATAATATGAGATAATTGTTAAACATTTCACATTTCAAATGCATCTATTTAATTAAAAATGTATTAACATTTCTTTAGAGCACCTTTAGAAACTTAATTAATTTCTATAGATATACAGGTAAAAGAAAATGGTCATGTGTTAGAATTTTAATAAATAAAAATTTATAATTCTTCATAATAACCATCCTTTACATCCATTACAAGTTTAAGCTGTTATTTGATACTGATTTAAGACGTCACAAAATCTGTACAAAAACTTGTGTTTTTCACTCAAATAAACACTCATATTTAAGGGTTTTTTTTTTATTTATAATAAAACTAAACATAAAAGGTACAAACTGTATTTTCTTATTTTTAAATTGGGTATCATAAGTATCGTCTTTTAGTGTCTTTTGGAATTATATATAATCCTTCACTTGACTATGTTATTAACATACAAGTGTTATACTAAATTAATGCTCTAAATAATAATTTATGAACACAAGTTTTAGAGTGTTGAATAACTTAATTGAAAAATGTTTGTTTCCTGTAAACAACGAATAATACGCAGTAAATTATTAGAATATAATCAAATTCCTTACACCTTCCACCTCATTACTTTCGTGAATTCGATTATTCACAATTCTCCGGTATGCACGGAAATTGTGTTTTGTTATTTCGTAGCCACGTAGCCACCGCACCGACTCGGGATTTTGTGTATTATTTGCATTTTCCTCAATGAACGAGAGAAATGTTCTACAAAAACACTTCCTGTGTCCCTTCTTAAAAGCACTTCTACCCTTTTAGCTAGTTAACGTTGTAGTAACGAGGGCATGTTGCGTGTTTTATGAGACATAATGTAAGTTATGTGTGTTGTTTTTTGAAGTTATACTTTTTACCCACTACTAACTTACCTGACTACCGAAAATACCGGAACAAACAAACTTAGTATGATGGTATACTTATAGACCTGTGTTGATTGTCATCCAGATGAGTTTAGGGCCCTACCACCTAGTTGGGGATATTATGTCACCTTTTCAACAGGCCAACTCCAGTTGCAGTGGTCAGTATTCTTGCTCTACCCCACCACGAAAAAAAAGTGTTGTATTTGTTTTCAAAATGCTTAGTAATTTACTATTGTATATGTTTTAATCGATTTTTGAAAGATTTTTGTAGCGCGATTTGGAAACGTGTTGCTGGGGTCTTTATAAACACACAGTTGATGAACAAATAGGGCCAAACCAGAACAAAGTACATCATAAACATATTCGCCTCTGTAGCACTCATTTATTGTGTATCACCTATTTCATTAATTTATTATCTATGAGCTAGCGAACCATCTAACTAACCCGTTTCCCACAAAGCTAGAAATTTTTAAATAATGCTTTATTATCAGTCAATTAAAAGTCCGTTATGGCAAGCATCTCGCGGTTGCGTCATCATACCCTAAATTTATGAAAACGTATTTTTTTATCTACATTCACCTACAAGGCTAAAATTTTAATATGTTGTAATTACCATTGTAAAAAAAAATTACAACCCATTTTGAAGATGGCAAGTATGTGCCAGACAATAGGAAAGCTGTCAGCGGAATAGCAATTCATATTCTGCTTCCACAAGGCTTAAATTTTGGAAGAACATTCTTTTAATTGTTTAAAAAGTATATGTCTGACGCTCGCACTCCCATCGAGCATCATAACTATTACATACTCGTCTGGCAGATACCTGCAACCGCTAGAATATTCTGGCTGTTTACATATACTTTTTAAACAATTAAAAGAATGTTCACTCTAAATTTCAGCCTTGTGGAAGCAGGTTATGAATTCGACGGGCCAACGCTCAAGTACCTGGACCTTATCCCCCGCCGCGCGCCGATGGGACTTTTCGACACACTTTGAGCGGCTGGCCCCTCGACGCACGGGTGCGGCTGCAGCACTCACCCGACTGGTCCCCAACATCGAGGGACCGAACTCAGTGTGATGGAAACTATTAGGTCCTTACATATAAAATTAGCGTTTTGTACGGGAGGAATATATAATAAGTCAATTTTTTTTGGTAAAATATATTTAATTAATCAAAGTATGCACCGTTGTTATCTATGCACTTTTGCCATCTCAAAGGTAGTTCATTGATCCCTTTACTAAAAAAACCATGGGCGCGAGAATCAATAAACTCTTTGAAGGCGGTTTGGACTGCTGCATCGGAGTTGAATTTTTATCCTTGTAAGAAGTTGTTCAAATTCCGGAAAAAATGGTAATCTGTTGGAGCAAGGTCCGGGGAGCACAGTGGATGTCGCAGACATTTGTAGCGTGTGGTCTTGCGTTGTCGTGAAGCAGCAGTGGCCTAGAGCGATTGACCAACCTCGGTTGTTCAGCAACTAGTTCTGCCTTCATGGTTTGCAGTTGCTGACAATAGATATCTGCCGTAATCGTTTGACCCGATTTTAGAAAGCTGTAGTGAACGACACCGGCGTTAGTCCACCAAACACTCACAAGTAACCTTTTCTGAGTCAATTTTCGTTTATCAGCCATTCATTCAGCCATTGCGACGAGCACTTCCGATTATCGTACAATATCCACTTTTCATCACAAGTAATGATTCCATTTAAAATCCCTTCATTATTGTGTCAGTTGAGCAAAGTAACACAGCAGTCGACGCGTGTTTGCAAATTCGATTCACTCAATTCATGTGGTACCCATCGTTCAAGTTTTTTTACTTTCCCGATTTGCTTCAAGTGGTTTAATACAGTTTTATCACTTACCCCGAAGCCTGCAGCTATCTCTAAAGTGCTTTGTGATAGATCCGCTTCCACAATAGCCTTTAATTCTTCATTTTCCACTTTGGTCTCCGGCCGTCCACGGGGTTGGTTCTGAAGGTCGAAATTTCCAGAACGAAAACGTTGAAACCAAAAACGTACCATGCTTTCTTTTGCGACACCAGCGCCGTATACATAATTAATCCTTCGAGCTGTTTCTGCAGCACTGGTGGCACGGTAGAACTCATGCATTTATACCTCCCAAAAAAATCAGTTTATGAATTGCTATTCCGATGACAACTTTGCTATTGTTTGGCACATACTTGCAACACTCAAAATGAGTTGTCAATTTTTTTACACTTAAACATAATGTAAATTACAACATTGTGGACTTCCTGATCCTTGCAATTATGCTCTTTCGCTACCTGCATTTTTTATAAAATATACTTTGACATTGGCAAATCAGTGCCTAAAGCATTGGAGCCACATTAAAAAAAAAAGATTGTGGACGAAAAAAAAATTTAGATTATCAATAATTTAAGGGATGATAGCGCAACTGCGAGATGCCTGTCAGAACGCCCTTTTTTATTTGATTGATAATAAAACATCATTTAGAATTTTTTAGCTTTGTCGGAAACGCGTTAGTCAGATGGTTTGCTTTGCTCTCTCACTATTAGTTGCTATGCTAACTTAAATGGAACGCACTGACGTACATAAATCAGCGCGCAGAGGTTTATATCTGTGACAATCATTTCCAAGTTTAAGTTTGCAAATTTAATAGAACACTGTTGCGCACTGTCACAAAGTAACATTAATACACGACTTTTACGTCGATAGCCATACTGTTTTCACCAGATACTCTTAATGCTGGTTACAACTGTCTTATTCCTTGATTAATATCGCCAATAACTAAGATCCCTTAACCCAAAAGTAAATAATTTTATGGTAGTAGTAATTAAATAATTTAAAGTCTATAAGAACTAAAAATATGCCTTTATTAAAGCGTATATAAGTAAAAAATATTGATTGTTAATAAATTTAACTTTAATTGTAACATAAACTCCTTATAAGTAGAGTACAATTATAGGAAATCCAACAATCGATATTATTTAATTTGTATTGCAAAGGCCAAACTAAGTTAGCGATCACGAGTAAAGTATTCGCGTTGGGCACAAAATTCCATTAATCACTTCGTTAAGCCTAATAAAACTTTTGGTCTTCTTGATTGGATACAAAATTTGTTAAAGTACGAGAATTGCGTGACGCTATTTGTACGATGCCGGTCACGGACATGGTGATATAAGACCTATGGGGTCGAATATACTTGCAAGTAATTTTAACACAGATCGCTTTGTATATTTTGTATCTATTATGTTGTAATTAAAAGAAAGAGAATCGGATGAAGGTAGCCAAGTCAGGCCTAAAACCTTCAAAGATGATGACGCAAGTCATCGACATAAAAGCCTTGTGTAAGTACACGAGAAGCCTCAGAAGGCGAAGAGTCTGCGGCGAGCTGATGCAAGGTGCGAACAGCGATGAAGGGAGCGCTACGAAGTCCGTAGGTATTCGTTTTAAGTTCGTAAGTACGCACAGGCTGGTCAGGAGATTCCCGCCAAAGTATATGTTGGTACTTCCGCTCTGAGGGGTCAATGAGCACGGCTCGATACATCTTGGACACGTCAGCAGTGAAACAGACGTCATAAAGTCTAAATTGTGTAATGATTTTTATGATGTCCTGATGTAACTTGCGACCCGTCAGGAGCACATCATTAAGTGACGTTCCAGTGCTAGTCTTCGCGGAGCCGTCAAACACTACACGCAAGGGCGTTGTGGTCGATGTTGGACGAAGCACACAGTGGTGTGGGATAAAATATTTTGAGGGTTCAGTACCATAGTAAGGTACCATATGCCCTAGGGATTTATACTCTTTCATGAAATCAACATAAGAAGACCTTAATTCTGGAGACCGAGCGAGACGTCGCTCAATTTGCATGAGACGCTTAGAAGCTACTTCATAAGAATCGCCAAGCGGTTCATGACTGGGATTTAAAAGGAGAGGTGCGACATATCGGCCAGTGGGGTCACGATAATGTCTTTTAATAAATATTTTTTCTGCCAGTTCGTTATCTGGACTTAAAGGAATATCGCACGGCGAAGATTCCAACTCAAAAAATCGTTTGAGAGTTTCATTAATAAGATTATCCTGAGTAGTGTACGACACTAAGGATGTGGACGCAACTGCGTGGCAATCCACTTTATCACTGGAATGAGACACGGTCAAGTTTCCAGTGATAACAAAACCGAAAATACTTCCTAGCGCAATAGGAATGTCGCGGCTAAAAATAAATTTCCTTCCATCATAAATGTGAGGAAAAACATCACTACCCAATATCATATCGATCGGGGATTTAATGTGAAAGAAAGGATCTGCTAAATTCAAATTTTTATATTGCATAACAACTTGTTCCGGTATTTGAATAGTAGGCAAATCGGAAGTTAATTTACGTAGAACAACGAAATCAATATTATAGGATGACTCACGATTATCGCGAGGTTGTATTGTGCATGACGTCATGCCATAATTTTTAATATTTTCTCCAGCTAATCCGTAAATACTAAAGGAACATTTACGTTGAGATAAGCCGAGACGTTGTAAACAAGACAACGAAATAAAGTTAGACTGAGCGACAGAATCAATCAAAACACGGCACAATTGCAATTCATTATTTGCATCAAAAACATTAACGAGCGCGGTCCCCAATATAACTACGCTGCTATAGCTCTGAGCCGATGCACACGAACTTAAAACAGCGGGCGACGATGACGCAATCGGTGACGAAAGCGTGCGACTGCGTGTCGGTTTTATATTATCAGTAGACTCGCTGTTATCAGTATGCAATAACAAATGATGCTGTTTTTTACACACCAAACATCTAAAACGACTAGTGCATTTGTTTACATTATGATTAGGCTTTAAACAATTGCAACATAAAGAAAGAGCGGCAGCACGGCTGACCCGTTCCTTATTTGATAAATCTTTAAACTTGTCGCAACGATAAATTAAGTGATCATATTCACCGCAATGTAAACAAAGCGTAATATTTTTACACGAAGAAGTAGTGTTCGAAACACGTTTATTAAATTTAATTTTATTGAAATTATTATTTACTTGAGATTTATTTAACTGATATTTCGAACTAAAGTTGTTTATATAAGATTCACTATGATCAAGAATTTTTATTTGGTTGTGTATAAAAGAAATAAGATCCAAAAAATCTGGCAATAATTTTTGGTTTAGAGTTTGTTCGAAAGACTTTCTAGTTTCTATATTTAAGGCTCTCAAGGCGACATGACACAGGATATAACTGCCTAAATTATCAATTTCTAAAGCTTGAATCGCCTTGTACGAATTTTCAAATGTTTCTAAAAACATATTTAAATTAACAGAAGATTCCTTATTAAGAGGTAAAAAATTTAACATTTTATCTAAATACCTATCGACGAGCATTCTTTTGTCGTAATATTTATTAAGTAAAGATTGCCAAACAACGTCATAGTTAGTAGCGGTAATTGGCACACTCTTAACAATATTTAAAGCAGAACCCTTAGTGCACGATAACAAGTAATGAAATTTATCAATTTGCGGTATGCTAGATTGATTATGTACCAACGAACAAAATGTCTCGTAGAAGGTGGTAAAATTCTCAATATTGCCGTCAAATGTAATTAATTCTAACTTCGGCAGATGAGGGCGAGATTGTTGTATGGGAATTTCAACCTTATCACTACTACTCGAAGGCGTACATTTGGAAGCGCATATTTTTATTTTATAATAAATTTCATCGAAACTGTCCAATTCTTGTGTATTCATCAATGCATTAGGGTTATGACTAAGTTCATACTCGTAAATGAGAAATATTTGTTTTTCAAATTTTAATCTTAAGTCGTCGATTTCTGAGCATTGTAATAAGAATAATCGCTCAGAATCGTTATTAATGAGATTGATTGATAAATTATATATTTTTTGTAGTCTTTCGAATATTCTTTCTTTATGAATAACTAATAATTTTAATTCGGGTGAAGTAGGAGACTCATCCACGCGCTTTTTAGACATGATGAAAAGTATACCTACCTACTTCCGCGATATATTAAACGTAATATTTATGTAACAAATAAATGTATTTAAAAATTAAATAAAATAGTATGTTTATATAATGTTACAAAAATATTATATAAACGTAAATAATATAGTTTTATAATTTAATTATAAGTTTTAGGGATTTTAGAAATTTAAGAAAAATACCTTCCGATATTTTTTATAAGAAATAAGAATAAATATAAATATATTATAAGAATTATGTAGGCTGCGTTGGCCCAAAAAGAGAGGATCTAGGCTCGAATGGCCAAAAAAGAAATGATCTAGGCTCGAATGACCAAAAAAGATTTGATCTAGGCTCGAATGACCAAAAAAGAATTTGTACGATGCCGGTCACGGACCCAGATGGCACCGTACGGGAACAAGAAGGATTGCTCGAGAGCAGTGGACTGTATGGGAGAGGAATGGGGAGGAGCGGTGGCAAGAGAGACACGATGTCCTGCAACGGGCAAAGAAATGCGCACTGACCTTGTTTTCACCCCTTCCCGGTTCGGTTCAGGTCGTTGAGGAACTGCTGCACGGCACCAGCTAAATACACAACACTGAACACACACAGATTTAACGGCACGGCCAATTAGAGTAACCAGGGAGGTCGAACGTCGACCGTCCCGTCCAGTTATTTATAATTTTTTATATATATTGCACACGGTGCAAAAAGGCGGTTGTCTCATGCCAAACGTTGACACAAGAAGACACAGTTTTTCCGTCCCACCCTCGCTTACCATTATTACCTCACCGAGAGTGAGGGTAGATTACAAAAATCAGGTGGCGGGATTTCAAATGCCCTTATGCAAAGATCGAACACTATTGTTCCACTGTTCAATCCAATTCCCCTGGGGGGATTTGTACACTCGACACAATTTGTCTTATCTCAAGTTTCCGTAAACTATTCTTTGAATTTCATATAAATCACGTAGTATATACATACTTATTACTCTATACTCTACAGCAGGGCTTCTTAAACTTTTGTCATTCACGACCCCATTTATGATTGCGAGTTTCTTGACGACCCCATACAAATATAAAAGAAAAATAAATTAATACTTTTTGATGATTTGTTTATTAGGTATATTTATATACATATACATATGAAAATATATAGTTTTAGAATTCGTTTTGAAACATACAAAAATCTAAAATTAAAAATTGCACAAAAAATTATAAAATTGTATTTATAGTTTCAAAAATAAAAGTGGATTCTGACCGTCTTAATTCGCTCGAATATATTCAAGTAGTTGCGTGGTAAGTATTAAATTAAAATATAGGTAAAAAATTTAATGAGATGGATATGCCTGTTTTTTATTGCATAACAAATCAAATCTTGGTGGAATGTTTGAAACTGCTAGACGTACGACCTCTTCAACATTTTATAGCGCTGAACGATATTGGGATTTAATATGTGTTAAAGCTGAGAAAGTAACTTCACATAAATAAGTGGTGTTGAATGGCAGAAGTACATTTAACGCCATATCAGCGATTGTGAGAAATTCAATTCTAGTTCTGATCCAGAATTGAGTCAAGGGCTTTTTTGAAATTGTAGTTTTAAGTTTGAGTCACTCGAAAGCTTCAACATGTATGATATGATTCTTGACGACCTCGGTGGCGTAACGGACAACGCACTTCGGTACGCTTGCGGAGGTCACGGGTTCGATTCCCGTCTCGCGTCTGGGTGTTTATGTATAATATGTATTTATTTACAAAAAAAAAGTATATAAGTAGTATATCAGTTGTCTAGGGCCCATAATACAAGTGCTACTTAGTTTGGGACTAGATGACGCTGTGTGAATTGTCACAAAATATTATTATTATTATTTATTATTACCGACAAACGCAATAACAATGTATAGCCACATTATAATAGTAGCGATCATCGATCGTTTACTGCTGTCGGTGGAGATAGCTCAAAACCTTCAACAAATGCGCGTGTCTAGACGCTGCAAGTCCACTGTATTCCGCCAACTCTAGTGATGTTATAAAATGGTATATATAAATATTTGACATTAAAATCTCGCGACCGCAGAACTTTGCTACGCGACCCCGTTTGGGGTCGCGACCCATAGTTTAAGATGCCCTGCTCTACAGTAATAACTTGGAACTTAGTGGCTACTTAATTCTTTGTGCAATCATGTCAGTGAGTTCGATGGCCAATTTCTAACAATTATGTATGATGATGGTACTCGTATGTTTATTGAAAAATATAGAATGAAAATCAGACTTAAAAAAATAAAACTAGCACATACATGATTAGCGACAAATCATATCATATTACTTTATACAGCAAATCTGTACTAATATTATAAACGTGAAAATAACTCTATCTGTCTGTCTGTTACGTTTTCATGCCTAAGGTGCAGCGAGCGGCTTCGTGTCGCCGCTGGCAGCCGCGGGCGGGCGGCGGCTGCGTTGCGACCTTTTCAAGCGATACTGATCTTTTAACTATGTAGATAAGGTTTAAAATTATTTCACACTGAAAGTGCTCTCCGCGCCGCTGCCATTCCGGTGTGACTCAACCCTAAACCGCTAAACCAATTTTGATGAATTTTAGTAAAGAGATAGATTGTATCTTGGAAAAGGTTACTTTGTATCCCAAAAATATAATATTTGGCAGAACAACGTTTGCCGAGTCATCTACATGCTAATACCACACATACCACATACATAATACCACAAGTTTTGATAGATAAAAACTCACAAAGTCGATTTCTTCAAATATCACAGCGTCGCACATCAGAATATGCACGTCTTTAACCTTTTTGTTGAAATATGTAGATGAATGTTCGAATTTGAATTGGAACCACACACGAAGCTTTACACGATTTGATCATCGATTGAATATTGTGTGCTCTTCAACTTCGATGAACGCGATGGAAAGTTTGTGTTTTAATCAACCACGTATTCAAACAAATCTCATCGTTCTTTGAAAATACGTACATCTAAAATAAATTATATGATTCTTTAAACATTTTATAACTTTTGCAATAATAATTGTCATTTAATTTCGAATTATGTAAAAATAACCTCATTGTTTCTCCCTCTTTATTCAAAGCTATGGTACGAGTATACGACTAATATTCCATTATATGTTCGGTTATGTACACGATTCAGTAATTGGTTTTAGGAAATTGTTGATAACTTCTTCTCCTTAGTCTTCTTGACGGTGGACCTTGTTTTGATGATGAAGTAAATAGGCTTGATGCTCAAGCCAGCGGTGGCGGTAAAATGGAACCCTTGCAATGCATTTGTACCCTTACAATTGACAAGAAGACGAACTTCGCTGGTATATCCACTGAAAGCACCCCAGTGTTCCTATACTACCCAATGACCGGGTGAAGGGAGGCAACGGACCCTAATTGAATTCCAATGTCCAAGTGATGATGTTCTGATTACGATAAGACATTATTAGTTCTTACATAAGTGATTGTTCAACCCAATTTTGTTGTACTTTAATTGTTATTATGAAGTACCTCATGAGCTAATGAGTAAAAGAAATGGTATACATCAGGAGAAAAGCCGATGAAAACTGATGAAATACTGATAACAATAACAATTTATTAGTTATGAATAATATAATTTTAAGTATATTTGATAAACTGCCTTACGAAAACCTTAGAAAAATTAAAAAATAAGTTATTAAAGTCCCAACGTGGTTGAAAATTAAAGGTTTATTTTAAGAACGGGGTGAAAAAATTTGTGCTCGTTTGTTAAGTGGTTTCGAGGATTTCCGTGACTCGTATTTATACTGTTAACTGCACTCAGAAATGTTCAAATATTTACTTTGAAGGAATTTTTAAACACAAATATTTTAGCTGACCCACGGTTTTGCCTGAATACATTCGACACAATGGGAATTTTCTAATTCCTTTAAAAACAAAGTAGCCCAAATAATTCCATATAATATATATTTTTAACATGGATGTCTGTGGTACCAGTGTTAGGGTCTCACATCCAGCGATGACCACGATCCTCAGCCATGAGGGAATGACCGCAGAGAGAGAGAGAGAGAGAGAGGGCGTTTAAATAGACTGCCTCTCTATTATTTTATATATTTACTAAATCGATATAAACAACCCACTAAAATCACTCCTGCTCATTATGAACTTTGTTGACAAAGGTTAAAAAAGGCTGAAAGCAGCCACGTTACAATAGCTGTTTTCGCCAACGGAACATAGCTATAAGAATCCGTTGAAAGAAGTTTTGAAATGAGTTAAAAAAATAAAACTTTAAATTTCTTCAGACATTATTTTAAATATTAATAAAACATAAATAACTTCAATAAAACATAAATCATAAAATAAATATTTTCAGCATTAACTACAATTTAATATCTGGAGGCAACAAATGTGTGTCATCGGTATAGTCGTGCTTCGCGACATGGAACTTGTGATCTCTTGATGCGGTAGCCCTGCAAGGCATTGAAACACGACACCAAGCTGATGCCTGAGAGCCGCGGCCCGCACTCAAGTGGACGCGGCCTTCTGCGGGGGATGCTGACCACCTAAAAACATGGCCCCGATGTACACTTTAAGTTTAAAATACATCACAAACCTTGCCATTGTCCTCAATCTATAGTTTTGTAATACTACTATCTATATTTATCCGTGCAGGGGCGGAGAAAGAATACTAACCTCTGTGGCTAGGGTCGGTCTGTCGTAAAAGGCGACAAAACAACCCACCCTAGCTACGTGGTAGGGCCTCAAGCCCGTCTGGATAGCGACCACCTTTGGTCTTAAGTATGCCGCCATAATAACCTTGTGTTGTGTTCTGGCATTAGTGACCCAAGTTCCTGTACCCTTATGGGACAGCAGCGTGTTCGCGACGCCACTGGCGTTGCAAACACCTATAGGCGACGGTAACTGCTAAATTCTAAGCGGGCTGTCAGCCTGTCTGCTGTCCTACGCAATAAAAAAAATAGAAGTTTTACTCATGCAGGGGTGGAGAAAGAATACTGACCTCTGCGGCCGAGGTAGACCTGTCGTAAAAACTGACTAAACAACCCAAGCTAGGCAGGGCTCCAGTTCCGTCGGTATGGTAACCACCTCTGATTTTTAAATTTACCGCTATAATAACATTGTGATGTATTCCGGCATAAGTGACCAGGTTATAGTACCACTACGTGAATGACAGCATGTTAGGGGTGCTCCTGGCGTTGCAAACATCCATAGGTGACGGTAACTGCTAACTAGTAAGTAGGCCGTCAGCCTGTCTGCTGTCGTACAGTAAAAAAAAATGATTTTCATTATGACCTGAAACTAAAAAATACTTTTTCAGCAAATGTACAGATAGTAATATAATTGTCATGTCCATATATTTTAGAAAACCTTCGTCAGGGAAACTTATCGAAATTACTGGAATGTATTATCCACCCATTTTCCTTGTACAAGCATTGTGGATATGTCATCGTTTCCCGAGAGAGGTCCAACCCCAATACAAGTTGTGTGCTGTTAATATAAAGCCTGCTTCGCGATGTAGAGGAATAAAACTGAATCTGGACGGATAATTTCATTTAATGGATCTATTTGTGAAGGCAATTCTATTGATAGTTCGCGTATAAGTATGTATATAGTGCGATATTGCCATCGCATTATGTACATACTTGCAGACCAGCAGTTCCCAAATAAGCACTTTGTGGCCATGTCCATGCGTCGGATCTTCGACTGTGCGCTTAATGATCCCCACACACGCTCATCGCATCTCTTAGTAGGACTTAGTAGGTGAGCTGGAGCAATTGAGGTCTTGAAATTGGTCTAATTAGAACACCAGAAGCCGCTAATCGCCAAAACTAGTCTACATTGCCCATCAGACCAAGATGGACTAACATAAAGCTGAGATGTAGCACCGCCAAACATATGACCGCCATGGGTATGTGCTCCCGCGGCTCGAGCCACGTCACCGGGGGGATGTTGCGCCCTGAATTTACGCCTGGGTAAAAAGTCAAGTCGAGGCCCCGAACCTCCCCAAGAAAATGGTCTTAGAATTAAAATATAAAGATTATAAAGCACTTACATAGAATTATATTGGACATAAATTCTCTCGCTTTTGTTCGGTTCTAAACGCAAGAATGGTGGCCACACTTTGAATTGGTCACAACCAATAAATTCTGTTATTATGCTCAAAGATGCATTACCTAAAATTAATTTGTAAAGATATGTAAAATATGATTATAAAATATTTTCCCGTAGCCTATTGTTTGCTTCGACCTGTTTAATTTGGTTTTCACAAAGGCGATTACACCCAAGAATTACACGCCTCTCGTCATGAAGACTGTTTAGCAACTATGTGTCGATCTCTCGACCTTGTAAATTCCAATCCTGTCTCGCCAGTGGTCAATTGACCTACTTTCAAAATAAGCTATAGAGCTTGATTGTGTTTCATCTGTGATATAACGCAAATAATTTTTGAAATCTCTTAATTGACGTAGACGTAGAAAAACTAATAAAATATAATAAATCAACTTACGACTAGAATGTGAGACGGTAAAATATGTTTTCCTAGTGTCGCCATCTGTGACGAATCCAAAATCGATCTCCGTCGGTTCTACAATAAGCTTCGGATATTCTAGTTCCAGAATCAATGGTATTTTCTAAAAAAAAATAAAATGTTAATCACATTGTTGTTATAATAAATTACACACTGTGGGCCCGAAGCTCCCCTAGATACTGATCAAATATAAAACTATTATTATATTAAAAATATTATCCCAATTGCATATTTTTTTTTGTCTCGGGGAAAAACCTCTCTTGACGGGTTCCCCCGGCCTGGGGGGACCGAAGGATATGTGGGGCTCCGGGAAAGATGTTCAGCCATCCGACTACCCACTAAAAAAACCCCGCTGTTCTCCTATCGCCTACGCCCGGGCCTACGGATATGTGGCCTGCCGATCTCGCAGCCCGGGCTGGCGCCGGCCCGCCCTTTGTCTCAAGGTGGGCCTCTTCTAAAGTGTTGGCGCCAGGGGGTCAGGGTTTCGTCCCCCCGGCGCTCTCCTAACAACTCTAGGAGTTGAGGGGGGCCCCGGAACAGCACGTGGCCCTCTCCCTCGCGGCAATAGTGCGGGCGGCAGATCCTCCCCCGAGAGACCGCCCGCGGCCGCTTTCTACGGCGGCCGAAGGTCATTGCTCGCTCTCCGGCGCCAACGACGTGGCCTGCGTTGGCAGGAGGGGAGTGTGGTGGTGGACTCCCGCTCCGCCGCCTCCGTTGCGGACATGACTGCCTCGCAGAAGGAGGCGACGGCCGTCCATCCAGGATCGCCCCCAACCATGGACCAGGGCCGGGAGCGACAGGTCCACGCCGATTTGAGCGACGAGGGCGCGGCGTTCCTCGCGCCACGCAGGGCACACGGCGACAGTGTGGTACACCGTGTTCTCCTCGTCGCCCGAGCCACAATGGTGGCACTTCGACGTCATCTCCCGCCCTATGCGACACAGTACTTCTCGAAGAAACCGTGCCCCGAGAGGACCTGCGTCAGGCGGAAGGTCAGGGTGCCGTAGTGCCTTTCCACCCATTCGGCCAGGACGGGCCTCACCGCTTCGAAGGTGGCGAGGCCCGCGCTGGGGTGTGTGAGGCGCTCCTTCCACTCTAATCCCAATTGCATATCCCAGATCTGCTTATTACTTGAGTCATGTGAGTTTATATGGCGGGAGACAGCATGAAAATAATTTAGACGTAGATATTTTTTTTAAACAAAACATCGTTTAACACAGCGGTAAAAGTAAAAACAATTGATAACTTTTAAACATTAAGCAAAAGAAGGCACCATTCGTTTTTTCTGAGCAGAAGCAAGTGAGACAGGCAGTCATTCTTGTGAAAATATGATAAATTATAAACGTGAAATTTATTCTGGCTCTCTGTCTGCCTGTGTTACGTTTTCACTCCTAAATCGCTGAACCAAAATATGTAAAGGAATTTTCGGACTCGATTTTTAACTACTTTGAACAATCAAAAACATTCAAAATTTTGCACACTTGTCAAGACCTGATGACAATACACAAATGTAATAATTTTTTTCCTATAGTCCTTACCAGAACCATCAAGATTAATCCTTTCATTTCCTTCTGCCAAAACGCCATCTGGCGTTAAATTAATAAAAATATTTACCAATTGCGAATTAACAACAAATAAATTATACTTTATAGTTAATCAAAGTAAAAAGTAAAAAATAATTCTTAGCAAAAGAATAGAATTACTGACGAGAAAATTATTGTCACTGTTCTAAAAGCATGGGGTGCTTTGTACGGTATTTTTAAACTCCGTATTTCGGAAAGAAACTCGAGCATCCCACCCTTTTTAGGACAGTGATATGAATTTTCCCATCACTAATTTTATTTTTGTGTTAAGAATAATTTATTTCTTTTTAGTTTGATTAATTATTTAAATTTATATGGTAGAAAGTTTTCCGGGTCAGCTAGTATTTTGAATAAAATATACTATTACTATTGTTACTAACAAGATGTACGTTGTCTTGGTCATAGAATATTAGCAGAGTTTTTGTGGTTTTAAACTGTGGATACTCTATATTCATACACTTGTTGGCCTCCTCGAGTGCAGGTGGGCGCGACTCCATCACATCAACGCTGACTTCCACGCATATCTGAAAATTTATTAAATCTATATATATATATATATATATATATATATATATATATATATATATATATATATATAAGGAAAATGGGGTTCTTTTGACCCACCATCACAACGAAACTACTGAACATATCGGGATGGGACATATACCATTCGACGCAGAATTTTTCGTAAATTCCTTCGATTCTTTCTCATTTTTTCGACTTTATTTTACCTGTTATTCGCCTAGGGGAGCGGGCGTGATTGACTAGTATTTTAATACATGAATAATATAACATACATAAAAAGATTATGTGGCAAAATATTTAAAGATATAAAAATAATTTTAGATTATTATTAATAGGTATACTAGGCAAATTAAACAAACCAAATACTTTTAAAATGGAAATAGAAATATTTTCTATTATATTCATTAACCTGTGGAAGCTTAAATGGATAAAGGCCATTCTTGTGAAACCATTTTTCTATGTTTTCGCCTTTTTATATGTCTATTTTAATTTAACAGTAAAATGAAAGTTTCCTCTAGAAATTTTATTCAGTCATAACTGATGATATAGCTCCATAGCTGATCCGTATCAACTATCATCATCATTATTCAATATGGTATTTATAGGGATGACTGAAAAATAATCCTCCCCCTTATCTCTAAGGAAAATTATTTGCAAGACCCTCGTTATGTCTATAATGTAGTGTAAAAATTGATGTAGATGATTTGGCTTCTATGAACCATTTTACCTCGAGTGAGCTTCTAGGCTCCAAATAAAATTCTTCTTCTTGTTTCCTCTCTTCTTCTCGGTTGTCATTGGAGCATAGACATCCAGCTCCACACAAGGGATACTCCTTTTCCTTACTTAGGACTATAGACCAAGGTGCTTCTGTCCTCGCGTGCAGAATTTGGGGTCCGTTGCCAACGTTTAAAAGACGGAAGCGTTTTCGGATCCTATTACAAAACACATTGTATTTTAATTAATAGAATTTTTCTTATTATATTATATTTAAGAACAAATGTATATAGAGCATTCAGAGGGAAAATCCTGGCCAAATCATCACATCACCTTTAAAAATTGTACACAATATTAAAAATTGTCTTAACATAAATATATTTTTAATAACTTTACATTACGCAAAGTTACTTAAATACGACTAGTGGCGATCTGGCGACTAGATCTATCGCATTTTCTTGTGTTTTTGGTTTAATCTACATATTAATATTATTGGTGCGTGTTGTCAGCGGCGTACATGGATGCTTATACGACCTCACTGTTGTGTATCCTTATCTATTATTTATATCCTTAAGGATATCTTATAGAAACTAAAGTCAAATCTATTCCACATTTTTTCATGAGTTATTTATTTTTAAACAAGTATTATGTATATACTGATGCTAACTTTTATAAGAATATAAACCAAAATACAATTTCAAGATGTTTGTGGGAATAAACCTACATCCACGGCGAGCCTCCCGCTAATTCCTTTCGGACAAGTATAACGATATTATTCGCTCCCTCCAGAAGAACGCCTAAACCCAACCGTTTATGCAATTAAAAGTAGATAATTTTACATCTCGCTATTCACATTTGCTTCTAATTAGAGTCCTTAAAACCAAACTATTTACATATTAAAGAACATTTTAAAGCAAATGTACGTAATTTACTTCAATACATTTAATACGAATCTAAAATTGAAGCAACATTGCTCCAAAAGGTAACATCTATTAAAAATACGTTGAATAATGTAATAACCTAAAAATAAATATTAATATTCGTGGAGTGCTGAAACAGCTTTCAGCGTGACTTTCATCGTTTGATAAAAATAATATTCATTTGAAAATAATTTTTGTATATTTTCAGACATGTCTATGTAATCTTAATTTATTCTATATGTATACACGTGTCTAAATTGATATTTTATAAATAAGATTCTATATTTTATCCCAGGTACATCACTATTTTCTTTATTGCCACTCATATCTTGGTTAACGCTTTTTTTTCTCGGGGAAAATCCCTCTCTTGACGAGTTTCCCCGGTCCGGGGAGACCGAGGGATATGTGGGACTCAGAGAAAGATGTTCGGCCATCCGACTACCCACTAAAAAACAACGCTGTTCTCCTATCGCCTACGCCCGGGCCTACGGATATGTGGCCTACCGATTTTGTAGCCCGGGCTGGCACCGCCCCGCCCTTTGTCTCAAAGCGGGCCTCTTCTAAAATGACGTTGGTGCCAGGCGGTCAGGGTTTCATCCCCCGGCGCTCTCCTATCTTGGTATCTTGGTTAACGCTACACATTTACGAGTATAATAATATATATAATAATAAATCTTTTATTTCTCCTTATAAATGTTTAAATACTCTAATTTCATATTAATGTCATTTTATTTAAACATTTACGAGTATGCTTGCATCAAAAATATTTAGTTTGGAGAAAACAAACATGCTTATGTGTTTAATTTTGGAATGTATAAATATGTAATACAATACTTTTGGGAATGTATAATGAAATCTATGAATGCTCAGGCTATTAATATATTTTGTATTCTTTATTATTTTATGTTAACCGCTTTGATCAACAATTGTTGATCGAAGTTTGACCGTATGAAATAATAGGAGGCTATTTCAGCCCTTCTTTATCTATATATGAATACGTGAAGCGAAAACTTCGTACCCCTTTTTAGGAAAATTGCGCGGAGGGGGGAGTATGAAATTTGGCACAGTTAAAATTTATACGGAGGAGAAGTGCAGAAAGCTATTTTTTTGCCTAAAACTCATTACAAATACATTAAATTAATTAAAATAAACATTACATACTGCTCGAATATACATAACATACACATACATTATGGCCTGGTAAAGACCGTTAAGGTTTATTTTATAATAATATAAACCTAAAATAATTAATTAATCAATAATATATAAAAAAATTATACAATTATTAATAATGTATATTTAATAAATTAACATTAATTGTCTATAGACTTAAGTGATTATATTCTCTTTGGTCTTATTGAATGTCAAAATTGACAATAACAAGGAATGAAACTTTCGAATTCTTTTCATTTGTGTAATTATTCATAATTTGTGAAATACATCTTGCTCACGCATAAGGAAAATGGTGTTTGAATGATCTGAATTAAATTTACTCTTGCCTATTTTTGAGAATAGTGTTTCCAAAATGCGAATATTAAGATGCAGGTTTACAATGCGAAACGTTTTGAAATGTTACAATAATACCGTTCAAACTGATGTAGAAAAATGGCAAATTAAATGAGTAGCTATGATGAAACCTTGGATTATATATAGGATTAAATATTTAAAAAAAAACCTGATAAATTTCAAACTTAAAAATTATATGAATTATGGTCGAATTTTGACCCCTGGGCGACCACTGGTAATTATAATGTGTGTCTAATAGATAAATCCTATTGCTAGTTTATAGACAACAAAAACCGAATAGAAAGATCATAAGGTAGTAGTAACTTTAAATAAAAATACATTTTTTGAAAACCGCAGTGTTGCATTACTACATAAAGTGCACTGAGTTGTTGACCTCATTCTCAACTTCGATCTCTAAAGAGCAAGGTTTAGATAACACTATACACTACAAGAATACTAACCCCGGCGGTCTATCGTAATAGGCAACAAAACAACCCTAGCTAGATAGCTAGGGTTGTTTTGTCGCCTATGTTGATGTTGTTGATGTGTTGTATCATCTGGTAGGGCTCCAAGTTCATCTGGATGGCAACTCCACCCTTGGTCTTTAAATATACCACCATAATGAACTTGTGTTGAGTTCCAACATCAGCAAACTAGGTTCTTCTTTAAAGCCGGCAGCACGCTGGCAATGCCTCTGGTGTTGCAAACGTTCATAGACGATGGTAACCAGCTAATATCGAGTGGGCCGTTATCTGCTTACTCCAGCTTTAAAAAAAATGTACCAGCCATTAACCGCTTCGATGATGGTTCTTTATGACTGTAATAAGAATGCCATAAGTAATTTTGTGAGAGCAAATAAACTTTTATTATTATTACAGACATTGAGCCCATCTTTTCATAAAACTTTTGCAAACAAATAATTCTGGTTTTAATGCAACAAATGACGTACTTACATTAAGTACTATGTACTCGTTTATTTATTGTGAAGATTAATATAATCTCAAAAAAATAAAATAAAGTATCACTACTATTTTAGTATTGATGTATTTATTTCCTTAGAAATTTTTCTTTCAGGAAAATCAAGTGTCGAAAAATACATTCGAAATAAATGTCTAATAACCAACATTCTCAAAATATTAAAGCTTCAAATTTAATCAGGTCTTTTTTGTGTGACCAATAAGAACCATTTTTGACACCAACACATCATTTTTAACATTATTATATCTGATTTTCTTCTTTCCATAAGTATAAAACAATTATAAGAACTATTGTTATAATCATAACTCTTTATTTGTAAAAATGCAGGTTATTATAATAAGATGTTATTATACAAATCGCAATGCATTTTTGGCCTAAGGCATACAAATATTATAGCCTGTTAGCCCATACGAAAAAGCTCACAGATTTGTTATCAGAAGAAAATATAATCAAATTGTCACGATACATTTTTTCATATTGTCTGCTGTGCAGTAATTTAGGCAACGTATATCACTATTTTATGGTAACTTACGCAGAAATTATAGCCAAATATAATAACCTCGCAAAAATATATGATACGGTTCCGATATAATGACAATCGCAGTAAATTACGTACGTATAAACACAGAGACTGTTACGAACATTTTGATAGACAATCGTCGTCATAATGCCTACTCGCCCGCACAAATGCCACCCTCTCCAGTCATTTCCGTTCACAGGGTGTTTATCTCATTTCCCCCTTGATAAGAATATATTTGTCAGAAAATAACCTATTCTAGCCAATGTCATTTGCCGTGTCTTGATAGTTATGAAATTGAGACAAATTTGTTATTTTTCTTCTTTCTTCCATGCGTTTTATCCGGTTGGATGCCGAGTGTTCTCTTCGGGGTTTCAGGGTTATTGCTATAGTTAAAAACTTTCACATCGACTTTTTATCGGTATTTCGTTCAATTTCTCGTGTACAGAGTGGTCGAACAATATAAAAGATGAAATGTAGCTGAATGCGGGTAAATACGAATTAATAAAACATTTGATCGTTTACAACAGATGCTATGGTAGATTTCTCTTTATAGCAATACTAACACCAGAAACATATAAATAGTAAATAATAAAGATATAAAAAAGTGAAAGATGTTTAAATTTATACGTCATTTAACATCTTAAGATCATTATTGGAATTGACAGATTTTCAACTTTAATGTAATCTAACGTTAAATTGAAAAGAGATATGAAATCTGTCATAATCACGATATAAAACTAACGCTCACTCATAACAAGCGCGGCCGTCATCACTTATTGTACACAAATAAATATAAAGAATTATATTTCAAAGCGAAAATCTCGTTCTACGCGAAAAAATATATCAATACCACGTCCAACGTGTCAAGAACTTCATTCTAGTATAATGACATTTGATATTTACAGATTCTCATACCTTAGTACATTGCCATGTGGTAGGTCCAAAGCGCATAATTTAACGCGAACCTCCTTGCATGATGCCCTTACAATCCCCTCCCTTTCGATTTGTTTTAAAGTCACCACTTGAGCTGGCGGATCAGGGCGATACCAGAATTCTCTAGAGAGATAAATGTTATTATAATTACTTGAGAACACTGTTACTAACAGCTGAACTGTAATTAACATAATTATTACAATAATACTAGAAAGCTAGTAGACGATGACCTGTTTTATTATTGCGGCACGAACCACCGCCGTCGGACCCTTGAGTGAGTCCGTGGGCGGTACTTACAAAAACCAATCTGTTATCCCGGCCTTGAATGTGGTTACATTTAAGGCCCTTGTAAAAACCGTAGCCAGATATCAAGGGTGTAGATTAGGATGTAAATGAGATTCGACAAAAAGAGAATAGTCATAGAAAATGGTTCCAATAAAACTGACCCAATTTTTTCTTTCGGTATCATACGCAAGACTAGATTGCAAGCTGACGCCAATTCGTAATGCAAAGGTAGTTCAAGGGCCACCGTCCACTCTACTATCGCTCCAGGCTCTATGAATATCACTTCTGGGGACACCTACAATGTTTATTTACATAAATATAAAGGAATCTCACACAAAGGAATCTTTTTCTTCTTTTTTTTCTAAATATAACTCCAACCCTTGTAAGCCCTAAATTCACGAATGTCTCAGTAAGAATAAAAATGACAAATATGAAAGTTAGATTTTGTTTTTCATAAAAAGGAAAACTTAAATTTAGGCGTTTAAATGTCTTTGTCTTTGATTTTCCAAAATCACAATAAAAGATGTCAACCAATATAATAGCAAAAACTGGTTCAGTAAATAAATTTTAGTTCTGTCCCGATAACAATTTCTTAGTAAAGACAAGTAACGCATAGGTTAAATTAACAATAAATATTTGTTATTTAAAGCAAGAAATTAAGCCTCAGTCGATCTTCTGTAATTATATTCATAATGCTTAAGCAAAACTACATACTGTCCAACTACATACGGAGGCTAATTAGGTAGAAGACAGTTGACATAAAACACTCGATCACATAATCAGAACTATGTTATAAAGATTAATTGTGACAGTTTCTCGGCTGCCCAATTTTAAAACATAGTAAGGGACAGATTTTTCTAGATCGACTTTTTCGTTCAAGTGGAATCTTGTGAACTTGATTCGATCCATATTTTTTAAATTTAATTTTATCCCTGTGTTTTTAATTTGGACAGCCGCTCTATTCTCATCAGCCATAATATTCAGTTGTAATGTTATCGCCAAACACTGCATATTAATATAAACAGCATTCTCGTCAGGATTATTTTTAATTAGCGGTTTTCTTGCCAGTAAGCTATTTAGAAATTTTAATGTTAATTATAATTACGTAATGAAAATGAAAAAAACGATGATCAACTCTGCGATGCAAGTCAATCTAGTTCATTAATCTTGAACGAAACAACAATCACTTTAATCTACCTAACGTCCACAAAGCAGTCATTATATCTTCCATGTTCAGAAACCAACTATATATAATTTTTAGTTTAATGGTCATGTGGGTTTGAACCCCGACCAGAACGGAACATTTGATTTGATGATTTGCTCCATGCAGGGGTGGAATAAGTATACTGACCCCTGCGGCTGGGGGCGGCCTGTCGTGAAAGGTGACTAAAAACATAATTAGTTGGTAGGGCTCCAAGCCCAACTGAATGGCAACCACCCCTGGTTTTAAACCGCAGCGCCATAATGACTTTGTCTTGTGTTTCAACAATATTAAACTAGGTTTCATCGCGTTGGTAATATCTCTGGCGTTGCAAACGTCTGCTATCGTGTGGGCCATTTGCCTATCTACCAACCTCTATAGAGCTATAAAAAATCTGCAAATGCAAGCCAATCGTAAATAGCTCTGCGAAACAGATTTTCGATTAGCGTATTGAGCTATATCCAAAATAAAGTAATAAATCTGATGGAATAAAAAATGCTGGAGGTATTCATTAAAAACATAAATATAAAAATTAAATTGTTACAAGTATTATATACACAATGGCGTTAACAATGTATCATCACGATAGTTTAATTCTCGAACTCGTTGATAATGGTTTTACCTTAAAACAAGCATTTCCTTGTTCGCCATAATCAGGAGCTAAATATATTTCCATCCACGTGTCCATTTCTTCGCTACACGAAGAATGGCGGGAATTTGAAGATTTTTCTCCCGTTATTTCATCTAAATAAAGAACTCAGAAACATAATTTGATATTAATTTAATATTCTTTTGACCACTTAAAATGGCTTTTTAATACCTACAGAGTCAATTTTGGACATTTATATGTAAAAAGCTTAAAACTTATACCGAAGGTAAAATAATTTTATGATATAAATATAAGGAGTTCGTACAATTATTTTTATTATAATTTAATGTTATAAAACACTTTTTGACAGTAAAAGAGTAATTATAGAAACCAGTTAAAAACTAAATCATTGAAAGATTTATTATTTCGATTCTTTTCCATCTAATAGATGATAGAGATTGATTTTTTTTACTAAGAATTATTATAAATCTATTCTTACCGTCATATGTTTCAACACAAGGACAAGCTCTTGGTGGTACATCAACGAAGCGGAAATAAAGTCTAAACGGGTTAACAACTTGAGGGTAATCTGAAACAACATTTCAAGATATCCGATGAGATGACATTAATTTTTTTGTGCGATGGCACAGATATGATATTTACTACAGTTATAGCAATGATCCTTAATAAAAAAAAGCATTCTAACTAGAAGTCATAAAATAAAATTTATAAATTAGCGTTTTCAGTTACGTAGAGTAAATGACAGAAGATTTTAAAGTAAAGAAGACTATATATATTTTGGACGTACTTCATACAGGTTAGCAGACATTAAAATTCCCTGAAATTAGGTGCCAAGAAGATTCTCATAGTTTTGATACAAAATATAAAGATAATAAAAACAATATATTAACGTCCCGCAGAGGATTGGTGGATTGTATGAATATTTTTGTATTAATTGAAAAAAGCTGTCAAGTTATCTTCGGAATCAAACTCCCGATCTTTAGGTTGGTTTCCGAATGTAATTTGATTATTTCATCTTAACCATCTTAATATCATTTCATAATACTCATAATTTAAAATTTGGCGATGCCGTAGCCATTACAACTTTCGCACGTCGCGTCGTAACGCCTTCAAGAGCCGCGAGTTCGAATCTCGTTTGAGTATGTTGGATTTAGAAATAAAATATGTTTTTATTTAAAAATAATGGTATATAAGTAGTTAGTCGTCTAGTATCCACAACTCAAACATTCTGTTACTTAATTTGTGACGATATTACTGTATAAATTTTACTACCATATATATCTACTAGCTGATCCGGCGAACTTCGTACCGCCATATTTTATTTCTCTAATCGCAACTGAGGAAATAAAACCCTTCCAGTAAAATCGAACAGTGCCGCCGCATCTATTGGGTGTATTTGCAACCTAGATGTCAAACAATATTGAAGAATTTTATCGATGAATCAACGTACACCGCCATCTATGAGAACTTCATAAAACTAAATAGTAAATAAACACTTGCTTAAGAAATAATTAATTGATACATTTACGTTACGTTTACATTCACGACATAAGCGAATAATTGAGATGATAACTATCCTATCCAGTAAGTTAGACCAAAATACGGGTACATATGAAATTTGATAGAAATCGGTTCAGTAGTTTATTGGCAACATAAATCGTGACACAAGATTTATATATATATAGATTATAGTTGTCAATCCTATATTTATTGCTCAATTTTTATACATTTATATTGTGGCTTATTCCACCCATAGTTTTAAATGTAAAACGCGTTGAATGCAATTCCTTTACAAGTAGCGTTGCATTGTAGCGCGACGTCGGACAACGTTCCACCCGTTCTCATCAGACAATTTACTGCATAGCTCCATAACGATGTTAAAAAGCAATAATGCAATAGCAAGGCAACAAATATAAGAGAAAACTTTATTTATTTTGAATTTTTATGATGCTATTGTGAAGGAAGCATTAACTTTTATATATACTTATATATAGACTTCATCATCATCATCATCTCAGCGATGAATCCCGGTTGCAGCCCAAACTCTCGCTTCGGCGCCCGGGGTCCGCTTTCCGACTTTTTCTTCTCCACTTCGCACGGTCTTCAGCATCCCTGGTAGTGAGACCATTGGCACGCATATCACCCTTTACGACGTCAAGCCAGCACTTTTTGGGTCTACCCCTCCTGCCGGGGCCCGGCGGAAGCGGCATGGCCAGACATTTGTTTCCCACGTAAGCATCCGGTTGCCGTAAAACGTGGCCGTACCATCGGAGCCGACACTCCTGCAATTTATCCGCAATGTCACGGACATGAAGGCTGCCGCGAATGCGGGAGTTCCTAACGCGGTCCTTCCGCGTCACTCCACACATCCACCGCAGCATATTCATCTCCGTGACACGCAGTTCTTGCTTGTGTCGCTCTAACACCGGCCACGCTTCACAACCGTATAAAAGGACAGGTCTAATGATGGTCTTATAAACCTGTCCCTTCAACTTTACCGGCATCTTGGGGTCACAAATGACACCAGTTACCTCACGCCATTTGGCCCACGCGGCAGCAATGCGTGCCTTGACGTCGCAATCGATGTCACCGGATGCATGAAACACAGATCCCAGGTATTTCACAAGGTCCGTGCGCTCGACTGTGTTGCCGTCTATGCGTACGGGTGTGGGATCTGTGGAGTTACAGGCCAAGTACTCGGTCTTCGCCACATTGAGCTTCAGACCACCGTTCTCAAGCGACTCTTTCCACGCCTTCACACGTCGCACCAGCCTACCCCTGTCCGAATCTGCCAGCGCGATATCATCAGCATACATGAGCAACCACGGGGGCTGCTCATGTGAGTTTCTGATGCTGTCTGACAATACGTCTAATACCACGCTAAACAGAAACGGACTAAGGACGGATCCTTGGTGCACCCCGACGGTGATGGGGAAAGGTTTTGTGTCGCCAACAGCGGTCCGAACAACGGAATCGGAGTCACGGTACATGTCTCGGATGATGTCAACATAGGCCTCTGGAATCCCTTTGGACCGCAATGCCCACCAGATTATCGCGCGAGGAATACAGTCGAAGGCCTTCTGCAAGTCGAGAAACAGGCAATGCAGAGGCGTATTCTTCGCCCTGTATTTCTCCGCGACAGTCCTTAGAGCAAAAACAGGGTCCATTGTCCCGTGACCAGGGCGAAACCCATATTGACAATCCGAGACAGTGCACTCCTGTCGAATCCGAGAGTCGATAACCCTTTCGAAGAGCTTCATGGTGTGGGACATGACCTTAACTCCTCGGTAACTACCGCACTCCTGCACCGACCCCTTGCCTTTGAAGACTGGAGTAATGATACTCAGTCTCCATTGGCTCGGGATCGTACCGGTGAGGAGTGTCCGGTTGAAAAGGTCTGTTAAAATGCCCACACCACGCGAGCCCATCGCCTTCCAGGCTTCGATGGGGACTCCATCGGATCCAACAGCTTTCCGATTCTTCATGCGGCGAAGACAATTCTGGACTTCTGCAGGCGTTATCAGTGGCACTAGTCCTTGATTCGGAGGAAGATCAGGCGGCTGCACCTCTTTGTGCTGCGTGTTCAGCAGCTCGTGGAAATACGAGCGCCATCTCTCCTTCACCGCGAGGTCCTCGCATAGCAGATTGCCCACAGGGTCTTTTACACAGCGGCACTTGGAAATGTCCTGTGCCGCTTTGACCCTGGAGCGCGCCAACTTGTAGATGAGCTTCTGCCCCTCAGACGATTCCAACTTATCGTAAAGTGGTTGTAAGTGGTCTCGCCTGGCTCTGGCAACAGCTCTCTTAGTGGCGCGCTTTGCTACCCGGTATGCGTCGCGGTCTTCAGGAGATCTGGACGCTTGCCACTTCTTAAAGAGGGCTTTCTTCGCTCTAGTCTCCCTCTGGACTGTGTCGTTCCACCACCATGTCTCCTTGTCACACTTGCGACCACCCTTAGACACCCCAAGCACCTCCTTCGCCGACCCAAGGATAGCCGCCTGAATCTTGTCCCAGTAAGCCTGAACTGGTTCGCCCATACCACCGGTGCACTTGTCACCGACGGCTAAGGCGAACTCCTGGGACGTGACTTCATCAAGCAGCCACCACCTGATTCGGCGCTGAACGCGCTCGGTATACGTGTCTTTAGGCTTAGCGCAGAGGTCCATGACAAGAAGACGATGTTGTGCAGTGAGACTCTCACCGGGTATGACCTTGCAGTTGGCTACTTTGCTGATGTGGTGTCTCCTAGTGAGTAGGAAGTCGATACTTCGTTCGATAGTCGATACTTATATATAGACTTATATGTTTGTAAACAAACTGGATTATTTTTAGAAATTTTATGCCTTTTATGTCTTGTACATTGTACATATTTCGTTGTGAAATAAAAAGTCTGATTCAGTCAAAAACTGATTTTATCTTATAATGATTATCAACATTATACCTTGGAAATGAAAGCTTCATATGCAATCGGATGACACTCTTGTAAAAAGAACTAAACTATATTATACTGTAAAACTCATTATTGGGCAGTGAGTTAAAACGTCATTGTTGTTATATTAATCCAACATAAAGCAAATATTCTTTCAGTGTGAGCCATGGTATTCTAGCTGTGTAGCTACCCGTCCGTCAGGGCAGGTCCACATTCCCTAACGCTGGTACTCGCAAAAAACTTTGTTTAGTTATGTCAGATTTTGGCTTAAAATACTATAACTTAAATTTTTCAATCTATAAACGATAAAGAAAGATGTAATTTAAAGTTTAAATTAGATCTTTTGAAATATGTTGTAGTTAAGGAAACGAAGTCAGACAAGTTTTGCGTCGAGACGAAGAAAAATGATATTAAATATTAACATTAATCATAATAAAAAAGACTAAATGAGGCTCGTTGACAATGTCACGGTATGATTTATGAAACTACGAAAAATGTATTACATAGCAAAATAATTCTTGTTACTCATAAGAAGGGTGCGTGTTATGAAGAAAGAAGTGTTTTTATTCAGTTAAATTTCCAGAAGCAGTCTACCGGGAAACGCTACAGAAAATATGATAGACTACTGTACCACTGAGGACAAATGTTTGGGATACAGGTTGTCGATAAGTGTAAATCTCATTATTCTTTTTAAAACTGCCAATATCCGGGGTTGGTACCAATGATTGTCTTTTTAATATAATATCCCCGGACATAGCATCCTCCGACTACCACTTGTTTAAGTCTTTACAAATTATTTTGGCAATAAATTCAAAAATGAAGAAGATATCAAACAAGCACTGGTTGAACTTTCGAATTAAAAGATGAAACATTTTTAAAAAATGGGATATATAAATTGCCCTCACGCTGGCAAAAAATTATTGATAATAATGACAACTATAATATTAAATAAAGTTATTTGGCACTAAGATAAAATTGTATTTTCTTTTATACCAAAAACGGACAGAACTTTCCACTAGACCTAATATTTAAAATATAAATATTTTAAGTATTATTTTAAAACAATACTTATCTATTACGTGGTTATTACTTTAACATATTTATTTAATAGATAACATTATTACTACGTAGTAACCAAGGAGATCCACGCCTTGTTGTGAGATTTGGTATTATTGTATCAGTCGTCACTTGAAGATTACTGCCCACGCAATAAAAATGAAGGTATTTATTAGAAGAAATAGACTATATTGAATTATAGAAGAGAAATGGATGGGTCAAGAAACTACACTCTCTATGAGAGCATATAAATGTAAATAAAAATAAAAGAAAATATCACAAATCCACTGTATCAGAAATTTTAAAAATGAAAACAATTTAATAAAATATAATATACCATTTTGTATGAGCACGTAAGCTTGAACATTAAGTTCGGTCCTCGATACATTCTTCCCTTGAAGGATCCTCTCTGGGTCTGAGGCAGACAACCTGAAACGATCGATTCATCGAAAGCACTCGAATATGCTACTTGTTATTTACAAGTCGAGCGTGTTTCACTTCACAGGCAAGGAGCTTTTTCTTCCCTTACTTTTTATGATATAGAATGCAAATAATATCTTGAAAATTCTTTGAAGCATTATGTTATACGTTCATGCACTTCATAAACCATAAAAAAACCTTATTTATATCAGAATACGTGAACATGAGTAGTTTCATTTATAAAAAAATTGTAATAAAATAAAAAAACCAACATATATAACAATGCATGAGTAATATAGTAAGGGAATCTCCAAAGTCGTTGCCACTTTCCCAGCACTCGCAGGCTACAGTATATATATAGTATCACTCGCACTATATTTAACTTGCTGGGAATCGAACCCAATCAGATGTGTTCTAATCCTCAAAAAATGAGGACCATACAAAGCTTATTCTGTACATTTGGTGGTCTACGCAAGACAATATAAAGTTAGACGACATAATCTTGGCGCTCATTTTAGCAGTGCTGTGGTTTATGTGTGGTGCATCGTTCAGTCTTTTTGTGAAGATATAGAGGATCGCTAAAATGTTTGATGCCAACAAAAGTATGTTTAATATTTATACAATTTGCTCAATTCATCAAAACACCACCTACGTAAACGTTTGACAAGCGTTTCATGTATCAAGGATAGGAGGCGTCGGATTTTTGGATCATTCCACGAACGAAACCTTCTGCCATTTCAATGCGACATACATGCGATCAGCATTCGATATGCTTGATCGGAATTCCAATATGATTTGAAGATATATATACAAGTACGTATCACATGAGTGTTGTGTATAGACGTATAATAATCGGTGTCATTCTATTTAGAGCTCCTCAAAGACATTCACCTTGTGGAGTGTTTTCATAGATTGTTACTAAATACGGTTCAATATTGTGTTACTGCCCTTGTTGTGCTGCCTTTATTTCATACATATTTTTCTAATTTCAAGAAATAAAAGAAAATAAATATTTTTTTATTGTTACAGCGTATGAGTCCTCGCTACTAGGCTTGGACTTTCCCAAAATGCAATAAACTCATCCCGCTTCACCAAAGTGAATTTTTATGCAGTTTTAAGCGTTGTACACGATTGTGAGAAGCAAACCCGAAAGCAAAAGCCACATTTGTCACCTGTGACTCCCTAAGAGTGAGGGGATAGCGATATTCTAATCTTGTTACTGTGGAACTGCAGCAACCGCTGTCGCCACTGAACTATTATAGAAGTTACCATAGAATAGGGTTTTCTTGAGCGTTCACTGTCGGTTTTATAGCAAATTGTATCGGAGGGCCAACTGCTTCTATCCAGACATCCAAAATTATTGGCGTCAAATTGGTCACCTGTAACAATTAATTTTGTCACAAGAAATCCTAATTCTTCGCTAGGGCGGAGAAAGAATACTCACCTCTTCGACTAGGGTCGGCCTATCGTAAAAGGCGACAAAACAACCCACCCTAGTGACATGGTAGGGTTCCAAGCCCATCTGAATGGCGACCACCTCTGGTCTTAAGTATGCCGCCATAATAACCTTGTGTTGTGTTCCGGTATTAGTGAGCCAAGGTCCTGCACCCTTATGGGACAGCAGCGTGCATGAGATGCCACTGGCATTGCAAACACCTATAGGCGACGGTAACTGTTAAATTCTAGCGGGCCGCCTGCATGTCTGCTGTCTACAGCAATAAAAAAGAAGTTGAATTCAAGGATTATTTAATTTTGTACTCGTGTGTGCTCGCATGAGAAATGTGTTTCATTTTGCCCAATGCTGCGGTAGAACAACGTTACGTAGATTAGGCAGGTATTAATTCCGCTCCTGTAACTTCCCAAAATGTAATTCCGAGTGCGAGAAAGATAAGTAACGAGTTTAATTAAAATGTCTACACGGTGGTGCGGTGTAGCTGCGGCGGTGACGTCACACTTCAATTAATTCCATCGGATCGTCCCAACGGACATAGCTCATGTGCCAACAGTGTGTTAGATTCTTAATCAAACTTGAATATATAACGAAAAAGTGTGTGAGTGAAATCCACACACAGCAGAAGTGAAACATCAAAAAAGTAGCATACGAAAACACGAGATGAATATAGAGGCGAGAGGAATATCAGGTGTATTAGGATAATTATGAGTATGATATATATATATATATATATATATATATATATATATATATATATATATATATATATATATATATATACCAAAAAAGATTTGTACGATGCCGGTCACGGTCCCAGATGGCACCGTACGGGAATAAGAAGGATCGCTCGAGAGCAGTGGACTGTATGGGAGAGGAATGGGAAGGAGCGGTGGCAAGAGAGACACGATGTCTTGCAACGGGCAAAGAAACTCGCACTGACCTTGTTTTCACCCCTTCCCGGTTCGGTTCAGGTCGCTGAGGAACTGTTGCACGGCACCAGCTAAATTCACAACACTGAACACACACAGATTTAATGGCACGGCAAATTAAAGTAACCAGGGAGGTCGAACGTAGACTGCCCCGTCCAGTTATTTTATTAGTTTTTTATACATATATATTTATACATATTGCAACGGTGCTGAAGAATTTTCACTTCAAAAATGTTTTCGTTTTATTCTTACTTGATAGATTTTATTTAGTGATTTTAATTTTTTTCCAAATCTCTATTTTATGATATTATTTTATTATCTATATTGTGAAAAAAAAAATTAAAGCATGCATGTTTGTTAGTAATAATAGTTAGTAATAAAACAAAATAATGCTGCCACCAAGCATGAGTTATCTTTACTGGCTACATATACACTTAATGAAGTGTTGAAAGGCATATCCTCTTATTATGGAAACCTCACAGCTGATATTGGAGATATTCAAGACATAAAGATGTGCATCAAAGTCCAACCGTCGGTAAAAAGAGGGATTAATAAAATGAGGACAATGGCAGCACACTTAAATCATTTACTCAGAATATTTTCCGTTAAACTCCAGCTAAGTACATATTCCTGTGGATATATTTTAAATTTAATTATATCATAATTTTGTAGTAGACTTACTGACAACGTGCACTAGTCGTAAGTCGAGTTGTTTCCTACACTTGGCTATACATTTGTATGCAAGTTTTCTTTGATGTGTACACAAGGAACTGCCTTGACAAACACAATTTTCTAAAGGCTAGTGAGATGTGTGTACTGTGTGTAATGTGACTTGTAACGAAACAGAGTCACGGCTTAAGTTTGTATCAATACAAGTAGGAAGAAAACTTTTTTTATTACTGTAGGACAGCAGGCAAACTGACGGCCCACTTATAATTTAGCAGTTACCGTCGCCTATGGGTGTTTGCAACGCCAGTGGCATCGTAAATACGCTGCTGTCCCATAAGACTACAGGAACTTGGGTCCCTAATGCCGGATATAACTTGGGGGGGGGGGTGATTTAAGTCATTCGGTTATTCAAATTTAAATTAAAATTGCAGTGAACTCGATACTCAAATATTTTTTTAAACTGTAACTTTTCGCAAATGTTAAAATAATATATAGGTATGTTTTAATTTTAACAGAAATTTCTTATTTGGATCTGCCATTAAAGAAATACGCATATATTCTATCATGTCAATTTTAATCCAAACTATGTGAAAGTACAAGTATATCCGTCTGTTTGTCTGCTAACGTTTTCATGCCTAAACTACTGAACCAATTTTGATTAATTTTGATATAAAGATAGATTGGATTTTGGAGAAGTACATAGGCTACTTTTTTATTTATATGGCAGAACAAAGTTGCCGAGTCAGTTAGTAAATATTTTTACCTTAACGTACCTCAATGTACGGCTGATAAATATATACAACAAATAAATATACTATATACAAAAAAAATATCGTTTACACCTTATTTATGCTTCCAGATGATTTTCTTGGCATTCTATGTTATTTAGTATTCTTTGCTCGTATGTTAACCTCAATTTATGTAAAGGCTTTGTAGGTGTATGGATATTTCCGAACTAGTTTGTACGCGTTACTGAACACTCTCATTACTTCGATTAAAGCAGTGTAGTGACGCATACATATCGCATATAGTCTATTGAACCGATCTTGTAGTTATCACTGAAGGGTACGTGTAATTTTGATATAGTAATTAAATTATTATCTATTAAACATAGGTCATTTATTCATTAGTGATGTTTCTCAGAATTAAAATGGTGATAAAGTCGATCCCCCCTCTGTATTGAGAATATTAATAAGAAGTTTTAACGAATGGGTCTCTATAAATTTCTCATCCAATATTTTTAACACTGACGCGATTATTGCATTATCTCTACTCGTATAAGTAGTATCTTTTTCTAAATTTATACATAATTTATGCAAATTTCCCGCTTCTATCATACGCTTTTTTGAAGTGAAAACTTCTTTAGCGTCGCTGTGATCTGAAACTCGATGAAACAGAAAAGTCACAGTAAAAAGAGAGAACTATATACATCTTCTCATATATGTATATCCGGGTTGCCTGGAAGAGATCGCTCTGTAGCGATAAGGCCGCCCGTTGTAAGTCAAGTACATATTGATTGTGTAAATAAGTTTCATTGTGTTTATATAATTGGTTTATAATAAAGTGTTATCTATCTATCTATCTATCTATATTTTTAGAATATAACGTGGAGAGAATGAGATAAAAGACATTATAGTGATTCCTATATTTGTGATCTTTTCTTTTCGTGGTGTTCATTGAAATTTATATACATATTTCAAGGTTTCACTTCGATCACGTGTGAACTGAACATATGTTTTTTTTGATCCAATATATAAGTATACTGTGCACACTGCACTACCTAGACCCAAAGCAAGTCAAATAGCATTTGTGTTATGGGTAATAGACAACTGATATATTACGTACATACTAAACACGCTACGTTTATGCCGATGTTGTGGATATAAATATGAATACACGCGTTCGGGGCAACATGCTTGCTCGCCGTTTCGCTCGATGTAGTAGAGAAGTAAAAATATAACACTCTTCAAAGCGTATTGTCAATCCTTCCACTTGGGCGGCCTGTGGGTGAGATGTACGATGCGAGCCTTCAGCGCCTTGCGTGTTCAATATAACAATGCTTTCAGGATATTGTTGGGGCTGCCGTGGTATTGTAGTGCCTCTAAAATGTTCGCCGAAGCGTATACGGACGGCTATAAAGCGATTTTACGTAAAAAGTGCGCTTCGATGATGCAACGATTACGCGTTCGCACCAACAGCCTCAAGCAATTTCAGACAGGTTTAACTGCCCTATTCTGCACCATTGAATACGGGTAGTGATAGGAAAATTGTAAACTGACTACGAATAACAATACTAACTTAACGTTTAAGTCAATTGTAACTAACCAACTAATATTATAGACGTATTTGTCTGAAATAATTAGATAGGTTAAATTTGATTAATAAATAAATATAAGCATACTTGCACAATTCTCACAGCGCCATCTAGTCCCAAAGTAAGTAACAAATCACTTGTGTTATGGGTACTAAGCAACTGATACTACATATATACTTTTTTATCGATAATACATATAATACGTAAACACCTAGATGTGAACCAGGATTCGAACCCGTGATGTTAAATCACTTTACCACAAGAACCACTCTTAACAAAATATGATGAAAACTGCTTACCAGTATCATGACCTGATCGTGGAACACTCCCCAGGAGTCGGCATACACTTGAACTTCGATACACGTCTTTGCTTTGAAGGCCAACACCCCATTCGACGGCTCGCAATGGAGCACCACTCCCGAATCACGGACATCGCCAGCCCATTGGTCTAACACAAAAATACGTATTTTATACTACCAGGTGATTAATGCAGTGTTGGTACTAGATACTGTTTTTTATTGCTGTAGGACAGCAGACAGGCTGACAGTCCACTTACAATTGAGCAGTTACCGTCGTTACTAATACCGGAACACAACACAAGGTTATTATGGCGGCATACTTAAGACCAAAGGTGGTCGCCATCCAGATGGGCTTGAGGTCCTACCACTAACTAATACCCGCGACTTCGCGTTGCTTCATATATTAACAAAGTTTTCGTCATGAGGCAGAATTAGAAGAGACTTCCCTTCTCCTACGCATGCGCGCTATACAGCTTTCTCCGCGGCAAAAAAACACACATCACTGAACACGTATTGCTTATAAAAATCGTTGTTTCTTAAAACTCTAATAGCTTTATATTAAATGAAGATATCGCAATATTTTTTTTTATATAAGGCTAAGGGTCGAGTCACACCGGAATGGCAGCGGCGGGCAGCGGCGCGGATCAGTATCGCTTGAAAAGGTCGCGACGCAGCCGCCGTCCGCCCGCGGTGAAGCGAACAGCCGCGCGTCACGTGTGTCGCACCTTTTCAAGCGATACTGTCGATCTTTTAAGTGTGTAGATAAAGTTTAAAATTATTTCACACTGAAAGTGCTCGCCGCGCCGCTGTCGGCCGCTGCCATTTCGGTGTGACTCAACCCTAAGTGTCTAAGGAATAAAACTTGAAAATTTAAATGAAATCTATCCCGTAGTTTTTTCGTCATGCGCGCACAACTCCAGACCTCTATCGTTTTATTTATATAGATATATGTATACATATACATAACGGTTGTGACGTTCTGATGACAGTTATAAAAAAATATTTTTTTTTTATTTAGTGATACAATGTTACAAAACATTTATTGTAATAATTCAAAATTTTCTTACATTATGAAGTGTATTGATTGCATGATTGGTGGCTGAATACAATTTCAGAAATGGTAATAAGGGTGCGAATGAAAGACAGTGTGTGCACTCTTGGATTTCTACTATTGTTCTTAACACTATTGTTCAGTTTACACTTAATATTTTTTTATTGCTGTAGGACAGCAGACAGGCTGACGGCCCGCTTATAATTTAACAGTTACCGTCGCCTATGGGTGTTTGCAATACCTGTGGCATCGCGAACACGCTGCGGTCCCATAAGGGTACAGAAACTTGGGTCACTAATGCCGGACACAACACAAGGTTATTATGGCGGCACACTTAAGACCAAAGGTGGTCGCCATCCAGACCCCGGTCACAGAGGTTAGTATTCTTTCTCCGCCCCGGCACGAATAAAATTTAAACGTAATAGTCAGTATTTTAGTAATTAATTATTTACACTTTGTAGCTTGGGGTCCAGTAGTTTTCTAAATTTAAATTCATGCATTTTCAGCTATGGGTTACAATGTACGCGATCCTAAACATAATTAGCTTAACATGCACGTGTAAGTACGTAATGCATTTCGGTGCAATATGTATATTGAGAAATAAATAAACTTGCATACATATAAGAGAGTCTACATATGTACCTGCATTTATAGTTCTACGATGATGTCTCGGCCATCTCCGTATAGCAGCCGACCATTTGGCTGTCAGGACAGAGTCGTTTCGCAACGTTATGGTCCGCGATCGTACTGCACAGGAATTTTGATTACGAGATTGTATCAAAACATTATTCAAACAGTATGATTTTTATCAGTGTATTTCTATCAATTTCATAAAAAATAAAATAACTTAATATAAAAAAGACCGTCATTGGACGCGCGGCAGATGTGAAATATTCAAATTAATGTAAAAACTTATAATTAATAATAAATCAATAGAAGTACAAATTTTATTGAATTAACTATCGAAGAAGTGTTATTTTTTAAATAATGTTGTGAATATTAGGTTCAATAATTTTGAACTCATCAACACGAATCATTGGCGCAGTTAGGAACGTGGTCGCAATATACGTTATAGGAACGCTTACGTTGATGGTTCAAATTTGGCTGCTTGAAAGCAGTGAACTGCGAGTTTTTGTTACAAAATGTTTTAAAATAAAAAAATAAAAATTAATTGAGAAAATATGGAGTCAAATAATGAAGAGTAGAATTATGCTAATAAAATAAAAATAGTGCGTAGCTTTTAGACAGTAGCCACAAAGCGAGTAGTATATGCGGGCAATCACATACAAAGAAATCTTGAGCATCGGCGTGGAGCGGGCATGGTGGCATCAGAGTGTCATGCCTTTTGCCATGACGGCAAACAAGCCGATTTTAGTGCCAAGACGCGCGCATAAATGTTTCACATCAAAAAATATTAATTCTTTTAATTATTATAAAAAAAAATTAAGATAAATATATTGTGGAGAAAATTACTTAAAAAGATTTTTTGAATTCGAATATAAATAATAGTACATATCATATAATTATACATTCATTAAGAATATGATAAAGTAATATAAAGACAACTCGGATAGCTAACCCGTTCTCAAAGGTAAATCCCGGAACTGTAGGCAGCACGGGTGAAGTACATCGGGAAGGGTGGGCTTGTGGCAAGAGCTGCAGGGACAAACGCGACTCAAAGGCAACGGATCCCACACTGTAAACAAGATGTTTGCAGTCTACGTGCCTGAATATATGCCAGTAAATACTGCATATACTACAAGCTATTTTAATCAAATAGGAATTTAAATAAATTGTTCAGTAATAATCTCTACGATTATGTTATTTTTCTGAGCCTTATCCCGTATTGTTGGAGTTGACACATTTTTTCTCCTTCTGTTAGCAGCCATCTCAATATTCACTTCTTTAGACTTTAATTTCATTTTATAAAAAAAAAAAACAACATGTGTTTACTTTGCAGACTAGTACGAGTTTGATAATAGTTACCTATTTCAATAGATGGATAGGCATCTGGTCCTTCTGGAGGAGGCCGCGAAGGTTTCTTCGGTGGGATGTACACCATCTTATATTTGCAATCACATATATTTTCTGCAACAAAATTCGTTATTTATGTGTCATCATCATCATCTTAGCGACGAATCCCGGTTGCAGCCCAAACTCTCGCTTCAGCGCCCGGGGTCCGTTTTCCGACTTTTTCTTCTCCACTTCGCACGATTTTCGGCATCTCTGGTAGTCAGTCCATTGGCACGCATATTAACCCCTACGACGTCAAGCCAGCCCTTTTTGGGTCTACCGCTCCTGCCGGGGCTCGGCGATGGCGGCGTGGTGGCGTTATTTATGTGTGAATTTATAAAATTATTATAGCACTCGTCGTGTAAAGTGCATATCCACCACAAAATAAAATAATATTTCCTAAACACTGTCATTACAACCAGTAAAAGAATATACAACATTATAGATACGATGTACAATTTGCTGTGTGTTCCATTTATTTATACAAAACCGTCTTCTTATTTTAAAACATTTGTGGATGATATAAGCGTTTGTCCACAATTTCTTACTCGTAGACTAGGGGGACTAGGGAGAACAGAATCATCAATAGGTGGGTTTTTATTGCTTAATTGTGTTTCAATATAATAACTACAATAAAGAATCATGCATACTCGTATCTATGACTGAATATTCATTAAAAAATCAGATATTATGTTGTTCAGTACTGAAAATTTCATTCCAGTTGTGTTGATTCAAATTTGGTCTTAAATATCATTCTGGTATTGAAATTTTTTACATCTGTAATGTCATTTTTAAAAACTTGAATGTAAATTTCCTTACTATAAACTAACCGGAAGTTTGTAAATGTTTAAAAACGCAATAACCAAAATTAATACATAACACTTACTGACGGATGTCATTTGTGATCCCAAAATACCTGTCAAATGGAAGGGATAATGAATGATAGTAAATGAGTATTCCGGCGAAGGCGGATTGTCAACTACTTGAGCTTGTTGCGAAATTAAGAAATGTGGTCATATTTGCGTAAACCGAATATGAACCTGATGCAGAAGTTTTAGAGACGCTCAAGTTTATTAAGTTGTTCTTGAGTAAGACCTAGATAACTGTTATCTGTATAATCAAGTATTAGTAATAATAAAGTTTGTACAAGAGTGACTTTGGCAGTCGGAAGAAAATTTTTGAGCCTTCTAAGAGACGCAAAAGAAGCAAATATATTTCTACTGATTTCAGTTAGTTGCGGTCTCCATGACATTTCACTGTCTATAATGATGCCCAAGTTTTTAACTGTCTTACTATATTCGATAACGACGTTATCGAAAGTTACAAGTAAAAGTTGAGGCCAGTTTATTTTAGAAATCATTAGAGAACTACCTATCAGGATTACCTTTATTTCTGCAGGGTTTACTTTGATTCCGTGATGATTACTCAAAATAGAAATGTGTTTTAAGTCAGCTTTTACAGTATCAATTGGAGCAGTTAGTTGATTAATAGGCGCTTGTGTATAGATTTGCAAATCATCAGCATACAGGTGGTAGGAACATGAAAGATTATGAGAGATAGTATTGATAAATACGGAGAATAATAGTGGAGATAGAACGCTGCCCTGAGGAATACCAGCAGCTAAAGTACACCACGATGAAAAGGACTCATTAACTCGAACCCGCTGTCGGCGACCATACAGATAACTTTGAAACAAATCAATAACTGTCGGAGATATGTTTAGGGTGCATAAGGTCATAAGAAGAACCTCAAAGTCCACGTTATTAAAGGCGCTGATGAAATCGAGAAGTGACATGACAGTGACCAAGCCGTTCTACATACCATAACAAATATCTTCGGTGATATTGACCAGGGCTGTCACTGTAGGTACTATGAGCTGGCCGGAATCCAGATTGAAAAGGTTTCCGGAGGGAGTTATAGGATAGAAATATGTTTAGTTGGTCATAGACAAGACATTCCAGGGCTTTTGATAAAAAAGGTAGAAACGAAATTGGGCGATAATCATAAAAAGAAGAGGGATCATGTTTTTCGGGTATGGGAATAACATGTGCATCTTTCCACGCCTTAGGGGATGTGCCACTAGATATCGATGCATTAAAAATATGTGTAAAGATTGCAGCATAATCATTTTGCGGCCAATAGCATCGTTACCATTTGTGGTGATTAACATTTTCGGTGGTTTTATTTTCTATCTTTTATAACTGTATTATTAGATACTCATAAAACCTTTTGTAGAATAATATTTGATTTTTCGCATACGTATGTTTATGGATGCACGGGTGATACAATAATATGTAATCAAAATACGCTAGCAACAACTATACATTGGGATTTAGCTGAAAAAACTTCAAGTTGTTTTGCGTTACCTGAGAGTGTTATTTATTCCCGTCTGCTGCCAAATATCGGTGGGCCGGGCGCAGTGTGCCGCAGGCTCTTCGAGGGAACCGTGCGGTCGATGGCCCTTTACGGGGCCCCAATCTGGGCGGATCGCCTGACGGCCAAAACGACAGCGCTGCTTCGCAGGCCGCAGCGCTTCCTGGCCGTCAGGGCGATAAGGGGATACCGCACGGTGTCCTTCGAAGCGGCCTCCCTGCTGGCTGGATCCCCACCATGGGACCTCGAGGCCCGAGTCCTGGCGCTATTATACCAGTGGCGCCGGGATGCGGCCGAGCGTGGCTCTCGACCCGCGCCTCGCGAAGTGGAGGTAAAGCGGGCGGAGCTGCGCGACGAGGTGCTCATGGTGGAATGGAAGGAGCGCCTCGCGCACCCCAGCGCGGGCTTCGCCACCATCGAAGCGGTGAGGCCCGTCCTGGCTGAATGGCTGGAAAGGCGCCACGGCGCCCTGACCTTCCGCCTGACGCAGGTCCTCTCGGGGCACGGTTGCTTCGGGAGGTACCTGTGTCGCATAGGGCGGGAGATGACGTCAGGGTGCCACCACTGTGGCGCGGGCGACGAGGAGGACACGGTGAACCACACTGTCGCCGTGTGCCCCGCGTGGCGCGAGGAGCGCCGCGCCCTCGTCGCCCAAATCGGCGTGGACCTGTCGCTCCCGGCCCTGGTTCTGGCCATGGTCGGGAGCGATCCTGGATGGACGGCTGTCGCCTCCTTCTGCGAGGCAGTCATGTCCGCAAAGGAGGCGGCGGAGCGGGAGCGGGAGTCGACCACCACACTCCCCTCCCGTCAACGCAGGCCACGTCGGCGGCGCCGGAGGGCAAATAACGACCTCCGGCCGCCGTAAAAGCGGCCGCGGGCGGCCCCTCGGGGGAGGATCCGCCGCCCGCACTATTGCCGCGAGGGTGAGGGCTGCGTGCTGTTCCGCGGCCCCCCTCAACTCCTAGAGTTGTTGGGAGAGCGCCGGGGGGACGAAACCCTGGCCCCCTGGCGCCAACACTTTAGAAGGGGCCCGCCTCAAGACAAAGGGCGGGCCGGCGCCGGCCCGGGCCACGAGATCGGCAGGCCATATATCCGTGGGCCCGGGCGTAGGCGATAGGAGAACAGCGGGGTTTTTTAGTGGGTAGTCGGATGGCCATACATCTTTCCCGGAGTCCCACATATCCCTCGGTCCCCCCGGGCCGGGGGAACCCGTCAAGAGAGGTTTTTCCCCGAGACCAAAAAAAAAAAAAGAGTGTTATTTATAAAGAGTTTTAAACAAAATGGCGTCAGTCATACAATAGCGAAACAGATGCTAAATGATCCAATTCTGTTTTCCGGTCACGTAGTTTGATTTATATAGGAACATTTATAAATGGTAGTGAATTTTAAAAATTCATGAAAATGTTTCCTCGGTACATTACTCTTTCTTATGAAAGCTATAAGTTATAACAATATTTTCTACATTTTTTGTTCTTAGTTTTGAGTAGCTGTGATAGTTTCATATTTTCTTAAGTGTTGTGGCTGCTATACATATTTTTTTATCTATTAAACTTTTTAAAGAATCAAAAGTGTGTTCAATTTGTTCATAAATAATATCTAGACCACTATTTACTTTAACTATTGTTGTCGCCGCCTTCGTGACGTGATTTCGGCGGGTGTTTTTTGAAGCCAGCGGCAGGATGTTATCGCATTCCTCACGGACATAATTTCAACGAGGAATTTTAGGAGGCCAGCGGCGAGAGACACACTTGAATTTGGAGTCCCGAGGAAGTCGGTCATAAGATATCTCAATAAACGTGAAATTTATAAAAATTGTAATTAGTAAACAAAATAGTTAAGAGTGTTCAAATAATAAATCAGTGTATAAGTTACTCGGTTAGTTAATTTAAGAATCTGTCTCTTACACTATTCAACATTATTATTTTTTCGTGAAATCGTTTAAATATATGAAATTTATTTTGTCAATCTTATAATAAGACTAGCTGACCCGGTAAACGTAGTTCTGCCATATAAATAAAAAAGTGGGAGATGTCCTTCCACGAGGTCAATACTATCTCTATACCTAAATTCATCGACAGATTTCTAGGTTACGGGTGTTATTAATAACAGCAAAAAACTGTAAAAGACTATTTTGGCGTGTCTTTACGGAGACCACGGGGGACGAATATGACAGGAATGCGGAGACGAATGGGTATAGTGAATTTCTTAAAATCTACCCTCCATGTAGACATTTATCCGTGCAAGGCCGGAGAAAGAATACTGACCTCTGTGGCCAGGGCTGGCCTGTCTTAAAAGGCGACAAAACAACCCACCCTAGCTACGTGGTAGGATCTCAAGCCCGTCTGAATGGCGATCACCTTTGATCTTAAGTATGCCACCTTAATAACCTTGTGTTGTGTTCCGGCATTAGTGACCCAAGTTTCTGTACCCTTATGCGACAGCAACATGTTCACGATGCCACTGGCATTGCAATCACTCTACTATCCGTACTACTACAGTAACTGTTGAATTTTAATTGGGGCGTGAGCTGTCTGCTGTCCTACAGCTATAAAAGAATTTAAAAAATAAACGATTTTAGAAAACTAATAAAAGATTTAAAAAAATACTGTAGAGTGGCGCCATCTCTTAACGGAGTTATGATCCGTGTTCTCTTTTTGAATCCACCCCTCATGAGCGTTGTGACAGTTTCTAGAGTCTAATATTTATGATTCCAATGTAATGTTTATTATGCTTTTCCTTTGAGTTATACGGTTAAGTTTGAGGGTAGAGGAGTTAGGACTTGGAATATTTTTTATACATGTTTTTTACATTGTAAATGTAGACTCTTGAAAGGAAACCGTTACTAAGCGACATTGGGTGAACTTTCTAGGAAATAAACTCCAGTGTGTTCACGGTGCCCTAGCGTCGCAAATATTTGTATGCGACGGTAACTGTTATTAATAAATGGGCCGTCAGCCTATCTGCTGTTTGTGAGACATAAAAAAAGTGATTTGAAGTACAAATAATTAGAAAATAAAATATCATAACTCACCTAATTGTTGGATTTGAATGATTTTCTGATAGATTAATTCCCAATTTCGCCATGCAGGGGCGGAGTAAGAATACTAACCCCTATGGCCAAGGTCGGCCTGTCGTAAAAGGCGACAAAAAAACCCTAGCTACATGGTAGGGCCGCAAGCCCGTCTGCATGGCAATATGTATTTATTTACTAAAAAGAACTATATATGTATGTAGTGTATCAGTAATGTAGTAACCATAACACAGCTCTTCTTTAGTTTCATTTCTTCGAAGATTCTGAATGCGTCTTGCGTCGCGCGTGTCACGGCCGATATTTTGAAGCCTCACTGGTGGCATTTTCTTATCAATAATAATAAATATCACTGTTATAAAACTCTAAATATATGAAATACTTCGAAGCATTGATGTATCAGTGTGAAGTTTAAAGTCAACTGTCACTTGATCTGCTATCCTGGGTGCAACTATGTTCTATAATAACATTAAAAGAATTAATATAAAATACGTTTTAATAATTTTCATTTTATACAAACCTTGTCTTGTCCCAACAATAAAAAATATATAAAACAAAGAATAATCCAATTTGTTGCAGTCATTCGAAAGTTATGAGCGTACATACATTTCGAAAATCCATTTTTATCTTGTAATAAGATTTATTTTTCAAAACGGAGAAAATGTTGCTGAAATCATGAAAACATGTAATGTAACGCGACATTTGATGTACCAAGTAATTTGCATTCAAGGTGCTACACACGGTTGCTACGCCATTTGCTACCAATGCTACATGTATACTACGACGCTACGATATTTGTTGAGTTACGTTCCGAAAATAGGCAAGTGAGCATTAAATATTAAATAGAGAACTATTGTTAAAGTATAATTATTGTTAAATAATTAAAAAATGTAAGTTTAATTTGAAGAAAAATACTAATAAGCGAAAAATATGACTTTTTTATTTTAAAATACCTTTATCAAATATTATAGCAAAATTTAAGTTAGTAATTTAAAGTTATAAAAATTTTAAAACCGTAATAGTTGTGACAATATAATAATATTTACATTAATGACATAACAAATATTTATTTATTTTAATCTTTAATTAATAAAACCTTTATTCAAGGATCAAACCTCTCATACAGAATTTACAAAATTTAATTGCATATATAATAAATAAGCCCAATATTCTGTCAATACAATTTACTGTGATGACACTGAAAAAACCACTCACTCACCATATTGAAATTACTCCAATAAGACTAATATTTCTGTCACATTAATTTTAATAATGCAAAGTTTGAGATACATTGTTAACATTAATGTAATAAACGTTCTTTAATATATTAATCTCGTCTATGACATTATATTATTTTTTGAAATAAACTTAAAGAGACATTAACTGGCACCCACACATAAACGTGCTCGAGTACATCCACACGTACAGCCATGCTAAAACCACCGTTCCACTCACCAATCTGAACTCTTTTTTGGTAGAGCTTTATGTTATGTTCTTTAATAGAGGAAAATAAATAAAGTATTTTCATATTGCTGTACAAAAGTGGACAAGTTGACAGCCCACTTAACAGTATACAATTACCGTTGCCTATAGATGTTTGCAACGCCAGAGGCATCGCTAACATGCTCCCGTCTATGTAGAGAAACTAAAACCTTACTTATGTCTGAACACAACACATGGTTATTATGGCAGCATTATTAGAGACGAGAGAGAGATGGTTGTTATCCAGACGGGCTTGGAGCTCTATCACCTAGCTAGGGTTGTTTTGTCACCTTTTACGATAGGCCACTCCCAAACGTTGGGAGAAAATGTGTTCTCCATAAAAATAATAAAAAACGTGTTATTTTCAAAATGATCGATCAAACTTCAACCTAACCAACCTCAAAATAAATATATATTGTAATTTTTAACTTTGAATGTAAATATATTTCTTCGAATAAATCGATTTCCTTCACACCCACTCAGAGTTATAAACTAAACGATCAAGAACGTTAAAATAATTCATATGATAGATGTAATTGTTGAATGGTTATAGCAGAAGGCAAATACAAAATATTTCAAGCAATATATAGGTACCTATAGATATTTAGGGTTGCCTGCAAGAAATTGCTCTAAGCGATAAGGCCACCCATTGTTCAGTAGCTTGTAAGTTTATTTCATTTTCTTGTATATATATTTAAGGTGAACAATAAAGAGTTTTCATTCATTCATTCATTCATTATATATATATATATATATATATATATATATATATATATATATATATATATATATATATAAATATGTACGCAATACTAGAAATACATTATCAAAGTGCATTTTGTATAACCACGCAATCAAAAAGCACGATTAGTTCAAGCTAGCCTTTTTGTGTCAAGTTGGTCAAAAGTCAATCTTAATAGGGGTTACAGTATGAAATTGCCTTTGTATATTAATATATATTTTGAATTGACATAAAACCTTCATGGTGTGATATTTTTGAGTGAAACTTTTGTCATGCGATACTTATGAGGTTTAAAAAAAACGAGGCAGTAACAACTCGCAATATCAACGCTGCGTTTGGATAGTAGACTGCTAATGAAGTCACTGTGCGTTTTTTTTAAACGCTTTCGTAATGGAAACTTTGACTTGAAGAGAAAGCCACGTGAAAGCCGATCCGAGTCAAACTACGCAAGCATTAGTAGCATAGTTTAAAATTACCCTACCCACAATATGTGTGCCTCTTGATTTGAATAATTTGATAGAAATACGTGTTGAAACTTGTGTTGCCTTGTTGAATCGGCACAGAATTAGATTGAATTGTGACAGAAAGTGGATTACTTACGATAACCGTAAGCGAAAAATGCAATGACCGACTCCAGGTCAAACGCCGCAAAAGTGCCCTAAAGCAAAGTTTACCAATAAAAATGTAATGGTTACTGTTTGGTGGTCTCTTCATGGTGTTATTCATTATAGCTTTCTCAGGCCTGGTCAAGCAATAATAACAGATATTTATTGTGCCAAACATCGAACAATGATGGTGAAACTGGCAGTGTAACAGCCCCAACTCGTGAATCTATATTCACCATTATTGCTCCATGATAACGCAAGACCTCACACTGCATGAGAAACCATTGTAACTCTACAGGAGCTGCAGTTAGAAATCCATTCGCTAAGCCTTGCTTCAGCAAACTATCATTTTTTCATGATTTGGAATAGTCCAAATATAATATACATGTATACGTGATAAAAATAAAACTTCCCAAGAGGCAGTACAAAATGCTTTTACACAGTTTGTCCAATCTAGACCTCGAAATTCTATCGTAAAGACATAAATGAATTTTCGTTTAGATGGAAGCAATATATAAATAATGAGGGTCAATATTTTGATTCAATAAATATTATTACATCTTAGAAAAAAAACAAGTTTCAATTTTTCAGTACAAATCAGCAATTTCATACTTCAACCCCTAATATTTGGAAGTCATTAAATTTTACTTTAGCAAGACTCTGCTATGTCACAAATTAAATAAATATCAATGAAATTACTCCATTTTCAATCCAGTCGGAAAATACTTTATAGCCACAAAATCAAGAAGGTATAATTTTATCGTTCACATTTTCTATTTTATTTAGCAATACGTTTATATTCTTCTGTTTTATTTATATTCTTTGAGCTTAATTGCAAACATTCCGGTTCGTATTCGGAGAGGTTCCACAATTCTGAGTCAATAAGCTGAGCAACTGCTATTCGCAGGTTTAATGAGATTTTATAAAATAATTTTATGCCATGAATTAACTTTTATTTAATTGTAAGATTTTAATTTAAAAAATATTTCACTGTATAATATAAATGTATCAGAGGAAATTTTGAAAAACTTAAAAGTAATAGATTAGCGTGGTTTGGGCATGTAATGCGCAGGGACACGGTGAACCACACTGTCGCCGTGTGCCCTGCATGGCGCGAGAGCGTCGCGCCTTCGTCGCCCAAATCGGCGCGGACCTGTCACTGCCGGCCTTGTTTCTGTCCATGGTCGGGGGTGATCCTGGATGGACGGCCGTCGCCTCCTTTTTAGAGGCAGTCATGTCCACAAAGAAGGCGACGAAGCGGGAGCGGGAGTCCACCACCACACTCCCCTCCCGCCAACACAGGCCACGTCGTCGGAGCCGGAGGGCAAGCAACGACCTCCGGCTGCCATAAAAAGCGGCCGCGGGCAGCCCCTCGGGGAAGATCCGCCGCCCGTACTATTGCCGCGTGGGTGAGGGTCGCGTGCTGTTCCGCGGCCCCCCTCAACTCCTTAAAGAGCTGAAAGAGGTGAACGCCGGGGGACAAAATTCTGAAATCCCCCTGGCGCCAACATTAAAGAAGAGGCCCGCCTTGAGACAAAGGGCGGGCTGGCGCCGGCCCGGACCACGAGATCGGCAGGCCACATATCGGTGGGGTTTTTTAATGGGTAGTCAGATTGCCAAACATCTTTCCCGGAGTCCCATATATCCTTTGGCTCCCCCGGGCCGGGGGAACCCGTCAAGACAGGGTTTTTCCCCAAGACAAAAAAAATGTAATGCGTAGGGAAGAGTGCCATATAACACGGAAATTTATAGAAATGAGAGTGGATCGATACAGGAGTAGGGGTAAACCAAAGAAAAGATGGATGGATTGCGTAAAAGATGATACGGCAAAAAAGGTGTAAATGTTGGGATGACTTAGCAGTAGTAGCAGCACTTTGTTAGCACAAAGGAGAGTGCAAGGAGAGAACATGTTGTGCCGATCCCATATAATGTGGGATGAGGGCAGGTGGAAGAAGATTTCGCTGTATAATTTAAACCTCAAAAGCTAGTTGGTGCACCATGAACTGTGCTGATATTCAAGCACGTTGATGGCTATTGTACAACATTTTTGGTTTGAGGGTATCAGAAACAAATAGCTATCATTAAATTATAAAATAATTGAATCATCGCAAATTTGAAGATGGTGATGTAATTATATTTGAATTATACAAAATAAGTAAATACAAATAATAAGTCCAATATAACTATTAATAATGGTGTAGCATATTTTATGGGCAATAAGCCCAATGCTAATAAATCCACTAGGGCCAGTGATATACGATATGGTACACTGAAGTACAGTGTTTTTATTACACAAATTTGTTATAGTCGTTACAAGATTATTTTTATTTATTACAAGGCATGATATATTTAGATTTTATTAGTGTATTGCACAATTTATTTGTTTCAATGCAATATGAATTTATAATCTGATGAGCGCGCTCCCATGAATTAAGTACAATAGTAAGTAATCGGAAATTCACTCTAAGAACCGTGATAAATTTCTACTTTAAACATACATTATTAAGTATGCATAAGACCCGTGTCAGCCGCGCCTACTTAATAAGCTTCTACCAACGGGCACACTTACAACTGTACATAGAGTGACTTATACTAACCAGATAAACTTTGGACTAAACATTTTCGTAACGTTAAAAAGATTACTAGAAAAAAGCAGAGGGATATGGTCCATTTATAGATACAAAACATTATTTTACGTAAGAAATTAATTTCTCGTTCAGAATATCAGAATTTCAGCCATATCACAACGTCCGGCTCAATTGCCTCTCGCTAATATTTACAAACAGATACTAATAAAATTATATTATATTGTTATTGGAAGTTACTGAAACAATAAAGCTTTAGGGTAAATGTGGCTTCAGACCATATTGGATATTATATTTTTACGTATTGAATGTTTAACTCTATTAATATAATAACTAACTCACAGTAATAAAGTTTTATATGAAGCAAAATGTGTACGTAATATTTGAGCGCAGATTTATGGTCAACGAAGTAATTTCCAACAAAAGCTAGCCTGTCTCTTCATGTAATTATGATTTTCATTTTCAGGGAACACTTTTGCCTATCATACCGATCACTTCACTTTCAATAATCCTTTGCACAGAGATCATTGTGATGAAACAATCAAACCTTTTATCACTATAATCTTCCTTTTTGTTTTTTTGCTGAACAGTTACAATAACCTAGACCATAACTTGCAAAACATCCTCTCCTGACTAATCGGTTAGTAAATTTGAAAGTAGTTGGCCATTTTTAGACCACCCAGCACGTTTTCGTCTATCTTATATGCTTTATTACAATTTGGTTTTTCATCCTTCTCTATTCCGATCCTTTAGATCCTGTAATCGTAGACATAGTTCTTCTATATATTTTACTGAACGTCATTATAGCAATTTAATACATAGAAAAAATAGTAACATAAGAATATTCCAAAATACGATTTTTCGAAGAAGACATATCAAATCTATTGGCAATATCGAATGTTTGTGAGACAATGGTGAGCCCCATGGTATACATTTTTATAAACCACATTGCAGACATAACAACATTTATGGGGAAATTAAGGAGTAGATTATTACTACAGAAAGCGGCTGCGGGGCGATTGGTTGTTTCATTACAATATCCACAATGCATAAAAATATATCTTAAGAAAGACAATAAAGTTGTTTACTACTAGGTAATATTTCACTGAAAGAGTTCTTTACTTTTTTATGTTTAATATCTAAAATTCAATACTAAAGAGTGGTTTCTCGATATAATTATATTTAACTAAGTGACTATCAAGTCACTATATTGAATTGTATCAGTTTGATTTATTAATATTGTTTATACGATATTTAATTTTAAAATAATAATTTTGCTCTAAGCTAAATCTCTATAGATAATGCTGATACTCTAAGGTACCCGTCTTAAAATTAGCTGATATTTGTAATAAAAGCTCTCGTCGATGAATGCGACTCTCATCTATACATGAAGATTGGAAGAGAAGATTGATTAGTTACAAATTTTATTAAATTCTCATTGTTGTATGCTATAATATAAAAAAACTCACATTGCTAGTTCTTTTAAATTAATATTAATCATAATTCTGATATCTTATATAGATTAATTAAAATACCTATATATTTAACATACCTTTCACGGTAGCACGTTTTCTGTCCTCATCAGCGAATATCTCGTCAGGGGTCCGAGGCCCCACCAACGCTTCCCATGGGTAATCTTCTCGCTACGAGAAATGATATAATTTCAGAATTGTAATCATGTTATTTAAATAGACCACTGGTTTGAAAGATGATTTGTTTTCTACTAACACCGCGAGAATCGAGAACAACTTTTCATATTGACTAACTTTTCATTTGATTTCAAAACATTTTATAACAGATTCACTCTGAAAATATTAGTTTTATATTAATCAATTTAAATTCAACAAACGACTTTTCTGAAGCTTATTCCAAATCGAGATGAATATGACATGTATTGCTTATTTCATGAAGCGCTAATGCTTCCGATAGTAAGAGGCTTTTACGTACGTGAACTTTAATAAAATCTATAGCCTATATATTAGGCATATAAAAATTCTTGGGTAAAACCTCAGCTCGTACACGAGTTGTACGAAAAAAGAACCTAAACCTGCAAATATAAAGAGGATAAAGTAAATCCAACTGGTTACAACTAATGTGCTGGAAAGACAATAACATCATTCGAAAAACTCCTTAGAATATTTTAACGTGTCAACTACTACATCCCAGCTAAAGCTATAAAATACTTACGTAAATAAAATAGAATAAATCCTGAACTATTTTTGTCAATACATGTCTTACACGCTCGTATCTGTAGTTTCCGCGTGAAGGAATCCGAGTAAATTGTACAAATAATACAAAACGTTCTCTTATTTCGATTCGATGTCCAACAGTAACATAAATAATGTATTGAATTAATTTATTGAATTTCTGACTTAATCCATTCAATTATAGTTTACTTTGAAAGAATCCTTTGTTCGCAATAAATGCCTGCGCTTGCAAAGCGAACTTGATTCCGTTCTCAATAAACTCAGTTAAGTTCAAACACTTTAGCGCTCTTAACGAGAGAGAACCAGTTTCTTTGATAAAATTGAACAGTTAATTTCGCACGAATAGTTACTGGCGATTTATTTCATTCACTAGCTGGTAACTATAATCAAAAATGAGTACTTTCTTGTGTAGAACCAGTTCAAAATGCTTGTACGCTTTAATTTTCAACGTGATTTTTAATAAATTCCTATTGCCTCATCATTTATATATTTCTCGTTAGAAATAGAATCCATACTAATATTATAAATGCGAAAGTAACTCTGTCTGTCTGTCTGTCTGTCTGTTCCTCTTTCACGCCTAAACGGCTGAACGGATTTTGATGAAATTTGGTATGGTGATAGATGATAACCTAGAAATGGTCATAGGCTATAAATAATCACGCCATCGTTCTTAGGGGGTAGGCAGTAGGCAGATAACTAAATTGAGTTAGTGATTTTTTGTGCTTATCCGGTATCTATGAGAATCGGCCAACATCTATTTTTCATCCCCCTAAATGTTAGGGGTGACCCACCCCCAAAAAATTTTTTTTAATTTTTTGACATTTTATTATTTAATATGGCAGAACAACGTTTGCCGGGTCAGCTAGTTTACAATAAAATTACTATAAATTATGTGTATTATAGTTCTAATCTTATTTTTATAGCACGAATTATAGTCTAATATTAGATATTAAACTAAGGGGATTAAGGGATTTAAAATAATGGGGATCGCTTTTTATAATATTACGAATAATCCCTCATCCAATGACACAAGCCGCAATAGCTCCCTTTCAATCAATCTCCGGTTATCCTAAGTAAATAGTAGTGGTCATTTATTTAATCGGACTACGGGCTACGGTCGGGGTAAATCGCATATGTATGCCTTGTAAATAATTCATACCTCCCACCCTTTGTTTCCTCCTCGGCATATCCTTGGCTAATGAAGAAATATAGCGCCAACAAGGAGCCCGCGGCCACCGACCACCTTATTTAATGCCGTGCAGAAGGATACCTTTTATATAATGTCACGAAAGTAGATTAAGATTGAATAATGGTTACAAATTGACTTTGTCATGACAGTGGTTGGTCATTGTACAATATCATTTGGTTTAAGTTTGAAAGCACGATGCTTTATGATAAATAATATACATGAGGAGAAACATTGTTTACGCCGACACCGTCATTAGTGGTTGCGAGATTAGTGGGTGTCATCAGAGTAAAATGCGAACACAAAACACAGTTATCGTCTGCACTATTATAATTTATACATACACAACATATATCTTCACAGCAGTTTTGTGACAAAAATAAGACAGCAGCAAATTCAGGGTACTGGTCTTACTTAACAAAAATATACGATCGAACTCGATCAGCTATCACCACTTGATTATTCCCACCAAAAACTATCATCCTCTTCTCTGATAGTTCATTAAATTAATTACAATATTCATTACTTTTGTAGATTGAACATTGTAGAAACATGTAATAAATCAAAATCAAATTAAGATTTTGCACATTGGTACATACATACATATAATCACGCCTCTTTCCCGTAGGAGTAGGCAGAGACCACTTCTTTCCACTTGCTACGATCCTTACATACTTGTTTCGCTTCGCCCACTTTCATTATTCCCTTCATACATGCTCTTCGGTTTAGGGTGCTCTTGACCTGGCCTTTTTTCAAGACGTCCCTGATTTGATCTCGAAACGTCCGCCTAGGTCTACCCCTTCCAACATTTTCATTCACACTCGCCTTATACACTTTTTTCGTCAATCGTTCTTCATTCATTCTCTCGACATGGCCAAACTATCTCAGCATACCTTTCTCAATTTTTGTCACTACATCTTCTTTCAGACCACATCGTTTCCTTATCTCACTATTTTTTATCCTATCACTCAGTTTAACTCCTATCATACTTCTTAACGCTCTCATCTCAACTGCATTTATTCTGCTTTCATGTTTCTTCTGCCATACCCAACTTTCACTTCCGTACATGAGTGTCGGAACCAACCCCCCCTCATGCACAGCCAGACGCACCTTGTTAGACACCTTCCGATTGCTCATAAAGGAGTGCAAAGCTCCATTCAACATGTTTCCTGCCTTCTCTCTTCTTTCAATATCACTCTCATGCACATTGGTCTTGCAAAAAAATTTAAAATCATGAAAATTAACAATAGTAATACTAGAAAACAACTTGTGGCAGGGTATGGCAATAAAAAATCCTTATAAATTAACTTTCAATGTGATGAGACAACATGACGCATTTTTGAATAACCTGCTATTCAGCTTATCTCATCTACAGTTCAATTAACGTAATTAATTTTTTTGGAATGAATATTTTCGATTTTATACATTATAAATAAAGTGTGATTGAGAGATTGTGAGAAGCGTCGTATCTGTATTGTTTTATAGTTACTGAGGCGATTAAGCCACTGGATTTTATTCAAGCTGGTTAAATGTGGCTAAAGTAAAATTTATTTCACTTTGAAATAGTTTCGATATCCTGCATTTTTTATCCGTGCTGGGGCGGGGTCGGCCTGTCGTAAAAGACGACAAAACAACCAACACTAATTACGTGGTAGGGCCCCAAGCCCGTCTGGATGACGACCACCTTTAGTCTTAAGTGTGCCGCCTTAATAAATTTGTTTGTGTTCCGGCATTAGTGACCCAAGTTCCTGTACCGTTACGGAACAGCAGTGTGTTTGCGATGCCACTGGCGTTCCAAACACCCATAGGCGACGGTAACTGCTAAATTCTAAGCTATCCATAACTGATAATATTATAAGAATTTCCTCAAGTTTTATCTATACCAAACATGACTTATATTATCAACGTCCAAAAGATTGTTCTAGTTTCATTAAAACTTGGGCTTTGGGAGCCGAAATCCGACAGTGTTTCTATGTTGATTTAGCCTTTTGAAGGCGATTTCTTGGCTAAGAAGGCAAAAAAATTACCAGAATATATTATTTAATTGTGATTCTTATAGAAACGTCTGCTACAAAAAAGAGTAAGCGGTTCCCTTCCTATTCTTATAAGTACGTAATCAAAAGAATGAAGGCGAGCTATTTGTTGCATTTATTGAATCTTCAGGCAAACGATGCAGTACTTTTAATTAGGACCCTATACCCTAGCCATAAACTGATTAATTCCATAATAATATTTTATTTGGGAATAATCAAGGCCAATTCAACTTCAAAGTAATTGTACATTGATTTACTTAAATATGATATTAAAAAAACAATGAACGAGAATGCAGACTCTTTAGCCATTCAACTCTTCTATTTAGAACAGTAGAATAAAGAAATGACACAAGAATATGATATGAGTATACTTTTTAAAAATTGGTACATAGCTTAAGCTGGCAATTACAAAATAATAACATGCATGATTTATGAATATAAACATGGGGATGAGTTTACGATTTTGCAGTTTTATGAATAATTTCAATATTCAACGCAGTTTATTATCTAGTTTTACACCTTCGCTGAGGGAACCCCGCAATGAATTTCTCACGGTGTTTACAGTCGGTTAAAGCAGTAAAATAGGGAAAGTGTACATTGAACATCTCGTACAGTGATATTATGAATTTCGTCTTAACCCTTTCTTACATTATTTACATAGTAAAGTTTTCTATCTGTACGCTGATATTTGATATCCGGGAAACTTATTTTATACGTGGCGTTATTTTACGCAAGACTAGCTGAGCCAGCAAATGCTGTTCTATCGTATAAATTAAAAAATAAAACATGTTTTAGTTGATCGTATTGTGAATCTATTCTCGAACCACACACAGAAAAATTATACATATAAAGCTTAATACTATTTGCATCACTTGTATTTGTATTATTAGCGATTGAATGTAGCGATCAAACCTATAGACGTGACCGTGCCAGACCGTTTTGTATCCGTACCCTTTCACTATTATAAAAACTTCTAAAACATAATATTTAGTTACCTCATCACCATCTTTTTTTCGAAAAACCTGTTTCACATGTCTTCGCTGACTCAGAAGGAGTATGGTATACAAGACTCAAACTAATTTTTTTTTTATATTAAAAATAAGTTAATAGCTAGAACATTTTTTGAAAGGAAAATAAGTGACTATTTTTTATAATATGAACTAAAATTAGTACCGAGTCACAGCGTGTTTGGCTGGTTTTTTTTGGCTGTTTGATTTTATATTTAAACGCGTTTTCCTCAAAACTAAATTTTTCAAATTCGAGTTACAAATGCAGCCAGCATTTGTAACTCGAAGACAAATCACCCGATCGCTTTGATTTTTTCTGCTTATTTTGTATATGTTTCTCTGTACAACCTTCCAGTTTTTTGAATGATGAAAAATTTAATTTTAGTGGGCCAAAAATCATCTCACATTTGAGCAAAATTCGACTTTCTTTTCAGTCTGCTATTTTGTAAAATTTCAATTTTTTAACAATTGTGGATCATTCTTTAGGATCTTACAGATTAATAATCTTTTTTAGTTTTTTGTTTTCAGCCACGGTGAAGGCCGCAATCACTGCAGTAGAGGAGAATTTTTTTAGTAACTTGGGAACTAACGAATAACTCACTAATAATAAATTTTCTTCGTTTTGATTCTTTTTTTGTGTATATTCATTAATTAAGTATAAATATATCCTCAAAATTTTAAAACGTTTCATGCAGTAGTTTTTTTTTAATTCCCAACAATCACCTTTTTTTAGGCGGTCATACAAGGTTTTTTCTAAGCAGGTCATCAGCCTGTCTACTGTCCTACAGAAATAAAAAGGTGTGCTTCTTCTACTCAGAATACATAGAAAATAAGAAAATAAATAAATTCTTATACAAACAAATCAATATGGCCTTACAGCTGATCTTCGTTAAGCTTACAAGTATAAAATTAATGAAAAATGCCAGGAGCGTGTAGTTATGTAAAAGCAGTTTTATCTTAAATAAATTCGTTAATCGAATAATTGCCTTAATTAAAGAATAATAGGAAAATTTTGATGGACCCCAAGATGCCGGTAAAGTTGAAGGGGCAGGTCTATAAGACCATCATTAGGCCTGTCCTTTTATACGGCTGTGAAACGTGGCCGGAGTTAAAGCGACACAAGCAAGGACTGCGTGTCACGGAGATGAATATGCTGCGATGGATGTGTGGAGTAACGCGGAAGGACCGCGTTAGAAACTCCCGCATTCTCGGCAGTCTTCATGTCCGTGACATTGCAGATAAATTGCAGGAGTGTCGGCTCCGCTGGTACGGCCACGTTTTACGGCAATCGATGCTTACGTGGGAAACAAATGTTCGGCCATTCTGCTTCCGCCGGGCCCCAGCAAGAGTGGTAGACCCAAAAAATGCTGGCTTGACGTCGTAATGGGTGATATGCGTGCCAATGGGCTCACTACCAGGGATGCTTCGCATTAAAGTCAGGCTGTCAACAATCTGTTATCGGAAGATTCTTGGGTACTTTGGTAACATTGCTCGACGACAGCCTACAGTGATAAGTTGATCGTGACGAGCAAGTTGGAAGGAAAGCGACCCCGGGGCTGATCACCTCGCTACTGGTGTGACCAGGTAATTGCCCTCACTAGACTTCCAATAGCAATCGCTATTCAAGAAAATGAGGACTGGATGAATTGGAAACAGCTTACGAGACAGGCCACGGTTGATTTTCAAGGACAAGACCTTCAGTAATGAAGAATTCGACTAAGAAGAAGAAGGACAAATATTAATACTTACTTATACTAACTGCTAAATTGTAAGCAGGCCGCCAGCCTGTTTGCTGTCCTACAGGAATAAAAAAATAACAGTACTAATACAATTATATTTTCTAGAGTCAGCTTCTTCTAAAGTATTGCAATTATTTTTTGTGACATTCCATATATTTTCCATCGTCTGCACGATACGTACCAAAACTAATTGAGTTCTTTATTAATAAAACACCCAGAATTGAACATAAGGCCGTAAATGAAATATAAGCATTTTACATGATTAAAATAAACGTATAATAATTGAGAAATGCCGGTTTTTGTTTGGTTCTTTGTTGATGTTTAATTTTTTCTATATCCCAAGTCAAATATAGATATATCCGTGAAAGATACAATGTTATAAAGTACTAGGCTTCATAGATGAAACAGACAATAACTAAATTACAAAAATCTGATATGGTATTAATAAAATATAGCATGAATCCAAAGAGGTTATTTATTTGCCCACTACATCTCGTAGACTCGGCGGCGACATCTATATCTTTTGAATAATTCCAAATATTGAATCGAAATATTGCATACAAACAAGGAAATTATAAATAAAACAAACAAATGATTCAGATGTTTGAGATTTATGTGTACATTTAAGAATGATTCAAGCTACACCGTGTCGCGACCGGACCAGGCCAGTCATTCATGTTACACCGGACTGTTTGGGTATATTCTTTCCACGTCCGTATCTGTGTTATGTGGTTTTTGTCAGCTAATGATTTCATCTGTCGATAGACTTGACGTTTAAGTAAATATGCAATTTTAACAATTTGAATTGGCAGCTATTGCAATTGCTATAGATGATGAAGTATTGGAAAAACGAAGCGAAACTACTAAAAGAAGATGAGGTGTACATCCAACCTGGAGAAAGCGAGAAGCACAAGGAGAATTCGCTTTACTTTACAAAGAATTAATAGATGACGAGAGCTAGTTTTATGGTTATTTTAGAATGTCTAAAGAATGCTTTTGCTTGAAAAAGTAAAGGCAGACATAACCAAAAAAATTCTCATCGTCCATTTTGCTGTTGAGCTGCTCACCTCGCTAAGATTTGACGTTGACTGCTCTGCGTCTTTCCTTGTATTGCTGTAGGACAGCAGACAGACTGACGGCCCGCTTTGAATTTAGCAGTTACCGTCGCCTATGGGTGTTTGCAACGCCAGTGGCATCGCGAACACGCTGCTGTCCCATAAGGGTACAGGAACTTGGGTCACAAAGCCAGAACGCAACATAAAATTATTATGGTGGCATACTTAAGACCAAAGGTGGTCGCCATCCAGACGGGCTTGAGGCCCTACCACGTAGCTAGGGTGGGTTGTTTTGTCGGCTTTTACGACAGGCCGACCCCGGCCGCAGAGGTTAGTATTCTTTCTCCGCCCCTGCACGGATGCCCGCGTCTGCGGGCGCCCGGGCGCATATGTTCATGTTAGAACGTGTCGGGGCCGGACCGTGCCGGAGCCGGGAAATAATAACCACTGACATTTCAACGCCGTGCCCCGACCGAGTCCCGGTGGCGCACGGCCGGGGCACGGCCGAACCACGGTCAGGCATGAATCACTTCATACTAAAAGTATAGCATAATGTTTGACCGTGCCCCGGCCGGGGCATTCTCCGGTCGCGACACGGTGTAGCGTGAATCATTCTTTAGTGTTAGAGTTAGAACTCTTTTTGAACTCGGGATATTGCTCCCAATACTTATAATTAACTTAGAATCGATCTTATATCTGTGAAAATTATTGATAATATTTTATTTACTACATAGTGAATTTTAGAACGTAAGTTAATTTAATTCAATTAAAATTAGTACTGAATAGTTATATTATTATATATAGTATATTTCGTACAGACCCCAAATAAGTCTCTGGGATCTGTATGTATTTCTAGTATTTGGTTCACAATCATTGAATTCAAGGCCGGCCAATGCCAAGGGCGTATAAGGTAAAGTGACTAATGTCATTTGTCATACTATTTTAACGGCAAACGGCATAGACAGCAAAAGTTTTATAACTATTTAACATAAAGGGGTATGCGTATACGTAGATACGCGACTTTCATCATCACCAAATCATCTGATAGGATAATCAGACTAAAAATAAAAAATAATTCTTAGCGAATACAATTACTGACGAGAAAATTAATGTTACTGTTCTAAACAGCGTGGGGTGCTCGAAATCAATCGTTATAATTTTTTTACTAGTTTCTTTCTGAAATGTATAGTGTAAAAATATCGTAAAAGCCCCCCACGCTTTTTGAACAGTGATATCAATTTTCTCCTCAGTAATTGTATGTTAAGAATTATTTTTTACTTTTTAGTTTGTGTAATTATAAAAGCGTTTTCTTTAATTCATCTTTTAGTTTTTTTTAACTATAATTAAACTTTAACGTTTTAATTTGACTAACTATAAAATATAATTTCTTTGTTGTCAATCCTCAATCGGTAAATGTTTTTATTAATTTAACGCCATCTTGCGGCTGTTTTTTTTTTATTAAACGGCATATAGCGTTTCGGCAGAAGGAAAAGAAATCCTTGATAAGAACTATGGGACAAAATTATTAAATGTGTGTATTGTCATCAGGTCTTGACAAGTGTACAAAATTTTTAATGTTTTTGTTCATTCAAAGTGGATAAAAATCGAGTCCGAATTAATATGAAGCGTGTAAAAAAATAATGAAATCTGAGGATCCTGGTAAGGATATTGATACAAATTATTGCGTTGTCCTTGGTCCTTGACAAGTAGGTATGCAAAGTTTCAAATCAATCCATCGTTTTGAAAGGGGTGAAAATCACGTTCAAAGATTCCGTTATATAGATACATACCAAGTTAATAAAAGCGTGTTAAAATAATGATGATAATTGCCTTGCATAAAATATTGCTTTGATATTTACAATTAAGCCAAAACTCTTAACCACTACAGAGGACATTAACACACACTAGGTAGTAGAAATACACTAGTTAATTTAAGACGTTATCAAAATAAAGACTGCCTTTTAATTCTAACCTAACACAAATTATTATACAGACGAAATCTGAACTAGAAATTGAATTCGTGTAAATAAAACGAACTGATGACTTTTATTCTCAAATGCCTGTTGAAGGCAAGTTATTCTCGTGTATTATTTATTATAATATTATATATTACATATATTTATTTATATATTGTAGTTATTTCGTCGTCAGATTGTCGGTAAATAACAACACTATAGTTATGTTGTTATACCAGTATAATTACGTTTCAGTTAAAACCATACGTACTGAAAATACTTTATTATCTTAACTATTATTATTATACGTTTAATAGAAGGTTAAGAACACGAACATATTTTAATTTTTGTTTATGCGAAGATGGCGAGCGATTCGCTTGGTGTTTGCCAACCCAACGGTCTGCCATCGGTCAACAAAAACGTCTCTTATCATCGCGTATTCACAAAACCGGTTGGTCCGGTTTTGGTTCGTGCGCTGGGCCGGCCATCGCATAGTTTGTTTCTAACGACGTTATTATATATGTATAGGTAGATAGATTTTTGCATTATTGTTTATATACAATACTATAATATTACTAAATAAATAAATATTATGATATAAATATTAATATGATTAATATAATTATTAAATTATACAACAACAAATAAATATTGAGATCGCCCACATATATCAACGCTGAAGTAATTCTTTTAATATGTAAAGTTGTCAAATCGTTTCCCAATAATATTACGAATGAAAACTTTTTTACGATTCGACCGTGTGTTGTGAATAAAGTCGTAAATCGAAGCGGCGCGGCGCTTCCCTTTTAATATTAAATGTCTATAACACAGTATACTCCATTAAGCCACCCAAAAATTTAAACCAAAATTACCATATTCTTCAGATTTTTCGTATATTGCTATCGTCTATTACGAAATTCATATTAAAGAATACACTAAATATTATATTAGATGTATATTTTTAAACCTATCGAAAAGCTTGTTTGCCTTCTCTGGTTTTAAATTTCCTGTAGCCAGGCGGACACCGTAATCACTTCTGTTATTTGTTGCCACTGTCCGCATCAGAATATTTTGCGAATACTATCCCAATCATCCCTGCAAGGTGCACTCTCGGTCCGTGACCGGCACAATACGCAAACATACACGTGAAACTCATAAAAACGTGTTAAAACATTGCAAATAAATCAACGCACGGAGGGTAATAGGCGTGTGCAATACACCAAAACGTAGAACAAGTTTTCTGAGTGGACTGTCAGTTCACATTAGAGGAAGAAGTGAACAGCTCAGCGAAACGCTCTATATTGTAATTATTAGTATACCATATTGTACACGCGATAACCTGGTCCAAATAAGTGAGCAGCCATTATTTTATGTGTATAACGATCATTTGGCTTATTCAATTAGATGAAAACTCTGAAACTTCTATATACTGTAGTTTTACAGGTGTACAATTGTAGGTGGATTTCTAAATCGCTGGTTGAACCTCCAATTATGTATTCATGATCTAATTCTCTTTTGAACTAGCAATCACTAGTTTTTTCGCGTTAGCAAAAACTTTTATTTCACGTAAAAAGTTGCTAGTTGTCTTCGAATTGATAAAAAATTGTTGAAACATGGATATACGTTTATAGGTTGCGTCGACTGACGATTCAATATGACGTTTGATAAAAATAATAGAGCAGAATTATACAAAAGACGTAGGAAATAAAAACAATTGATTTGGTATTTAAAATTAAAAATGTTTGAACATAATCTATATGATGGGTAAACTACTTATGTTGTTCTCGCAATGTCTAGTTATCCATGTAGGGGCGGAAAAAGAATATTGACCTATGCGGCCGGGGTCGGCCTGTCGTAAAAGGCGACAAAACAACCCACCCTAGCTACGTAGTAGGGCTTCAAGTTCGTCTAGATGGCGACCACCTTTGGTCTTAAGTATGCCACCATAATAATTTTATGTTGTGTTCTGGCTTTGTGACCCAAGTTCCTGTACCCTTATGGAACAGCAGCGTGTTCACGATACCACTAGCGTTGCAAACACCCATAGGCGACGGTAACTGCTAAATTCTAAGCGGGCCGTCAGCCTGTCTGCTGTCCTACAGCATTAAAAAAATATCTGGAACGAGTCCCTTATAGAAAATATCAACATAACAAAGCCTCATTCTTTTTATTATAATAATTATTAAAGAGGTAAAGTAAGCTTGTTTCTAATAAGGAAACTATAAATTATGGTAACAACAGTATATTGTCGAAGTAAAGCCAGTTACACGCACAAAGTTGGGCTCACTCTCGACCCCATCTCCCCCCGTTCTCCGGCTGTCACCCGCCAAATGGAACGCGGTTAAGTTACATGCGTGCTAATACAACTTAATGCAAATTTATAGTTCATGAAACCTATAATATTAGTACAGACGCTGTCATGTTGAATATGTCAATGTTGACATTCGAAATTGATAATGTCGACAGCGAAACACGATCTGAAACAACCTCGTGAATGTAGTCGGTTGCAACGGCTAAAATAATTTTACTATTTTACAATATTAAACAGATAACATAATTAATTTTAATGATAGTACGCTGTTTCAAAAACCGGACGGAGTGAGAAGATAATATATACAACGAGATAGTCTTGTTTGAAAGTGAACTTTCCGACCCATTTCTTTCAACTTTCAATACACGAGGAGATCAGTCTAAAGGTCCCGGGTTCCATCTTCACAATAGCACACAACACTTGGCAGTTATTCTTGCCTAAGATTCATATTATAGCATAATTGTCATGTACCGACAGTTAAATAAAATATCGTAAGGAAATCGACATACCGACATACCAAGTCGAGTATACCATGCTCTCCGTTCTCTCTAGGGAGAGTCTCCAGCCTTGTATTAGGACGCTATGAACTGTTATTATTGTATATACTTTTGTTATTCTCTATTTATTTCTTCTTACAAATGTTACATATCAGATTCGAAGCTTATACTTCTCTACATTCAAAACTTCGAAAGTTAGATAGATAGCTCTTTATTTAAAACTCAATTTATCTACAAACATAGAAGTTCTTACAATTAATACACAATAGGTGGCCTTATCGCTTAAAGCGATCACTTCTAGGCAATCTTTTATCTAGAAATGAGTCTGGCGATGTAGGTGTAGCGTTTCGAAAGTTAATTCCATATTTTAATCTTAACCAGTTTACTCATAATGTTATTCTTTCTTCTAGGTTATTATGGTGTCATATATTTAGTATAAAAGTAAAATCATTGTATTCTAAAGTGTAATGTTACTCTATTATAATTATAAAAAAGTGTTTATAATTTAAATCTCATTAAAACTTATAAATTTAAAAAATTTTCGTTAACTTTGACATTGAATAATTTTTGACGCTTCTTTAAGTTTTCTCTCAATTTCAACTTTCTCTTTGAAACCTTAAATCAATGGAGATATTAAAATCACCAATTAAATGTACATAGCTAATTAGAAACATTTAATGAAGTAATTGGAAGCATTCGTTAGACATTCTTAGAAAACTTATTAACGGTAACTTGAAACAATTAAGGCTAGAAATTTAGTTTAATTTTATATGATATAAATTACTATTTAAATTTTTACTTATAAAATTGTATTACTTAAACCGGGTTTTAAGTTAATGCTATAAAATGGTTTTACTATATAGTTTGATTCAATGAATACCAAAAAAGTACATATAAGTAAAAAATTTCATCTAGATTTTCTTTACATTCGCATGAATAGCGTAATAGCTTGGATTAAATTACGTTATTTTCACATTAATTCGGCTCATTTGTCATTCGCTAGATTCTACGTTTATTATAGTTTAACACATACATAGAAATGGACAATATTATAAAAACTCACGAAATAAATACAGCTAAGCTACATTATAAGTGGGTTATTATATTAAATACACAACAAACCTAAATAAAGTAAAATATTGTGTTTTACTTCTTTTAAGCTACACTTCTAATATGTATCTTTGGTTTGCTATTATTTTTAATTATTATAAAATGTGCTTAAGTACCTGATTTCTCCGCATAGTAATAAATGAATCAGTGTGCAGTTCATCTCCGACCGGTATTTCACAAGTGATCTCCAAACCCTGTTGAAATATGATGCCCTTTATGAAGTCATAAAGTTGCTCGTAATGTATCTATTATGATAGATATATTATGAGCTAGTATAGACCTAAATATAGATATTAAGTGTAATTGAATATCTCTAAGGACAGCTCAAATTATATTAACAAATTAACTATTGTAGAGAGATATAAGATTCGATACGGTGTCTCTGTTAAGGTACGTACAATATTCATGTACGAGTAATAAAATTTATAGTAAAAAATTACCACTTTTCATTGAACTTATGCTTAAGGAAATAAAATTGTTTAAAAAAATACTTAAGTATTAATCTAGGTCTTTTACTTTGTATCTGATATTGCAGTAAATTCTTATTTTTTGTCATATATCAGATAGAGACATTAATCCACGCTTTTGAGTATTTGCGTAACATAAACATGAAAACTGATATTCCAGAGTAAATTTACTGAATGTTTCCTCGACGTTATAAATCACATTTCAATGTCACAAATAAAGCTTTTTCCCCATTTAACACTTTTGTCGTTCCATCCCATCTTTTGAATGATTTATCACAATCGCTCATGCTGCCAACTCGTGCGGATGTTGCGACGCCTAGCATGTGAAGTCTCACTCTTCTACCCACATCTGTATTTAGATTCGAATCACATTGACACATAAGTAGAGGCTTTAGTCTGAGAAATGTGAAAAAAGTTTCTTTATGATTTCAGCTACTATATAAATTATCGAAAAAAGTAAACCAAGGCCCATTAAACCCCAACAAATAAAAGTTTATTAAATCTAAACTTGTTTATACTTATATATCAAATAAATGATCTAAAAGGCTTTTGCAAGTCGCAATAGATCATAACTTGGTCGCAAATGTCATTTCGGTGTGATAAAACTTCTCGAAACATATTATACGTCTACCTATTTTCTTTGCTTCAGTAACATCAATCCTTCCAGTCAAAGTAATAACATAAGTAATTATTTGTAATATCTTGGTGTGTTGTTCTCACGAACTTCCCTCTCTATGTATACGAGAAGATATGTGTAAAGCGCCATTTTTTTCTCATTACAATATAGTTTTTGCTATCCGGTCCTTATCATTATAATCATATTATAAGTGGTCTAATACTTACACGGCTTACTTACATGTATGTAAATTGTAGCCATCATACAGTGACGGCTACTTTAATATACTTTAATAATTGCTATATTAATAGGTTTTTTATAGCTGAAGTTCAACAGACAGGCAAACGACCCACAAAGAGGTGTTCACCGTCACCTATGGTCATTTGCTACACGTGGGGTATTACTAACATGTTGTTTCGAAGAAATTTTATAACGCCTTTTTTGAAAAACCCCATTTAACCGACCTCAAAAAGGAGGAGGTTATCAATTCATCTGTATTTTTTATGTTTGTTACCTCAGAACTTTCGACTGGGCGAACCAATTTTGATGATTCTTTTTTTATATGAAAGCTGGTCCTTCCCGTGTGGTCTCATTTCAATTTGGTTCAGTTATGACAATGGCATCCATAAGAAAACTATATAAGTCTTAAATTTGCATTAAGTATGTGCGCGACAAATGGACGAATAATTCAATATCACGCCAACCGATTTCGACGAATTATTTTTTATTGGAAAGAATGTACTTCAAGGGTAGTTTGATGAGAGTTTGGTTAGGTTCTGATTATGGGATCCATGACAAAGTAACGGAACTCTTCAATTCTTAGGACAAATTAGCGATACTCGGCCAAATTTTTTATAGGCTGTCCGGACATTTGAGTCACCAACCGTAACGTCGTTATGGTCAAGTAATTGTCGTAGTCGAATATGATGATCAATGGAACTCCTTAACGACTTACAGTAAGGGTGCGATCTGTGGCAGAATTAACTAACTGTCTGTTGTCAAATTGCAATTGCATGCATGCTGCATTGCAACATGTCGCAAGCCTTCTAATTACATTACTTAAGGTGTATTATGTGTGAAGCGGTGGTAGCCGAGTGGGTGGTAGAAACTTTTGCGTAGCGGTAGCGGAGTGGCAAAGTAACCGACCTGCAACGCATGAGGTTGCGGGTTCGATCCCGGGTGTGGGAGGGGTACTAATTTAAAAAATCTGAGTCGGTGGGCATGTTGCTCTTCCGTCTCTTTGGATAAACGATCGTGTAACACGCTGAGTCGGTGGGCACGTTGCTCCTCCGTCTCATTCGACAGACGATCGTTGATCAAGCCGAGACGTTGACTACGTTTTTCGATATTTTCCCTATTCTAAACTTTTTTCATGTAAAGCCACATTTTTGAAAGTCTATTTTTGCGTTCTTCGCAAGTCTCTTTTGAGATAGATGTTTCTCCCTGACTTCGTTCGTATCATTTAAATGTCGCTGTCTCATATGAGCAGCACGTTTAGTAGGGCTACCCATATTCAGACAAATTAGTTAGTGTACTTCACTAAAAATCAAAAAATAAACAAAAATTTTAACAAAAAAAATCGCCTTAAAAAACTATCCCAAAACAAATTAATATGCACTAAAAAGTAAAAAATAATTGCATATTCTTCTATTACTTAATAATCAACTTACTTTTTCTACTCATCAATATGTAGGTACGATCTATATTACGATAATATAATGTAGTTACAATTATTGTTATTTTTGTAGTCAGTGTCAGCCAAGGAAACACTACAATATACCTAGCAATAATAATACACAAGCACATCTCACTATAACTATGTATGTAGTTCCAAACCTACCTTGGCTGACACCGACTCCAAAAATAACAATAATTGTAACTACATTATATTATCGTAATATAGATCGTACCTATATATTGATGAGTAGAAAAAGTAAGTTGATTATTAAGTTATAGAAGAATATGCAATTAACCCTATTTTGTATATGCGATAGCAACCAGAAAATAATTCCATATCCGAAAAGTAGGCGACATAAACGTTCTTAAAACCGTTTCGTACAGGAAAAAAGTAAGCTCGATGACGGGCAGTGAGGTGGTAGAATAGTGACGAAGGCACCAACATAGCCGATGAAGGCTCCTTAGAACATGCCCCACTATACAGATGGTACAATACGTTAAAGAAAGAAAAATATCTTCAAATGCTAAGCTACTGCTATTTGGTTTAATAGGTTGGATTCATTAATCAATACCTATAATATTCCATTATAACTTCAAAGTTTATTCGTGTTCGGGCAACGAAGCCAAACAACAAGATGGCGGCTGTGCGATAATTTGAACGAAAATATTATAATGTTCTATTTTAAATATTAATTAAGCCTTATATAAATATATGTGTTTTCTCAAAGAACTTGTATATTTTACAAGAGCCTATATTATTATTTACACTAAAAATACCGTAAATATCTCCAGCTAAGCTCATTTAAATAAGGCTGCATGAAGCCTAGTAGAGCTAGTGAACAGGATATAACTTCTTGGTCCATATGTTATATAACTTTTTGAGGAAAATTGTTATATCACAACTACGCCAAATCCAAGGTGAATTGTTCCATTTTTCATTACGTACAAAATTCCATGAAATTTTAAACAAAAATACGGAATTAATATGACCATGCTTCCAAAAAGATCTAAACACAAAATATGTTGAAAGAATAAAAACCATGTTGTGAAGAAAATATTACTGCATTATGTGCTTTAATTAATATGGAGTGTTCCAGTTTATTTCCCTTTTATTATCAACTAGGAGTTCGGGTCAACTTCACACAAAAGCAGTGTTAGCGCAACTTCTCTTTAAGCTATTACGGCTAAAACTAGCTCTCAAGGTGGGATACTATTCATAAATAATACACAACTCAATATGAATTTTTTTGAGAAAAGACAGACACGCAACTGATTGCAGATCGTATATGGTAAATATAGTTTTGAAGTCAAACCCAGAAGCATAATCGAGCGCAAAATGAAGCTGATAAATTAAGTAACTATAATAATAACAAAATTCATCCATTCGTATACAATTTTATATCCTAAGTATTTTACAGTACGAAGATAAGAAAATTAGCATAACTTACGCTGAATTAATTTTAATGCTTAAGTAGAAATTGGCACAAATTTAATTTTGAATTGAAATCTCCCACAAAGCCTTTAATGGTACTAAAATAGTACCTCACAAAATACAATTTAGACTACTGTAGTATTTGGAAGTGACAGAGGACGCCTTTTCTGTTGGGTTTTAGCTTACAGAAGTGTTATACGCGTACAAAAAACGTACTTCAACTCTTGTTTCTTTCAATATTGAGGAGTTGACTAATAGTTGTTTTTGTAAATTAATATGAAATAAGATATTAACAGTTGACAAATTATAATTAATAATGAAATAGCTATGATTCCTAATACTACAAATATGCTTAGACAATTATAATATATACGATGCTAAGCAAATCGATCCTTTCTATTATTATCAATTCTAATTTAAAATGCTCTTTCATTCGAAAGTGTTAAGTGCGACTAAAACAGTATCAGGCAACATCAAGGAGTAAAACAACGTATTTAAATATTAATTTTAACTTTTATTATAACAGTTTATGCCATTGTTATGTCTCAGACTGTTCGCAATGAAACTTTTAAACAAAAAATTGTTTGAGAAACAAACAAAGCTAAAAAAATTGTGTCTCAACGGGTTTTAAATTTTGTATAGATAGTACATGTGAGTAGATTTATTTCAGTCCCCATTCTTATATGGGATACATTTTATATTTTTTTTACTATTTTTTTTTTGTACAGGAACTTGGGTCACTAATGCTGTGGTCGCCATCCAGACGAGCTTGAGGCCCTACCACGTAGCTAGGTTGGGTTGTTTTGTCGCCTTTTACGACAGGCCGACCCCGGCCACAGAGGTTAGTATTCTTTCTCCGCCCCTGTACGGATTCTCCCCATTCGTATAATGTGCCAAAACTGAGTTTGCTTCGCTCTGAATTTTTTCGACAGTGAGACCGGAGAACACCAGAACAATATCATCAGCAAATGCTTGAACATATGTACCCACAGCAGTGAGCTCACCTAGCAGCGGATTTAGCAGGAGGTTCAAAAATGTTGGCCAAATAATAGAACCTAGTACGTATCCTTTTTCTGTCACTTTATAAAAAGTTTTTTCCATTTAACGAACCGAAACCCTCCTATTTCATAGGTATTCGGCAACAAGTTTTCTGATTTTCAGGACTTCTCATATCAATAAGTCTGCATTTGAGAACCGGCCACCATGCATTGTCAAAGGCGCTTTCAACATCGAGTGAGATCATGACTTCACTTTCCTTTCTATTTAATGTTTCCTTGATACGATGGGTTAAGTCGTATAGTCCATCTTCTCTACTTCTTTGTGGGACAAAACCATACTACACATATACATATAGAACTTTTCCCAAAACGGATAGTAGGCCAATAGGACGATATGACTTTGGGGTGCTATAGTATTCCCACCCCGATTTTCTGAGTACAATTATAGAAGCCTCCTTCAAGGGTACAGGGAAGCAGGATAAATCAAGACATTTATTTGCTAGTGCCAGGAAATTATCAGGCGAAACAAGTATGACTTGACAGCATATAGGTATATGTGCTGTAAACCCAACCGCACCCAGAGCTTTTTAGGACAAAAGCTGTTTATAGAACATTTTAATTCTATCATTGTGAACGGTGGATCTTCTTTATCATTAAGTAACCTATCAGCAATCGTTTCAGCTTTTTTTCTAATGGTGTCGTGAAAGCTATTTTCAGACGTATCATCATCACGCGGGAAAAATGTGATTGCTGACAAGTTCACTGAACTTTCAGGCCTCATCACACCCTGCTCACCTATTAATAACTGCGTATCCTCTTTTCTCCCCGTACTTCTAATTACCCTATAAATACCATCACATAGATTTTTCTTATCTTGCCTCGTGCAGTACTCTTTCCAGCTTTTTGTTTTTATTGCCTTTGCTTCTTTCTCGTATTTCTTTTTTTAGCTTCCAAATACTCTCCGATGACGTACATCTCATGTTACCACGTATTCTATAAAATTCTACAAAATATATATCACTGCTAATGATAACTACACAAAAAAGGCACGGTGATAAATTTCGGGATTTGAGAGATTTATAAAATAAAATATATAATTACACTACAACAAGTTTTGCTCGGGAGTTTCTTTCATGAGAATATCTATTTCATTTTGTTATGTCGTTAGATGTATATGGCTTATACAAATAAATATATTTATAGATAAAACTAATGACTTATGATCTGAGTCATTTTTTATTGTAATATTATGCAAGTTCAGAAAAGTAACAATATTATTTGTTTAGGTACAAACTCATATATTACTTTGAGCGCAAAAGCTCGCGTACTCACATTACGTTGTCCTTTGGCAAATTTCCAAGCAACCGAAATAAAAAGCTTTGACAGAACTAAAGCTAGAGTATTGATTTTGCCTACAAATGACACCTAATGATATTAAAACTAGGGCATTATGTAGAACAAGCACTGAAAAAAACATCAGGTATCTGTTATTGAAAATCAATCATTAAGTTTTACAAGAATCGTATTTTGGTATCACGGACATTTATTTTATTTATAAAAAGTTGACAAAAATGTGTAAAAAGGAAAAATTTCAAAATTTCCGCTTGAACATAACTCAAATACTTATTTTGATTTGATACAAAATCAATAACTATGAACACTTTAAATACTAAGTTTTTGGTAATTGTTATGAATCTTGAATTTACCTAAATAATAGAGCCTTTGTTTCAATTTTAGAAAGTTATTTCATATATTATACTGCTGCCACATATAAGTGTTTAAACAATTTAGATGCTGCATTCTAATTGATTCTCAAGGCTTCCCATTCGAATCACTATTAACCTCTCTTGACGGGTTCCCCCGGCCCGGGGGGACCGAGGGATATGTTATTATAATTGGGACTCCGGGAAAGATGTTCGGCCATCCGCTTAAAAAACCCCGCTGTTCTCCTATCGCCTACACCCGGGCCTACGGATATGTGGCCTGCCGATCTCGTGGCCCGGGCCGCCGCCGGCCCGCCTTTTGTCTCAAGGTGGGCCTCTTCCAAAGTGTTGGCGCCAGGGGGTCAGGGTTTCGTCCCCTCGGTGCTCTCTTGTTATAACTCTAGGAGTTGAGGGGGGCCACGGAACAGCATGCGTCCCTGACCCTCGCGGCAATAGCGGGCGGCGAATCCTCCCGCGAGGGGCCGCCCGCGGTCGCTTTTTATGGCGGCCGGAGGTCGTTACTTGCCCTCTGGCGCCGCTGACGTGGCCTGCGTTGGCGGGAGGGAAGTGTGGTGGTCGACTCCCAATCCCGCTCCGCCGCTTCCTTTGCGGAGGACATGACTGCCTCACAAAAGGAGGCGACGGCCGTCCATCCAGGATCGCCCCCGACCATGGACAAAACCAGGGCCGGGAGCGATAACGACAGATAAGTGTAAATAGACCACTTCAACGCTTTGCACGAATAAATGCTATTGAAAATACAAGTTTTAAAAGCTCTTCGGCATAATTTAAAACTACAGAATGGTTGGGATTAATTTAACTCGGTTAACGTTGGAGCATAAAAGTCCATAATCCTGCCCTTTTTTACACATCACAATTTAAATGAATCTTCCGTTTCAATCTAAACAGGAGTAGTAATGTATCTAAATACATTATTAGGTAATATAATATGCACCTCAAATATTATTCATTTACATGAATAAGTTATCAAAATTGATATATAAATAATTTATTCAGACAAAAAGAAGGTAGATCAATTTTCAACAAAAACTCTTCTAAATTCTCGTTGAGGATGTCAGTTTATATATCTGCTGTCTGCCATACACGCAAAATATTTTCCCTCCATAATACTGCCTCCGCTGCCATTAACAGTTGTTTGAACATTTATATTCAGAAGCTTTCCGTCGGGATTCCATCAAATCCCTTTTCATTTTTTATGACCGAGGATGAGATACTTGCTCTCATAATTTCAAATCACCTTTTTTTCAAAAGCTTAACGAGGCATTTTCAACAAATAGGCGAAATCACAATTTCAGTTTCGCAGTTGAGTTGGATATTTTTCCTCATGTCTAGTTTCATTTGGAATTTTTTTCGCTTACCGGATAATTTTTATCCGTGCAGGGGCGGAGAAAGAATACTAACCCCTACAGCCGGGGTCGGCCTGACGTAAAAGGTGACAAAACAACCCACTCTAGCTACGTGGTAGGGCCTTAAGCCCGTCTGGATGGCGACCACCCTTGGTCTTAAGTATGCCGCCATAATAACTTAGTGTTGTGTTCCGGCATTAGTGACCCAAGTTCCTGTACCCTTATGCGACAGCAGCGTGGACGTGATGCCACTGGCGTTGCAAACACACATAGGCGACGGTAACTACTAAATTCTGATCGGGCCGTCAGCCTGTCTGTTGTACTACAGCAATAAAAAAAATCTACATTTCTCTACAGAGTTTTTCGAGAAATCGATCTACCATTTACAGCTGATCTTATCGGCTACCGTGCCAAGGTATGTAAATTTGTGTGTCTTTTAACCACGGCTTGACTAGAATGGTACTTTTCACTGATTTTTATATTCAAGAGCCTCTTTTGTCGGTGGTTACGTATTAATTTTCTGATTAATCCGAATTTTTTTGTTGTTTTTATGAATAGACAAATTTTGCTTCTCAGAGTATCAGTGTTTCTAAGAACGCTTATGCTCTCTGAGAAGACTTATTAAACCTTTAATAGAAGATCCCCTATATGTCATTACTATTAAAAGTTAGGTTTGGTTTTTAGTATATGGCTCCAATGCTTTTGGTATGACTGAAAGTAAATTAACGCTCTAGGGCATACTTTATTTTTCAAAGGAAAATGTGACAACAGACTCAATTCGACTTGACTCGTTACGACGTTTCGTGGTATCTAATTTATTTTAAGTTCATGAAAGTTTCTCTACATAGCGACATTAGTAATTTACATTGCGATATGTTTACAATATGAATTGTGTGAATTGTGGGCATGAAAGGTTTCAAACCTTGGTACACCAATTATTTTATCTGTTTGTATAGTCATAGTTTCATTTGGGAATCCAGCGAATTTGTTTACGGAATTCCTAACTATTCAGTTCATAGGTAAATATTTAGCTGGAACAATTCGCAAAGCGCTATCTAGTTACAAAGTAAGTAGCTCTTGTCTTATGGTTACTAGACAACTGATATATTACATATATACTTTTCTTTTGTAAATAAATAAATATAAGCACCCATACGAGAGATGGGAATCAAACCCGTGGAAGCGTACCGAATCGTAGGCGAATTAAAAAACATCTTTGTTTTATAAATACATAATTATTATATAAAAATAAAACTATAAAGCTGTTTATGTAATAGTAAAAATATTCAAAATGTGTACTTTAATTTATCGAGTACTGTAAATATTCTGGAATAATTCCCCCAGCATCGTTTAGTCTCAAAATAAGCAGTAGAGCGATTGTGTTATGGGTACTAGACGACTGATATACTGATTATATACTGTTATTCTCTACATATAAATTAATACAAATTGTACTGGACAGAATGCAGAGTTTGGTAAATACGTAGACTCGAATCGAATGCTAGCCCCTTGCTGACGCGACGCTTCCACGCACGAAAGCCAAAATATAGTTATAATTAATTAATAAAACTCAATTCTGCCGAAGTATATATAATATTACCATCTTCTTCTCTTAGCTATATTTTTATCATTGAAAATTTAGAGAGCTATTTCTACCATATCGCAGTAACGTAAAATTTACTTTTAATTTTTCTTCACTGAAACAACCCTGAAATGCCACCTTCAAAGAACTAGAGCACACTCGAAACGGGCAAAGTTCTTAATGACCTTATCTTTTTATAGTTTTAAATTTGAAATTATTACGAAGCGCAAACCTTCTGAAACTCTTTTATAATACATAACTTTTTAGGAGATATCAGAGAGTAAATCTTAGGTGTAGAGTTACATATACCGGTGACCTCAGTATGAAGGTTTCCTCATGAATCCTTCACCGTGGGCTCCTAGCAGTTATAATATAGATGACAAAGAAAATAGCTTAACCGATACATCTGTGGTAACAGATGCCATGGTCGGGTGATATCGTGGGTTTATGAGCCATCTTAAAAGAATATCAGAGGTAACTGCAATTCATTGTGTCATCGAAAAAACCAAGTAGCGAAAAATTTTAGTGATAGATTGCACCAATCGCTTCAATGTGTGATTAATACAGTTAACAAAATAAAGAGCAATGCGTTACATGCGCGTTTATTTGCACAATTGTGCGATGAAAATGAAGTCTTCCAACTATTGAGCTTACATACTGAAATAATAGGCTGGTTGTCGAAAGGTACACGTTTAACAAGATGTTACTCACTTTTTTGACGCGTATTTGACAGATTTGTTCAAATAATTTAATGACAATTCCTAATGATTAATGACCAAACCTTTTAACAAAAAAGGAGCAGATTGAATATCACGGAACGGGGAGCTGAATAAGCTGAAGCTAAATATTAATTATTTGCTGTCGATCCATCAAGTACATCCATCCATCCATCCATCGATAGGTCGATCCATCAAGCCGCCTCCGCCGGGCCCCGGCAGGAGGGGTAGACCCAAAAAGTGCTGGCTTGACGTCGTAAGGGGTGACATGCGTGCTAATGGGCTCACTACCAGGGATGCTGAAGACCGTGCGAAGTGGAGTAGAAAAAGTCGGAAAGCGGACCCCGGGCACCGAAGCGGAAGTTTGGGTTGCAACCGGGATGAACGCTGAGATGATGATGATGATGATGATCCATCAAGTACATCCCTCCCATTAAAATTATGACTACTTTGTGATTGTCATTGTAGAAGTTTACGTTACGTTACTAATGTTTAATTTTAATCATATTACGACTGTTAAGTTTACCATATTGTTATCATATTACAATGTAATATGATAACAAAGGTACAATCTATGTCTACATCGAAATTCATCAAAATTGGTTCAGCGGCTTAGGCGTGAAAGCATAACAAACAAACTCACATTCGAATTTATAATATTAGTATGTACATGGAACTAGGTTTGGTACATACTAAATGTAACTATTGCATTGTAAAAAAATATTGTTGCTAAGTGGATAAAGTAATCATAGGCAGTTAATTATTTATCAAATTAAACATTAAACATCATCATCTTTCTTTCTTTCTTTCAATTATAATTAATAGTGTAATAATTACATATTTGAATAAATGCAACACAAAAAAATTTACTATTTTCCTTTTTCTTTTTACCACTCCGAATGGGGAGTATTTTAAATGAAATAATTGAGAATTGATTGGTTCCTTGTGTTGTGAGTGGATCCAGCTTTACTTTTTTGACATCCACTTACAACACAATCGATCAATTAATTAACCAATCAATTCTCCCGTTTTTTTCAAAAACTATTAATTCGTGGTTGGAAATCTGGAAACCTCTAATATATCAAAGTATATATGTTAATACTGAATAGCAAAGGTGAAATCGTAATAAAATTTAAACTAAAAAGGGGCGAATATGGAGAAAGTTAAGTAAATAAAAATAAAAGTTAAGTAAATATACTCGTGTCTTTATATCGAATCAGTATGAACCGCAGCAATTAATAAATAATTCATAAGGAACTTTCTAGAACTTACGGCAATAGCGGCATCTATAAGCAGGTAGAGGGGATTGTATGCGTCGGCCACCTGCGCCCGGCACACGAACACGCGACGGCCGCAAACTTTGCGCGCTTCCAGCACCACCTTGGGGCGAGTTTAAATTGAAAATTATAACTTGGACACCATAACTTTCATTTACAGCATGAACTCAGATAAATTCAGGTTTGTAGGCGATCTCAATATTTATTTGTTGTTATATATTGTAATTTAATTTTTTTTTTATTGCGTAGGACAGCAGATAGGCTGACAGCCCGCTTAGAATTTAGCAGTTACCGTCGCCTATAGATGTTTGCAACGCCAGTGGCATCGCGAACACGCTGCTGTCCCATAAGGGGTACAGGAACTTGGGTCACTAATGCCGGAACACAACACAAGGTTATTATGGCGGCATACTTAAGACCAAAGGTGGTCGCCATCCAGACGGGCTTGAGGCCCTACCACGTAGCTAGGGTGGGTTGTTTTGTCGCCTTTTACGACAGGCCGACCCCGGCCACAGAGGTTAGTATTCTTTCTCCGCCCCTGCACGGATAAAAATATTATATTATTCATATTAATGTTTGTATCATAATATTTATTTATTTAGTAATATTATAGTATTCTAATCTATCTGCCTATACATATATAATAACGTCGTTAAAAACAAGTATTTTAACTGTGCAACGGCCGGCCCAGCGCGCGAATCAAAACCGGTTTTGTGAATGCGCGATCATAAGAGACGTTTTTATTGGCCGATAGCAGACCTTTGGCAAACGCCAAGTGAATCGCTCGCCACTTTTGCATAATAAAAAAAATTAATTCTATGTTCATAACCTTCTGTTATTACTGTAATAATAGTTACAATATTAAAATGTTTTTTGTACGTATGGTTTTTAACTCGAACGTGTTAATTATACTGGTTATATACAACATAACCACATTGTCGTTATCTACCGACAATCTGACGACAAGATAACCACAGGTTTATAATTTTTTTTATATTAACCGCCTGGTAAACCTCAAAAATTTGAATAGCAATACAAACTAATGCACCATTAGGATCTTCTTTACACTTATTATTAGGAGCAACAGGCATACCTTTTGTTACGTGGTAGGGCCCCAAACCCGCCTGGATGGCAACCACTCTTTATATTAAGTATGCCGCCATAATAACGTTGCGTTGTGTTCCGGCATTATGTTCGTGGGCGCTTTATGAGTCCCAACCCAACGTTACAAAATATTAAAACTAAAGAAGACAGAAATACACACAAAGGAATTACTAAAAGATGTACTGTAAGCAGAGAGTGGCGCCCGCGCCAATTATTTTCCCGACCAAATATGACGGCGAGCGGTGTGAACCGATGCGCGTCACAAACTTTTCGCGTTGCTTCTTTTGCATCAGCTGTTCAGTACTTTGTTCTTCAATTTCTAAATTAAGCACAATTGCCATTTCACGTCTTTCCCAGTCAAACATAGGGCATTCAAATGTAACATGTGAAAACGTTTCGCAAGTGCCTGGTTCAGAGACGCACGAAGGGTCATCCTTGCATTTAAAGCGGTTCACATACTCTGAAAACCTTCCGTGCCCTGTCAGTAGGTGGTTTACTTTATTTATTTTATGTTTATTCACCAGAAGAATGGTTTGGTTCATACTTACATGTAACTTTAATAGTATTCAACTACAAATTGTATATTTGTATCATATATGTATATTTCATCGAGATATTTATATTTAAAAAAATAATAATTTCACTTCGGTACGCTTGCGGATATCACGAGTTCGATTCCCGTCTCGTGTCTGGGAGTTTATGTGTAATATATATTTATTTACAAAAGAAAAGTATATAAGTAATATATCAATTGTCTAGTACCCATTACATAAATGCTATGCGAGACTAGATGGCGCTCTGTTAATTGTCCCAGTATATTTATTTATAAGGAGTAAAATTTGAGCTTTGGGTGCTAATAATAAGTATTGTACAATAAACGTTTATATAGTAAATGTTTATAGAACAATTGTTAAAGCAATATTAAAGTTCTATTTTGCATTGTATAGTACCATAAGTTTTGATTCGCATTACCCACCTTTTAGTCGTATATGTACTCGTAGTTTGAACAGTCAAACACGTATTTTAATTATAAAACGTTCGTCAAGTCCACTAGTAAAATGTTTACCTTATTACAAGCATCAACAATATGCATTCTTTTTTATTTAATATAATAAAATCATATGCACATTGTGATGGTACCGAGTAAATACAACTATTTTATACTTAAGCGAAACTATACAATACACAGGCAAACGTCGATGTTATTGGACAAATTTGTAAGTAGGCAGAAAACTTTAGGGATGTCCTTTCTGTTTACTCACATATTCTACAATTTTAATCGTGTGCTTGTTGTTGTAAGACACAGTGTAATGGAGGAACAGTATAACAACTTCGTGTAGAAGGATGGGGCGACGATTCTGCAAGTCTAGAGCTTGGTTGAAGTCTAAGTCGTATTAGATGTGTATGTGTGTTTAACAACTGTTGATGTTGGAAAATGTAGTCATTATCTATATAGTTTTTCTTAATAAAAATAATAACGTCAACACACTGTAATGGGATTTTACTGTGACACGTAAGCCAATGCTTATCTTTTTACTATGTCGTGTGGACGAAATTTGAAATAGAATTAAGGGATTGTATTGGCCGACGGATATAAGGAATGCGGTTGGACTAGTGGGGGGACTCTAAGTTGGGACGCCGCAAAGTGCGGATAAAGGAAATCGCGTTTCGAAGAAAGTAACAACAGCCGGAGATTAACTCCAGGCTTCGCGTCGCGTGATATTAGTTTCTATATAGAGGATTGATTGTGGTGGTTTGCATTGTGTTGGATCTTAATACGGCCAGTTCTGATCTTTCATGATGTGAATTGCTTGGTCTATTTTCTATCCCGCGATCCGCGACGTTTTAAATTCCGTGGAACTCCAACGTAGGGATTTATTAGAGTCAGTGTTGTTTCTTATTCCACGATTTAATTTAATAATAATTCACGGCTGTCCACCCTTCAAACCGCCATCCGGATGGCGCAAGACAGATGTGTCTGAAGGGAGCTGGTGGCGAGGACTACGAACCACAGTCACGTCCCTCAGTCATGAGGTTACGACAGAGAAGAAGAATCACTTACATACACGCAGAATACCTATTTGTTTCGACACTAATTTAGTTTTAAGATATTAATTTAGAACATAAAGAAAACCAACTGACCCAATTCTACTAAATGAAGTGTACGCTTTCTGATTGGCTTCATTTTATCACTTCATAAAAGAGCCCAGGTTTAAACGTCGAGTAAATACTAATCTTGGTAGTCGTAAAGGGTGACGTGCGTGCCTATGGGCTCACTATCAGGGATGTCAAAGATCAAGCGAAGTGGAGAAGAAAAGTCGGAAAACGGACCCAGAGCACCAAAACGAAAGTTTAGGTTGCAATTGGGATTTAACGCTAAGATTATGATGATAGTACTTCATGGGATTATGATGATAGTATTTCATACTCTGTCGATCTTTAGGTACAATATATCCAACTTACTCAGAAGTAATATACACAAGTATTCTATTACGGAAAGAAAAATTGAAAGAAATTATTGTACTCGTATTTCACTTACCCTTGTTTCAACTTCATCGTAACCTTTCACGTTGAAACGGTTCGGATAAAATAATACTCGGAGAAATTCGTTTTCTGAAATAAGAATCAAACACGGGTAATTTGTAAAAGACTCTTAGCAACGTGTGTGATGAAGATAGACACTTTTTGTTGGCAAAAAGGAATCATTACTCTTTGTATTGTCAGATCGAAATAAAATTTGACAGATCTACTGCAATTTTTTTAGAACTAAAACTAAACGCGGTTATTACAATTATATATATACGTTTCCTATAATAATCTTACTATTTTCTAACCACATCTATAATAAAAACATAAAATATTGTAGATTTTACTTAAAATTTTTGGTGACAATCAGTCTATAATAAACTACAGACAGTCTGAATTGATATGCATATCCTGTACAAAGTCATCCTTCAAATCCTTACCAATTGGGGTATCCCAAGCCACATTGGTTGGCAACGGAGTGATATTTGTGAACCTCAGAATGTAACATGTCCTCCTTCCCAGCGTCAACGCACCCAATGGCCTCAAGGTGGCTGTTCCTCTCTCACTTTTCAAGGCGCCTTGATCCAGCAAACAACTTTCTGAAGTTGCAAAAACTCCATATCATCAAAAGATATTTTAACTTCGATGATTAAAAATGTTTAGTACATACCACTTGTATCGCAACAGTCATTCATTTTACCCCCGCAGCTGAACAGACGCATCACGAGCCTAGGAGCCAATACTCGATATGCCACTAGCGCCGCCCTTGCTTCAGTACCAGCGCCTTCTGGTACCTTCGACACATCAGCTCTAGTGCGTTTCACTTGGATAAGGGTGGCTACGCAACCGTCGCTCTGTAGATATTAGAACAATGATCTAGTCTTATTCATAATTTAGACGGGAAATCAAACTGATTCAATGTAGAAAATCAAAAGAAAACACCATGTTCACCTCTGGTGCGTTGACATCGTAATGTAAAATGGCAGTATCTCCATGAGTCAGCACACCTCTTGATGGTCTCAACAAAGCACAAGAGCAGATTCTCTCCTGACAATTTTCACACGGTGGTCTGCCAATACATGCCGGACTTGGTACATTCTCTCGCCACCACCTAAAGCTTTCACTCCACCAACAAACCTAAACATATCATCTAAAATATAACAGACGTTACAAAGTTTGACATAATTATTTCAATGTCATATACTAGTTGCATCCCATACTTCTGTTTCTGGTTCAATTTTCTACTTTTTATTCCACGTTTTGTACAGTATTACATTATCCAAACCCTCAAGCGACCATTTCTCAGATCTGCCTCTACTGCTGAAGCTGGGGATGTTGGATAAACGATTCTCTCTCCATTTGGCCGCAATACCACAGACGTAAAGATTTAGGCTCAAGGTCCCAAGATAATGTATTATATGCAGATTCTTTTTGTGAAACTGGCGTTGTCACATTTCACAACCAGGTCAGACTAGAGAATGAAAGGCCAGAGCATGTTGTGCCGACCTCATATAGTTTGGGTTAAGGGCGGAAAAAGAAAAAGAACAAGATAAAAGGGCTAATGGTAATGTTGATGTAGACAGTTTAATTGGCTTTATTGAAATTAATCTTTAACAAATTTCTACTATTGTTGATACCTATATGAGAATCTATATTAAATGACACATAAACTTCTCGAATATGCGCTATTTCCAAGTCACTCAAGACATCTTATCCATAATATCCGAATGACCGAGTTTTGCTCGGTATTTTTTTTTTAAATTGTTTTTTTTGGAAATTAACAATTGATTTTCTTAGTCTAACCTCAAAGCAAACACTCATTGACTTCTTGTTACTTAACAACGCCATCTGCTGGAATAGCTTTAGTGTTGTGTCGTTAAAGCAATTTAAAAAAATAGTATTATTATTCGCCGATAGATGTCAGGAAGAGTCACATTTTTGTTATTTTTCTTCCAATAAAAAAAAGCCAATAAAATGACATTTTCTAGAAATGATTCCTAGCTAGATCGATTTATCGCCCCCGAAACCCCTCGTATACTAAATTTCATGAAAATTGTTGGAGCCGATTCCGAGATTCCAATTATATATATGTATATATATATATATATATATATATATATATATATATATATATATATATATATATATATATATATATATATATATATATATATATATATATATATATATATATATATATATATACAAGAATTGCTCGTTTAAAGATATAGGATAATAATTTAAATATTTGTAATAACTTTTTAATTATAATTTATAAAGTACTCGAATACTCAACTCCTTATAATAAATAAACAACGTACGTGAAGCCATATAATCTTATTAGATATAAACTCTTTGTGTTTTAGGCTTTTATCAGAGTAATGTTATAAAGAGGAAAGTTTTGTTTGCGAGAACTCCAAAACACCTAATCTGATTTACATGAAACACAAAGGTTAATCTATACATTATAGAAACACGCGAACTCGACGTGAATATAAATCCGGAAAACATTATAAGCACTTATGTGACCGGTATTTATGCGCGCAATACTAGCTAAACAAACTGATAGAAGGATTTAGCGTAATTAGACGGCGTTAGGCAAGGAGACAGTTAGGGCATCAGAGCGCAAGAAAATAGATGCACTCGAAATGTTGTGTTGGAGACGAATGCTCCGCATACCTTGTACGGTCAAAGGAACAAACAAATCTATTCTGGACCAACTTAGCATTAAAGTTAGGCTCTCAACAATCTGTTATGTGAAGATTCTTAGGTACTTTGATCACATTGGCCAAAGACAGCCGAATAACTTGGATAAGCTGATCGTGACGGGCAACGTAGAAGGAAAGCGACCTCGTGGCCGATTACCTAGCCGCTGGTGTGACCAAGTAACCGCCCTCACTGGACTTTCAAGCTATTCGAGAATCTGAAGACCGGATGAAGTGGAAACCGCTTACGAGACAGGCCACGGTTGATTTTCAAAGACACGACCTTCAACAATGAAGAATTCGACCAAGAAGAAGAAGGCAAGGTAAGTTAGATCTTCTCGTTGACCATCTCTTAGTAATTGATGAAGAAAATCAAAGCCATGGTATGTAAACCGAAGACGGAACTTTAATTCGCTCAATGAAGTTGATGACAAATATGTTTGAAGTATCTGCTCTGAGGAATCTGTTAGAGTGGTCCTGTCACGCGCAAATATTATGATTATTGTTCACTATAGTAATCTATTGGTCGTGTGAGGTGAACTTGGACATTCGTTAAATTAAATTTTATTTCCATTGAAAAACATGAAACTTGAATACCTTTTGATAAGTATCGTTTACCACTTCCAGCATCGTATTCATATGTTTCCCAGGGGGTACCACTCCAAGCCAGGCCTTCGCCGGCCAAAGCGACAGGTGCCGCGTCGTACATTGCCGTGTCACTGAGCACTGAGATTTCCATTCCTCATTTGCAGCGACCAACCTTAATTTGAACATAAAATTGTAAGACCGACATACATTTTACCGATATTGAATATGACATAGTCAAAATATTCATTAAAAACATTACGAATATTTAATTTTTAATAATATTTAGTATACCATAATGTACATGTACACCGAGTTTGAAATATTAAATTGATATATTATTATTGTTATATTGATATTGTCCTCATTACCCCAAGGAACGCTTTAGTTTCTTTCGTCTTTCTACTTCTCTTAATTTGCGCACTTGTACATATCGCAAGCTAATGACACCTATGCACACTTCATCTTTTTATAAAAATTTATTTACCGTGCATGCTGTCCAACTCGAACGCACTGCCTTTTTACATTTTGCATTAAATAACTTAAAACTAAATTTATAAATGTTGTTTTTTATGGGTTGTATATATATTATGTGTGTTCACAACTTTATGAATATCAGGTATTGCTTAATTTTTTTTCTTTTAATTGTAAATCACCTACACCGTCATATTACTTCCTTTAATTCCTTCCAGCTGGGTTATCGAGATGATATCACTTTAAGCGATAAGATCACCTTTTCTTTTACATAATTATTATTATCTTAGTGCTTATTTTACTGTCTAGTTTTATTGTGTTGTTCTAGATATAAATTTTATTATAAGTGAAAGCAATAAAAACTTATATATCTATCTAAATTAAAGTAATTTTTATGTTCCTATTATATAAAACAAATAATACATTTTTTCCTTACTTGATAATATCAGTATCTGGATAATCATCAGGCAAGCTTGGTAAAGACAAGTGGAATGTCACTTCACAGGGATGAGATGGAGTCATAGTCATAACTGGAGCGTCAGGTATATTTTTGGGCAACCCCCAAGCCGCACGAATGGGGTCGCAGCCAAACAACTGGGTAGCGCGAATCGAGACATCTAGCGAATTAATCCTGTGAATGATTATTATTTTAGAATACCTTCCACAGTTGTTATGAATTAACCAATGTTTTAAAATGCTCGAAACATTGTTTTATTTACAAAACCTCCAATTATTTTCATTCAGTATCCAATTATAACAATATTTTGGCGAATAAATGATTGTACAAAACTAAACTGTATTATTAAAGCCCTTCTGTCGATAAGGCAATAAATATTAAGGACACCAAAATCTCTAAAGGAATTTGTCTCAATCAGTTTCTATAGATTTAATTAATTAAACTAGAAATACTTTGCTTCACAAAGTGTTAATCTATTCCAATAAAAGCAAATACATGTGTACATGTTACAAACTCATTCATTACTGTTAATTCATTAAACTTTTTAGTGACATAAACTAATTAAACAAAAGTATGCAAACAAAGTTGGCGGACATGGCGAATTAATTGCAAATATTTGTTTACGAGATTTAATTTGGGAAGGATTTACCTCCTTGAGTGGAATATGGGAATCGTGCAAGGGTCCAGCACGAAGCGGATAGGAGCCACTTCCCACCACACTTCTAACTGACAACACACCACCTCGCAGACTTCTCGGATGTGACCCTAAAGTTTTAAGTATATTCTAGTAAATTTTACCTAATGATTTGAAAGTATTTTGAACCAAACTGAAATTTGTGAAAGTTGTTTTGAATAACTTTCACAATTTCAATTATTGCATAAAACAATGTGTTCAATGTTAATTTTGGAGTCATTAAAAGCTTTTCCAAATCCCTTATAACACAATCTTATCATGCATGAAATACCCGTATTTACCATATTATTAACATTAAAAATCAATTGAAATATATCATTAAATCAACACACCCTTAGGTGGTGTATCCTTAACATATCAGTGTCAAATGCTTGTGCGACAAAAGTCGTATATCTTTTATCGTACAATGCACCTCACCTAGGAATTACCTAGACTTGTTTGGTATGGGTACATAAACACACATATACTCATATATACACTTATTATTTATATATACACAGCTGTTATACATTATTCTAACACATGCAATTATATAATACTAGCTGACCCGGCAAACGTTGTTCTGCCATAAAAATAATAAAATGTCAAAAAATAAAAAATAAAATTTAGGGGTGGACTACCCCTAACATTTAGGGGGATGAAAAATAGATGTTGGCCGATTCTCATAGATACCGGATAAGCACAAAGAATCACTAACTCAATTTAGTTATCTGCCTACTGCCTACCTCCTAAGAACGATGGCGTGATTATTTATAGCCTATGACCATTTCTAGGTTATCATCTATCACCATACCAAATTTCATCAAAATCCGTTCAGCCGTTTAGGCGTGAAAGAGGAACAGACAGACAGACAGACAGAGTTACTTTCGCATTTATAATATTATAGTATGGATATGGAAATCTATGAATATTAAATGTAAGTATATTATAGATACGACTCAAAGGTGGTAAGGCATCAGCAGTCGTGTCGTGTAAAGAAGCCTCCTCCGGCCGCTGGGCATGCGCAGATCCATTGCACCGGCGCACCCGCGCCTCGAGTGGCACGCACGCACGCAAATCAATGTACAGAGTGAAGTTCGCGCGCTTCACATTGTCAACAACAAACAGTTCGCTGATTTATAAAAACAAATTGTGATAACAGTTTATATATTTTTATGTAATTGTGAATCCATTATAAAATAGTGATCACGAACTGTGTTTTAATTTACTGTGCACTAAATACCGAATACCCGAATCGAGATACATTGGAAAGCAGTGCACGATTAAATGTGAGGTGGGTGCCGGCATAAACATTTCACTTACATTCCTCACATTTAGGATACATAGCAATACTACTTTTTATAGAAACGTAGTATGTTATAAATATAATTAATGAAAAATATGGTAAACTATCTAAATAAGTTCGGATGTTTCCTTTAAGTGCGTGCCTCCATCTTTCAAAGTCAGGTTTCAAACACACGGGCACTCAACTTTTAGTTCAGATAACAGAGATGTTCTAATGTAATTAAAAAATGAGTTACCTTTACATTCGGAATAGTCTCAGAGTCTATTGTTGTTGTTTTCACAATCATCGGATCATAGCCTGGAGGGAAGCTTTCTTTGGGTATGTTCCTTAAAATTAACCTGATAAATACACAACGTGCATTTTGAAACGTAACATTATCATATCTAATATAAAATTAATATTGAATATATATTGGCTAAGTATTTCTTATTTCACTACCTACCCGCAATTAGTTTACACACCGCAGAGCCTGACGGTGATTCTGAAACTTACGACGGTAGCATAAATACCATACACACCGCTATTTATTGGACGTTCAACTCTGTTTGTGTGGCATATGTTATTAAGTGCCGTGTTATTGTGAACCTCTAATAATTGTAAAAGCCAAAACTCGCAACTGCAGAAACAGCCTTGGAGGTAAGCAGATCGCAGAAACTCAGGTTAGTCGTTGCTTTTTCTGACTTGTTGGGTAGTTTCCGTTTCTCTCCTCCTGCTTGGCATTTTACCAAACCTACACTACCTCTATTTCCCACACCGTGTTATACTACTTTCTCTGGTCTAGCTGTGACACTATTCAAATTCTACCACATCACCGTAGGCATGCGAAATTATATTTTATGTAATGTCAGTGTATTCCCTTAAAAAAATTACATCATATTGTATGCTTATATGGCTTTATTGATCTTAAGCAGGTAAAAGTAGTGGCATAATGAGATTTAATAATACTTTAATATCAAAATGTAGTCTATTTATTATTTATTTAGTAATACCTAGCGGTATCCGTTATAATCCTAGCGGTATAAAGTTATATCTTTCTAGAAAAATAGACTAGTTACGCTATTTCTTACAAATAACAGAAAATCCTAAAATAGAAGAAACTACTTCAAGAAAGGCTACACAAATACTGCACTTATTTAAGCACCTTACATGAGTACAGTACGATGCACTCCCAACTCGTTGCCAACGTCCTGCGCGCATACGTGCAACGCGCAAGTAGAGCGCGGACTGATGTGCCCCTGCGCGGGGTCCACTCGCACCACGCGCGTCTTGTCATTCTTAAAGAAATTCACTGTACCCTATACAAAGACCAAAAAAATCAATTATTCAGTTTTGATGAATAAAAAATAATATTAAGAACTCATACAGAATGTAGTAATATTTGTTACAACTAACTTTAATGACAATCGAATCGTGTTTGCGGAATGATATTAATACTTAAATGTACTATGTCAAGAAATTATCACAACTACGAAACATCCACGCAACCAAGAATATAAATATCGTATGTTTTTCTGTTATTAAATAGATTTTTTAATTATACAGAACAATAACATATTGCGAGGTGGAGATGCTGCGGTGGTTGTGTGGAGTGACGCGGAAGGGCCGCGTTAGGAACTCCCGCATTCGTGGCAGTCTTCGTGTCCGTCACATTGCGGATAAATTGCAGGAGTGTCGGCTCCGTTGGTACGGCCACGTTTTACGGCAACCGGATGCTTACGTGGGAAACAAACGTGATATGCGTGCCAATGGGCTCACTGCCAGGGATACTGAAGACCGTGCGAAGTGGAGAAGAAAAAGTCGGAAAGCGGACCCCGGGCGCTGAAGCGAGAGGGCTGCAACTGGGACTCAACGCTAAGGTGATGATGAATAACATATTGAGAGGTATCGGAATATAATTGTTCTTACCTTTTTATAAAGTTGTTTGGCGACTAATGCACCAGCGCACAGTTCTTCATCACCGTCTCCACTGTAAGGATACTCCATTTCGCGCTCTCCTTCCCCCCCACAGGAGCACACGCCCCATGGTCTAACACTCCAGTAATATGAATACATCACCGGACTGAAACAGCAATCTCAGTTTATTCTTCACTTTAATGTGACATTTTGTCAGGATAATAGAATATCCTGACAAAATAAATAACTGACAAAATATCCTGACAGAATATCCTGTTTTTTTCGACACTCTACAGCTAGTAAAGGGAGGAGATCATTCATTGTTTTATGGATGGACAGAAAAATATCAGATATTTTTCTGTCCGGTTGTTGCTTCTGTAAAAACAAATAGAGAAAATTTTATTCTGTCTAATAAAGTAAACTACGCGTAATAACTTCGCTTATTGAGAATATTTACACGTCGTACCGGATATCTCAGTGCCAGCTTACGTTGACTTAGGATTAGTGTTTGGTTGATAATTTTGATAGAAGTACGTAATCTACTTAAAGTGTCTAAGATATTAAATTATCTAAAAAAAACTTTTAATTTATTTCATCCAAACTGTTAAGACGTGTTTTTTTTCTTCTCGAGGTAAAACTTTGACACGACAACTTGGGGGATTGGGGATATATGGGGCTCCGGGAAAGATGTTCAGCATTCGACTACCCACTAAAAAACCTGCTGTCCTCTTATCTCCTAGTGCATGGGCCAACGAATAAACAGGCTCAGACCCAAGTTCCTTTACCCGTATGGCACAGCAGCGTGGTCGCAGTGCCGAGCGTCGCACATATCCGTAGGCAATAATGACTGCTTACTGTTAAGGGGGCTGTCAGCCTGTCTGCTCTTCCTCAGCATTAAAAAAAACAGAGTGCGGGGGGCCTCATTATTAACACTAGCTGCGCGTTTACGTGGATATGTATTGCAACAATATTTTACCTGTGATTCACCAATTGTATGGTGGCAGAAAGAGACCGATTCGGAAACGCGGTTCCCAAGTGGACAAAGTAGTCACAGTCTGGATCGTCTTCGCTACATATATCGTAGTCTTTCTCATGAGCCTGTAATAATCGCCGAAGTTCAAATAAACTCTCTTATCTGCCAGCAGCGGCAGTATACGTATACGTCAGGTTATAAGAAATTGTGTAATAAAGTGTGTAATAAAACAACATTTTTTGGTTAATAAACCATACTCGCGTTTATTAGGAATATTTGCTGTATATTTGCCCAAAGTAAATCCGTCATCACGAGTATAAAAAAAATCATCATTAGCTTGGCCTTGTCCCAATCATTTGGAGTCGGCACAATATGTCTTATTCTTCTATTTTATTCTATCCTGGTATTGTTCATCTGTCACTTAACAAAGCCTCATATCATGCATCACACATTCTTTCCATCGCTTTATAGGTCTACCTCTGCCCTTATACTCTCTATTTTCAGGTTCAGCATTCTTCTAGTAATGTGTTTATATAAGAAAAATATTTAATAAGCACGTCCTAAATATTTTCCCTTCGCTAACAAACGGCCTCAATATAATCTGGTAAGAAAGCCCCTTGGTCGTAGGCGTAATCCGGTGTACATTATGCGAGCGTAAGCCAGTGGAGGCGCAGGCCCGCGCCAGCTGTGAGCGAAGGGCCCTAATGCGGTCCCAGGTCAACTTATATGAATAAATGAACAGCACACCTAAGGCCACATCTGTCTTCATGATTTAAAATTCATTTGATAATTAAATGTTGTATTTAAGGTTGGGAAATCTGTGGCGCAATTATTTACACACGTTAGAACCCCTGAGGAGGGTCACGTGCTCGATTCCCGCCCCGCGTATATTTATGTATAATATGTATTTATTTACAAAAAAAAAGTTATATGAGAAGTATACTAGTTGTCTAGTACCCATAACAAAAGCGCTCTGCAGCTCTTTTCGACGCTGTGTGTATTGTCACATTCATTATTTAAATATAAATTCGAAAATCTTTTATTTTTATTATTCTAAATAATTAATCCACCAAGTTACAAATACTTTGAATGAATGAAAACTCTTTATTGTTCACCTTAAATTAACAAGCTACTGAACAATGGCCTTATCGCTTAGAGCAATTAGTACTTTATTATTTACATAACATTTGGTCATAACATTGGTCCAGTTTCACATTGTAACCATAACGTATTCTTAAAAATCTCATTATAAGTTTTATAATTAATTAAATTATGTATTATGAGTTAATTTAGAACACTGATTTACCATCTATACTTATTTATTATTCATTTTTCAATTTAATATTGTGTCTAGTTTGTTATTCAAAAAAATGTCACTAAAAAGCACCATCAACAGTTATACAATAATTTTACAATTATTTATATAAATTTACATTTACATAGCGGTGTGTTTCCTTGTAATATTAATTGTCTTGTAACTAGATTTGGACGTCAACTAGTCCTGCACAACTGTTGTCAATGATAGTAAATATTAATGAACATTAATAAAAAAAATTAGAAACTTATACTACAAAATATTCTACGCCAAATTTAATTAAGAACCGTTTTGTTGATAACAAATTTAATCCGATCATCATTTTAACGTCAAGTTGCTTTTTATACTTTGTCTTAATTCGATTAGAATTTCGTAGAAGAAGTTACTACTTCTACGTTTTTACTAAAAATATCAGGTAATACATCTCCTGTTCTAAACCCGCTTCGTACTAGAACGTGTAAGACTAGTTTGGTGGTAATCTATCAAGGAATTTGACGTGTGGGTACCCTCAAATGTATGTCACACTGTGTATCCGCCCCACACACACGTGACACCACAAACGGCTTGTATCACTAAAACTTGCTTACTACTAGTATTGCCAAATTGGATTATGTGAGCTAATAAACGGTAATTCAAAACCGGTTTTTAGTTTGGTAATTGGAATTACTCGTAATAAGAAAGAAAGAAATAAGTTTACTTTTTTGTACAATACAAACAAAAAAATACTGACCTGTGCGACCGGGGTCGGCCTGTCGTAAAAGGCGATAAAAGAACTCTAGCTACATGGTAGGGCCCCCATCCCGTCTGGATCGACCACCTTTGGTCTTAAGTGTGTTGCCATAATAGCTTTGTCTTGTCTTATGGGACAGCAGCATGTTCTCGATGCCACTGGCGTTGCAAACACCCATAGGCTATGGTCACTGCTAAATTCTAAGTGGGCAGTCAGTTTGTCTGCTGTCCTACAGCAATAAAAAAATGTTAATAAATCTCAATAAACACCATCAAATTAAAAATTAATAATAATAGTAATCATTGTCATTTACAACTAAAATTTGAAATTTATCATTAATTAAATTAATACGATACATTCCGTGAATCTAAATATACCCAACTTACCACCAATGTAAGATGATTAGGTCGAAAGTACAGGGAGTCGGCAATGAGGTCCAGCTGTCGCACAATAGCGGTAGAGCAGAGGATTCGGAACTTGGAGACGTGTAGCCCAGTGTGAGAGGCCGCGCACCAGGCGCAGCCGTGGACTGTTCCTCCACCACGCCACCACGCGGGGCACATGGTGAAGTCGCCGGACATCACGGCACCTTCTGTTGTCAAGCCCTAGTAAAATTGAACACAATTACGTCACAGTATATAAAAATACGATACTGAGTTTTACTTGTTTAATTTCTTTTTTAATTAAAAACAAAAGTTCGAAATAAGTCAAAAGTTCCTTGACATTGGATGTTCATTAAAATCTGTATATTAACCGATAGGTGCATAATAATATTTGAAAATAAAACTTTATATTGCACACTTCTAAAAAAAACTTTATTTAATGTATACAGCTTCTTACAAATAATTTTAATAAGGCGTTACTATTAAATACTGTATAAAATGATTTAAAATTAGTTATATCATACCCAGACAAATGAGTTAAAACGAACAGTGAACATTTTCCATTATAAATATAACTTAAAACAATATTGCAATCATAAATGGCAGACAAAAAAGCGCTCAATTAAACAAAGAATGTAACTCGATTTGTTTATTCATATAAAAGGAAAAAAAGACTTTATCACCTGTATTAACGCACTAATAAATAGCTGCGGTAAATCAAAGTAATGATTAATTAAATGTCGAAATGAGGTCAACGCACGCTCTTTTCTGCGTGAGAGAACCTTTTCCGCACGTGATGGATGATCAGATTACTCTAGCAAAATCGAGATTCGAGCCTACATAACTTAAACCCCGAGCTTACAGCTTAAGACATAAGTTTAATCTTAATATTACATATGGATAACTCATTAGAACTAAGCCTGCTAAGCTTAAGTGAACTTATTAAATACAAATCAATAAGCAATAATAATTAGACGACGTTAGCTCAGAGATATTTAGATTCTTAATAATTACAATAGCTGAGCGATTAAACGACTCTGGCAACTGCCAGCTTTCACTTGGGTGTAATACCAACATATTAAACGTAACAAATATGAATGAGACCTAGAATACATGAATTATTATGTTTGAAATGTGATTTAGTTGAGAACAATGAAAGTAAAGCAAGTTTATTTTGTTACCTGCACTATATGCAAACTTGTTTCGTAGCTCTTTTTACGTACATACTCGTATAATTTATGGATACATACATAACTCACGCCTGAACAAAGTTAGTACGCATTGTACAAATATCGAAATATTTCACAGACACCACAGTACATTTTCTTACATCAGTGGCTACGTGAGTAGCTGCTAATAGTGATAATTTCTACTTGTTGAGTCTTATATCTAATATACAAGCGCAAGAAAAAGAGAGACAGGACAGAGGACCTGTCTTTTCAGAGACCGGAGGAAAAGCAGCTCGAAAATTAATAGAATATGATCTACAAACACCAATTATATTGAGGAAATGAGATTCACTGTAAAGAAAAGATTTATTGGAATTTGCTCTAATGAATTAAGTAGACAAAGTCACAAGTCAAATAAACTACTTGCGCTCGTGAAAGTCAATAATAACGAACGAGGTTCAGCAACCTATTTGTAGAGTGATAACGACGTTGAACGCTATTCACCTTTCCACCTAAACACGTACAAAAGTGTTTAAATAACACACTTTGACTGGGAATTCTCTCATGTATACGTAAAGACAAACAAGTGAAAAGGCGCTTCGAAAACATTTCGCATTCAGGGTGAACGCTCAACGAACGTCTCCTTTGATCTTACAACTCCAGAATTTCAATTAACTTTTCTTTTATTGCTATAAGACAGCAGGCAGGCTGGTGACCCGTTTACAATTTAGCAGTTACCGTCGCATATAGATGTTTGCAACGCCAGTAGCATCGCCAACACGCTGCTATCCCATAAGGGTACAGGAAATTAGGTCACTAATGCCGGAATACAACACAAGGTTATCATTTTATTTTATTTTTTATTACCGTTTTATTATGGCGACATACTTAAGACCAAATGTAGTCGCCATACAGACGGGCTTGATACCCTACCACGTAGCTATGATTGTTTCGTCGCCTTTTATGACAGGCCGATCCCGGCCGCAGAGGTTAGTATTCTTTCTCCGCCCCTGCACGGATACATCATCATCATCATCTCAGCGATGAATCCCGGTTGCAGCCCAAACTCTCGCTTCGGCGCCTGGGGTCCGCTTTCCGACTTTTTCTTCTCCACTTCGCACGGTCTTCAGCATCCCTGGTAGTGAGACCATTGGCACGCATATCACCCTTTACGACGTCAAGCCAGCACTTTTTGGGTCTACCCCTCCTGCCGGGGCCCGGCGGAAGCGGCATGGCCAGACATTTGTTTCCCACGTAAGCATCCGGTTGCCGTAAAACGTGGCCATACCATCGGAGCCGACACTCCTGCAATTTATCCGCAATGTCACGGACATGAAGGCTGCCGCGAATGCGGGAGTTCCTAACGCGGTCCTTCCGCGTCACTCCACACATCCACCGCAGCATATTCATCTCCGTGACACGCAGCTCTTGCTTGTGTCGCTCTAACACCGGCCACGCTTCACAGCCGTATAAAAGGACAGGCCTAATGATGGTCTTATAAACCTGTCCCTTCAACTTTACCGGCATCTTGGGGTCACAAATGACACCAGTTACCTCACGCCATTTGGCCCACGCGGCAGCAATGCGTGCCTTGACGTCACAATCGATGTCACCGGATGCATGAAACACAGATCCCAGGTATTTCACAAGGTCCGTGCGCTCGACCGTGTTGCCGTCTATGCGTACGGGTGTGGGATCTGTGGAGTTACAGGCCAAGTACTCGGTCTTCGCCACCTTGAGCTTCAGACCACCTGCACGGATACAAACTTTAAGTAATACTTTTGAAATTAACGCGTATAGTCGGGAAGATAATCCCCTATTTAAACTATACGTGATCACAGCGTCGCTTGTTTAAATATTATTATAATATATTGTTCATTGTATGGGTTAATTTCAGATTAGAATGTATCCTCTTGCTGGAATCGGTTCTTTATAACCAAAAATCACTTTTGGTTTGGTGATATTCACTTTGATTTTAAAAATTCTAAGCGAGTTAAATCATAATTTTTTTTAATTCAATCAAAAAATTATTTCGAATTTCTCAACTACCCTGTGAAAGCAGCAGGAAAGGTTCAGTAGTCGTATTGAGTCTCTTTAAACCCTTATTATACCTTAATAATCTTTCTAAAACCTTATATTTGTAGTTAGTATGTGTAATAAAACTAACATCCAAGCCCAAAGAAAGCCAAGAATCCTCCGGTAAAATGAAGAACGAAGTGTGTTCAGCGTCGCAATGTAAAAGGATCCTAGCGCTGTGTACATCTCCCAATAACTTGGCACCCAGTTCCAACACCTCTGAACTGCTGGTCTCACAAATATTCCCCTCCTTCGGACATTTGGACACTGCTGATAAATAGTCGCATGGTACCAATACTGCAAGATCGAAAAACCAACGGACAATATTTAAATGTGCCTGAAATATACATCAATATTTCAACATGTATTTGACATTTATTGCAAGACAAACTCAGACAAACATGCATTACATAAGATTTTCTTATTAAAATATAAATTCCGTTTGAATTCGGTTGCGGGCATTGCGGTTGGTAGTCTCATAAGGTTAAACTGCACGTCACTTAACGTCGGTGCGTGAGTAAATTTACGTATGTGAGGTGTGGGTGAGATGTGTTTGCTTTCACAGCAGCGTCAGTCGCCTAATACTTTTTACCCGAAGTTAGAGCGAAACAAGTATCTCCTCTGCTATCAGTACACTGTAGCAAGAGTAGTATTTGTCGACTTTTAACACTGTTAAGGTAGTCACAACCTCTTATTAATAGTTTCGGGGAATTATTTATTTTTCTGGCGGTAACATACGGTCTGAATACACAAAGAGTATTAATCCATGCTATTCTTACTGTCGAGTAATGGCGGCTGCATATAACAGGCGAGTGGCACACAGACCGACTTCCCAATTGAAACTCGTACTTGAAGCACGTCTGTAAACGCACGCACGTCACGAGGCCTAAAACATCGCATTAAAAATAACAGCATTTTATATCCATGGCGCAGCAGCTTCCGCACATAGGAACGCCTGCAACAGTCACGAATTCAATGTACAAGTAATATATCTTACTTATATCAGTAGTCTAGTATCCATAAAACAAGAGCTCTACTGCTTGCTTTAAGACTAGTTGGTCTGCGACTGTGTGATTTATTACTGTGTGTTTATTATTATTTTTATCATTGCCAGGTTGTAATTAATTAATTCAGACAGCAAATTATAATTAATTCGTGCACAGGAATATCAATGGTCACGTGGGTGTCAAACGCTAGTGAGGCGGACTCGTGGTTCCGAAGCTTTGAAGCAGACTGTTTGCCGTGACTACACTGTCTGGTCCTAAGCGGTTTAAGGGTTTAAGGTGTATAGGGGACATTCTAAATAAAAAATCTTCCTTCTTTCTATAAAATTTAGGCATTTCAGGAATATTACCTGAAATGTACTTTAAGTTCAGCGGCAGAGCCTGAAGTGACGGTAAGGCCCCTGGAGCCGCACAGCTCGATGGCGAGCTCGCGACGAGCCGGCGGGCGCAGCGACAAGCGTACCTCGAACTTTGATATGTTCACCAGACGGATACCTTGCTATATCAGACATCAACTATGATTAACAACAGTAACTAGCATTTTTTGTTTTTCTATAGATTTAGACAAGGAGAACAAAAAAAGAAAACCCCACAAATGTCGTTGCAAAATAATTTTGAAAATGGTTATTATAAAATGTTCCATACTGATATCACTTAAATAGTTAATAAAAAAAATCTAGATCATCGATCATCCTTTTATTTTTAAGTTTTAAACTAAAATAACACCTATGTCTCGGATTAACGGACGATTATTATAATGATACTAACAATATTTTAAAATTGTAATTCCATTCATTAGAAATATTATACTAACTGTATATAGCTGTCCAACCGTGAAATTGAGAAAATCCAAATGAGGTGGCACACATATGATATACTCAGGCTGAGGAGGGGGAGGTGACTCTGGGATAGGATAGGCTGCAGGATGAATCACCACGTCCTCGATGCTGCAAAACTCATTTTATTAATAATTACGTTTTCATTAGCAGCAATATACTTAGTGAGTATTAATTTTTGTGTAAGTTGTGTAAGTTGTAAAAAATAAAAATAAAATGTTAAACAGTGAAATGAAAAACATAAGAATCAAGATACTTACAAAGCGGAAGAAGAAGATAAATTACATTAAATTTCAATTTGAGGAGTCATGACTTAGAATAATAAATATTTCCACTCTGTTTACCCTCTAGTTAAGGTTGACATTTATTATAAATTCTTAAGAAATTGTCTGCGCAACTTGAGCTGGCGTAATTAGGGTACATAATCGCATGTTCAAGGGGGTCGTGGAAACATCAAAGCGACGCACATCCGCCATGGCCGGACGCTCGAGTCACTTGTATAGACGCAAAAGCTACGGTCTATGTACATTAACTACCTGCCTATTTGAAGCCAATGTACGACTGCGATTATATGTTATTATGTAAGTCACTAGCAAAATCTTAAACACTAAATAACTATACTTCAACACCAGGGGATGAAAGCCGCCTTTCTACGGGTTTCTCCACTTTGCACGGTCTTTCTTACTCTATGCTATGTTCGGAAAAAATTACCCAAACAAATACATTTACCTAAGCGATTGTAGTGAATTATCTACTAGATTTGATAAACGTATCGGATGATGAAATCTGGTTCCCTGCAGATCAAATTGTGTTACGTCTCCTGAACTTCCGTTGAAAATATTTTTGACCCAAAGACTTGTATCACCTGTGAATTTGAGTCAATAAAATATTATTCAATACTACTATCGATGCATTTGCGGTATAACGGATGACGGTGGAGTATTATAATATTGGTATTGCATCGGTACTCTTTTTAGCGTAAGACAGCAAAACACAAGACGAGATAAAATGCCTTCTGACTCGCCAAACCAGCTTTTCGAAATTTAATTAAAAAGTTTCCTGTACTAAGTAATTTTATGTAAAAAAAGGGTTCTTTCAAGTTAAACATCAATCTATGTTCCAGGTTGATCCGCTTCGCTCTTTATCGGCATTTATTAAAAAGCAAAACTTACTCCAACATTTTATATATTTAAATGAATGATGAATTTATAACATACAGAAAAGATGGTTTGTATGTATTTAGGACACACAGGTGTGTGTTGTGGCATCGTATCCGCCAAACCACTGCAACAATTTTAGTGCATTTTATTTATGTTTATTTAATTCTGGTTCCTCGCTACGATTAATAATTATGGTCAGGTCAGGCGATTTTGGTATATTACTACTTTTTTTATCATTATTTGATCTAAACTGTAGTTCAATATTTAAGAAAGTAAATTAGAAATACTTGTCACCAAGTATAAGTTTTTTTATTTAAGACGTTGAAACTAACGGCCCGCATTTTGCGCGATAGTTGGAACAAGGTCCTTTCTCTTGATCTGGCCACCTTTCTCCATCCATTTAGTATTATTGTCCCCTATAGATTTAGGGGAGTATATCTTGTAAATGTTCTGTAATGGCGTTCTTGATATTCTCTCAGCATGTTCGTGTTTCAACTCCACTTCTGCCTTCCATATTTCTGCACATTCTTTAGCGTAATTTTCTGCCTGGTAAATTGTATGATTTGTTTCAATTTCTCAATAGAGATGTAATTAATTAAAATGGTTTGATAAGGGTGAAAAAAGCAAAAGTAGACGAAAATTAGAAGGTGGTGTCTTAAAAAAAAGTCAAACAATTGGTCACGAACAAGCCTTGTGGATGATTACTATTATCTATAGTTAAGATATTATATAGCGTAGCGTTTAAATTTTGAATAACACATCAGTTTATATAATTAAATAAAATTTACAAAAGCAACTCAAACTATCAAAATTAATGAATTTTGATAGTTTGAGTTGCTTTTATTCGTTAAATTATTTTCTTAAAATGTGTGATATTATTGATGTAATCGTAGATTAAAATTCATTATTCAAGATGTGAAAAGAAAGTAATTGAGTGGGCCTATATAAAATATAGGGCACATAAGCACTTAACACTTCTTTTATGAAGATGAGAGATGGAAATTGGAAAACTGAATTATTATTAAATTTCAAATAAATCAATCAAAGCATAATAATTTCTACACACCCACTGGTTCACATTGAGTAGTTCACAATCACCGCCTTCGTCGACTTTGACGCAGCTGCAGGCTGCCTTTTCGAGGACCAGCGGAGGTATACTATCTAGCTCACGGAATACCTCTCGCAGAACAGGCCTTACGTCTGAACACATCTCACTTAAAATAATACAAGCGTTATGTAATAATAAAAATAGGATAAAATAAATGTAGGTTTTATATCACTTACTTTTTATCGGGTATAAGAGGCAAATTATCAGCCATACTATTTATTATTCAATTTATTATTTTTCTCATAAAAGTAAATTTGAGTAGCCAGAGACTAAATCTCTATATTTTGTATAATTTTAAATGTCAAATTATGACATTAAAAAGTTTAAATACAATTGTGGCGCCTCACTCGCCACCTGACTTGTTACACTGATAAAATCTAAGAATTGTATACTTTCTTATATATTCTTCTTTCCAGATATATGTATACTTTTTAGACTTTTCGAGAAGTTATGATATGTCAGTACAAAATGTAATAATATCGGAGTCTGTCACTAAATTATTTTATAATTATATTAGATAAATTTTGTAATTTTTAATTAGTTATCACACAATAACATGATACACACCATGATTAAAAATAGTGAGCCAGTGAAATATATGTTTGATTAAATCTCTCGCTTAAGAGAATCTACCCCATAGGAGGTCCGGTTAATCCTCCAAACAATATTTTGAGGAAAACTTTTTAAAATACATTAATTAGGTACCTACTCGTATTAGGTTCGCTGGAGCCAAGTGGCTTCTCGCAATTCAGAGATCTCGAGCAAGATTCCCACTATGGCAGACTACACAACTATGAAACTACTCTAAACTACCTAAACTATGTATATTTTAATACAAGGTCACATTACTCCAGTAAGGATATTTGCATACCAGTATAACTGGTGGCCTCTAAGGGTTGGCACAAAGCCAGCATTAGGATGTGAGCTGCTATTATTTATTACTATAGGTCTCCAACCTTGCTCTGTGATCGAATCTATTGGTTGGCGATTTGGAACATCTTCGTCCTTCGTTGACATCTATGAGATGTTGCATATTTAATAACAGGCTGAGTAACTAAGATGATTATCCCCGACCTGCAACCCAACATGAAAGCAATAAAACGCATGTTCGTTGTCTAAAAATAACAAGCAATAAGTGCATATTTCTATATGAAGTATACTATAGTAAATTAAAATCATATGTTATTTTAGCTCCCATATCGTATCTCTTCATGACGCAACAGATTGAATGAAGGCACTGGAACGCCTATGGACCGTTCGATTCCCGTCTCAAGTGCGGATTATGTTATCTGCTTCTATGACGTGATAGCGTGGCATCGGCAACTGCTTACTTTTAAGTGGACCATCAGCCTATCTGCTGTTCCTCAGCAATAGAAAAAAATGTGCATTTTTATTGCGTTATCTAAATGTCCGAAATTGTGATATCCGGCTGAAATGTCCCAGCTCTAGAAAATCGATTTGTTAGCTATTGTAAGACTATGTTATTGATCGATTGCCCGCATTGAGGAAGCGCTGACTGATCGTTGGCATCTCGGAGCTGAGATAAGGATCAGTCATTCACGAAAGGGTACAGAGGTAAGAACCGCTTTCGTTGTTCATTTAGACAAGTAATCATGAGTGAAAAAGTTGTTGCAAACATGAAAACCGAAGGATATAAGAATTCAACAGAGTAAACATACGAATATACTATTGCTTGCGATATTCACGCACTTGGTATGGATATAAGGTTGGAGTCGTATATACAGCGGAATTTATTCTTACCACTATTTTATAATATTCTAATTTGAATCTGTGAGAGAAACAGAGTAACAAATAAGATGAGAGAGGAAAAGTTCTTATCACGTGTTGCAATATAAAAATATAGGCTTAAATCTCATTGTGATTTTGAGTTTTATTGGTCCATTGAGCAACGACCTTTTATTGCCAATCAGGACTAGATGTGATAAGCAAGAGATCGGCCAAGAGTATGGTTCAGTGACTACGTAAATAATAAGGTACAGTCCTATCGAGTTCAATTCCTGGTAATAATTTATTAAGAAATTTATAAAAAAGCACTGAGATATATGTTTTTACATAATGCCTGGAAATAATTGCCGAATGAAAATTTAAAGAAACAAGTCCAGTACAAGATAATTACTATTTGACGACGATTATTTGTAATATATATTTTTCACAAGGACAGAGATAATTAATATCGAGCAAACACCCACAAGCGACGGTAACTGCTAAATTCTAAGCGGGCCGTCAGCCTGTTTGCTGTCCTACAGCAATAAAAAAAAGCTTTATAAAGGATCTTTCAACAAGGACGGGTCGATGTTGACAGTTTGTGGCGGCCATATTGTTTTTGCGGCATCTGTCAAATACGTTGTTATTTCTTCAGTTACTGATGCCAAATCACCATGGCAAGTTACATGGCAGTTAGAGCAAAACGTCCAAATGAAAAAACTGTATTATCAAAATTAGTGTTCGTTGGTGCAAACGTTGCGCGCATTACGTCCATTTTACGGCAGACGCGGTGGCCCTTCAAAGTCGACTCTCCAATGTTTGGTGACCAAATTCGAGACGACCGGTTCGGTAATCAACCAACCAACACCCTTACGTCAAAGGAACGCCAGATCGGCCGAGAATATCACTGCTGTCCGTGAGAGTGTGCAGGAGAATCCGAAAATAGGGCTTAGCTTAGGCTGGACTCTGTAGGTTTTTTTTTCAATTTAAGTTGACTTCAGATTTATAGAGATATATCAGAGAAGACCGCCTCCCTACTGCAGCGCCTGCGGGGCAGCACCAACGGCCTTCTGAAAGCCATTGCTGCCAGGTTTGACTGCCCCATCCTAAATCACTGGGTAGGGGTAGTAATTGGAAAATTTTAATCTTATTATAAAATGTTACTAACAATACTAACATAATTGTAAGTGAAAAATTGTTACTAATCCATTAACAAACTATGGACTTTGTCCGAAATAAATGATTATTATTATTATTGTTTATTTGATTTTTTTTCTCAGCTGATGCTGGTAAATGTGAACCTAGCACGGGCTTACGCCAAGTGAGTTGGTTCATTGTGTAGTGTTGCAGGGGTTTGAGTAGTGGATGTAAGGAATCGTCGCACTATGGAACAGGTGTCGATTATTACAGATTTTTGTAAAGCGATGTATGAATATTTATTAAGATCAAGTTCTGAGAGCGATGTGTGTAATGATTTTGGAATGAGTCCGGTTGATGAAATTATTATGGGTATAATTTTAACGGTGTGTTGATACCACATTTGTCGTATTTCATCTGCTAGCGGTATATATTTTTGTATTTTCTCAGTGTATTTTTTTCTTACATTTTCAGAATTAGGTATTGCAATATCTATTAAGTATGTAATTTTTCTATCTTTTAGTGTTAGTGTGATATCCGGTCTATTATTTGTGGTGGTTTTGTCGGTAATGATGTCTCGGTCCCAGTACAGTTTTACTGACTCATTGTTGAGTACACTTGTAGGTTTATATTTGTGGTATGGTTCTGTTTTATCTAATAGGTTATATTTAAGTGCTAATTGTGAGTGGATTTGTTTTACAACGTTGTTATGTCTTTCTGTATACTGTTTATTGGCTAAAAATGGACAACCCCCTGTTATATGTTCTATTGTTTCTTGACTTGAGTTGCATAGGCGACATCTATCTGAGACTACTGATGAATCTTTAATAATGTACTTCTGATAGTTTCTAGTTTTAATGATTTGATCTTGGATGGCCAGCATAAACCCTTCAGTTTCTTTGTATATATTGCCTTTGGTTAACCACGTGTTTGATGCCTCTGAGTCTATATGTTCCTGTTGGAGTTATTATTATTATTATATCATCAATCATATGAAATAGGGTTTAGCTTAAGCTGGACTTTGTAGGTTCGAACGCACGTATTCCGGAGGCGCACGGTGTAACAGTTGCATTCGATAACACTGATTGTTTGCATATTTCATTTATTTTATTTTAAGGTTTATAGGGTTTGTAATCCAAAATAAACCATAAGATTTATCCAAAAAATGCTATCCAAAGTCCCTATTCCACGCGAACGGAGTCGCGGGCACAGCTAGTTTAGTATAAAAAAAATAAAGAGCGTATCAAACCGCTGTCAATGAGACCAAATACTTTGAACCAATGTTAGGGCTTTGCAATGCTGTTATTCCCTCTCAACTTGCGAACAGGTCGAGGAGTATCTGCATTTGGTTCAAAGCTCGCTTTTATTTCGAAAACAGGCTTCGTGGAATAATTTTTCTGCTCACAAGCAGTTCATGTAAGCATGATTTTTGTTTATCACTACTCTATGTGTACAAAATCTACACTAAACATAGTTCTTTTTACTATACTTGATGCTATCGACACGACATTTGGAACACATTTTTAAGATTGGGTGATCTGGTAACATTTATATTTTATATTGGCAATTAAGACGTGAAAAAACAAAAACATTCTATGAAGTATAAATCAAAAGGCACATAAAGACGCAACCCTTTTCTTTTGGGTTGAACAAAACAGTTTTCACTTTCAATGGGTTTCATGAAAGAATTTTTGCTCGTTTGAACTGCAAAGCGCTTATGATTGAAACGGCCTAGGGCTGACGTCACATCTAACTGTTATATCGTTTGTTTCTTTTACATAGTATTTAAAAAACGAACAAAATATTAAGTGGCCGTTGTTTTCATTTTTTTTCAATTTGATTTATGGTGTGTCTATGTTGGTATAATATAACGACCTCCAGGATATAATGGCTAATGTTGGTGTGCTTGCAGAGGTTGCGGGTTCGATTCCTGTCAAGCGCCTGGGTATTTACGTATAATATGTATTTATTTACAAAAATAGTATATATGTAGTATAATAGTTGCCTAGTACCCATAACACAAGTGTTATGCTATTTACTTTAGGACTAGATGGCGTTGTGTGAAATATCCCAATATATTTATTTATAATTCCACCACTTCTTTTATGTCTTCTTTATCCATGCAGGGGCGGAGAAAGAATACTAACCTCTGCAGCCAGCGTCGACCTATCGTAAAAGGCGACAAAACAACCCATCCTTGCTACGTGGCAGGGCCTCAAGCCAGTCTGGATGGCGATCACCTTTGGTCTTAAGTATGCCGCCATAATAACTTTGTGTTGTGTTCCGGCATTAGTAGCCTTTATGGGACTGCAGCGTGTTCGCGATGCCACTGGCATTGCAAACACCCATAGGCAACTGTAACTGCTAAATTCTGAACGGGCCGTCAGCCTGTCTGCTGTCCTTTTTTTTTTTTTTTTTTTTTTTTACGGGGTGGGGCAATCCTCATGGACTACCTCCGCCTGGGGAAAGGCGGAGGGGCATGCCGGACTCCTACCGGCTAAAACCACCACCCCGGTGTCTCCTCACACGTGCGCGCGGGGCCGCGGGAATCCAGATTCTTCCGCAGCCCCACACTAGTGCTGGCCCGGTCTGTCCGGGCCTCGTCTCCTGCACGGGGTAGTGAGGTCTGTCTGCTGTCCTACAGTAATAAAAAACATGTGTCGCAAGCAGGTAGGACGCAAAGGTTCTTCAGTTCTTTTGAAGAAGTAGTATTGAAGTTTGTTTTTCTAATATCAGTACTAGTGAATGGATATTTGAGTCTGTACATTACATATGCAAATTTACAATATATAAATCAAAAGTAGGTTGAGTTAAGATCTCTGGATCTTGCGCCTTACAATATGTATTGACAAAAAATAAAGCGTTTTCGTTTCATCTGTTTCGCTTTTACGATAATGAGACAATTTGTTTTATGGCATATTCAATGTTATGGAGACGAGAGGGAATGTGCTTTCCATTTTTACGGTCACGGCCTGTTGGATGGATGGATCCAATAGGCCGTGGTTAAAGCAACGCTTTACGAGTAAAGCGCTGCTTTATAATATTTATGGTTTAAGTCTGGGATAACACCATTTAAATAGATCGTTTTTGTATTATCTGTGTTATGAGCTCTATTGTTAAGATTTACTTTGCCCAAAGTGTTTTCATGTGTCCCTGATAATGGGCGCGGACCATGCACATTTTTATACTACAGGGGCTGATGTAACGTCGAGGTGCTTAAGACTGAATAGAAAAGATTTTTTGAGTATATATCACATTTATATTATTAATAGTTAAATATTGCTATTGTTGTAGAAATATTGCTGAAATTTTCTGTAATTATAAAACTGAGATAAGGTCATTTTCTACTTTAGTAATTTCCGTAGTCAAAGATAAAAGTAAATTAAAATGTACACAAATTTAATAATAAAATAGCTACTAATACAAACATGTAAAGTTTAAATTTCAGCGAACATGTTAACAGTGATGCACTGATAAAGGTCCATATAAATCTATGCTCGTATATCTTGTTGCTTTTTCACGAATGTAAAAGCCTTTTTTGAACAAATGATAAAAAGTTTTCAATCACTCTATTTATCATTCTTTTCTACAAAAAACGGCTGCTTACGTCATCAGACTAAAAATAATCACGAAAATGAACAAACTTCACTTCTATATCTAATATGAGTAGTCATATCTTAAAAATATGTAGTCATGTATTGTATTTGTCAATTAGAATTATTAATAGTACTCAATAATTACCCGTTCTCCGCAAGACATTTTTATCCGTGCAGGGGCGGAGAAAGGATACTAACCTCTGCGGCCGGGGTCGGCCTGTTGTAAAAGGCGACAAAACAACCCACCCTAGCTACGTGGTAGGGCCTCAAGCCCGTCTGGATAGCGACCACCTTTGGTCTTAAGTATGCCGCCATAATAACCTTGTGTTATGTTCCGGCATTAATCAGTGGTGTCCTTCTGTGAAGACGTGATGTCGCAGAAGGAAACTGCGGAACGGGAGAGGGAGATCTCGACTCCCTTCCCCGGCCGCAGAAGGCGCACCGGGCGCAGGAGAAGGGCGGACAACGCCCTTTTCCAGCCCCCATGAATAGGTCCAGGGGCGAGGGACTTGGGGAAGTTCCCGCCCCCTATTCGATGGACCCGAGGTGAAGGCGCGCGTGGGTGTCGGCGCGCGCCTCTTAGGCGATGCACGGGGTAGTTAAACACCTCACTACCCCGTGTAGGAGACGAGGCCCGGACAGACCGGGCCAGCACTAGTGTGGGGCTGCGGAAGAATTTGGATTCCCGCGGCCCCGCGCGCACTTGTGAGGAGACACCGGGGTGGTGGTTTTAGCCGGTAAGAATTCATCAAGTCCATGAGGATTTCCCCACCCCGTAAAAAAAAAATGGACCGGCATTAATGACCCAAGTTCCTGTACCCTTATGGGACAGCAGCGTGTTCGCGATGCCATTGGCATTGCAAACACCCATAGGCGACGGTAACTGCTAAATTCTAAGCGGGCTGTCAGCTTGTCTGCTATCCTACAGCATTAAAAAAAAGACATACGAGTACATGCGCATGCGCTGGGTTACAAATACACGGTTATACAGGTGATTAAATTTCCTCGCGATGTTTTCTTTCATTATCTCTTCACGGTGTTTTAGTACTTGGATATTAGATTATAATTTCAACATATAATTTATTTTAGAACATATATTTTAAAAGCAAAGCAAATGAAAACCCAGAACATTTATAATTTAATAATTTAAACGAAGTTTCCTTATTTATAAAGTAATTATTTCTGTATGCTAACCTTTTCGTGACATAATTAACATTGTCTCCAAAGGTCAAATCTTTGAAGAGACTTGGGGAATTTACTAAATACAAAGGTTTAATCTAGAAAAGAGCATAGCTCTAACACGTTCTCTTTTGTATAGTGGAAATCGTGAATGAAAAGTAGAACTTCTAGAGTTTAAACTGTAAGAAGTTCTGATAACGTCATGGTGTGTAACGAAGACTGATTATTATTCCATAAGTAGTAGTACGAAGTTCTTTCGCCAAGCCATTCGGTCTCACAAACCGTAAAACAGGTAGCCACGTTGCCAACATCTCCCAGTCCTGCCAAAATAGTTTTGACAAGACAGAACGTTAAGGCGTAATTGTATGTAAGATAACTATAAATGTCTATATAGGTATATGTGTTCTATTTAGTGGATATTTGTATTAATTTTTCACAAATACAAACTAAATTCAACCTCAATACATTGGATTTAATTAATTAATCCATCAATGAACTTTATCTCCAAATACTTCTCAGAAAATGGTTTCAACAAGCCCCTAGATCATTGAAATAACAAAGGAATAATCCAATCCATTACAATTGCGACTTGGAATTAAGTCCGAACACAAATTGACAAATAAATGCAGATCAAGCGGTTATGGAACGGGCCCCACCGAAGATTTTTTAAATTTATACGCAACATAAAGCACCATCTAAAAGAAGAGAAGATGTAGTTTAATTATGTATATTATTACTTTATTTTAAGCCTTTAATCTGGCAAAGCAGTATTCAAATGTATTTATCAACCATTGACATCGATGACTGTGTCAGTTTACTTATTTAGGCTGAGGCTGAGGCCTCCTACAATTCTTTTCGTTTACTGCTGCCTCTCGCAAGTACGTCACGTGAGCTTTTTCCTAAAGAACTCGTCCTTTCAACTTTTAAATTGTCTTCCACATTTTCTTGTGACTATTGGATATTAAAGAAGAAAATTAGAAAATCTACTCACCCAAAACCCAGACTCGATCTACGGTCGTGGGTTCAAATTGTGGCAAGTATATTATATTACAACTATGAATTAGGCGAGGGGTTTCAAAAATATATTTTATAAAAGTAATATAATATTAGAAAAGTAATGAATAAGAGAGCTTTAAATACGACCCTTTGATATTTTTCTAAATTAAATTATATGACAGCATCTGCAGCAGACATCTGGCAATACATGTATATTTATTAGTCCGAGCTCTGTGTAAACAGATGCCGTTATTTTTAAGTATTCAATTTAACGCAGCATCCCCCAGAATAAAGTCTGAATTATAAAGTAATTTATTTTTCACGATGCTAATATTAATATTATATCGACGCTACTCGTTTATAAAATTGTAACGAGGATCGGTTTTTGGGAAATAAACCGTAATTAAAATCTATATCCGTACGATGCCGGTCGCTGACCGAGATTGCACCGTACAGGAATGAGAAGGATAGCTCGAGAGCAGGGGACTGTATGAGAGAGGAGCGGTGGTTAGAGAGACGCGATAACTTGCAACAAAGAAATTCGCACTGACGTCGATTCCACCCCTTCCCGGTTCGGTTTAGGTCGCGGAGGCACTGTTGCACGGTACCAGATAAATGTCAAGCACTGAACACACAATTTTATGGCACGGCCAATGAGAGTTTGGAGTAACTATCAGGGAGTTCGAACGTCCACCGTCCCGCGCGTTTAGAAGCTTGCGCGTCACTATCATATTATATCCGTCCCACCCTCACTTTCACCATTTACCCCACCGAGAGTGAGGGTAGGTAACAAAAATCAGGAGGCGGGATACCATTTATGCAAGGAACGAACAATATCATTTTGTCTCTGTTTCGGTACTGGCTCTTCTTGATAATAATTTGGTCAGACTTTCTTAAAAAAAAGAAGGCATAAACGTAAATACCGGGCAACAAAGGCAACTCATTGTTATTAACAGACGCAAATGCTGCAAGGATTTTCTTTGCACGCCTTGAAGTTGTTGTGATGAAGGACGCTATTTTGATTTGACATTTTGATTTTCTAGTATAAGTACTGAAGTATTACAACTATTATACAGTCCACTCTATCTACCAGCATCCATTCCATATCAAAAACACGCCATTGAGCACACCCATGCCCTACAACTAAAATTTGAGTTTCTACTACTAATATTAGTTATATACAAACTAAATGTAACTCATAAAGAGTTTTGAGACAGCCAAAATCATAATTTTCGACGTTTAACCCCTTGGTGGGCATCTCATCTTAAAGCTGAAAAGCTTAACCATCTTTTTAACTTTTTTTATACATATTCTTGAGTGAGAACAGACGTGAAGGACTCCTCCTAGTTTCCCATAAAATTTACTTCAGAAGTTCGATAATTTATTTGTTGGTTTACTTAATAATGTAGTATTACAGAACTGATGATTCTGTTTTATAGCTTCTGTATAAATAAACTCATAATAACAAGGGCTAAGAAAACCTCGAACTCCTAAGAGGAAGATTGGGATGTCATTAAACCTTAAAATGATGATGATATTGAACACTGAACTGAAATAAACAAACAGTTGACATCATTACTGTAGTAATGATGTCAATTTTATCCGTGCAGGGGCGGAGAAAGAATACTAACCTCTGTGGCCGGGGTCGGCCTGTCGTAAAAGGCGACAAAACGATGGACAACGATGGATGGCGACCACCTTTGGTCTTAAGTATGCTGCCATAATAACCTTGTGTTATGTTCCGGCAATAGTGACCCAAGTTCCTGTACCCTTATGGGACAGCAGCGTGTTCGCGAAGCCACTGGCGTTGCCAACACCTATAGGCGACGGTAACTGCTAAATTCTAAGCGGGCCGTCAGCCTGTATGCTGTTCTACAGCATTAAAAAAAGAACTCGAGCGACATAATACAGTCTTTTTCATGTTCTGCCTAAAAGGCGTACAAATATTTTTCAAATAATTATAATCAATCATCAGTCAAAATATTAAAATGAAATAGAAATATCCAGTCACATTATCAACAAATACAAATAATAACAATAATAATAATCAGAGATGTGAACTTCTTCTAGAGATGGAACGAATCATTGTCTTGCATAACTTCAAGCTTGGATCAAATGGTTTAAGATTTCGCACTTCTGTTTTGCAGCTCAGTTACTTACCTTATACACAAACCTGGTAGTACTAGAGATCTTAAAAATAATAGACCCATAACTTATTTACCTACCATCTACAAGCTGCTTACATCCAAATTACTTACAGAATAAAATTAATGAAACATCTCCAAGGTAACAAAATTTTGGCTGATACTCAGAATGGATCTAGGCCGGAGTCCCGTGGTACGAAAGAGCTCCTCCTCATAGATATGGCTATTAATAAATAGGTCCATCGAAACAGTTAAAAATTTCTACAATACTAGAGTTGACTACAAAAAGACTCAATGCCGCATTCATGACTAATGAGGGTATTGGAATTATATAAAATTGATTTTAGTCTTCGCACCTTCCTATTGCTCATTCCAAAAAATATTATGTTGTTCGAAATAGTTATACAATGCTTTTAGAATATATTTTTTATCTTAGAAAATATAGGAATTAATTCAGTTAGTCTATAGTTTGATAGCACTCCTTGTCACCTTTTTTGTGTAACGGTTTTATTATAGATATTTTAAGTCCATCTGCATAAATTCCTTTACTAATAGATAAATGAATTAAAGAGCTTATATATCCACCAATAATGTCAGATGATGATTTGTTCAACTTTTGTTGATATTTCTTCATAACCCACACTAAAAGTCCCATTACAATAGTATGTATATCATTTGGTATGCTCGGTTTCATAAATATAGAAGTCAATATTTTTACTATCTCACCTTAAAATTGTTATTTTTTTGTTGAAATAGGTTTGATTTTGTCAATGAACTAATTGTTAAAAGCATTCGTTATGTCTTATGGGTATGTAATTGTCTTTTACTTTTATTTGCATAATATTATCGTGATATATGTTTTGACACATTGTTAATTATATTCCAAGTGGTCCTAATTTCTGAATCTGATTTTAGAATTATAAAATTATTTTGCGACCGTTTTGTGTGATTAATAATTTTTTAAATCTCAGATCTCAGACAGATTTATTATGTGGTATGGGATTTATTCGTAAGTTCCATAACAGTTCTCATTTTTTATTACTACACCATTTTAATCCTTTAAATATTATAAGCAACGTTAGGATCCACGGTCTCATACATCGTGGAGAAACTAAAATTATTTAGATAGGTTCGAAATTTTATAATACTAGCATTGTTGAAATCGCGGACACGTTTGAACCACGCGTATACTGCATGATTATGAGTACTCACCGGTATTTTCTCTACTCGCGCCGTGCGGTCACAAAGAGTTAACTCTAAAAATTTATCTAGACATGGGCCACAAATTTGAAGACGATGACGCAGTACGGTTTAAGGGATCTGGAAGAAATTTTTTTAAAAGGGGATCTTTAGCTTTAGAAAAAAGATATACAAAGTGTATAAATCTGAAATGTGACTACGTCGAAAAATAAAATAATATTTAATAAAAGATTATTGAGTCATAGGTACTCATTATCACTTTTTATTGAACACCCCTAATACATTCCAACTTACCAGTCTTATTCTCCTTTCACATACTTGCGATGCCTTTTCATTGGAGTACATTTTGTACTAATAGTTGTGGTTTAATTTTTATAACCAACTGCCTAAATTACTAGCAATAGCGGTTTGTGTCGTTAGAAGACGAAAAAGGAAACAAAAGGCATTCTGAGTACATCCCCTGAATGAGCCGAGATACATAAAAGGGCAGTTTGTGATACTGTACGAAGATTTGAGGCAATACCCTGAAATTTTTTTAAATTATTTTCGAATGTCTATAACAACATTTGACGTATTGTTAACAATATTTATACGACCTCGGTGGCGTAACGGATAAAGCACTTCGGTACGCTTGCGGAGGTCACGGGTTCGATTCCCGTCTCGCGTCTGGGTGTTTATGTATAATATGTATTTATTAACAAAAAAAAGTATATAAGTAGTATATCAGTTGTCTAGGGCCCATAATACAAGTGCTACTTAGTTTGGGACTAGATGACGCTGTGTGAATTGTCACAAAATATTATTATTATTATTGTTGTTGTATTTAGTGGGCCCTCAAATAACACTTCAAGATACCAACATGCGTTTGGCGATACCACCTATACAACGGCTGGTTGTTACACTGAGGTAAGTAAAACAGTAATAAAAAAATTATAATTATATTTTTTAAAACGAAATTAATATAAAAATTCTTCTGGCGAACTTATATCGGCCAAGAGGCTTTGAACCATTGTTGAGCTTGATAAGTCGGTATTCGATGGAGATGGGCAAATATTAATCAAGGGGTTTTGAACCATTATTGAGCTTGATGGGTCGGTAATGGATGGTGATGAGCAGATATTTGGGTTAAAACTGGTAAAGTAGATTTGTGCAGATTGTGGCCTAGTACTCTGTGCAGTTGAATTAGCGAGCCTGTATTGTCGATTCTCTAAAATCATTATTACTACAAACGCAGGTAAACAAGACACGTCCCCTGCCGAAAACAGCGCGCTGCGCACTGACTGTAGCGCCGACGCTTTTTTACCGCTAGTGTGAATAATAGTATGAAGATGCATAATATGGTCTATTTCCAACGCCCAAAATTGAAAATGCAACACTGCTCGATAAAAAAGCGCCGTGTTTTAAAAACGCTGTCGTGTGAACATATACTTCGGAATGCATTTGTTGTATTTGAACGCTTTTTTAACATCCGTTAAAAAACTCTCGTGCAAATGAGGCCTAACGTTAACCCCTTTTTGGAGATTTATTCACGTTACAAAATAAATACTATACTAATCATCATTTCAGCCGGAAGACGCCCACTGCTGGACAAAGGCCTCCCCCAAAGATCTCCACGATGATCGGTCCTGCGCTGCCCTCATCCAACCTATCCCGGCGATCTTGACCAGATCATCGGTCCATCTTGTGGGGGGCCTACCAACACTGCGTCTTCCGGTACGCGGTCGCCATTCGAGGACTTTTCTGCCCCAATGGCCATCAGTCCTTCGAGCTATGTGCCCAGCCCACTGCCACTTCAGTTTTGCAATCATCCGGGCTATGTCGGTTACTTTGATTCTCCTGCGAATCTCCTCATTTCTGATTCGATCTCGCAGGGAAACTCCGAGCATAGCCCTCTCCATTGCTCTCTGAGCGACCATCAGCTTTCTCATAAGGCCCATAGTTAGCGACCACGTCTGCGTTCCGTATGTCATCACTGGCAACACACATTGGTTAAAAACCTTCGTCTTGAGACATTGCGGTATTTGGGACGAAAAGATTTTACGGAGCTTCCCGAACGCTGCCCATCCGAGTTGGATTCGACGAGTGACCTCTTTCGCGAAATTGGACCTGCCTAACTGGATCGTTTGACCCAAGTAGACGTATTCGTCAACAATTTCGAAAGTACAGTTCCCAACTGTTACGGGGGTAGGTGCGACATGGACATTAGACATGATCTTCGTCTTGTCCATGTTCATTTTGAGACCTACTCCTTGGGAAGCTGTATTGAGGCCATCAAGCATATGGCTTAAGTCTTCCATGGTTTCAGCCATGATTACGATATCATCTGCGAATCTAAGGTGAGTGATGTACTCACCGTTAATGTTGATGCCCAGTCCGTTCCAGTCCAGAAGCTTGAAGACATCTTCCAACGCAGCAGTGAACAGCATCGGCGATATGACATCGCCTTGTCTGACTCCCCGCTGCAGTCGGATAGGCTTCGAGTTCTGATCCTGGAGACGGACTGACATGGTGGCGTTTTCATACAAACACTTCAACGCTTTGATGTATCGATAATCAATGTGGCACCTCTGGAGAGACTGAAGCACCGCCCAGGTCTCGATCGAATCAAAGGCTTTCTCATAGTCCACGAACGCCAAGCATAGTGGCTGGTTATACTCCTCCGTCTTCTGTATAACCTGCCGCAGCGTATGTATGTGGTCTATGGTGCTAAAACCTTTTCGGAATCCGGCTTGTTCGGGAGGCTGGAAGTCGTCAAATCTGCGCGCGAGACGATTCGTGATGACCCTTGAAAACAGCTTGTAAACATGGCTCAGAAGTGATATCGGTCTAAAGTTCTTCAAAAGGGTTTTGTCGCCCTTTTTGAAGAACAGCACCACTATACTTCCGTGCCAGGCCTGCGGCGTTTTGCCATCAAGGATGACGGAATTAAATAGCTTCTGGAGGATTTTAAGCACAGGAGTACCACCAGCTCTCAGAAGCTCGGCTGTAATTCCATCATCACCCGGCGCCTTGTTGTTTTTAAGCTGTTTAAGGGCCACACTAATCTCGTACAGACTGACGTCTGGGATATCTACGGTGTAGTGTCGGGTTAATTTGGCTCTTGGGTCTTTAGCCTTGTTGTTAACAGGTGCCCGTGTGGTCGTGTATAGCTGTCCGTAGAACTTCTCGACTTCCCTCAAAAGTTCGGGTTTAGACGAAACGACCCTGCCATCGTCGGTCTTCAGCTTCGTCAGTTGGCTCTGCCCAATAGACAAGTCTCGTGCGAATACTTTAGAGCCCTTGTTACGCTCTATAGCCGCCTTTACACAGTCTGTGTTATGGCGGCGGATATCGCGAGTCAAGGACTTGGAGATCTGTCTATTTAGCTGCCTATACTGGGAAGCATCGTCCGGGGACTGAAGGGTCATTTGACGTCTCACATCCATTAATTTGAGAGTAGAATCTGAGATTTTTCCGGTTCTTTTTGAACGGCTGGCCTTGAAGAATTTAGACCCGGCCGTTTGAACAGCTTCCACGAACCTGTTATTATACTCGTCCACGTCAACGCAGTCACCGAGGCATTCGAAGCGGTTTTGCAATTCGAGTTGAAAGTTTACCGGGTTTTGGATCTGTATGGGTGCGGTGCGGTCGGAGCGTAGACTTCACCAGTCGAGACCTCTCCAATTTTGGATTGATATTCAATGTGCCTCTTACTAAGCGGTGATATACTATACTAATAAATTAACACAATTAAATACTCTTATAAATAAATAACAACAACTTAAAACACTATTCACTATAAATCCATAATATTATATAAGTCTGTTATGATTGTTCCACTTTCAATAAATCCAAGAAAATATTTGGCCAACGAGATAAAACAGCCGCCTCCTTTCAGGTGATACATCGCATAGTTCTTATATGCCATCTTCAGTTGCATAATTAGTGTAGTATATACAGTATTTGTTAGTATAGTATGTGGACTTTATAGTTTTTTTTTTCAGAAATCAGAAAGCTTTTATAAATTACAAATTATACAGTAATAAATCAATAGATCAATTTTTTTTTTATGTTTGCAATTTTATTTAAATAAAGTCAATCAATTTATATTTCTGATGTTAAAATAATTCCTTTATAGTCCTCAATAATCTGATCAGTAAGTTACATGCATGATACATGATCTGGCTAAATTTGTTGTCTATATGCCCGAAATGACAACTCTGTCGTCGTCTGTTGCTAACAGGGTGCACTTGCGGATGAGTTTAAGTTGACCCCTTAAGTTGAAGTGAAATAGAAAACAATACTTCAAAAACGATTCGAGCTGCCTCATTTATCAATACATCATCAAGCACCATTCAAGTTACCACTAGGATCATTTATTTTAAATCCACTTGTTTCATTTGTGTTTCATAAGAAAACAAACACAAAACCGTTTATTCAAACAACTTGTTTGTGAAGCAATTTAAGTTGTGCAATACAAATACAATAGATTTGTTTTAGCTCAATGTGCTGGATAAAGTTCTCGTTTGTGTTGTAGTTATTCATGGCTGGGCATTCCAATTATTGCTCAAAAGTTGTAATAATCGCGTAATTTTTCAAAAGTTCTGCAAGCACTAGAGTTCAAAGAGTCAAGTTATTTTGCGTGTATAAATGATGTAAGTCCAGGCCGCTTGATGATAACTGATTGTCAGGCGTTGGTTAAACCATGGAATACAGCTATAAACACTTAAAAGGGTTTATTACGAGCCTACAGGATCGCAAATAGTCCGTGATTGGTTGTGTGTGTTTTTTTAATGCTGAGGAACAGCAGCAAGGCTGACAGCCCACGTAAGCAGTTACCGTGGGCTATGGACGTTTGCGACACTAGGAGCACCGCGAACGTTGCACGCTGCTGGCCCATAGGGGTACAGCAACCTGGGTTACTAATGCCAGAACACAACACAAGGTTATTGTGACGACATATTTATACACCAAGTGTGATTGCCATCCAGACTTGGCGCCCTATTGTTTTGTCGCCTTTTACGACAGGCCGCAGACGTTAGTGTTCTTACTCCGCCCCTGCACGGAGAATGTGTGAGTATGTTGGCTCATCAATTATAATTTTTTAATAATACATGACATTTACTCGTAGGTATTTGTGTTCCCTGCGGAAAAGTATGTCAATCAAATAAAAAAGTACTAAAGAAACAGTGCTTGAAAATAAACAAACAAAAAGTCTGCCCTCATATAAAGATGCGGGTGTATTGCACGTTCGGCTTCAAAGTCTTACGGGATCAATATTTATTAAATTTGTTTAGATCACCCACATTAACACGTAACATTTAAAAAACAAGTAAATATTTTAGATTCAGACATTTCAATCGTTCGTCACGCTTATAAAACCTCAAATACGCTGACGAAAGCATCAGCCATCCATACAGAAACAAGCCACTATGTGGATTTGCCTACAGATCTGTGTTCAGCGAGATTAAACGGGATAGCGGAATATGAAAACATATTGGTTCCGCAAAGCTGGCAATAGTCTGAAAATAGTCTATGGACCAAACTAGGATAATGGACCAAAAACATTGCATACGAGTAACATGTCACTTGCATCACTTTTCTCAAAATATCGTCACAGTAGTTTGGATTTAGTCATAAATTCTCTGGACTTCTGGGGAGTTGTAACCAATGCCAGCACAAAAGTTTTATGTTGGAGAAAATTTTACCATAAAAATATAACTCCTGCCCATATCAGTGTCTTGATACCATAGTATTTGCCTCTCATTTGCAAGAATGAATAAGTAATAGGAAATCCAAATACGAGTATACTGGTCTTAATTTGGCTTCTATAAATAACGTTTACTGAGTGTCAAGAAGAATGCTCTCGGAGGAAAACTACATAAGGTCACTGTTATCAAGCCTAACAAAAGTAAATAATTTTTAACAACAGCTATTTCCAATTCCTAAACCCACTTTCTCTAATATATACAGCTTTTAATTCTATTTAAAATCCATTTACCCAACCCACTAAAATCAGTGGCATTTGCATAAATAAATACTGTGTCGTCGATATTGTAAAAGACAATAACGCCACGTCACAGACAAACAGATAATTTAAAGATTTATGCGTGAAATTAATCACTATATTGATTAATTTTTATGTGAAATTTGCCTTCGTGAGGTTAAAGATCGAAGCAGCTTAACTTAACTTATTCAGCCACAAGGCAATATTATTATAAAAAACATCTGCAGACCTGAGTAAGCTATAGTGAATAACACCATGAAGAGAACACCAAACATTTACCATAACCTTTTATTGGTAAGATTTGCTTTAGGGCATTGTTGCGACGTTTGACCTAGAGTCAGCCATTGCATTTTTTGCTTACGGTTATCGTAAAGAATCTACTTTTCGTCTCATATCGCAATTAGATCTAATATTAATTCATTTCTGTACCTATTCAACAAAGCAACATAGCATTTTTTTCTACACATCAGTCAAATCATGAGGCACCCGTTTTTCATATATTTTTATCTTATTGATTTGATGCAAATGAGTCAATATTGTAGGGTAGCGTTAAGCCATGCCGCTAATTCATGGGTAGTTTGACTCAAATCGACTTCCACCATCTCTTTCAATTCAGCGCTATTCACCTGTGTGGGTGGTTCCACTTGGTTTGTTCTTCATTCGAAAGTTCTATTACGAAAGCGTCTAAACCAAAAACGCACGGTGCGTTTATTAGCAATCTTCTCTCCAAATGCAGCGTTGATATTGCGAGCCATTTCTGCCGCGTAAGGTTTCGTAGTTAAAGAGTAAAAAATCAATAAACATTCTCAGCGACAACTTATTTTGTTATTTACGATATCAGTTTTTGAAATAACCTGTTTTTGAAATTTTTTTAGTAGTATTCGATTAATATCCAAATACTCCTAGAAATTTCTATTTGAAGCTGATATGAAATCAATTAGATGTGTAATAAGCAAGGAGACGTCCCATCTTCCAATCCTTCTAAGCAAATATATGGGAAGTCATAATTGAAATATGTTTACGCAAAGTTATCAAAGCAGACGATAAGGCGCGAAGGCCCCTCGCTTCGTATGAACCTAAATGCGTCTCGTTACGGATATGAACCCTACTAACGATTTGCAATTTCAACCACCTCAAACTCATAGTTTAAAAAAATATCTTTCCATAGATCCTTCCATAGAAATAAAAAAATGGCGACTAACATAATTTCATATAAATTTTAAATGGATTTTCAAACTTTAATTGATATCTGAGAAAATCAAGTATTATTGATTTTATACGGTATTTAAGGACTAGGTTTTCATTGTTGGAGTACAATAGACGGCTTTGCATGCACACTGATTACTTTAGCTGTACTCTTGACTGGCACCGAAAATAAGATATACAAAAACAGAAAAAAAAATTATCGAGCGATACTTCGCCACAAGCTTTCTCCAAGCAAGGGTGGAGTAAGAACTTGCCTTGAACTTACCCTTTGCGGTTGGGGTCGGCCTGCTGTAAAAAGCGACAAAACAACCCACCAAGCTCTTCTGTATGGCAACTACCCTTGGTCTATAAGTATCCCGCCATAATAACCTTGTGTTGTGTTCCAGCATTAGTGACCTAAGTTTCTGTCCCCCTATGGCAACGGCAATTGCTTACTAAGTGGGTTATTATATTAGTATTACTATAAAGTCAGTCTGTCTACTGTTTTTCAGCAATAAAAAAACAAGTTTCCTATAAGATCATGATACCGTACTCCACAGATGATAGGTTGATGAGTATGGTTTACATAAGAGTCGCAGAGTGGTGAATGGTTTCGTTCCCATCGGTATTGCACAGTGTTTCCTCTTTATAGGAATATTTCATCGATATCTAATATCTGCACAATATTCCGGCGGAAAAAGAATGCTCAAACTCAATGGAATTAATTTTTCCACTCCAATGAAAAGCTTTTCAATCAACATTTTTTGCAAAAAAAATCTGTTTTACATCCTCAACTGTTCGTGTCAGACTTTTCTGAACTTATTAATTTAATCAACTCAAAATTAAAATATTGGCTTTCTAAGTGATTTAATTAAAATTTTGATTGCTCACCGATGGAAAAGTTTAAGCGAGTAAGCGATAAATTATCAAAATAAATTTGTACACATTTTACGACACCACTTATTAAGTTTTGTGTAATTTTGAGTAATTATAAAGAAAAATCACTGTAATATAAGCTACTGTATATAGCATCGGCGACAAAGACACGGCGCTTCACATTAAATTAAAATTAAAACGTGCTACATGGATAGATTCGATTTCGATTCGATTAGATTATTTATTATTTATTTATAATGCGAGGTCTTGGCGTTGGAAGTGATGTACCACACCTTTTTAGATGTTAGGATCGTCCTTTAAGTTGATGTTGGTAATTTACATAAAATACTTATTACTAAATTATATTATTATATTACTAAATAATTGAATATGTGCTTAGAATAGTTCAGTGATTTATTTTAAACTACCTTCATTGTTTACTTTACGACTATAAAACACATCACTAATAATACTCGTAAATGGCAATAACAAAGACTGGATAGCGCCCAGTTTTAGTCAGTATTTTTATTAATAATGATTAATAAGTATATATAAATATGTATTTATTTTATCTCATTTGTATTAGAAGTGCTTAAGGATCACAACTCACATTTTAGTTTTGAGCCTTTCAAATAATTTCATGTAACATTTGTATTTATTAAGTTAAATCTTTTGATGGTTGATTACACGAACCTCAGCTAAATATTTAATTTTTGCAGCAGTATAAAAATCATCATTGGTGAATTGCTGCTACGATATAATACAATCACTGCAATGCTATGATTGATGATATAAATCTGAGGTCATCTTAAATGTTTTTTGAGCGCTCACTTTATTTTGAAAATGAATAACATAAAATACACAATTATATAACAATACAAAAATAACAAAAACAAAAAATTAGTAGCATGACTTCTCAATTCATGGCTTAGATTTTTTCTCTGAAAATAACAACCGTTGGCAACGCATGACCCACGTCGCGCAGGCGTAGTGGAGTCGGCCAGCTACCACAAGCATTAGCATTTTGATGTCAATCTATTTGTAAGACATTTGGAAATCAAACACGTTACAAAAATACTCACATTATTTTTTTTAGTTTTATGTAGGTGTAGATACACTTTTCTAACATAAATGTATGAATAGATTATTTTTAAATCTGATACAGATGTATCAAATTAAAAAAGAATCTGTTCAAACATTTATGTTAAAAATCTATATTAATAATTAATTAATGTACTGGATGGAAACTTTATTGTATACAGATATTTAAACATCAACTAAAAACATGTATAAAATAAATATAATATTGTTCGGTAATAGATGGCCTTATCGCTTAGAACCATCTCTTCAGTCAACTCACAATGCATATGCCATTTTTGTAATTTATTTGTTACTGCTTCCTCGGAAAATGTTGTTCACTCGTATAAATGAAAAGGTTTCCATAAAATCCGATCTTAGTGAGTTTATATATCGTGAAATGAGTATCTATGCAAAATTTTAAGTCGATCGGGTGTATAATGTCAGAAATCGGCGATAAAGTCTCATGACGGCGACGTGGCAACATTTAACAGTTATTTTTTAATGTAATATTATTTATGATATTTATATGCCTAACGTAGAGAATCAAATGTGTTCAAAATGCAGATCCATATCGGTGCCAACAGTATTACAAGGTCTATGATATATTGAGGGAAGCAGTAAAAAAGTAAAAGAGTGGATATAAGGGTCATGAGGAATTAATAATTACAATGCATCTGACATTTAACGCTGAGATGAAAATATTGATAAATTGCAACAAAATGAAAACAATGTATTTTTTAATGAAATTCCAAGAGTATTTCAAAGTAATTATATGTATTTCAAAAGAAGTTGTTAGTCATTTCACTATAATAGAGAAACATTTGAAACTGACGATGTTTGTAAGTACGGTAGTTGGCCATAAACCGTCGCTTAGGAGAAAACAATTTCACAATTTATGCGCACAAGTTTATAACATAAAATAGCAACAAGATTTGTTGTGTAACGGATTTGGCTCTCTGCCAACAGAATCTATCAGCGTCTATTTTATTTCACTTATATGTCTGCTGCGACAAGTTTTGAGCATTGCTTATATTAGTATTCAACAGTTCAAACTTCTCCGTTTTTTGTGTAATTTTGTCGTATGTCGATATAAATTGTCAAAATTCCGTCAAAATTATCAAAATTCTAGTGGAAATTTATTTATTATTATATAAAATTTACAGAAGAATAAGAAGTAAATCTAAATAAAAATGACGTGCTTTTATCCTAAAGACTGCGAACAATTTGCAGTATGTATGATGTTAGTGGCCCCTTGTACAAAAACGTGCTATGAAGATCCACCTATGTGCTATCCCTGCTTGCCACGATGACCTTTGCCGAAGGTTATGTATTATTGTGAAAAAGCTGCGTGTTTCAAGGCCTCTAACTTTCTAAGAGGAAGATTGCTGTGAACCACCACTAAATTATAAGAAGATTGTGCGCAAGCACCTGCGCAAGCTGCCTGTTTCTGCATTCAAGCGCAATGAAATGCAGGACTAAGAGCAATCGAAGACGCTTGACACTGCGAATTTCCTATTTAGAAGCTCTCGTGACATAGTTGTCGAATGTGATTGTGCACGGACCCCGTAAAAGTCGGCGACCCAGCAAAAGTGTCACCCTGCACATCCAAACCGACACTCGGATGTTGTTTGTTCAAGAAGAAACCAATAAAAGTGTAGCTTGAGGATATGTTAGATGACTAACAACGAAATTTCGTTTCCTACTTTCAATGTGAAACCAGAAAATAATTTAAATAAAAAGGATGACTGATTTTTTTTCCCCCAAAAAGGGCTTAACGTCAGGCAAGCGGGCGGTTGTAAAAACTAAGCCATAACTATTGCAACATGCAACATGTTGTGCTGACCCTATATAATGTAGGATAAGGGCAGGAGGAAGAAGATTTTCATAAATGGAGATCAGCAGATCTTATCTTTATGCTATATATAAAAAAATAGCGCATCGTTTACTACTTATTTTAATAATTATGTGTGTGATTGAACGTTTGAAATCTGAAAATATAACCCATTTCAAGACTATACTACAATTTAGATAAGTTATTATAAAACATACTCCATTAATAATAGTGTTTATAAAGATAATACAAATCAACTGTCATTATCATGTATTATAATGGATCATTATCGTTTATTTTAGTTTATTGGAATTTTTTATTGGTGTCGCTCATATATATGTGTAGAGTTTAAAAATAGTTGTGTGAAATTGGAATACTTTGTAAACTATGTTGTAGTTGCCCATTAATTACTACCTTTTATTGTCACTGTTGTAGTGTGTGGTGTCGCACCAGAATAGCACCACCCCATCTCCTCCCTTGGGTGTCGTAAGAGACGACTAAGGGATAGAAAGAACGGAGGATGGGCAGCAGCATCTTTCCGTGAGAGCATCACCAACTGCGAATACTGCGATCGCCAACCCGCCTGCCAAGCGTGGCGATTATGGCAAAACCCCCCCCTAAAATGACAGATACACACAGGCCCCGGCCCCTAGTCCCCGGCGGCCCCGTTCGTGGTGGTCACGGTAGCAGCCACATAAGCGACGGGGCAGGGGGTGCGAAGAATCCCCGGGTTCGGATTCGCTACCAAGAACGACGACCTTTGGCCCTGGCAACATACAATGTCAAGACACTGCGGACCAACGAGAAGTTGGAGGAACTGGAGGAAGTTTTGAGCAGACTGCGATGGGATGTTGTGGGGTTATCTGAAGTCCGAAGACAGGGAGAGGACTCAATAATCCTAAATTCCGGAAATCTGCTCTACTTCCGGGAGGGCGACCAACTGTCCCAAGGTGGTGTCGGATTTCTCGTTCACAAGTCTCTTGTGAACAACGTTACTGAGGTGGGGAGTGTTTCGACTAGGGTAGCGTACCTAATACTCAAAATTACCAAACGGTATTCGTTGAAGGTCATTCAGGTTTACGCTCCGACTTCGACACATCCTGACGAAGAGGTGGAAGCCATGTATGAGGACATCTCAACAGCCATCCACACTTCTAAAACCCACTTTAACGTTGTCATGGGAGACTTCAACGCAAAATTGGGGAAACGTAGCGGCGATGAGTTGAGAGTGGGGCAATTTGGGTTCGGAAATCGGAACACCCGAGGCCAGATGCTGGCCGACTTCATGGAGAAGGAGGACCTGTATATGATGAACTCCTTCTTCATGAAGCCAGAACAACGCAAATGGACTTGGATTAGTCCCGATGGTGCCACCAAAAATGAGATTGACTTCATTATGTCGACCAAAAGACAGATATTCAATGATGTCTCTGTGATCAATTCGGTGAAAACTGGGAGTGATCACCGCTTAGTAAGAGGCACATTGAATATCAATCCAAAATTGGAGAGGTCTCGACTGGTGAAGTCTACGCTCCGACCTGCACCCATACAGATCCAAAACCCGGTAAACTTTCAACACGAATTGCAAAACCGCTTCGAATGCCTCGGTGACTGCGTTGACGTGGACGAGTATAATAACAGGTTCGTGGAAGCTGTTCAAACGGCCGGGTCTAAATTCTTCAAGGCCAGCCGTTCAAAAAGAACCGGAAAAATCTCAGATTCTACTCTCAAATTGATGGATGTGAGACGTCAAATGACCCTTCAGTCCCCGGACGATGCTTCCCAGTATAGGCAGCTAAATAGACAGATCTCCAAGTCCTTGACTCGCGATATCCGCCGCCATAACACAGACTGTGTAAAGGCGGCTATAAAGCGTAACAAGGGCTCTAAAGTATTCGCACGAGACTTGTCTATTGGGCAGAGCCAACTGACGAAGTTGAAGACCGACGACGGCAGGGTCGTTTCATCTAAACCCGAACTTTTGAGGGAAGTCGAGAAGTTCTACGGACAGCTATACACGACCACACGGGCACCTGCTAACAACAAGGCTAAAGACCCAAGAGCCAAATTAACCCGACACTACACCGTAGATATCCCAGACGTCAGTCTGTACGAGATTAGTGTGGCCCTTAAACAGCTTAAAAACAACAAGGCGCCGGGTGATGATGGAATTACAGCCGAGCTTCTGAGAGCTGGTGGTACTCCTGTGCTTAAAATCCTCCAGAAGCTATTTAATTCCGTCATCCTCGATGGCAAAACGCCGCAGGCCTGGCACGGAAGTATAGTGGTGCTGTTCTTCAAAAAGGGCGACAAAACCCTTTTGAAGAACTTTAGACCGATATCACTTCTGAGCCATGTTTACAAGCTGTTTTCAAGGGTCATCACGAATCGTCTCGCGCGCAGATTTGACGACTTCCAGCCTCCCGAACAAGCCGGATTCCGAAAAGGTTTTAGCACCATAGACCACATACATACGCTGCGGCAGGTTATACAGAAGACGGAGGAGTATAACCAGCCACTATGCTTGGCGTTCGTGGACTATGAGAAAGCCTTTGATTCGATCGAGACCTGGGCGGTGCTTCAGTCTCTCCAGAGGTGCCACATTGATTATCGATACATCAAAGCGTTGAAGTGTTTGTATGAAAACGCCACCATGTCAGTCCGTCTCCAGGATCAGAACTCGAAGCCTATCCGACTGCAGCGGGGAGTCAGACAAGGCGATGTCATATCGCCGATGCTGTTCACTGCTGCGTTGGAAGATGTCTTCAAGCTTCTGGACTGGAACGGACTGGGCATCAACATTAACGGTGAGTACATCACTCACCTTAGATTCGCAGATGATATCGTAATCATGGCTGAAACCATGGAAGACTTAAGCCATATGCTTGATGGCCTCAATACAGCTTCCCAAGGAGTAGGTCTCAAAATGAACATGGACAAGACGAAGATCATGTCTAATGTCCATGTCGCACCTACCCCCGTAACAGTTGGGAACTGTACTTTCGAAATTGTTGACGAATACGTCTACTTGGGTCAAACGATCCAGTTAGGCAGGTCCAATTTCGCGAAAGAGGTCACTCGTCGAATCCGACTCGGATGGGCAGCGTTCGGGAAGCTCCGTAAAATCTTTTCGTCCCAAATACCGCAGTGTCTCAAGACGAAGGTTTTTAACCAATGTGTGTTGCCAGTGATGACATACGGAACGCAGACGTGGTCGCTAACTATGGGCCTTATGAGAAAGCTCATGGTCGCTCAGAGAGCAATGGAGAGGGCTATGCTCGGAGTTTCCCTGCGAGATCGAATCAGAAATGAGGAGATTCGCAGGAGAACCAAAGTAACCGACATAGCCCGGATGATTGCAAAACTGAAGTGGCAGTGGGCTGGGCACATAGCTCGAAGGACTGATGGCCGTTGGGGCAGAAAAGTCCTCGAATGGCGACCGCGTACCGGAAGACGCAGTGTTGGTAGGCCCCCCACAAGATGGACCGATGATCTGGTCAAGATCGCCGGGATAGGTTGGATGAGGGCAGCGCAGGACCGATCATCGTGGAGATCTTTGGGGGAGGCCTTTGTCCAGCAGTGGGCGTCTTCCGGCTGAAATGATGATGATGATGATGTCGATGAGTGGATGTATCTTTTATTTTTCAAATCCTACCCTAACGGTTAGATTTTCTTCTTGGTCGAATTATTAATTACTGAAGGTCGTGTCCTTGAAAATCAACCGTGACCTGTCTCGTAAGCTGTTTCCACTTCGTTCAGCCCCGAGCTTCACGAATAGCGGTTGCTATTGGGAGTCCAGCGAGGGCAGTTACCTGGTCACACCAACGGCTAGGTAATCGGCCACGGGGACGCTTTTCTTGCCCGTCATGATCAGCTTATCCAAGTTATCCGGCTGTCGTCGGACAATGTGACCAAAGTACCCAAGAATTTTCTGACAACAGATTGTTGAGAGTGTGACTTTAATGATTTATTTTTTCTTTTGACCGTTCATACATATGGAGCATTCGTCTCTAACACCACATTTCGAGTACATCTATTTTCTTGCGTTCTGATGCCGTAATTGTCTATAATTCTGCCCCGTAGAGAAAAATTATAGAACGGATAGATAGAAGAACGGTTAGAATCGAAATATAAATGCGTGACAGCAGTCGCTTGAGAACAATGATCTGAAACTTAATGCGGTGAAGACCAAGTAGTTAGCGTATAACTCTACTGGCCGCACATCACAAGAGCGATGTTCGGATCGCAGATTGATTGATTGCGACGTCAAAGCACACATTGCTACCACGTGGGTGAGATGGCGTGAGATGGCTTGTATATTTGACACGTTGTGAATGTGTGAATTAAAATTGACAATGTTGTGAATTGTGAATCCAATAGTATGTAGTAACAATTGGCTTAGTATAATAGGATTAGTATTTTTTTAATAGACCCAGAAAATTGTACAAATTTTGCATACGTGGACGTTAATCTGAAAGTTATACCAACAGAATTGTTTATTAATTTTATCTTACTTAATACACAATTTATTGCAATTCAGCCCACTATATTCACTGTCAGTTGCTTAAAACTATTGATAATTATTTCATTATAAAGGTAGATATGTTTGTAAAGAGTGTCAAATCACGTTTTTCGTGGTGATATTCGCAGTTGTTACATTGTTTTTATGAGTAGGAAACTCGTTTTACGTAAACACGTTGGGTGCGTGCCGCGCGTGACTTCGCCAATCTATGTAATCCTGCAACAATTCGCTAAATTGAATCAACATGTCTTTCTTTGCCAATCGTTTCTTTCGGTGTAATAAAATTGCTTGGTAGGTATTATATGTCAGTTGGTGTTAACAGAATGAAAATTGACATTAATGTGGCAGCACGTGTTGTTCAACAAATTAGGTGTATGCGAGCGTAGCAAACCTTTTTTGAATTTCAATTTTGATTTGAACAACTGTAGGCACTGGCTTCTGTAACCGCAGACTTTGGCCTAGCTCGGAACCCAGGGTAAGAAAAAGTTTATGTACATTACTGTATATTTCGCAAATAAACTTTATTATTATTTAAAAAAATCATTTGTGTTCCATTTTTGAAACTAAATCCCTTTTTTGTTAGTTGTCAGTTTTTTTTATTAATGTAGGACAGCAGTCAGGCTGACGGCCCGCCTGGAATTAAGCAGTTACCGTCGCCTATGGGTGTTTGCAACACCAGTGGCATCGCGAACACGCTGCTGTCCCATAAGAGTACAGGAACTTAGGTCACTAATGCCGGAACACAACACAACACAAGGTTATTATAGCGGCAAGGTTATTATGGTGGTGGTTACTGCAATACCGAAATATCTAACTAATCCAAATTGGTATTTAATACCTATGTAATTAACAACTAAATATAGGTGATGTTTCAGTCATTCGAATTTAAAACTCACGAATAATTATATTACTAGGTCGTAATTAAAATCAATAAATAATACTTTACTATACCTACTATTAAAACAAGTACGATTCAGTGCGTTTTTAAATAATGGGGTTAAGAAAATAAATGTATAGAATTATATCACACTGACGTCACGGCACAAGTCCCAAAGACAACAAACCTTCGTAGTCTCCTGCCAAAATCTGTGAGCGAACAAGCGTAGCTTAGGCGTGAATACCTACAGCAACACCAGTTTATGATCGCCTTGCCAACTAAAGCTAGTGCGATACTCGGAATCACTTTGATGCATCGTATTGAATGGATCCAATTCAATCGATACGTGGAAGCGGCCGTAAGCCTATTATATCATTCGCAGAATCTGTGACTGACCATAAACGTGTTCAAGTGCATAGTGTAGAACGACAATCACATGTGGTGTGCTTAGTATCTTTGAAATGTGTGTTATTTTGTTAAAGTTTCATATTTATTAAATATTTCACATATTGAAAACATCACGTAAATCAAACATTCGTTATGGCATGTCACGTTCCGTCACTAAATCATGCGTGATTCTTAAAGCGATATTTGAGCGACTGAAAGTGGATAGGAAAGGAAAGGCTACCCGCACACCGGGATGCGAGTCCAAACATACTTGTCTTGAAGCACATGATGCGGTTTCATAAACTTATTCCAATACTAGCTGTGCGCGCGACTCCGTCCGCGTGGAATAGTGACTTTGGGCAGAATTTTTTGGATATCTTATGGTTTATTTTGGATTACAAACCCTATAAACCCTAAAATATAAATGAAATATGCAAATAGTCAGTATTATCGAATGCAACTGTTACGCTATGTGCGTCCGGAATACGTACGTTCGAACCTACAAAGTCCAGCCTGAGCTAAAGCCTATTTCATATGATTGATGACATAAATCTGAGGTTAACTTAAATTGAAAATTGAACCTACATTGTCCAGCCTAAGCTGAACCCTATCTCATATGATTGATGATATAAATATGAGGTCAACTTAAATTGGAATATAAAATTTCCGAAACTTATAATTTTTAACAAAAACTATTTCTTTTTTTTCTAAAATAAAAATAGCCTAAGTTACTCCTTGATACATTAGCTATCTGCCAATGAAAGTCTCGTCAAAATCGGTGCAGCTATTTCAGAGATTATCCGGAACAAATAGACAGACAGACAAAAATTGTAAAAAATTTTGTTTTGGTGTATGTACCGTGTATACGTCCGAATGCACTTAGTAAAAAGCGGTTATTTTAATATTACAAACAGACCCTCCAATTTTATTTATTTGTATAGATACGTTTATAATATAATCAAGGATTAAGCTAAACACGAATCCCGCGAACGAATAAAAATTTGTTCGCGGCTACCGACACGAAAATCTAACATTTTTGTATTGTGTGTATATGTATTTATGTAGGTATGTGTGACGGCCTTTGTTCCACTCTTCACTCGATTCATTTATCGTTTGCCACAGGTGTTTTAAGCTGTGTGAAAAACATATCATGAGCAAAAACTTACATCCTATGTTATTAAAAATATAATACTAGGGCGACTATAATACAAAAGCGTAGAACACTAAAAAAAGAATGTAATTGACCATTTGTAGGCCGATTTTTATTGAATATGGTAGTATAGCGTCCTGAAATATGTGATGCGGCCCAAGCGATCTGCCGAGCGCGTTATCACTGTGAAACAGGCGGAGAGACATCCCATTATTCCACAAATCTGGCCACACAAAGACACAGTGTCACACTACAGTCAGGTTGAATACTGGTTCTGATAACGAAACACAAGACACGGTGCTACTGGAAAACCATGTGTTAACGTCCAATGAAATCATTGGTGTAAATTACTACGTCGTGATTGTGAGAAAGGAATATTTGGTTGACCACCAGGTCAACGAGTTTGACAACCAATTTCAGTAATTTTAATAATTGTTATTTCTTTTATAAAACTTATATTGAAAACCCTCACTTAAAAATAACATATGTTAAATTTAAGTGAAGAAATCAGATCGTGACAAAACAAGAAGGCAAAATATGTTGTATATTTAACGCTCATAATATTTAAAATTGCTTCGTTAGGGCTAATGTTCACTTTTTATTTTATTGTAATTTGATTATCTATTTGGTTTTGAAAAGTTACAATAATTAGATAAATAATATGAATGAGAAAAATAAAGTCTAATGAACCAAGACATAAAGTGTATCTAGAACAGTGTAACACTATTATTGCATAATGTCAACACGTGAACTAAAAACTTGCAGTGAATACGCAAACATGCTCTCCTGGGTTTAATTAAGGCCGATAACTTTGTGTGGCGCACGGCTTGGCAGTCGCCGCATCCGCTTAATTTGTCCTCACATACATACAAAAGAGGTTCTTTTATGGTTTTCTTAACTGGTTTAATGGACCTTAACTTTTCAGACTAGTGTCTACTAACTTTATGATTAATACTTTAAGAATATTTAATTTTTGTTATTACTGCAATATGGCACTCCGGTTTCTTAAAGAAAATCTATGAAAAAAATAACATTCAAGGAAGACGGACTTTCAATTATAACTATTTTAGGGATTGGTTTTTAGAGGGTGCTCTTATTTTGTTTTTGACTGTTTGTTCATTTCAGTAAACGTATTTACAGACTGACAAAAGATGAAAAATGTTACTTTTTTAAGACACGTTATTTCTGGATTCATAATCATGTCTAAAACATGAATTTACGTCGTCTCGTAACTTGTTATAGCTGAGAAAACTAAGAATAGGAAAATTGTTCAGCAACACGCCCGATCCAAAAATCAATGTATCCATCAAACGGTATATTATCACAAAACTAGCAATCAAGGTCTGTTTTTCTCACGTAAGCCGCATTCACATCATGTTATCCAAGCGACATTTGTTTTAGTGTCGTTTGAGTTTGGTTGATTTTGATGAAGATAATAAACTAAAGTGTTTATCCTCTGATTCTTTAAATATCTATCGAGGATTAATGGGCGATCACTGACCTCGAAGTGATCCCCTAAACTACTACTAAATGTCTAATTAAATGGCCATGGAGAATGAGATAGAGTCCGCATCGTATTCAACAAAGTTAACGCTTCCTGCTACACTTTGAAGTTACTCCATTATTTATAAAGCAGACAATGTTTGTGACTAAAGTTCTTGAGATTATTAGTAATTATTAATTATTTCACTTTTTAGTTATATTATATTATGATATAGATTATGTGTTTAGGAAGTACCGCACGGACCAAACAGACAAGAGACAGAAGGAAATGGAAGGATTTGGGAATTTGGAAGGCCTTTGCCTCGATATCAACATTTTAGTAAATTAAGGAAAAAGTTACTTAGGTATATATCAGAATAAATATAATTTTTTATTGCTTACACACTAAACACTAAAAACTAGACAACAATTACAAATAATAACATAATAATAAAATAATAAAACAAAAGGCGATGTTATCCCTTAAAGCTCTCTTCTCTCCTCCTAACTGTAAGGAATCTTAATAAAGAATATGGCGGTGTAGGTGAATTACCATAAAATGAAATTATGTCTATCTATATACATATATGCGCGCTGTGTACGTCAGTAATATTCTATATATATTACTGACGTACACAGTTCATATATGTACATCCACATATAACTTCATACACATATAATACAACATATATACATAGTATTTAATTTTAATTACGATTTTAGGTAAAATTATTTCAAGGAAGATAGTGTGCGAAGTTCGAAGTGAATTGTTCAAAGTAGTTAGCGATTTTGATGATATTTATTATCTTTATTTACCTTAGCTAACTTAGGTATTTTTTAACCGCTTTTGAAACTTGCTGGTTGCTGAAATGTGTCATTACACGAATAGCGGCAATGGACCAAATTACGTGCCCTAACCGCTATAAGTAGAAACAAGCCTATCAAAAGCTTGACCCTAATTAAATTAAATTTTATAGTATCAGCTTCCGTGTGAGCTCATATCACTGTGTTAATGCATTCGGTGCTTTTGCACAAAGTGCCTTTCTTAATAGCATTCAGCAATTACAGATTTTTTTACCTTTTCACTTTGTATATTATGTACATTGAAATAATTTTTAATTAACTTCATGTATCGTTTTTTGTTAAAATTATTTTTCGTTGTTGCTATATGATTTTTGTCATTTTTGTATCTGACAACGCTAATAGCGACAATAATTGCGCAATTGAAAAAAAGCAGTTGTTATGTATTCACAGCTCAGGAAATATCCCATATACTGTATAGTGGTGTCGATGGGAAGTTATAAACGTATTATATTCATATTCCCGATTAAGCATTACTCTCTGTTCGGGGGTAAAGTGACAATAGTTACCTCTGTGGCCGAGGGTGTCCGGTCGTAATAGGCGATAAAAATCCCTAGCGAGGCTTCCTTAGTAGGGCTTCAAAATTGACTGGACCCTGAACTCTAAATAAGCCGCCATAATGTTCCTGTGTTGAGTGTCGCCATCAGTAGGTAAACCAGGTTCCAATACCCCTTCGAGACCGGCAGCGTGTTGACAATGCCCTTGGTACTGCAAACGTCTATAGGCGACGGTAACCACAACTTTCGCGTGGCTCGTTTGTTTTGCTACTGAACTGAAGCTATAAAAAGCATTTCAATAAAGAACTTAAACAAAAAGTTTCTATGATTAGAGTAGAAATCGTTATTACAACTCTTCGGAATATTTTCGTCATCCACTTCTAATTTGGTAAAAATATAGCGTCATATTCTCACAATATTTTATTTTTTATAGATGAAGACCAATTACTCATTCTTTCTTTCTTCTTTTTAGCCTCCTTCAACCATTTTGGTGTAGGCCTCCTCCAACTTTTTCCACTCGGCGCGACATTGAGCTTTCTGGATCCAATTGGAACCAGCGACCCTCTTTATATCGTCTTTCCAGCGCATCTGTGGTCTTCCTTGAGGGCGCTTATTCCCCAACGGTCTCCACTTAAGGAATGGCTTGGACCAAGACTCTTCCTTTCGGGCAACATGGCCAGCCCACCTCCATTTTAGGTGACTTACTCGTGTTGTTACGTCTGCGACTTTGCTTTGTTCATTATCAAGCACAAAAAATAGCTAAGTAACAATAGATGAGAATATATTAGCTATTTTAAATTAATAATATCATTTCATTCATAATCCAATAACAAATTTCCACTCGGTAATCTTCAGACATTCAGTAATATGTGTTGGCGCCTGATGTATTTGCATGAAGACGCACAGCTTAGCTAATTGCTATACAATATGTTCAGGCGTTCGAATATTTGTATTAAGTGAACAACGTTTAAAATGTATCTACCTTCATGACATTACTTGTAAATCTTTTAACGACAATACCGCAAGCTTATCACGTATCCCGAAATTTTATTTATTATTCCCGAAGTTCTTAACAATATGTGGATGCAAATAACTCTGCAAATACTTTCTCTCGTCTGTTGTAATAAGTACGTGAAAACAATTCATTACATTAAATTCGTCTGGCAGCAATAGCTGCTGGCCGTTGCGCCACAGCTCTAGCTTACGGCGCTCGGCGTACCATTACTTAATGAAATCAAACATATAAAACGTTGTTCAATCTCTTGAGCTCTTTTTAAGATAAACTTATGAATAACGCAGAACTAATTCTCCCAATAAAACGGGCGGGAACGGCTAGTACATGTAATTCAACCAGCATAAATAGTTTAAGGAATATAAAGTGTGCATTAATATTTAATATTCTATGTTTTTATTACTATTTCAGTATATTTTAGAACTTTCTGAAGTATTCTTCAATTTCATTAATAGAAAGAAAGAAATTCATAAATCGAAGCCAATAAGCTTCGATTAAAACTAACTCGCTATTTCCTTATTAGACTTTGAACAAAAGTAATCCTCTGACTTTCAGATGTACGACTACCAACTGTTTTCATTAAAATCTCTGGAAGCTCAATAAAGCTGCTCTTGGAAGTGAGGCCAGTCACTCGCGCTATTCAATATTCATTCGCCATGGACAGTGAGTACGTGCTGCGTATAACGAGTCGGCTATTATTTATAAGGACCGAATTACTACAATATACGAGTGGGTTGAGGCAGGTGGAAGCATTCCAAAGCGACCAACGACACAAAAATCGGTTGACAAGGTTATGGCATCAGTATTCTGGGATACACATGGTATTTTGTTTATCGACTATCTTGAGAAAGGAAAAAGGATCAATTCTGAATACTATACAGTGTTATTGGACCAATTGAGCGAAGAAATAAAGAACAAACGGTCCCACATGTCAAAGAAAAAAATCATGTTACAAGTCAATGGCTACGTTGGTCAAATTGCATGAATTGCACTTTGAATTGCTGCCCCACCCCCCGTATTCGCCAAATTTGGCTCCCAGCAACTACTGGCTGTTCTCAGACCTGAAAAGGACTCTCCGAGGAAAAAGATTTAGCACCAACGAGGTAGTCATTGCCGAAACTGAGGCCTATTTTGCGGGCAAAAATCAAGCGTAATCGGGCTGATTGCATCCCCTTAGATAGAAATTATGTCGATGAATGAAAACGAATTTTGCAAAAAATTTGTGTTTTTCTTAGTCCGGGAACTTTTTGATCAATGTTTTATATCTCTACGAGGAAGAGCTCATTATGATGGATCATATACACGAGTAGGTGATATTGCGTTTTGTTTTTGTAGTCGCTTAGAAAATCGATTCCCATTTTACATACTACTACGAGTGTAGGTACCTTCTAGCAAAAAAGCTAGCAGTATGAAGAAGACTTAAGAGATTCCTGGAAACGAAAAGAAATATAATGAATCTCAGCTCATAAATGTTGATAGAACCTCACCTCGTTTAATTCAGTTGCGGTTCAGTTGCGGAAAGGGAAAATTGTGTTCCATTCCATGACCATTCCACTCTCGAAATTTATTATGAACTTAATTCAATAAAGAGCTAATAAGATAATGTACACGATATATTTCGGTACAATATAATACTAATATCTTTACTGTATGACACTTTGGCGAAACAGATTGAGCCTAAAAGTAATAAATTACTTTAAATTTTAAACAAAATAATTATGTATTTATTATTACTTAGTAACAGCAAGCAAGCTATCCTCATATCGGTCTACTTAAAAGTACCGCGAAAATGCTGCTATCCTCATACGGGTACTAGAACCTGGCCACTATTGCCGGAACATTACACAATGTTATATTTTCACAACACAATTATCGTTATTAATTTTTTTGAATTTATTTGCAACGATAGAAGATGTCTCTTTATAACTTTATTACAACGGGAATTGGATCAGATGAAAGCGGAGGGTTATTCAGGGCTGTCGGACTGCAGCACTCGATGTAAAATTATAACACAATTAATTCTCCTCGTCCACGAAAACGACTGACCACAATTTGTAATTATACGTTTGGGACTCAGCGTCTGATAAATGTTCAGTGTTGAGTAGTACTTAAGATACGCTTGCCTCGTTACTTAAGTCTTAGAATTTACCATAGAAATAAATACAATTCTAAGACAATTTTCGCTGAACTTACCTTCAAGGCATATTGGCGAATATAACGAAAGTTACAATATTAAATACAAAAGTTTTCCCATTATGTTTAACGCATAAAAACATTTGGCCAATACTAAATAATCAAAACTTCTGGGGAAGGAAAGGAGTAATCAATATTAAGTTCGGACAAGTCGATTCTGCGCCGAACCAAGGCAGCCAATATACCAAAAGGAACACGAGTACGTAGTCAACGGGCAACATATATATATATATATATATATATATATATATATATATATATATATATATATATATATATATATATATATATATATATATATATAAATAATGACACAGGACGACACTATGTTTCAAAAGGTGGCAAATAAAGTACTCTTTATGATAATCCACAGGCAAAACAAAAGAAGTAGAGTGAAGTGGTGACTCCAACGACATTCCACCCTGAACATGTCGTCATATCTACTTTCTTGTGCTTTTTTAATCAAGAAAAGAAAGGTTCCCTTAGTCTCTGCGAATAAATTATTTCGATTCCAATCAACAAGGAATGTTTGTAAAAGAAGTTTGATGTAGAAGAAGAAAATGATAGGCAGTAAACAAACGGGTTATTCTGTATTACTCGTTGTCAGTCATATGTTGGCTCTCTGGCGCGACCAGCGGCTCTCCTTTCTAACTTCATATAAATGTTACATTGAAGACGCTAAGGAGCTTTTTGCACCAATGAATCTTTAATAACTAAGCATAAGACTCCGCCGTCTGGTCCCGGCCGATGAAAGAATAGGGCCACCCCAAATCACCCCAAGGGAATCATGAAAGGCCACTGATGGGTTACTCTTTCTGCCAGCTTGCATGCGGCGAGGGAAAGCTTTAGGTTTTCCTTTAGAAGTTAAAAGGTCGGACGGTAGTTGCTCACGTAAAAACAAAAAAAAATAGCCAATCCAATAATGCCAAGGACAGAAAAGGGAACGGTCACGGATAGGGCGTCATCACAAAACGACGCGCAGGAACTTCGCCTGACTCCTGTGACAAGTGGATTAGGGCTGTCGTAACGTTGGGGTGCACGGCTAAAGACATTTGCCCCATCTTTTTTTTATTGCTTTAGTACAGCAGACAGGCTGACGGCCCGCTTAGAATTTAGCAGTTACTGTCGCCTATGGGTGTTTACAACGCCAGTGGCATCGCGAATACGCTGCTGTCCCATAAGAGTGCAGGAACTTGGGTCACTAATGCCGGAACACAACACAAGGTTATTATGGCGGCATGCTTAAGACCAAAGGTGGTCGCCATCCAGACGGGCTTGAGGCCCTACCACGTAGCTAGGGTGGATTGTTTTGTCGCCTTTTACGACAGGCCGACCCCGGCCACAGAGGTTAGTATTCTTTCTCCGCCCCTGTACGGATAAAAATCTAAAAGGAAACTCCGCTTCGCAAATTGGAATATTGGCACGCTGACTGGACGCACGAGAGAGTTGGCTAATGGAGGCTGAGTTTCATTACTCTAGTCTTCAAAGACAAGAGATCGGTGCAGAAGTGCGGTAACCACCGTGGTATAAAGTTCTTGTTCCACACCATGAAGCTCTTCGAGAGGGTTATCGACTCTCTGATTCGACAGGATTGCACTGTCTCGAAATGTTAGTATGGGTTTCGCCCTAGTCACGGGACCATGGATCCTGTTTTTTCCCTAAGAACTGTCACGGAGAAAAACAAGAGAAAGAATACGACTCTGCATTGCCTGTTTCTGGAGATGCAGAAGGCCTTCGACACAAGTAAGAACTGCGTGTCATGAAGATGAATATGCCGTGGTAGAGTAACGCGGGAGGACCGCGTTAAGAACTACCGCATTCTCAGCAGTGTTCATGTTCGTGACATTGCGGATAAAATGCAGGAGTTTCGGCTTCGTTGATACGGCTACGTTTTACGGCAACCAGCTACTTACGTAGGAAACAAATATCTGGTCATGCTAACTCCGCCGCCCCGCGGCGGGAAGGGTGGACCTAAAATTTGATAGCTTGAAATCGTAAAGGGCGGTATGCGTACCAATGGATTCACTAGTAGGGATGCTAAAGATTTTGCTAAGTGGAGTAGAAAAAGTCGGAAAGTGGACCTCAGGCACCGAAGTCAAAGTTTAGGTTGCTACCGGGATATAATGCTGGAATTATGATAATGAATCTTTAATAATTAAGGAACTTGGACAGGTATATTTTAGGCCCTTTGATAGTTATATCACGTAAACTCAGTATATTAATATATTATATTCAGTATATATTATATTCGCAATGTCAATTAATTATAATTAACGCGCCCTTATCAGTTTCGCCTCCCATTGGAGCGAGTCGTCGCGGCTGTTTACGCTACAGCGCGGCGCACGGATTTCGTTGATGTGCCCTCGCACTACATTATCACGGTCTATAATTTCATTTGCGTGTAACATTTAGTTAATGTAGCATATATTGGTGTTGTTACAAGTATGATGATCAAGACCTGTAGGGGTAGATACACTTTGTGCTGTCCGCTGAAAAACTGACAGATTCCATCCTCATAAAATCCTAATTAAGATTTATTATTTTACGCAAGAGAACGGGATAAAATTGTGCCTTGTCATAGCTTGCATTATGCTTCGAAGCTGTAAAGCCGATGCGGATTCGACTCAAGGTGATGAACGTTTAACAAAAGAAGACGAGAAGCTGCTCGCAAAGCCTTCTCTCATTATTCTGAATGGCTACAGTGGTTGTGACCACGCTTCCTACTTGTCTCTACAAGAAAGTCAATTATCTATTTATAAAAAAAGATAACTATATAAGTCTTACCACTTATCAACTGAAATCGTTCGCTAACGTTCTCAACCTTTTTTTTGTCTCGGGGAAAAACCTCTCTTGACGGGTTCCTCCGGCCCGGGGGGCTGAGGGATATGTGGGACTCCGGAAAATATGTTCGGTCATCCGACTAACCACTAAAAACCCCGCTGTTCTCCTATCGCCTACGCCCGGGCTTACGGGTATGTGGCCTGCCGATCTCGTGGCCCGGGCCGGCGCCGGCCCGCTCTTGTTTGGCGCCAGGGGGTCAGGGTTTCGTCCCCCCGGCGCTCTACTGTTATAACTCACGGAGTTGAGGGGGGGGGGAACAACACGCAGCCCTCGCCCTCGCGGCAAAAGTGCGGGCGGTAGATCCTCCCCCGAGGGGCCGCCCGCAGCCGCTTTTTACGGCGGCCGGAGGTCGTTACTTGAACAGTCTCAACCAGCATTTAACATTAATAACATAGATGATCGCAGTATGTGTGGAAGCTGCAAAGGAGGCGCGTGATTTTTGAATTGAATTTAGTTATTTACTTGAAGGAGATCGCATAGACAAGTCGGTCGAGCCTCATATCATTCACTACCTATCCTAGCACTACCAACTGTTGTACTGGGCTATATACCTTAGCCGCTGAGTTAAAAACAATAGTATCTCCACAAAATATTTTTCATCGACATAATTATAATGGTTGAATGCAAAATATTCATTTGAGATAATAATATTACGCTACAAATTGTAACCAAGTTTAATCCCTGACACAAGACAATCCTACCTACACAATACGAATATATTTCTTACGATTAAAATGCTACAGTAATATTTCGTGTACGCGAACTATACGTGTATTTTAGGTAAAATAAATCTTTTAAACACATGAATAATAAGATCTTGATAAATGTACTATAGGAGACTTACTCTGGGGCTCAGTGGGAAAAAAACACGGTACCGGGATGTGTGGCGCAATCTTGGAGATGTCTATGATATGTCCAGCAGTAGTGGACGATGATTAACTGACGACGAATATTTATGGTAGCTGATAAAGCAACTTATAATCACGTATCGCACAGCAGCAGTAAGGATAAATCCAATAGAATAGATGCTTAATTCTCAGTCTAAGGTTCCAAAATATAATTTTAAGGTACAAACTTGTTTGAGATCCAGATTTACACAACGGTAGCAACATTTTACTTAGTATCAAAGAATATGGCACCGTATGAATATTACTTACTTACTTTAAGACTCGCACATATACCGTTTTACTGTATAATTAATTCCTGGTTGGAAGTGCGGTACTCAACGCGTAATTTAGACAGCCGCAATGTGCCACTCAGCAGATTAATTACTCCTTCTTGCATAAGAGTGTCACCATTGAACTCTTGGGTCCCTTACACTCAGGTGCTCACAAGTATACTCTAACCGCACTATGATTATATAAGAGTGATGTTCCCTAACAAATATCGGTAGTTTAATCAACTATTATAAATTTCAGTAATATGTTCTTAATGTTCAATTAAGATATTGAAATCCTTGACGAATAACGTAGTACAAAGGGGCTAAAACGCCAATACAAATTACCATCCAAAAATGTGTTTGAACAAATTCAGAAGTATTTTATTCTCGCAATGAATAGCGGCATTAATTAATCCGGTAAAAATATCCATTGGGGGCTTTGACAAATACGAGTTGGCGCCGACGCCGACGCGGCCTTAAAAACTCTAAAAGCATCCGCTTTGTGAATCATTCAATTAATTCCCAGCTAACCATCCAACCAGGTTTCTCCCTTTGTTAGACCACTGTAGATAGTTGCATATTGTATTGAAATAATAGACATTTTGCACTTAGGTTTATTTTTCACGGGAAAAAATAATAAAAGCTATTATGGCTATTACTGACTCAATGTTGATTCTACTTCCTCTGAATTAATTTCTCATGACCCCATGCTGCTAATTTTGCAAACAACTTTTTGACAAAAGTTGGAAGTGATCTCGCTGAGAAAATCAATCTATAACTTTCTTCATAGATTACGCAACTAGTAATTAATTAATTCAAAGCGATTAATACTTGTTTTAATTAATTCGTCGTCTTGATAACTAACTAAGTATTTAGTGATTAACTTATTCATACTTTGAAGTATGCATGAGCAGTCAATAAGGCTGCTTCACCTAGTTCTGAAATAATAAGCACAGAGATATACTTTCTTAACTACCAAATCATATTTTTAACTTCTCTCTCAAAACAGGTTTGTTTTCTTCTGAGTTTGAACAAGCAGTTACGGACTGGTATAAGAGTCGTCCATACAACCCAAATTTGTTGAAAAAGTAGCCAACAAGAAATAAATAAAATATCTCGAAACTAAATAACCTATATCAAATGCGGAATAAAGATTTCGTAAAGACAAATCCACAAATAAGATAATTCCAATTATATGTATAAGAAATTCATTCTGTGGTGCCCTTGCAGACACTAAAATTAATGAAAAATTGTCTTGAGTGTCGTAAGCAACATTAATTATCTTTAATAAAAATGTATTTAATAAAGTCAATTAATTACTATTGCAAGGCTTTATTGGATTTAAAATGAATAATTGATTTTGATTGATTAATTAAACAGTGATAGAGCGCGCATTTCAGTGCAATATCAAATAAAGGGTAATTAGAAAAGGACGCAAGACGCACATGGGAATAGAGATGATTGAAGTTGAGCTCAAGACCATCACAATTTTAAATATACGAAAAGTTACATCTATATATAACTTTTACTTGATTAATGAAATTTAATTTTCGTAGAACTTTACTGCCTTCATTTTACGAGCAAAGAATGTTTAATAACATAGTTTATTTATTCAAATCTAGATCTTGGAGTGAAATATGACGGGTACACGGTACGGCCTCTTTGCGCCAAGTTTTGGTCATAATCAAGCCTATAAATCCCAGATCTTTGACTGGATATCTGAAAACCATAATATGCAAAAAATTCGATAAACTTTTACGGAAGTACAATAGAAGACCCCTAAACAGGAAAAGCTTGTCATATAGTTTTTGATCTATGACTCTAACTTGCACTGGGACTGAGATTTTATCAGGATTATTTGCTACCTGGTACATAACCTACCACTGAATTCACGCATTTATTTTGCATTTTCAATTATTCCAGTGCAAACAGATCGTAAAGTAATTATCAAAAACGGTAGTTCTTGTTGTGAGAGCAGCTAACCACTCCGAGAGGCTAAGTGCTCTGAGGTGGTATAATGACATACTCTCGTATACGTTTTGCCGTAGATCCGCGAGCACTCCGCTTCAGCCGCCATAACTGTTTTACTGCTGGATTGGGGAGCCCAATCCACTCCATTTACGCTCCATATAAAACTATTATTTTAATTTTGGATTAATGGAGTGAAAGATATAATACTTTATTGTTTTTCTACGTGTTTATACATTTTGCGACTATATCGAGAGTAATTGATAGTAAAAATTTGTTGACTTTTTCATTTTACGATCGATTTATTATATTACTTTAATGCAATATCTTTTATATTTTCTCGAAGTTATTGATAACTACTTTATGTATTGTACTAATGTACAATCTACGTATGTACCTACTCTGCAGAGGAACACCTTTATTACAGTCTATTGCAGTGCACTGTCACCATTGTACGATTACATACCGTACGTACCTTTGTATATGATTTAATAAAAAAAAATTCTTATTTAATTCACAGTTATTACTTTGGCTTAGTAAAAATAACAGCATAAAAACCCCTAAGGTTTGTACAATGCCATCGAAACTACGCACGTTCAAATGAGTAATTAAGATTAGGTTACAAATCCTCTAAAAAGTATTTTAAAGTGAGGTTTTAATATGTTTTCGGGTTTTATTATCTCTTAAATTTCTTGTAAACGGCATAAAACCGAGTATTTCAAGCATCGAAGAGTATGGGACTGTGACCGCATATATTAAATTGAGTAATTTAAGCTGCTCGTAACAAAATCGCACAAACACGAGGCTAACTATTGGTCTTCAATTGGAAGTGGAATTTAAGGTCGCATCAAAATCAGAAGCTATTATATTGGTAATCTGCTATTAAGATAATAATAGTGCTGAAAGTGCAAGTTGTAGAAAATGGCGAGAGTTCAGTCATTTTCAGAATTCGTAGAATTCTTATCATCTTAATTATCCTTATTCTTACATGAGACTTCTTTTTACGACGTTTCAAGCTTTTAACTTGAACTGTATTTATATGTAACGGAATTTTCGGATTCGATTTTTACCCGCTTTAAACGATCAAAAAAATTAAAAAATTTGTACACTTGTCAAGACCTGATGACAATACACAAACAAAGTCATTGAACGGTACTTCAAGGATTTTCATAATGTATTTGATACCAGTCAAACATATTTTAAGAAGGAAAATAACAAGAAAGTAATTAACAAACCACACAGTTGTAGCATATTTACTATAAAAAATAGTGTGATGAAGACGTAGACCCTCTTAGGTGTTTTTTTTATTGCAGAGGTGTTCCTCAGTCTGACGGCCCGCTTCATTGTAAACAGTAACCCTTGCTTATAGACGTTTGTGAAGCTAGGGGCACCGCGAACACTCTGCACTCTGCAAAAGGGTACCTAATACCTGGGTCACTAATGACAGAATACAACACAAGATTATTATCACGGTATACTTATAGACCTGTGGTGGTTGTCATCCACGCGGTTTTGGAGTTCTACCACCTAGCTAGGGTTGTTTTGTTGGCTAATGTATACATATACATAAACGGTCACGTTTATCGTATTATCTGTATAATTTATATAAGTTCGAGAAAAGCTTTGGATTATTCGTGTTTATATTGTAAGTAATTTCTTTAATGTTTTAATGTCACCGTGAAATTATACAAAGAGGTCTTATTCAAAAAAATTAAAAAAGAAGAGCTTTTTTTATTGTATAATAACTATTTATTCTACCGATAGAGTTAAGGGGAGCGAAATACTTATTTTAGTCACACAATATTTTTATGGGTGTATGTATGTGTACCTCTCGCAGAGATGTGCAGTCTCTGGAAATGTTGAGTGGGGCGTTGATGGCCACTCCTTTTGAAGGTTTTAGCGTCGAGGGGTGAATGCCAACCGGCGCGGCGCCCCGCGTTGCCTATCGGGTGATAATGAGCGCAGTGCATCCAATTTCATGGTGAAGCGTGACTCACGAGAATTTTCTGTTTCTTGTCGAGATTGCTTGCATTTTAACATTGCGGTAAGTTGTTTTTTGGAACAAATATTGGAATAGTTAGTATACATATTTTTCTTATTTCCTTTTTATTATGCGATCAGTCACCAGTCACGTTGTCTATAAGCAGATGTGTTGAATATAAGTTTGTATGTAGGGTGCCAGAATACTCCCAGTGGAGCGCAACGTTTTCCTTCATATAGTTAGCCTTATTATGGGTGACTGCTCTCATCGAATATGTCTCTCGTCGCTTTTTCAGTCGACGAATTTTTTCAGGAATAGTGAGCTGTAACTTGTAGCGGAAACTATAGCAGTTGATCACTATTTCAACCATTGGCTGGCTAAGGATTTCACGGATCTCCTTTGTTGTGATAAACCATGGCGCATTTGTCTCAGAATATAGTTTTGTTCCCTCTGAACTATCATTATATTGGAGTCACACGCTGCGCCCCACAGTTCAATGCCATAAATCCAAATTTGCTTTAAAATCATATTATAAATAAGAATCTTTTTGTCAATTGCCAGTTTAAAATTTCTGCCCAGCAACCAGTAAAGGCCTTTATACTTGAGATTTATCTGATCTCTTTTTATTTGGATATGTGTTTTCCAGGTTAGTCTAGGATCCAAGTGCATTTCCATGTATTTCACTGAGTTTTTGTAAGGCAGTTGAACACCATTTAGCGTTACTGTGAGAAAATCTTCATGCGAAGGGTGAAAGTTGCGTGAACTGATTTGGACTCGCTAGCCGCAATTCTCCATTTGGCCAACCATTTTTCTATTTTGAAATTTCACTTTGTAGGAGTTCAGATGCGTGAGCTGGGCATGTACTAGTAGCCAGCAAAGCTGTATCATCCGCGAAAGTTGTGACAGTAAACTCTTAACTTTTTTGGAAGATCCGATGTATCCAAAAAGTACGAAACGGGCATAAACACAGACCCTTGAGGCACTTCTTATATCCGTGCAGGGGCGGAGAAAGAATACTAACCTCTGTGGCCGGGGTCGGCCTGTCGTAAAAGGCGACAAAACAACCCACCCTAGCTACATGGTAATGCCTCAAGCCCGTCTGGATGGCAACCACCTTTGGTTTTAAGTATGCCGCCATAATAACCTTGTGTTGTGTTCCGGCATTATTGACCCAAGTTCCTGTACTCTTATGGGACAGCAGCGTGTTCGCGATGCCACTGGCGTTGCAAACACGTATAGGCGACGGTAACTGCTAAATTCTAAGTGGACCATCAGCCTGTCTGCTGTCTGTCCTACGCAATAAAATAAACTTTTGCTATGATTTCATAAAAGTCATCAATGCAATCATTTTCTTTGACTTAAAATATTCTATTGGCTAAATAACACTTGAGAGTACCAAAATACGTGTGTGGTAATAGGGTTTTCATTTTGTATAATAGCCCTTTGTGCCAAACCCTATCAAAAGCTTGCTGGATGTCCAAGAAAGGCGACGAAGAGTATTCGCTTTTCACGAATCCCTTCTTATTACTCTTGCCACCCTGTGAACTTGTTCTGTAGTGGCGTGTTCTTTGCGAAGCCAAATTGGTGTTCCGGAACAATTCGTTTTTCTTTCAAAACATAGTTAAGTCTACGTAGAAAAACTTTTTCATACGATTTGGACTGGAAGTGACTTCCTGAGCAGGTTTCCCTGGTTTATGAATCATTTTGACTTAGGAGTTCTGGAAATGTCCTACCCGTAGAATGGCATTAAATAAAATTGTGAGATAGACTATTGCCTTACGCGGTAGCTCTTCAAAGACTTTTTTATCGATTTGGTCAAAACCCGGGGCCTTGTTATTATCTAACGATTTAATGCATCTGGAGACCTGTCCCGGTGTAACCGTTTACAGAGATAGAATTTCCAGTTGGTCCAAGACAGTCTATGTCCGATCCATCTGCATTTGATCCAGCCATATATCAAGATATCAATATACTGATGTTTAAAAAAATTTATACCCTAATATTGTTAAAATTATGACCACTGGTTGACCACAAGTAGTATACATAAAAAGGAAACTTAATGCAGAGACTAATCACAACACTGAAATACTTCAACTACTTTTAGTAGATAATGAGAATCAAACACAATGAAAAGGCTGATAAACTGAATGTAAACATTATTAGATTTATGTTTTACATATTTTATTCTTGAGTTTATGAGTATCTCGAACATTGGAACTGTTCTATTGCAGTTGACAAAATAAGGTTAGTGTACCTAAATATGAGGAATAATTGAATCCAATCGCTTTCGAGAACGTCAGTCTTGGTAATTTGTTGAGTGATGTTGGAATATCAAGTAATAGTAGTGTATAGGGGGTGTCGGATGCAATGTGGGCCGTTCACAGGCGCTGACTCATCTGCGCCCCTCTCCCGTCCCGAGTCGATGACGAGGCTTTTACCAATAATTTATTTCAGCGCACTCTCCGCCTTCGCAATCACTTTTAACTCATTTTTCATTAATTGTGTTTCGTTCATAAATCATCGTGTTTGCATAAGTTGAAATTTTCCAAATACATTTACAGCTGTAATATGAAATTCACGACCATTTGGGCCACATGGCACACAATTACGTGTTCTCTTTTTTTTTATTACAGCCAATTTAATAGTAAGCAGTTACTGTCGCCTATGGATATTTGCAACGCCACGAACACGCTGCTGTTCCATAGGCGTACAGAAACCTGGGTCACTAATGCCGGAATACATCACAAGGTTATTATGGCGGCATGCTTATTGACCAAGAGTGGTTGCCATCCAGACGAGCTTGGAGCCCTACCACGTAGCTAGGGTTAGTATTCTTACTCTGCCCCTGCACGGAGGAAACTTGTCAGTGCTCAGTTTACTTCTAGCCAAAGTTAAAAGACACTTTAAACCGTGGGATCGGCTTGAAATTGATTGAAACGCTGTTCACGTGTAGTACAATTCGTCGCCTAGGAGGATCCATTTACAATTAAACCAGGCATAATATATGTTATGATTGTAACGAATATTATAGCAATGATCTATTTGTTATAGAGATACGTACAACATGTTGAATAATAATCGCCCGATTCTTACTTTTGTCTACTTTTAGCAACAGCCAATTTGAAGTTGTCCCATAAATATCCGTTGACTTGTACACTTTTATCGCGTTCAAATTGAGATCCTTAAGCCGATTGCTCCGAAAACGACAACATTCGCACCTCGTTTTTATCCTCTGTCAGCTGATACGTGTGAGAACTAATTGGAGTTTTTTGCTTTCTATTTTATGGTTGGTTGATACCATCATAAATTAAGATTTAAGAGATAAGGTTATTATACACAGTTTAACCAACGGTTTGTTTGCACTCATAAGTCATTTGTACAATATCAAATTCTTTGTTATAATAATATATAAACTATTTATTTATTAGTAACCGAGATTATAGTTCCATTTCACGAGTTTTCAACTACACTGAGTGTACTGCACGATTTATATTTGAAAATATCTCAAAAGAGGTTACTCGTGTAATGAAGTTTAACTCGACTGCAGTTCCATCAGATCTAATTTCATGTCGACGAATTTCAATGCACTTTGAGAAAACTGCATTTGGTATCTTGTCGCTGTAGAACTGAATTATGTAGTAATATATCTATTATTAATGTATGAGGATCCTATAAAGCATTTTGAAGGAACTTGAAGAAAATTTTGCTGCCAAGTTTATTATCTGGATACATTTTTGTTTATTTGTAGCAATCTATTTATGTATATGTCGGGTTTGGACATCAGAGGGAAAACTCAGATATGGCAATATATAAATCTATTTCATTCGAACAATCAGTTAGATCTAGAAATATAGAAATACAGAAATGAAATACATTTAATTAAATAACTAGTCATGTGACAGTGAGAGCGGTCACCTAGGGCTGTACTGGCTGTCAGAGACAGGGTTCCACGCACGCACCGCAATAAGAACAGTACTAATTGTCAGACAACGTTCCACGTCCAGTAACCGGGCAGTACTGCCTGTCAGAGACAGGGTTCCACGCACCCACCGCAATTAGGACAGTACTAATTGCCTGAGACAACGTTCCACGTCCAATAACCGGGCAGTATTGATTGTCGAGAGACAGTGGTCCGTGCACCAAGACGCATTCAATTGAAATGCGTGCCGGCTCAACAGCGCGGCTTCTTATAAAGGCGAAGGTGGGGCGAACTCGGTGCACGTTCCACTAGCGCCCCCCCCCCCAGACGCCGTCTCTCGTAGCTGTTAAATAATATGGCTGCCGTTACATCCGGTGCAGCCACCAAATAATACGACTTCCGTCAATGGCCGCCGCCACATCCGGTGCAGCCGCTAAACAATATGACTTCCGTCATATAACTTATAAAATAATCTTGGTGTTGTAAATACACTTCACCAAAATCTTTACCAAAGATAACCAAACCAACCAAATTGACTAATTAGCTCATTGATATTTGCTTTTATTGGAATAATGAACTTCTGCTTTATAATTGACATTAATTAGTATTTTGACATAATATTAATTTCTTTTTGTATAACAATATTGTATGCCGAATATTCAATTTGTTATTATTCAGTGACGAAGGGCCACGACCACCTCTGTGTAAGACCCAACTATGTAGTAATGACGGAGAATAAGGAGACCTGTTGTTGTGGCTCCTAATCAGATCGCAATCCATACTCCCCAAAAACCATGTTGTCTACAGGTATTCACAGATAGCCGAGGATCTATAATATAATACACTGTTAAATAAAAAAGCGAAAAGAAACATTTAAAAAAGATTATATTTGGAGAACGAAGGGGACTAATAAATTGGAATTAAGACGGGAAGCGCGACCTACTCCGGCCCCATCCGCTCATTTTATAATAATTGTTCTCAAAATGTAGCCTTAAATTAAACATTACAGAAAAAAGAATAACATTCAAAAATAATTATTAATTTGTTGTACTTATAAAAACTTTGCTGAGCCATTTAAGTTTTAAAAAAGATTGATAAGTAAAATAGGTTTTTCAAATAAAAGGTAAAAATAGCGCAACTAAATTATAAAGTTAAGAAGATTTATACATTGTTCGAACTCATTTGCATGTAGATTGGATTGGCTGCCAAATAAATCTTTCGCAACACATTGATGGAAAATCGATAGTTTAAACCGAAATATTTCAACCCACCACTTAAACAAGGTTTGTGTATATTTCACACAATTCTTTTATATTGACAATGACACAAACATAATTATCACCATGAACCTAAACTACCGCTTCGGTGCTCGGGGTCCGCTTTCCGACTTTATCTTCTCCATTCCGCACGGTCTTCGGCATCCTTACCAGTGAGCCCATTGGCACGCATAGCCCTTTACGTCAGTATATTTTTGGGGACTACCCCTCCTGCAGCAGCCCAAAGGAGGCAGTATGTCTAGACATAACAAATGATCTACACGTAAGTAGCCGGTTGCTACGTCATCATCATCATCTTTGCGTTCTATCCCGGTTGCAGCCCAAACTCTCGCTTCGGCGCCCGGGGTCCGCTTTCCGACTTTTTCTTCTCCACTTCGCACGGTCTTCAGCATCCCTGGTAGTGAGCCCATTGGCACGCATATCACCCTCTGGTCAATTAAACACTCACACTCATTTATACCTTTTATTTATCACTGTGGAAGAACACTCGGGAGTATCAAAAAATATAAACATCTTATACTAATGACCAAAGCACACCGATAGAATTAAAAACAGTCATCTTGATTCCAATCACAAATCAAGTTGATGGTACTAAGTAAAATGTAGGTAGTATAATATTAAATCACAAACACTACAACTGTTCAATATAACTTCAGAACTGCTAACGACATCTATTGGAAAATTGTGAACTAAAATTCTTATTTCTATTATTAATTAAACATTCCGCCGGCCAAGGACGACTCAAGTCCTTAAGACCTGACGACAAGATATAAACCAAAGCAAAGTAAAACAAATTTCTGGTCACTAGGAGTCAGACTCATCCAGGGGCAAAGGACATATTTTCACCATAGGTCGCTTAAAAATATTGTCCTTGTACTGTAAAGTTACAACTCTTGTAACACCATCAGCACCTGGGTGTTTCTGCATAATACGTCCCAAAAGCCATTTTCCAGGGGGAAGTGTGTCATCCTTGACGAGAACGACAGTGCCGAGGGGAAGATCAGGTCGCTTTGTATTCCATTTGTAACGATGCTGTAACGTAGTTAAATATTCGTTTTGCCAGCGACGCCACAAACAGTGCACCATACGTTGGATTATGTGCCATCGATTCAACGGACTTAAGTTAACATCAATCAAAGACGGCTCAGGAACCCCAATTAAGGGCTCTCCGACAAGAAAGTGACTTGGTGTTAATGGGGGTTCGTCAAGAGTAGAATTGATAAGAGTGAGGGGACGAGAATTTACACAAGCCTCGACTTGGGCTGATAAAGTAGCGAGCTCTTCGTATGTGAGGAAGGCTTGGCCGATAACCCGTTTTAAGTGTCCTTTAATACTTTTCACTCCTGACTCCCAAATTCCATCAAAGTGTGGAGCTCGAGGAGGTATGAATCTCCATTGCGTGAAATCATTAGCGAGAAGTTCAGAAATCTCAGCCACAAGTTGAGATTGTGAATTATTGAACGCGAGATCTAGTTCACGGGACGCGCCTACAAAATTAGTTCCGTGATCACTCCAAATCTCCTTGCAGTGACCACGTCGAGCGGTGAAACGCCGAAAAGCGGCAATAAATGCAGCAGAAGTAAGGTCAGTGACAAGTTCCAAGTGAATGGCTTTTGTTACGGCACAGACAAATAGACTAATATAAACTTTACTGGTTTTCTTACATCTACCAGGATACAATTTCATTGTAAAGGGTCCACAAAAGTCTACTCCACTCGTAAGAAAGGGTCGGCTAGGTTTAATCCTGAATTTAGGTAAATCTGACATAAAAGGAGGGAGTGGATTAGCCTTCTGTTTAAAACAAGGGACACATTTGTGGATTACCGTTTTGACAAGACTCTTAATACGAGTGATCCAAAACCTTTGTCTTACAATATTTAAAGTAAGTTGATTGCCTCCGTGCAGAGATTTCAAATGCGCATTTACAACAATAAGTTTAGATAAGGCACAAGTGCCACTTAATAGAATCAGGTTTTTCATGTCGCCTGGAATCTCTGCATTCGCGAGTCTACCACCAACACGAATAATGCCTTTATCGTCGATAAAAGGGTCTAGTACATAAATCTTACTTGATTTGGCAACCTGTTTACCTAGAGCTAAGCGAGAGATCTCGTCGCGGAATGACATCAATTGTGATAGTTTAATACATCGATTAAAAGCATCATCAAGCTCATTAGCGCTCAAATAAGCAGTATCAGTAAACATTTTCTTATGCACTCTAACTTTACATAAATTATAATAACGACAACAATAAGCAATGACTCGAATCAATTTCGACAGCGAGGAGAATCGAGTTAAAATTGCAATAGCATCATTATTTTCGGTAACATTTACATTGCATAATATTTTTGGGGTGGGTTTCATTTCTAAATCGGTTTGAGAAATCTCAAATAAAGAATATTCAATTTCATGTGCCTTGTATAAAAACTGAGGTCCGTTCCACCATAGTTTTGACTGCTGTAGATCATAAGGATAACATCCACGTGATGCTAAATCAGCGGGATTATTTGCAGAACTAACATGATGCCATTGGTTACTATTTGTGAGTGTCAAAATTTCTGAAGTGCGATTTGCAACAAATGTAGTCCAAGTATTTGGTATCTTACGCAACCAAGCCAAAACTATCGTGGAGTCTGTCCAAGTGTAAATATCATTGTCAGGTATTTTTAAAACGGTTTTAACATGATTTATCATTTTGGCTACTAGTAATGCACCACAGAGTTCCAGACGTGGGAGAGATACTTGCTTTACTGGGGCAACCTTGGATTTGGCAAGAACAAGGTAAACGTTAATGTTGCCATCATTTCTCAAAACTCTAAGGTACACTACTCCAGCGTATGCAGCACAGGAGGCATCACTAAATCCATGCAGCTCCCGCTTAATGGTGTCATTAGATACACCAAGCCATCTAGGGAACTGAATGTTTTCAATGTGCGTGAAACGATCAAGGTAAGTAACCCATTCCTCTTTAAGATCAGGAGTCAACTCTTCGTCCCAATCCAAGCCGGCCAACCAGAGTTTTTGCATAAAGATTTTAAGTTTTATAATCGCAGGTGTTAGCCAACCTAGAGGGTCGAAAGATTTAGCAATTGTGGACAATACATTTCTTTTGGTAATTGTGTTATTATCGTGATTTAAATTACAATTAAGTTCAAAGTTATCAGAGTCCGAGTTCCATGTAATACCTAAAGTTTTAATTGTATCGTGAAGTTTTATATTAACCGCACCTTGTGAGTGTTTATCAACACTGGGGATTTGGGACAACACTAACTTACTATTAGAGGACCATTTGTGTAATGGGAACCCACCACGAGCTAAAAGTTCAGTCAATCTTTGTTGTAGCATCACAGCGTCTTCCGTTGTGGAGACACCAGTAAGCAGATCATCCATATATAAGTCGCTTTTCAGGATTTCAGCTTCAGTTGGGAAATCATTCTTCTCGTCCTCAGCCAATTGGTGAAGAGTGCGTATGGCCAAAAAGGGTGCACAAGATGTTCCATAAGTAACTGTAAGTAGTCTATATTCTTTTATTGGTTGTGTTGGAGATTTTCGCCATAAAATTCTTTCATAGTCAGCGTCATCTTTACATATTAGAATCTGACGATACATCTGACGAATATCTGCGACTAAACAAATCTGGTGTTGTCTCCATCGAGTTATGAGATCTCTGATATCTTGTTGAAGAGGACAGCCAATAAGTAGTTCATCGTTTAATGATTTTCCATTTACAGGTGCAGCACTTCCGTCGAAGACTACACGCAACTTCGTGCTTAGACTCGTCGGTCTAAGAACAGCGTGATGAGGTAAATAATAAACTTCAGGTGTAACTATTTCCTTTTCAGGTATCATCATCATATGACCTTGGGATTCATACTGCTCCATAAATTTGTGATATTCTTCCTTGAATTCAGGCTTATGTGTAAAACGTTTTTCCATGTGCTGTAAGCAGCTGATTGCAAGGGGTTTTGTATTTCCAAGGTTTGTGGGTGGATTATCTTTAAATGGTAGACGGACAATGTACCGACCAACAGCATTGCGAGTGTGAGTAAGTTTGAAGTGCTCTTCACATTGTATTTCTAACTCGGTCATAGGTTTTTTGTGGGGTAAACTCTCTTCAATCTCCCAAAATCGTCTTAGTAACTGATCGACCTCAATCTTGGTTTGCATAACAACTGTATTATGTTCGTTTATTGTCGATCCAGTTTGTGAAACTCTACCTGAGATTAGCCAACCTAGGCGAGAGTTGAGTGCAATAAGAGAGTTACACTTGTGTAAGCCTTCAAGCAGTATGTATGCATGCACGTCGGCACCAAGCAGAACTTCAATAGACCCTGGCTTGTGATAGTTGGGATCAGCCAGATCCAACTGCATAGATGAAGGCCAAGTATCTTGTGAGAACTCACGTGAAGGCAACAATGAAGTGAGTTTCTTTAAAACGTATGCATTTACCTGGAAGGTTGATGCATTGTGTTTTGTAGAGTGGACTGTAAGTGTGACCATAGATTTTGTAGTGACCACTGATGTATTAGAAATTCCAGAGATTTTGCCAGTAATTGGAGTGCGATCAAGATTCAATAACTGCGCAGCTGCTTCGGAGATAAAAGATCCCTGAGAACCCTGATCAACAAGAGCTCTTAATGCGTAAGTACCACTGTTCTTTGACTCTACTTTAATTACAGCAGTAGCTAAAATAACAAGATCATCTTTTGTTTCAGCTTTTAGGTTAACACTCAAGTTACAGGAAGTTTTAGATGCATTGCTAGTTGGGTCATCTTTCTCCTTATCAGTTTCGATTAATTTGTCGTCCTTAGAAGCGGTAAAATGCAGCAATGTATGATGACGACGTCCGCACTTCTTGCAGACTGTACTCTGTCTACACTTTGAAACTGTGTGACCTTTTACGAGGCAGTTAAAACAAATGTTGTTTTTTTTTACAAAATTTTGACGTTCAGGTATGGAGCGAGAGGCAAATTCTTTACAGTGGCAAATATAATGATTCTGTGTGCAATAAGTACAAATGTTGTCAATTTTAGTAGCGAAGCTTTTGATGTTAGTTACTTTAGGTGTTTGTGGAATAGTTTTTCCTTTTGGTGCATACATTTCCATGGCTCGGAATTGCTTCTCAAGGAAACTCTGGAGATCCTCATATGTAGGAATACTAGTGAAATCTTCTAAAGATTGCTCCCAAAGTTTTCGAGTCTCAATATCCAACTTGGAGACAAGGATATGCACTACAATGGCATTCCATGCACAGATCTTTAAATTTGTTAAGGACGTAAGGCATTGACTTGAGGTATCAATAAGATCCTTTATACCTTTAGCCGATTCTGTGGTTAAGGTCTTTTGGGTTAAAAATCGGGTAAGTATATTATTAACGATCATTCTCTTGTTATCATACCTCTCATTTAGTTTTTTCCAGGCGTCATCATAGTTAGCTTCAGTAAGTGAATAATTCCTCAATAGTTGTTCAGCTTCTCCAGATAAACTGGTCTTTAGATAGTGATGTTTTTCAATTTTAGTCAAGCGATCATCATTATGTATCAAAGAGCGAAATAAATCTCGAAAGCTCATCCATTGACTGTAATCGCCCGAAAACTGTGGTATGGATATTGGTGGGAGTTTGGGTCTCATCCTCGATATTTCTGCCTGACTATCAGATACATGAATTTTAGACTTTGAAGTTTCACCTAGATCTTGTTTAAATTCATATAACTTGTCCTTAAGCCAAGCCCTAAACTCTAAATAATATTCTTCAGTTTGTTCAAAATGTTTCTCTAAGTCAACCTCGCATGTTTCAGTATCTAATAATCCAGAAATAACATCATAAGTCTTTGTATAGTTAGCCCAATATTCCTGTAAAATTTCTAGACGTGAATCCAAAAACCCTCTCGTTCGTTTATCCTTAGCACATTTTCTTGCGTTTGTAAATAACTTCTCAATTTTAGTTGAATTCGTCTTTAATTGTGCAATATATTGTTTCATCTTTTTATCCGCCATGTTAAATTTTATATGTAAAAACACAAGTCCAAATTCACTGCCAGAAACTAAGTTACTAATCGTTAAGATATTCCTAAGTCCTTTTTCACAAAAAATTTATAAGTGTTTTTCAACACAAATATTCTAAGTCTTTTTTGATGGGAAATATTATAAGTCCCAACACTTCACTGAATTTACTAAGTTAATGTTTGCACTTTACAGTTTACTCACTATTATCCGGTTCGTTGGACCATTTGGTCAATTAAACACTCACACTCATTTATACCTTTTATTTATCACTGTGGAAGAACACTCGGGAGTATCAAAAAATATAAACATCTTATACTAATGACCAAAGCACACCGATAGAATTAAAAACAGTCATCTTGATTCCAATCACAAATCAAGTTGATGGTACTAAGTAAAATGTAGGTAGTATAATATTAAATCACAAACACTACAACTGTTCAATATAACTTCAGAACTGCTAACGACATCTATTGGAAAATTGTGAACTAAAATTCTTATTTCTATTATTAATTAAACACCCTCTACGACGTCAAGCCAGCACTTTTTGGGTCTACCCCTCCTGCCGGGGCCCGGCGGAGGCGGCATGGCCAGACATTTGTTACCCACGTAAGCATCCGGTTGCCGTAAAACGTGGCCGTACCAACGGAGCCGACACTCTTGTAATTTGTCCGCAATGTCACGGACATGAAGACTGCCGCGAATGGGGGAGTTCCTAACGCGGTCCTTCCGCGTCACTCCACACATCCACCGCAGCATATTCATCTCCGTGACACGCCGTGACAAGCCGGTTGCTACGTAAGTACTGGAAATGGATGCCTAGATCCAGCCGTCGGCATCGTAAAACATTTTTAATTTTTTTTTTATCCTGCAAACTGACATTCAGCTGAATTTTAAATATACCTATATTATAACAGCGTGTTTGAAGCAGAATCCAATGATTTGGCAATTCTATTAAATTTTTTCAAGATCTTGTGGTGCACGTCACCTAAGTCTTCTAAGAGTTTTGTAGGGTTTCTTAGCCATTAAGTTTCTAGCCAGTTGCTATGTTCATGCATGCGTCCTTTATCAATGTTCGGGGGGGATATGTTATTTCCTACTATCCCTGCTCACGTTTGTTAGGCTTGATTTACGTAGGCTAGTATTTTGGGTTAATGAATTGCCGCCCGATTCTCGGCATTGTAGCTCATTTAGCACCACCCAGGAAGCGTGTATAGGGTGCTAAGAAGGTGTTCCCTACGGACGCGAGCTACTCACTCCTCTACGAAGCTGGCAATCATAATCGTAACTGTAATGCGCTTCCATTGCGCTTCAATTACCTTTCTAAAATCTTATCAGTCTTTATTGACCTGGCACACAAATAATCGTTTCGCACCAACGTAAAATATATAGCTTTCTCTGAGCTTATACGCGCTAAACATTGAGTCTGCCCGATTTCGTATGATCCGTAGTGGAAACGAAACGAACACGAAAAACGAACGAAGCCGTTTTATGGAAACAAAAAGTGGTTTAATTTAGATTTAAAACATTTCTGAATTTAATTTTCTGGACTGACAATATTTCTTCAGCAGATTATATGAAAAATCTACGTGTGTTCTCGCTAAACATAAGTTAGTGTATTAAATTACATAAAATATTAAAGAATATTGAACGACAGGTGTCTGCTGAACACAAACGCCGCCGAGATATTTGATTCAGAGCATCATCAATTGAAGCAGTCACGGCGTTGAACTGTATATTTCTGTTTTATAGCTTAAATACTGCTTATGAGATTGTATTTCTGTAAAAATAATAAATAATCATAAGTGATTATTTTTCCATCCATTGCTTTTGTCTGAACAGAAAATATGAAGTTTCCTGATAGACCGCTAATAATGCAAACAATAGTCTAGCAGCTCTTTACAAACTCGTCTTTTTTAGTACATTAATAATTTCCAGAAAAATTTCTTAACTTTAGAGAAATGTATAACTTTCTTAATAAGACTCGATAACTAATTTATTTATGTAATTTTTAATTCAAACAACAGTCATTAATAACTTTCTCTTATGAAAATATTTTTCAGTGTATTTATTTTCAGTGTAGTAAGTAAAAATAAGAGTCAGTAAACAAATTGTGACTGAAGGAAAAAATAAAATGCATATTGAATGAGAAATAAAACAAATTGGAATTGACAGAGATGCCGCGGCCCAAAGTTGAGAAATAAATTATGTATACAGCTGCTTTATAATAATGTCGCCTTTGTCATATTAGGAGCACACAATAGCGCCAAGAGCGACATTTCCCTACCAATGGAGAGTTCTGCATAAAAACTCCCCGCTTTAAATCCTACTTAAGAATATCATTTCATTATTTTTCTAATAATTTTTACTTGTTAAGATATTTTGTAGTCAAGAATTTTATTGGTAAATAAAAAATTACTCCAGGGATTTTTGGGAAGTCGTCATTCCAACATGTATAAATTTTATATTTAACTCAGAACCCTACTTGGGTTGAATTTTAACTTTTATGACGTTAAAAAGGGTATCTAATATTAAAATAAAGGAAGCGAAGGAAGAAGGCAATTTCCCGCAAGAGGGCTCTCAGGGCACCAACACACTTTAGCTAAGGTACGCGCGCATCTTGTATGATATTAGCCGGTTTCACCGAAAACAGAGCGGTCCCGGAGATTTTTTTTACATTTCCAAATGTTAAACGTATACTAGAATTTTATTCCTTTTAGTTAGATATTTTTCTTGGTTTGTCGTAGATCTTAGCCTTCCGCTCGGCCTAACTCTAACTACTAACTCTCACTCGAAGGTTTTACAGAATACATGGAAAGAATCAAACTAAAACTTTAGACGTCTTATACTAAGGGAATGTTGCAGGGGCAACCTTACCCGTTATCGAAAAAAATAGTAAAATGTGGCACTACGTGGCTAGGCCACCAGTGAGCAATCAGCCAGCAACTTGATGCGTAATTCATCTACCTTCCATTCAGAGTTCTCGTTTACTTGAGACCAAGAACTGTGATCATAACGTGAGATGTATAAAAAAGAACTAGAATAAAATTAAAGAAAGAAGATCTATACAAAATTTCCAGAGATACAAATATTAGAAAAATAATACAATTATTTAAAATATTAAATGTATACGAACTTACCAATCACCGGAAAAATCCTAAAAAAAGATGGCGGTTCGGCGGTGGGCGAGAGTTTTAGACCAGCGCAGCGTCAGACTCACTTGAATTTGGAATCTTGAAGAAATTGGTCAATATAAGTAAAAATATACGACAAATCGCGCGGTTAAACCGCGCGGATCTTATTTACATTAGCGCCTATAATTCGTTCATACTTGTCCGCGCGGATCGACAATCAGCGCGGCTACCGCCACTCAACCGCTAGAAAATGAATTCGTGCGGTCGCCGCTCGGATCTATTTACTTGACGTACCTAGAGCGCGTTCAGTTGCTCCGCGGCGGAAGCCGTGTGTATCGGATGGTGACAATGGATCGCTTCAACACCGAGCTATTCATCGATGAGGTAGAAAAGAGACCTGCTTTGTAGGACATCCAATGTGCGGAATATTCAATATCAAATGAATTTATCGACATTCTCAAATAATTGAAGAATTTTGGTTCAAAACTTCTTAATTTTGGATATAAAGTCTGAAACTGACCATGGGTGAGCCGATCGCGTAATATTGGATGCACCCAATACTGCCGTTTCTTCTTTCTGTTTCTTTTACGGAGCAACAAGTACACACATATTGCTTCTTCGACTTCCATGATTGGACTGGAATGACTGTCACTCTATGCGGATTACGGCACTCCGCATTTACATCCGCGCCTGTCTGAACACTTGCGTTTAGAACCGCGCGATTTACATCCGCACGGATTCCGCCATGTCTGAACTAGCTCTTAAACTCTGACTACGACTGAATAATAATAAGAAATATAATAAATGTTAACAAATGTCAATACTAGAATGATACTCTTAAGTTAAATTTGAATGTAACATTTGTACAGTTTGGAAGTGTACAAGTTTTACATGACTAAAAGGATCCCATGGCAATTTTTGTATCAGACGCCATGTGAATGTACATTAAATTGTTTATGTAAAATAATAACTCCTAAACTGTACATCATACGTGATGGTATACGCAAAACAAAGGGTACATAGTTGTGATTGAAATTCAAGAAGAATTGAAGGTAGTTAACAAAGACTGTCCTAAACTGAACCCAAATCGATAGTTTCTTGGAGACTAATGTTCTTGGGTAGTGTTATTCCTTTACTAAGTTTCAGATCACCCGAGACGTGAAACTTACATAAGTAATCTGAAGCCTTCTTTAAGTTTATTTACGAGTACTTTTGGAATTTATAACACGAATCAATATTCTATTACAAGATATTGTTGGTTTATAATTATGGTTATTGTAATTAGTAACTGAAAACTTAGACATAATTTAAATTTGTCTAAATTGAATCTTTAAATAATAATAAATACTTAATTTAATTGAAACGCTTGGGATACCATCGGAAGCATTTGCTTACAAAAGTCACCCAATTAATCATCACCATCAAATACTATACGCAGTACATACTAAAAACATTTAATGTTCAACACATTGCTAAAGAAATAAAAGGTTCACTCGAAAGCGCGGAGGACGGGTCCAAGGTTGTCCTTGGCAATTTGTCCTCAAGGAAAACGATAAAATTGCAATGTATGAATAGTTTTAGAGCCCTTTGACGCTGAAACGGTTGGGCGCCCATTTGATATACACGGCAGCACAGTTTCCGTCCCTACACACACTTAGATCAATTGGGGTGTACCCAAGTGAGCAAGTTTTTTGCGCAAAGCCCTCCCGAGGGCCAAGCCCGCCCCATTAGCGCCCTTTTCTGCACACTGTGTTGCATTACTTGAGTCACTTGAAAGTAGTCAAATCAGCTTATAGCTTAACGAATTGGATCGCATTCCTGTCCGGTAAACATAGTATTTAAATACTATCAAATAATGCAATATTTTTAGTTATTGGGATGCCACTGAAACTCTTCTTGTTACAAACGTTAATTTTATCTTATATAATATTAAGAGACTTAACTTTTTGACATATAGTTCAATATACAACAAATTATAAAATATTTAGATTTGTTAATATATGGTTTATTTAATAACTTGAGACGAACATTTAAGTTACAATGAAAGAGTGTTTATCCTACGACGAAAAACTGCTCTGTAGTTCCGTGTGTTCAAGACAACTCTTACCTGACCAATTGTCAATATGATTGTACTATTTATATTATTAAATACAGAACATCATCAAACGGCAGCCATACAAGTTACACATAATGTCCTGCGTATGTAACGTACATATGAAATTAGACTAACAAGTAAGTAAGGTTTCTTTTTGTAATGTTTTCACAAAAAATATAGCAAATGATATTGTTTAACGTTAAAAGCCTTAAATGTCTATTTTCAATAAATTCATAAGTCGTCGTAGGCATTGAGCGGATTCATCGGTAAACATTATCGATTCACGCGAATGTTCAACAATCTGCTAGCTTTGAAGTTGTGCAATCTCTGAGTCTCTTTTGATCGCATCGGTGGCCCACGGACCTTGTTACACTCTCTTTACAATAAAGGAACTGACATCTTATATACACAAAGTGAACAAATTAACGAAAGTTACTTATTTTCATCTTAAAAGATCTGCGAAATTGGGCTCACTGGCAAAAACGATTTCACACACACACATACACCGTATGAAATAATATTAATATATTTATTTATTTATTGTTAGAACTGTATACATTATAAGATAAGATAATTCTTTATTTGCTTAACATGTTCTTTTCTTCTTCTTTCTTTGTACTTATGGCTCCAATGCATTTGGCATTGATTTTGCCAATATCTTTGTAATTAATAAAAGTGACAGGTTAAATGTAGCAATAGTATTAGAGAAATATGGTCGGTAAATTGAGTTCTGAGATCCTGAGGACAACACAAGAAGCAAGTTAGTATTAAATGTATATATGTAGCCTTATAAGTAAATATAAATTGGATTGCATATAGATGACCACAACAATGGTATGGGCTCATGCCCATGCCCATGTTATGCCATGAGTGGCGTGCAAAAACTCAATACGTGCTCACATTGCTGCCTTTTCAATTATAGTGTTGGTAAGTACATTTTTAAACGACGAAAAAAACGGAGGAGGTTCTCAAGTCAACACGTATAGTCCGATTTTACAAATTCTTATGTTTTTTCTTGGAGAGGGTATACCCCGAAGTTGGTCCCATATAAATTTGGGGAAAAAATCCAACCCTAAAAGTACGAAAACAGAGAATGATTGATTGTTCACTCACTTATTATATATATATATATATATATATATATATATATATATATATATATATATATATATATATATATATATATATATATATATATATGTATATATGACCACGCATAACTTTTGACAGAATTGAATTTATTTCAGCATGTAGTCATTAGTAGATTATAGCCATAAAAAATATAAAATAATAACTTTTTAACAAACACTTTAAACCTTCGAAAAAAAACTGAAAAGCAAAAAATAATAAACCTTCTTTTTATTAACCTTAATAACTAAGTTCTTAAACTAATGTAAGTACACCTAAGTAATTTTGAGTCTACGCAAACAAGCAAACAAGCAAATTAATAAATTATGTTTACATAAATTATTAAAATAAATTATATATATTAAATTATTAAATCCGGCGGCGGCGAAGCGTGACGCGCTCCTTCGCCAGAAAATGCTGTTTACGAAGTTAATGTCAACGAGACAGCAACCCGAACTGGCTCACACGTGAGGGCACTGGCGTCGGCTCAAAACTGTATACTTACATTTTTGTACTGCCCAATAAATCCGAAATCACCTTGGAGATTTTTTATATTGCTGAAGTACAGGAATATTGATTGCTGAAGACCCAATTATTATGACGACCTCGGTGGCGTAACGGATAACGCACTTCGGTACGCTTGCGGAGGTTTCTCGCCTCTGGGTGTTTATGTATAATATGTATTTATTTACAAAAAAAAAGTATATAAGTAGTATGTCTAGTACCCATAACACAAGTGCTATGCTACTTAGTTTGGGACTAGGTGACGCTGTGTGAATTGTCACAAAATATTATTATTAATTAATAGTAAGCAGTTACCGTCGCGTATGGATATATACGACACTAGAGGCATCGCAAACACGCTGCTGTCCTATAGGAGTACAGGGACCTGTGTCATTAATGCCGGAACACAACATAAGGTTATTGTGGCAGCATACTTATACACCAGGAGTGATTCACCTGGGTGCCATCCAGACGGTATTACGTGATAGAGTATTCTTACCCCAACCTGCACGGAGACTAGTTGACGTGAAACTGCTGAATGCGAGATTAGATTAATTAAGTTACTCATGAATACTGATAATTTATTGTTTTGTCCTTTGTGCGAACAAAGGCGCGACCCAACAATAATGGGGAAACAATAGAAATAAACGGAGGAGGGTATTCCGCTGTGGCACTTACGATAAGTGCGCCGAAACCACTGTCATGCTCACCCCCACGCCCACCAGCGCACTCAAAACTCTTTCATCTTCATGATAATTTTTCAACATAAAGTTTTTATACACAAAATGTAGTATATTCAAGCTAGCAATTACAAAATAAGACTCCTCTCATATTATCCTAAAATGTATTAATTATTAGCGGTCCAGCATGGAGACGAAAGCTTGTATTGCAACTGTCATTTAATGCTAAAACAATGATAATGATATTTGTTAACATAATTCTTAGTCAAAGGCACGTTTTCACATATTGAATATATTTAAAAATATTATTAAATTTTATATCCTTATAAAGAGACGCGGATAATACGAGATAAAAATTTGCGTTCAAAGCTCAGAAACGCTCATAACATTAATTAACTTACATTAAAAAATATATTTAAAAGCTTGTTCCAAATTTCGAGTATGAAGTCACTCGGGATAATATATGTTTGCGAATTTACCTTAGCATTTATTATAAATCACATCAACTAAATGTACTCAGAAAACTCAGGAAAGGAAATATATTTTAAAAAGTAAAAAGGTTGTGATGGCTTGAAAATTTCTTATAAAGAAATTAGGAAAAAGTTATCTGTATAGTCACGTGCAGGGCGTGGAAGGACTCAACTCGGCGCTACTCGGCGCCACTCGGTGGGGCGGCCGCCCCCGAATCGGCGTACCAGGATTACACGGCTCACGGTTTTCATTTAAATCGACTTACGCTATACGTTTTAGTTTTTAGTCGTAAATTTTATCGAAAGCCCTTTAGTAATGTATGTTGGTATTAATTTATTTACGAGTAATAAAATGTACAACACCGCTACACTTAGTGCAATATTCCAAATGTTGAGCTAAACATACATAGGTATAATAGTATACGAGTATGAAGCTGCTAAGCGGACAATGCTCTTTATGGTTCTTGTCTGTGAACTCATATCCAATGCAAATGGAATCGAAACGAGCAATCTGAGTTTGTTTCTATTCATTTTCCTATCAATACGTTTGTTTTCTTATCCAGAAATCATGCAGGGAATAAATAATAGCATTTTACATAAACTACTATTTTACAAATCACCTAGTTGCATCAGCGAATGATTTAAAGAAAGTTAAAAATAATTTCAAAGGTTCGTGGAGCCCGTAGCTCGAACCTCATTACGGAGAGTGCGAGTAGGCGCGAGTGCTAGCATTATAGGGACAGCCACTATATTCTCAGCTTTATGTCCAACCACGCATTTCGTATTGTGTTCATTCATTACGCGATATTACCAGGAAAAGCGATAAAACAACAATGAGCCGGTCAGGCGGACGGACGTGACGCGAAAAACAAAACCCCGCGCACCCCCTACTGTAATTGCAGTGCGACATAAACGAATGCTTTTTTTATGGTGGACATGAAAATACTTTCGTAATAATCGACATCGACGACAAGTCTTCACAAAAAAGGCCAGTGCCAAATATCATTATTATTACTCAATATCATCATACTTAATTAAATAATGCTATATATCAAAATAATGTTGTTGGAGAAGCCTTTTGATCAGTCATTCTGTGCAAGCAATGAAGAAGGTCATCCTAACAGGTTATTTTTTATTGCTGTAGGATAGCAGACAGGCTGACGGCCCACTTAGAATTTAGTTGTTACCGTCGCCTATGGGCTTTTGCAACGCCAGTGGCATCGCGAACACGTTGCTGTCCCACAAGGGTATAGGAATGGTCACTAATGCCGGAACAGAAAACAAGGCTATTATGGCGGCACACTTAAGACCGAAGGTGGTCGCCATGCAGACGGGCTTGGGGCCGCAGAGTTCGGTATTCTTTCTTCGCCCCTGCACGGATATAGTATAGTGATTATGTTATTCGTCGCAGATCAATGATCAAAATTGAATTTTGATCAAAAGTCAATCTTGTGACCCCACACATAAGGCAACTCTTAGCGGCGACCAGGATTTTAGTCGGTATACCGTTTACATAGGCGGCCGTCGTAGAATTAGAACGAAAATAAACTCTTAAAATCCGACGTTGTACTTACTAGTCGCAAGATTTCTTCAATATTATTATTTTATTTTTATTTATAAAAGTTGTTAAATTTTATATCCTCTTTAAAGTGTCGATTACACAAGTAAATAAATAATGTATTTTAATCCTAAGCGCACACAGTTTGTGCACACTCGTGACTCGCACTCATTTCTTATTTGAAATTATAGAATAATAAAGGTGAACGAGGCTCTGACAGGCTCGTCAGGATATTCGATATTCTGATTTCGTCGTTTATTCCAGATAGGCACAAGCCATTTACTCGACCTACATTTACAATTACCTTGCCTTATATCATTACGTAGCTCATATGGAACCAACAGTCTGGAAGATATTACGTTTTGTTTCTTAAAACAATATTTTATAGAGTAGTGCAATATAACTAAACTGTAATATAATAAATACTAAAATTACTAACTGAATAAAATATATCATACTGAAATGTAATGTTTTCGCAAAAGATTTTCAAGATAGTTTACCACACAAAAAATATGACATATATATATACAAAAGTCAAGATCCATCTCAATTCGCGAATGACGTATTTTGAGATATAAAAAAATAAAAACCAAAAATACAATAAAATTAACAATACATATTTGCAAAGCTCACATAACTCTATATAGTATAAAGGTTTAACAATAAACATATATATACAAACCAGAATTTATGAAAAATCAATAACAAGTTAATGTTTATAACAGACGGACGTGTAGTTTGTTGGGTTATGAAGGCCACCCGAAACTCGTTATCGGCCAGCTGTCGCTGAACATCCATCACCACATTAGCTCAGCTACATTAGCTCGTCACCTGCCGACGCGCGACGGAAGGCAATTGATAAAGAAGTAGTGCTTAGTGAACCAATATCTCTTGACATATCATTACTGTATTTTCAAGGTCATTAGAAGACATCTCTTGTAAGAAATCAAGTACTGAACTATACAACGAACCATATCTGGTCTACAAGCTAACAAACTTCTTTATCATCCGATCTCCACAATTAAGTAATCGTATTTTCCAACTCGATGATCAACGAAATATTATTAAGTAACAATATTCTTAATGTATACAGCATTCATAAAGCACTGTTAGGCTGTCAGGTGGTATATTCAACCACATTAACCAAATGAATTCACAAAAATAAAAAAAAATCTCACAGTTTAAACTAATTTTGCAATAAACTATATTCAAACACTATCATAACTCGCCGACGGGCATTTACAATACTTTTCACATAGTTACGAACGTTTTTTGGCCAAGGAATTGTTTGTTACAGCTAATACTACTAATAAGCCATAAGGGCTTTTAGGGTATAATAAAGACATTTTTTAATCGGGATGATCTGTCTGAAATAATGATGTCTGAAATGATTCCCTTGCATTGTTAACATAACTTATTTGTAAATTTACAAACGAGAACCATTACAGTTACGTTTTGAAGCTAGCGATAGTAACACACTGTTTCGATATATTCGTTTTTTGGGTCTCGAGTCTCGTAGATCGAATCGTAGGTAATCCTTGTAAACCATATGGTGTTTTTAATAAGTGTATTTTCCTATAATACTTTGGAATCTATTTTATATACAATTTGGCTTTATGTTAATGGATCGTTCCTCGTATAACAGCATACACTCGTCGTTCAATATGAGTAATTTAGCAACGAGTTGTTTACGCATCGCCTTAAGCCTCTACTGTGTACGTACAAATAATACATTATGTTGTACAAATAATATAATGAAAATGTGTTATTTGGTCTTGTCTCGTTACTAATGACAGTGTAGCCACTATATAACAGATATAGGAAACATATATAAAAATGGATTAGCTCTGAAAAGAACTGTTTGATTATATCAATGTTCGGCCACGTCGCGTGAATCTACTATCCACGCCTTGAAGCACCGCCTTCATTCTGCATTGCATTTCTCGGAAGAGGCTTCAGGTGACAAGAATAATATTATCAAGGATCTCTCGGCGGCACGTGACAAAAAACACGAGCGCTGCGTACATAGATCGATGGCGCGACCACATAAACACAACGCGATGTCATCGCCAGGAATGGCGCGAGCATGCCTCGCACCCGCGTATTTACATCGCCTGCGGAAGGAGGCGGCTACGCGGGACGAGGCCACAAGCAATTTCTTGAAACTAGTCTCGTGTAACAATATAAACTTTTTCAACGCTTCTGATTGGTCGATGAACTCTAGCCAAACCATATAAAAAGAGCACGAATTTTAAGGCTCTGTCTCCCCTACTTTTCACGCTGTACACCAGCGACATGCCCCGTACCCCACAAGTACATCTTGCCTTATACGCAGATGATACCGCCCTCTTCACATCCGATATCAATCAATATTGGATCTGCAGTCGTCTCAACACGGCGGTTGAGACGCTGGGCAACTGTTATGAGTCAGTGTTTAGGCATGAGTATAAATACTTGAAGAGGCTAAAGAAGGAAATTCTGATGATGATAATAGGATAGCCATAGATGTTAATAAGTCTAAAGTCTCAAGTGACTAGAGAGAAAATTCTTAGAGAAATATCTCGAAGAAAAAGACAGACAAGACAGCACACCAGCCACACACGTGAAACAATAAATCAATATTTGACATTTGCACAAATGTCTAAACCCAATATTTAATACATCTTTCTTTTGCTGGTTTATTTTATATAAATAGTGATAAATTTTATAATTTCATTTTTAAACAGTGGAGATTTTTATAGTTAGTTTTTTACAGAAGGGTTAACTGTCAGCGCCAACTTTCTCCAAGTTCCGGTACCTCGGATAATTAATCCAGAGCGACGGTGAGGTAAGCTGAGATGTGATAAACAGAGTGAACGCAGGATGGATGAAATGGCGACAGTTTACAGGAACAATCTGCGACCCACGAGTGCCGTTAGGCTTAAAGGGGAAGAGGGAATCAGGGGAAGTTTGAAAATAGCGCTTGAGAAGCATGAAGTGATTGAGAAGCTGTAAAGTAATAGGCTAGCCGAGTGCTGTCAAAGAACAGAATGCCATATAAAAATAAAAATGATAGAAATGAAAATGAATGGACAAAAGAAGGGGTACACCAAAGATAAGATGGATGGATTGTATAAAAGATGATATAGCAAAAAAGGTGTGAATGTTCAGATGACGACTAATAGAGAAGAGCGGAAGGAGAAGTGTTTACAGAAGATCACCCTGAACTAGCGAATACTAGATCATAGTGGGCCAGTATTCCTCACTCTGATTACTTAATATAAACTTTCTCACTAATATTATAAATTAAGTGAATTGTATAGAAATAAAAAAAATATTGGATTAGTTCATGAATACCATATATCATATACTATACTATCATAATGTATATCAAAATTAGTTGGTTAAGGATCAGTTATTAATTTTGGGTGTAAAGGGTGCTGGGGGGGGAGGGTTTGGGCGGGCTCCCCGCCTAATCCCTTTTATTACGTGGCCTTTAATAACCTATCACGTTCGTACACAATACACAACAGCTTCCCAATGGAGTATTGAGCTTGAGGTATCCTCAGTGGAATTACTACAACCGCCAATTATTGGTGGTTTACGCAAAGCATGGCCCCACTCCCATGCTCAAGCCTGTGTTCCACCAAACATATACATATCTATATCTTTTTAGGGACAATCCGCGGACGGAGATGATCACTAGTAAATATTATAAGACACATATAAAATTAATAGAAATCGCAATCAGCAACATTATGCATCCTTAATGGATGCGTTATTTATATTGTATTTGGTATTCGTTTGGTATGTGTGTCCAATTCTTAAAGATTTTATGGCGTGTATTTATTAAAACTTGTTTTGCCGATTCGTAATATAAATTATTATAGAATTATAAGTATTGTGTATGGTTCGCCACCGCTATTCTTCGATAAACGACTGGGCTAGTATTAAATTAAAATATTACTAATACCTGAGAGTTTACAGCAGAGCTAAAAAGAAAGATAGTTAATAGGGGTGACCCTTTACATTCGGGCACTCCTATGGCCTTTTTTTCTTGGCTCTCTTTAGTCAAGAAGAATTCGTCGTAAACGTAGCATTATTCGCTTCGCTGTGTGCACGAGCTTTCAGTTCAGCATCACCTGGGACGTGGCGACGCAACACGACTCAATTAGTAGAATATCCTTTGATCACAACTACTAACAAAGCATTTAATAAGCCTTTTCTAGTAAACAAGGTCCCTATTCAATATAAGAAGAGATGGTCTTTTAATTAATTTGATTAATAAGTTTGGTTTTTAGACGAATCATCATTCTCGAGCAGCCTTACAAATAATATCCGACGATATTGACTTTTAACTTAATTAAAATATTATGAACGTAATTAATTTGATATATTTTGAATACTAACCTTTGCGGCCGGGTTGGCCTGTCGTAAAAGTCGACAAAACAACCCACTCTAGCTACGTAGTAAGGTCCCAAGCCATAATAACCTTGTGTTGTGTTCCGGCATTAGTGACCCAAGTTCTTGTACCCTTATGGGACAGCAGCGTGACCGCGATGTCACTGGCGTTGCAAACATCCATAGGCGACGGTAACTGCTAAATTCTAAGCGACCTGTCTGCTGGCCTGCGGCAATAAAAAAATTTAAAAAAATTACAATTTAGTCTTTTGTAATAATAGCCTATTGGCTATTATTACAAAAGACTTTTACTATTGTAAAAGATCATAAATTTCACACGTAAACATATATTTATAATATACAAAAAAGAGCAAACGATCGCTTAATTAAATTAATATGTGTATATCAGTGAGGCGCGCTACGCGTTTCGTGCTAACAATTATTGCAATGTGCCAATATGTGAATTGCTTGCTGCCTTTATACAAAATAAGGTGGATGTGATGGACGCAGATAGCATCTTGCAATTATGTTTATTCACGTTTACTGAGGACGACATATCAAATGCTAAAAAACTACTGTTTTAGTCCACTACAAGTAAAGTGAAATTAAAAAAACGCCGAGCGGATGGAAAAGGCCGAAGAGACCTTGAAGACATCATTGTAGTTATGAAGGACATAGATCCCGAATTGCTGCCAGTGTTCGTTGCGCGTCACCTACAAAAATTGCCACCTGTTACGTTCGATCACATAAATGCCACAAAATTATATAATATTACAAAAAGAAATATTACTGATAAAAGATACGTATGCTACTGTTGAAATGATGACAGAAAAAACAGCGCCTGCGTTTCAAAACGTATATTTACGCCGAGGTGGCTGTATTATGACGAGTACTGACTATGACATCGCGGCAAACAGCGTCCAACATAATTATACCGAGTAAGACTACGGCCGACATAAATAAGAATAATACAAGTGTGTCACCGTCTCCGCCGCGTACGCCTGCGATCAGTTCTTCATCTACCCCGTTGCTGCATAATGTGCAGCGCCAAAGCGGAGGTAGTAGGCACAATTCTATTCCTACCGAGATAACGGAACGTGTTGAGGCCGCTACCGCGGTTTCGGCCGCTGTGACACAAAACAAGGTGACTACGCAAACTGAGGCCCCTCCGGTTTGGAATAATAATAGCATATCGACTTTACAGAGTAAACTCATAAGGGACATTGTTCGCGAAGGTGGTGAATGGAAGAAAACGTTACCTACAGAGTTCTGGGTAAAGGGGTAAAGAAAGCGATTGCAGAACCGGTTTATTGGAAATACAGGAAGGGCGGAGATTGCGCCTGAAATTATTTTAAAGCAGCTGAGGCCAAAATATAGTTTTAAATTTATAACGTGGATATCAATACCCCAATAAGTGCTATCCAAAATTATATAAAATGTAAAACTAATACTAGGCATGCCTTTTAAGTTCTGTCGTTTCCATATTTCCCGGCAATTTTGAATTTAGAACTGTTCTATATTCGAATTTGTTCAAATTTTGAATCTCAAAATAGTTGAAAGTTAATTTTAATGCTATTGTTTAGTCACAGCGTCGATTGGAATCTGTCAGGTCACGTACAAAAATTAATCTTTCTAAGGAATATGTTCGTGCAATAATTTTCTACAACTTTAAACGAGGCCTGACACGGCTTCAGTGTTTTGAAGAGCTAACATCTGTGTTCAGTGATGAAGCCCCATGTCTGCGGACTGTCGAACGCTGGTATTTTGAATTCCAGCGTGGACATTTCGCGAAGGACGCCCAAAATCCGCCTTCACTGAAGATAACATCATTGCTGTGAGACAACTAATTCTCGAAGATCGTCATGTGACGTATCGAGAGATAGAGGCTCTATTAAGTATCTCAGGGACAACCATTCAGAAGATCTTGCATGAAGTGCTTGGTGTGAGAAAGCTAGTTGGCCGTTGGATACCACATCTGCTTTGCTACGATCACAAGGCGGCCCGCGTCAGTTGGTGTAAGAAAACTCTGCAAAGGTTCAACCGAGGAGAGTCAAATCACGTCTACAACATCATTAGTGGTGACGAATTTTGGATCTATGCCTACGATCCTGATTCCAAACAACAATCTACAATCTGGGTCTTTTAAGACGAGCCAAAGCCGACTAAAGTTGTTCGTTCTCGAAGCACTTCAAAGAAGATGGTGGCCACGTTCGTTGGAAAAACCGGTCATGTTGCGACTATTGCACTTGGAGATCGTAGAACGGTTAACGCAGAGTAGTATACCACAGTTTGATTACCACAAGTCATCACCGAACTTCAAAAATCTAACTCAAAGCAACGCATCATCCTGCACCACAACCACACAAGCTCACACAGCGCTCATCAAACGATTGAGTATTTGAAGCAGGAAAAAGTAGAAATTCTTGACCATCCTCCATACAGTCCTGACCTAAGCCTTAAAGATTTTTTTTACATTTCCTAAAATTAAGAAAAGTCTTCGTGGTCAAAGGTTCCAGTTCGGTGAAGAAGCAGTCCACGCCTTCAAGTCAGCCATTTTGAACACCCCCACTTTAGAGTGGAATAAATGTTATAATAACGGGTTTGGGCGAATGGAAAAGTGTTTTAAGCTACGTGGTGAATACTTTGAAAAACAATAAAAAGTACTATAAGGTTCTAGTTGTGTTTTTTTCTTTAGACGACAAAGCTTGAAAGGCATGCCTCGTATTAATGTTAGTTTAGAAAAAATTATCATGAAGAAGAAAGACTATGCTGCATACAAGTTTTTTATTCCCAAACACAAGCTGAGCGTGTTTATGGATGAATGTCTTTGACCGGAGGGAGTGTATTTTAGAAAATTCTTTACAATGAGAAATATTAATAACAATTTAAATAATAGGAACTATACACATAATTATACACAAGTAACAATAATTGAGTGGAATTGTAATAATTAATTATGATTTTTAAGCAAATAATTTATTAGATAATAATAAATAAATGATTAATGATTTTTAACAATTATTATTTTATTAATAACAAATTTAAATAATTTATAAGTTTTAATTGTAAATCAATTAAACGATCAATAGAGGGAGTTAGACAACTCTACAAGTCACCGAACATAATTGCGCTCCAGAAAACCTGGTTACTTCCTATGGATATGCTTTTTCTTGGTAAAATTAGCGACAATTTTGAATATACAAGAAAGTCTGCTGAGAATCTCTCGGATGGATTAGTGAAAGGGCGACCCTACGGAGGTGTGGCGATTCTCTGGCGCAAGGGGGCATTCGAATCCGTGAAAATTATAAGTTGTACAAGTGTTCGTTTGACTGCTATAGAAATATCCCATGATAATAAACGTTTCTTAATTTTTGTGTTTATATGCCTATAAACTTAAGTGAAAATCTGATAAAATTCACCGAATGTCTTAGTGAAATTTGTGCTATTGTAGATAGAATGTAGTGAAATCGAAAATGTTGAAGAATGTCGAAAATGTTGGAAAATACATGCTAGGAGACTTTAATGCTCACCCTGTCGAGCTATTTCGGCGTGAGCTTCTAGATTTCTGTGCGGAACAAAATTGGAAATGTGCGAATATTGAAATGCTAGACTCGGATACTCATACATTTATTAGTGACACTTATGGCTGTAAACGCTGGCTCGATCATTGTGTTGCCACTTAAACGGCGTGGTCGATAATTATAAATGTGGGCGTAGTCAATGACGTTTTCTGGTATGATCACCTGCCTATATTCCTTAAATGTGAACTAAATACTCTTAAATCCAAGCGAAACTCGTTTACGAGTTTTAGCAATAGTATTCTATGGGGTGAAAGTCAAGATGATGATTAGATTACGGAATATTCGAGACTATGTGACAGCAAGTTAAGAACACTTGGATGTCCCCTGGAGCTCATGGAACGTATGCATAAACATTGTAATAATATCCTCCATCAGTATCTGATAGATGAAACGCATGCAAACATTATAAATATCTTGTCTGAGTCATATTCATTGAATATCATAACTGGCTATGCCATAACAACCCAATCGCGGGCTTTATATATGACGTAATGCACAAAACGCGTAAGCTGTTTAAAAATAAGCTCAAATGGTGTAAGAAAAATCAAGAACAAATAAAGCTCGATATTTTCATAAATTTGTAGAACCCCAGTACAGCCGTGAAAGGCTCCATTGAAAGAGAGTTGATCGCGCTCATTAGCTAATGGCGGTCTGATTGCGCCTCATTTTATTCATTGAACAGGACCTTACCTTCGCTCAAATAATTTTTCAAATTAACAAAAAGTTGAAATTAATGTGACGTAAGTAGAAGACTGCGCGTAATTTAAACTATTTAAGAATCTGTCATCAGTAAGGTTAGTTCATTACGCGAAACGTATTGTTTCAATTTATTCAGTAGCTGAAATTGACACAAATATAACATATATGGTGACTATTTAGAGTAGCGGTCGCGTCACAAAGCGATTCAAAACGAATAAATTCATGGATAATTCAGAACAAAAAAATTATTGGATTTAGGCAATATTTCAATAAAACTCTTATTAGATTTGTTTTTATAGGATATAATGTATTTGCTCACAACAAGTGACATTAGTCAATATTCACAAGAGAATAACAACAACGCCTTCAGCGCCAGAAAAACTTAACTTAGTTCACAACAAAACGTTTACAAAGACACCTATGACCTACTTTATAAATTTATTTAATCAACAAAAATTTAGTATGTATTTTTTTTGCTGGCTAACTTTACTATTACTATAAGAGTGTCTGCCTTTTTTCTTTATTTCACTTCATATGAGTTAAAGAGGTCGTGAATATGACCCCTGACCAAAATAACGCGGTTTGCGTGGTTTCCGTGTGCATATGAACTGGTGTATCGTTCATTACTGGACTTTAGAAATTCGCACTAATGTCAAAACATATCGCACAAGAGAAACTGCCTTAACCAAGGCTCAACTTGGATGCGTCCATACATCATGTTTTCAAGCGCACTACCGAGGCACTTGTAAAAGGAATACAACACGGTATCCATGATTTGAGGGCAAATAATATTTTAGTTTTCATGGTTTCCCGTATTTTTAGATTTATGATTATATTTTCCTCATTTTAGCAGCTGTTTCACTATTGAAATAATTTAACGCGATAGCGTTTGATGATAATCAAACTCAACTCAATAATCTGTCTAAAATCTAAGCCGTTTCAGCGGCTACACCAGTGTGTACCACTTTGTGTGTGTGTGTGTGTAAGTTTTTTCCATGGAAGGTTTTTTCACATAGTTCTTTAACTACACATAGATGGAATAACTAAATTGGTAATACTCATAATCAGTAGAGATTTATCAGCCCAAACATACTCCTTTCAACTATGCAACCATGATCAACGTTTTTAAAATCAATTACTAAATTGCTAAATTTTATCTAATAAAATGTAGATCGTCTTCATAGAGGTGGCAGAACGAAGACAAATGATCGAAAATTATCTTTATTAGAGGGGGATAAAACGTCACCTGAGAAACACCAGTACTTGCGTTAGACCATAATAATAGTCATCTATGATTATTTTTGCCAGTAATCATGATATCAGGTAACTGTAAAACTAGTAGAATACTATTGGAAACATTTTAAGGATTGGACAAATACTCTTTATTAACCTACATTATTTATCACTTTATATGAACTTGTCCTTTATTCTTACAATCATAACTATATGTTGTATATGGTATAAAATAATATGAGTATAAAAGTAACGCCAATTGATCTAGTAATAGTTGTTAGTTAGTCTTAATAATGGAGATAACAAACGTCCCGTTCTCGTTAATCGGTTTTACTTACAGAGAATGAGCAAAAAGGCGGTTACCGTCACTTAACTTGATTTATTTACCACACTAATAGCCTTGTCCAAGCCTCCCTCACAAAAATGTAGCAAACTGATGTTCATTCTCTCTTGTCAATTGTTATAAATATTGACACTTATTTACTTACTGACAGATATTGGTAGAAGCAGTCATTTTGAATAAATTTTAAAAAGCGCCCCACACTTTTTACTTTAACATTCATTTTTCTATTAATCACACTATCCTTAACTTTAATTTATTTTTAACTTTTTAGTTTGATTAACTATAAAATAAAAGCGTGTTAATTTAATTTATTTGTTGTCCATTCCCAATTGGCAGATGTTTTATTAATTTTACGCCATCTGCGGGCAATATCATTAATTAAACTCCAGATAGTGTTTAAGCAGAATTTTGAATTTTTTAATTGAGTAAAAATATGAGTAAATATCGTCCTAAGATTCCGTTACATACAGGATTAAGTAAATGTAAAGCGTGTAAAAAAGAGCAAAAAGCCATCACGCCGGATTCCCAGGCGGTCCCCCATCCAAGTAGTGGCCTCGCCTGATGCTGCTTACCTGCAGTGGTGGGACGAGAACTAGTCCGAAAATTCAGTTTTCCTGACGATCCTTGTAAGGGTAATGATACAAACTATACAAATTATCGAATTGTCATTGGTCTTTGATCAAGTGGTCTTCAAGTGTGTAGTTTCAAATAAATTTGTCATTTTGAAAGGGGTGTAAATCAAAAGATTCCGTTACATAGATACTTACCAAGCTAATAAAAACTTGTTAAAAAGGGGTTACCTATATTTTTATCAAGAAGATTACGTACCGGCTTGGTATTTAATTTGTATGTTAATATGTATATAATAATTTATTCATACATTAGAATCTTCAAAGGCTTTAAAATTATGTCTCTAATCTTATACAGCGCTAGGAATCTCATTAACATCCCCACCTTAAGCTTTTGTTACAAATGGATTAACATCAATAATACTACAAGGGATTTTATCTAGGGATTAAATCTTTTGTTATTTGTGATGTCTGAATTCATTAAGTCTAAGTTTGTCAGTAAATAAAAAAGTGTTTAAACTGGCTTCGATTTCAATAAACAGCTTTGACACGTTTTCTACACTGAGGAGGAGGAGGTTACTCCGCTCGGGGCCAAATAAGGCGTCGCACGGCCTTCCACGCGCCTCCCACGCGCCTCTCCCCAAAATAATGTCAAATACCCGCGTGGGTTAAGCTTTTTATATATTTCAATTGTCACTATTTTAAGGAGACCACCTGTGTGAAAATTCAATTCAGGGATGTATGGTGTGGATGCCATGGTCTGATATTTTTTCAGTACAACTATTTTTGTGCCTTCTCTTCTTATTTTTGGATTTAAAATTATAGTATCTTAGTTTTTTAAAACATGTACATCTTAAAACAAGATGTTCGTGAGATTGAAATTTTGAGTCGTTATTATATTATTATTATATTTTATCCATCCATTTCCATAAGGCATTATTAAAATATTCGTTCTGTTAATACGTTTGCCCAAGTACCTCTCGCACAACTACTGGCGATGGTCAGTTGATGGCCCCTATTGATGTTCAATCTCCCCATATATCGAGACATGGAGTTCAATAGGACTGGGAGTAATTGAGGTACGTCGTGAAATACAGGATTGTCCCTTATCCGGAGCATAACGGATGGTTGGCCGCTTTTAACAGTTGCTCTGAAGATAATTTTAACCAAATAAAACAGTAGTAACAACGCAAAAGTAATACTCTTGCTTTTTTATTTATTTTTCATATTTAACCGCACACCGCGAATCTCATAAATAAAAAACCACTCTAGCAATTTACCTGTAATGTAAATAAAATAGTTATAAGACGATAACAATTGTGATCTGTGTATTTGTCAAGTACAATAGCTTTGTAATACCTAATACTTGTTTATGTTCTTCTGACTCTGACAGTCAAGCACTTTTGGCGCTGGATTCAGACTTAATAGCCTCGAAACTCGTAAAAAAATTGCATGGACTACCCAAATACTTTAGGAGAGAAAAATAAAGGAATTCTTCGCTGGATCCCCGGGCATGCGGGTATCATATGCAATGAAAAGGCCAGTGAACTTGCCCGGATAGGGGCCAAGGGAGCACAGCACGGACCTGAACCGCGCTGCGGTATACCTAAAAGCCTAATTCGACTCACCCTCAGGAATCAATGTTCCAGTGAATCTATCAAGCGCTGGAATACAATTCCAGGCTTGAATCATTCCAAAATGCTAGTAAAAGCCTACAACCGCAAACTTGCGGTCGAATCACTAGCATTAAGCAGGAATCAGCTATGCACCTTAACGAGGGCGCTTACCGGACATTGCTGCCTAAACAAGCACCTCAGTAACATAAGGGTCAGGGATAGCAAAGCTTGCAGTTTTGTGACGGGGCAGATGAAATGCCTCTGCACCTGCTATGCCACTGCTGTTCCCTGATGCATAAACGTAGTCTCATACTAGGTAAACATATGCTGGAACCAGATGAGATACAACGAAGCAGGCTTTGCTAACGACCTATAATAAATGTGACGATCACATTAGTTCATTAAATAGGACCCAGTGACACTAGGTTGAATAAACTAGCATAGCCACCTTTCCAAATAAATAATGCCGGATCACAACACATGGTTATTATGTCGGCATACTTATAGACCACGGGTGGGGCCAGACCCATCCAGTCATGCTTGGGGCTCTACCACGAGGTTAGGGTTGTAATGTCGCCTTTTACAACAGGCCGAGCCTGGCAGCAAGGGTTAGGATTCTTATTCCGCCCCTGCACGGAGAAAAAGAGAGTGTATATAATAATATACAATATATTTTTTTAATGCTGTAGAACAGTAGACAGGCTGACGGCCCGCTTAGAATTTAGCAGTTACCGTCGCCTATGGGTGTTTGCAACGCCATTGGCATCGCGAACACGCTGCTGTCCCATAAGGGTACAGAAACTTGGGTCACTAATGCCGGATAGCTAGGGTGGGTTGTTTTGTCGCCTTTTACGACAATCCGACCCTGGTCGCAGAGGTTACTATTCTTTCTCGGCCCCTGCACTGATAACATAGGTTCTAATAAGAACTTTTTTGAGTTAGTTTAGTCAATGTAATCATCTTAGTTGTGTCCATATCTCGCCTCACACTGGAATGGGTCGGCACTGAAAACCAGCATGGGGTGAGATCATAATTACGTTCCAACAAATAACGTGTTTTATTTCTTAACTTAATTTTCATACCTTAACACAATTATAATACTCTGCAGTAGAGTAAACGTCGACGAATACCTCCTTCTCACCAATGTAAATGTTGCGGAATCTCGGGTAATCCGACCTACTGTGTTACGCTGCTCGAGTGACGTGACAGAGACGTGGCGGCTTCCCGCGCCTGTCGTCGCTACGAAGAGAAAGGCGACGTTAGTCACGTCAATCAATCTGTCAAGTTTTACCACTAGTTTTATGTTAGATTTTCTTTATGCGTGAAAAGTTTAATCCAAGCTCAAGACAGAATTCATTAATTTTATGTGTTTTCTTTCTATTTACGACAATAAACCATCATTCCTGCTTAAAATTGCAAAGATGCTTAAGATCACCGAAACATTCCAAGCCCGTCTGGATAACAACCACCAAACGCACCGACCATATGGTCTCAAAATATACCGCTATAATAACTTTAGATTGTATTCTGGCATAAGTGATCCAAGTGACAGTTCCAGCCTTCGGCGCGCGGCGTTGTGGATCTCCATTGGTGACGGAGACTGCTTACTATTAAGCATGCCGTCGACCACATTTAGACCACAGAAATAAACAAATGTACCTAATCCATCCCTTTTCCACATGACTTCCCAAGTGAGTCGTGAAAGTCGACAAACTACTTCATCTTTCTCTTAATTTATACGGAGCAAAGGAAGGGCTCCATTGTTTTCCTTTTATACGGGCTCGGCTGTAATAAGGCATTCGCCTTTTACAACTTGATTTGGTCGTAATAAATTACCTCTTGTCACGCTGCTGATATTTATTTGTCTACGGCCTTTATAATTTTATGAAAAGATAACATGTGTAATATAAATAAAAAAAGAAAAACATTGTGTGGTAATTCACACGCACCATCTAATTCCAAAGTATTGTAAGTGTTTTGGGTACTAGACAAAAACTTTTCTTTGTAAATAAATAAACAGAAAATCACTCATGCTCAAAATGAATTGGAGCCGTGACCACCTGAATTTTCCAACCTGCGAACCTCAATAATTATTTTAATTCTGTATATTAGTTTTTGGTGAAACCTAATTTCTGTGTAACACAACAACAGTTAGGGAGCTGGAAGAGTTGCTCTAAGCGATAAGGCCGCCCGTCATTCAAGTCAGTAGCTCGTAAGTTTATTTTATGTTCTTGTATATTTAAGGTGAACAATAAAGAGTTTTTCATTCATTCACCTCTTGTAACATGTTTTGGACCAATAAATGATTTATTTAATATATAACTAATAATTTTTATCCGTGCAGGGGCGGATAAAGATTACTAACCTCTGCGGCCGAAGTCGGCCTGTCGTAAAAGGCGACAAAACAACCCACCTTAGCTACATGGTAGGGCCTCAAGCCCGTCTGAATGGCGACCACCTTTGATCTTATGTATGCCGTCATAATAACTTTGTGTTGTTTTCCGGCATTAATGACTCAAGTACCTGTATCCTTATGGGACAGCAGCATGTTCGCGATGCCACCGGCGCTGCAAACACCCATAGGCGACGGCAACTGCTAAATTCTAAGCGGGTCGTCAGCCTGTTTATTGAAAAAAAATTTAAAAAAAAACAATATATACAGTATTTAGAAACTAGTTTCCAAAAATCGTTTTGTATTATAACAGGTTTAGCGATTTCCTAAATATCATACATACGTTTTCTGAATAATAAAATATTTGTACAAGTGACAATAAAATCAAGCTTTAATGTTTTGTTTAAGTATAAAATGTGGAAAATATCTCGATTCTGGGCCATCGGAAACACATTATAAGGGGAACTTGGGTCCATCCGATCTAAATTAGTGAGATCACGGCTACTTTATGTCCCCAGATATCTTTTTAACTATAACTTCTTTACGTTCGAAAGATAAAATGACCAACAATGGGTATCTCGTGCATATAAAATGTTTTTATTCTAATTGTACTGTAGGATTCAGGGAACTGATCCTAAGGGGTCACTGCCGCTTATTCCTCTCTGCTACTGGTATCTGATGGAAGCTGGTACTTTGTCAACCTTGAAACAGTCTGAAGAATCAACTGGCGATTTGACTGGCTTGTATATCCACTCAAAGATATAACTGTACGGTGACTTCTTGGCAAATGCTATTTATTTTCAAATTAAACTCTCTTACTTCTTGAAAACAATATATTATTACAGCTGGCATGTGCCTATACGATAATGTTTCATTGTTATCAACAGTGGTGTGAAGCAGCCTTGTGGCCGTCTGCTTGTAGAGGTTCATTGCCGACTCTGTTAGAACTATTTTCTTTCTTTCTTACCTTATATTTTTTACTGAAACGTCATGTTATAAATTTAGAATTTAAACAACAATAGAAGGTTTAAGACAAATTAGAAAATATTTCTTGTTTAGAATAACACTAAAACAGTCTAAAATAATAAAATGTGTTACTTTCAGTAAAGTTATCACAGTATTAATATATTTTATTAACCCTTAAAGTAATTTTGTCTATTATGCTATAGCATAATGTATACATTGAACTGAAAAAATATATCGTAATAGTATATAATTTTTTTGCCTCGACTATTAAAGTTATGTTGTTTCTAAACGTTCTATTATACGCCAAAAAGATTAAAATGTGACGTTTATCTGTGGTTGTTTCAAACAGTAGTGAAAAATAATCGAGATGCGCCCGACATTTTCTGTGAAGGTAAATTTTATTTATTTTCTTAGTTTTGGCCACTAATTCTGAAAGTCTGATGAATGAAAAGTTTTGCCATATAAGTATCCTATTGGTTTTTTATGTAAATAACTTGGTGAGCATGCTTTTTATACAGTTTTTTCGATGTTCATTTGAATGTTTAATATACCATACATCGCTTCCGTTGCAAACATTTAAGTTTTGTTTGTTATGTATAGAATAACATACATTGCTTCTAACTCAATAATGATGTAATAATTATGTAACAATATGTTGTTTATATGTGATACAAAATGAACTAACAAAATTAATTATTACGACAAATATATTAAATATATTAAACCAGTCTCTTTTAAACCAGTTATGATGATTCAGTTACATACAATTTGAAAGTCCTAAAACAACAAAAGTTGTGTGGTCATATACCTAGATTAAATAACCAGGAGATTTTAAATGAATTTAATGCAAGAAGGGTATTTATGACTGTTTGTACTGATTGTGAAACAGATATAAGTTTATCAATAGGCTCTGATGTTTTAGGTTTTTTCTTGATTAATCGATTGGAGCGCGTTGGTAGCTTAGCTGCAGTAGAAATCAGTTTTGGTTGGACTGTTCAAGGCCCAGTAATTAGTATGCTTTCTTGCACTAATAATTAGTTTACTACCCTACACGCTTCCTGTAGTCACTATAATGTCGAGGTTATAAGTAGGAAAGCACAGGAACATAAAATGGAACATTCATTTTTCAAAAATTCCATACGACGAAATGAAGATGAGGAAGAAGTTCGAAGTGAAATTGCGGAAAATTAAATTTCTAGAGTCCAATTATGATTTAGCCTTAAAACGTGACAACTTTACTACCACGTTTAGGGCTTATTAATGAGTAAAGTAATGTTTTTAATGAATGATTAGAAAGCGGTATTATTGAACGGGTGAACCGGTGACCGAAACATAAGACACTATTTACCACACCATGCCGTTATTAAAGATTCAAGTATAACCACAAAAATAGGACCAATTTTAAATGCATCTGCAAAGGACAAAAAAGGATAATCTAAGGATAACATAAGGATAAAGGATATCTTAATATCAGAAAATAACAAGAAGGAGGCAGGTGTCAGTGTTTGTAATTCAGTGTCATCAGAAAGTATCTACTTAAGGCCATAAATTCATGATATTTTCTACATCATTAAATCGTAGAGCTGATTTTCCCAACACACGACGTAAAATATCCTTTACAGATCGTACCATTCCTCCCCATCACGGCGCCGCAGGTAGGTTAAAATACCACTTTATTGCATTCGAACGTTCACTTATCGCTGCCAAATTCAATTAATTTTTATAATTGCCTAAAATAAATAAATTGCTTTGAATTGCAATCCAGATTGTTATATTGAATATCTAAACTTATAATTTCTTTGGTTGTAATTTGTTTTGTGCAACAATAAAAAAAAAAAAAAAACGAGACTTATCTGGTTTTAGGCAATAATATTTAATATTCATCAAAAACCAAATAGATGTCAATCGACGATCATAGTTAAACCTGGTGACATAGTAATTGTAGAAGGCGATAACAAACGTATAGAGTGATCACTGGGGATTGTCAAGGAAGTAAAGACAGGGGCTGACGGTTTCACAGTTGCGCGCATTAAAGCTCAGAAAGGTGAATATATGAAGAAACGTTAGACGTTAAACGCTCCTGTCGACTATTTCTGTGCGCTGCGTATGCGCATCGTCGTGGTCGGACCCTGTCAGAACTTCGTTCTCTTACCTTGTAAAATGTTATATTATAAATTTAGAAGTTAAATAATAATAGAAGGTTCATGACAGAATAGACAATATTTTTTGGAATAAAATATGTTTTGTCTAGAATAATAGTAAAATGTTTGTCTAAAATAATAACACGAAAACATGGTGAATGGAGCTTTGCACTCCTTTATGAACAGTCGGAGGGTGTCTAAGGAGGCTCGTCTGGCTGTGCATGAGGGGGTGTTGGTTCCGACACTCATGTACGGAAGTGAAAGTTGGGTATGGCAGAAGAAACATGAAAGCAGAATAAATGTAGTTGAGATGAGAGCGTTAAGAAGTATGATAGGAGTCAAACTGAGTGACAGGATAAGAAATAGTGAGATAAGGAAACGTTGTGGTCTGAAAGAAGATGTAGTGACAAAAATTAAGAAAGGTATGCTGAGATGGTTTGGCCATGTCGAGAGAATGAATGAAGAACGATTGACGAAAAAAGTGTATAAGGCGAGTGTGAATGGAAGTGTTGGAAGGGGTAGACCTAGGCGGACGTTTCGAGACCAGATCAGGTACGTCTTGAAAAAAGGCCAGGTCAAGAGTACCCTAAACCGAAGGGCATGCATGAAGGGAACAATGAAAGTGGACCAAGCGAAACAAGTATGTAAGGATCGTAGCGAGTGGAAAGAAGTGGTCTCTGTCTATCCCTACGGGAAAGAGGCGTGATTATATGTATGTATGTATGTAAAATAATAAAATGTGTTATTTTCAGTAAATTTACCGTAGTATTAATTTATTTTAACAGATTCACCTCTTTCTGCTTCAGATCAGTTTTATGTAATATTTAGTAAAGACGTCGATCCTTGATACGTGCGCCGTTGTAGGTTGATGGGATGTCTCCAAGTAAAAAAATCCCTTTCATATTTGGCTACAAATGTATGTAGGTATAATGAATCCCTATTGGAATAATTGCAATTGGAGGTAGCTGTAATCTATTCCGTCGTTAATCGAGTACGCAACCAGACTTGTTTTATTTAAATAGTGTCCTCAAGTAGCAAATCCTATATCTTTCATAGCTTAAAGAAGAAAAAATTGTTTACCTGTGGACTAGTTGATTTGTCTACTGAAAAATCCCAAATAGCTAAGGCACTTAAATGAGATTATTATATTTCAGATAATTAAAAATATACCCCATTTACGTGTAACAGCCGTTTTAAACGCGAAATATAGAAAATATGTACAAAATAATGATTCACATAATATAATATGGTCCGCGCAATTACTTCGCAGGATTTTCACACTGATAATAAACATATTTAGAAAGTTTAAACGACTCAGAGTTGAAGTGCTTATATTGTTATTATAAGTTATTTTGTGTTGTCTTCCTTACTATCTCACATCACATTCCAAAACTCATTTTAAGAGAACATTTTGAGATAATGTATAATATATAAATAATATAATAGAGAATATATATTTAAAGTTGTAACATTGGACGTGTTTTATTCGTTGACCTTTAGTTGAGTTGAGCTCGACGTGTCACGGGTTATTGTATCTCGAGGCGCCCTCTGTGGTACATTGAAAAGCCCCAATGAATATGTGTCCAACAATGGATTAATATACTTTACTTTATCATGAGAGCATTTCATTTTCACGAAGCTATTTCCAAAAGGTTTTCTAAAAACACACTTTATGGCACTATTATAAAAAACAATGTACCAATATAAAAAATGTGCTTGTCGACTTTAGTATAAAATAAAAAACAAATTCCTTTGAAAATCTACTGATTGTAATGAAATTAGATTGGCTTTTGTATAGCACACAATGATATTCTCGTTATTTCAAGTCCATTAAGCCATACTTGTTTCGTATTATAGTATAAAAATGCTCGGCTTGGATCATACAACTGTCGTTGCAGAAACTATGCTATATGATGAGACACAGTGGTGGAAAATGGGCTTCAACATCATGTGGTAGTATCTTGACAGCAACTGGACCTTGGCCCAATTTATTACATACTAGCGGCCCGCCCCAGCTTCGCACGGTATTTAACAAAAATTTCAAAATTAAAAATTATATACACACACATAAACGCTTCTATTTGCGTCAGGTTACTAAAAAAATAAAATTATAAAGAAAGTTTGAATATTATTATTTCTATGAACTTTTACTTTAATGATTTTTTTTGTTATAATTTTTTATTTATTTTTCGTTATTTTAAATAAGTATTTTTTCTAATTTTTGTAAAAACCCTAGTGACGCACGCCTACATTGCATAAGGTGCTGCCTAGCTAGCCGAACAGGGTGAGCGGCTACCACGCAACATTTTTCTAATAGGTACTTACATTTTTAAACTCGTGATATCTTTCGAATAGAATATCCGAATTGAATGGTTCAAAAAGTTATATAAAGGTATTGCAAGCAGAAGCAGTTTTGAATATGAAGTAATTTATTTTGATAAGGATTAATACCAAGATCCAAATAAAGAGTCTTTTCTAGGGGCGGCATTTCAATTAAATTTTTAAAATAAAAGAACACTTATTGTGGCATAACTATAATAGTTAGACATATGCTGTCGCGACACTTTTTGTAAATCATTATTTACACATCATTATGTGTTCTGCAAAGTTGTAGTACATTATTTTATTCTATCATCAATTGTTTTCGCAGCGCACACGATTTAAATAATATTTTAGGTAATTTTTTTACACTTTGGGTTACATTATTGGAGTTTTAGTAAGGATCCCTATTTTTTTTTAATATAATATAGGCTATGTTACCCGGGGATAGTGTAGCTTTCCAACAGTGAAAGAATTTTTTAAATCGGGTCAGTAGTTTCGGAGCCTATTCAATGCAAACAAACAAACAATCAAATCTTTCCTCTTTATAATATTAGTATAGATTTAAGCCTGCGGTCCGCTTGTCTCTTGTCTTATACAATCGATAACTTTATTTATCAGGTAATTAAGACTTATTTGGTTTCCAAATTAATGCAAGCAGCACTTCATTTTCCTCTTGATTCACAAATGAGTCCATAAAATGCAGTATCGACTCAGTTTTCGAGCCGTAGTAAAATTTCAAACGAGCAAACGCCTTGAGTGGCCAATTAATCTTAATTAATTTAATGAGCCATTTAAATATTCGCGCTGGTTTCTTGTTTTACGGGCCCCTAAAGGAGAATTATCCTAAAAGTACTGTTTATAGGCCCCGAAAGCCGTTATCCAGTTGCCGCCTCTGCTCCCATTACTGGTCTCGAAACGTGTCATCGTTTAAATATATAATGCCGTGAATAATTTAATTAAATAGAACATAGGCATAGTACTGTTATTGTTTACCAAATGGTTTTCGAGAGAAACTATTCATTTTACCAGGACAAATAATATATTATCTTAACATATTCTAATTCATGTTTAACAGGCTTACAGCCATGGCTTCAGTTGCCTCGCACGAGTAATGTACAGTATATATTAGCTACATACGTAGTACGTAGCTATTAAAACAATCCACTTAAAATACTAAATTCGTATTTTTTTATACTATCTTCTCATAACGTCCTAGTGGGGAGCTAGGATCTTTTTTATCTTGAAGGAATGGACATTATTCCAATGTATATTATACATGTAGCAGTAAATTTGAAATTCTGTTTCCTCGCGTTTTCCTTTACGCAAGAAAACCTGTTTAAACTAACTTTTACGTATATACTTGATATTAAATTAATAGGTCTTTACCTATGAAATTGCCACTCTGCAGTACTGGCCATTTCTAATCAAAATAATTTTTGTTTGGCTAACAATTCTAATTTCAAATTATTTTATTTTAAAAACATGGAATTCTTTTTCCTAACGTAGTCATTTATTTATTGATTAGTGTTATATTTTCATCGCATTTTAATCTTTTTCGTCATCATGGATATGTTAAAAAATTCGAGTAATTATGAATATGAGTACCGTCGTGGCAGCAACGCGGCACAAGCGGCACGCAACATCAACGACGTTTGCGGAGCTAATACTACAAACCAACGCACCACCTGTTATTGGTTTGCTCGCTTCCGTTCTGGGAATTTATACCTGAAAAATGAACCTCGCGGTCGTCGGAAGACTTTGGTCGACAATGACGAATTAAAGGCGATTGTGGAAGCTTATGATACACAATCTACGGCTGAATTAGCAGCAGCTTTCGACGTTAGCGTCAAAACAATATTGGTCCATTTGCGTCAAATTGGCAAGGTAAAAAAGCTTGACAAATGAGTGCCCCACGAACTCAATGATCACCAGCGTGAAGTACGCGTCGAGACGTGCCTTGTACTGCTCAACAGACACACAAATGAAGGCAGCAAGTTGGTTGGATCCTGGTTCAGCACCTAAACAATGCCCTAAACGAAAACTTACCCCTAGAAAAGTGATGGTCACTATTTGGTGTTCTAGCGCCGGTGTGATTCATCACAGCTTCTTACCAAACGGGGTGAGCATTACTGCAGATGTGTACTGTGAAGAACTGAACACAATGATGGAGAAGCTGGCACATCTCCAACCAGCATTGGTCAATCGCTCGGCTCCGCTGCTCCTGCACGACAACGCGCGACCTCATACTGCACAGCAGACGGTCTCCAAGTTGCAAGAACTGGGGTTGGAAGTTCTCCGTCATCCGCCCTACTCACCAGACCTTGCGCCTACAGACTACTACTTTTTCCAGAATTTGGATAACTTCTTGGCGGGAAAAAAATTCAATGCCCGAGAGGCAGTACAAAATGCCTTTGAAGAATTTGTTGCCTCCCGTCCAGCTGATTTAAGAAGGGCATCAATAAACTGCCACTGCGTTGACAAAGATGCATCGATTGCATGGGTGATTACTTCGATTAATACAAATAAAAATACATGAAAAAACGCCGCCCTGGTGTCCCTCAGGGCGGCGTTTTATCTCCTTTTCTTTTCGCTATCTTCATTAATTCAATTTCCAACAACCTGCAGATGATCTACAAATCTATACGCAGGCTAATTTAGATGGACTACCTAAAGCAGTTGAAACTACTAACCGAAACTTGGAAAGCATAACAGGGTTAGACTAATGTGGGTCCCGGGACACGAAGGAATTCATGGCAATGAAATGCCAGAACCATGTGTAGGCATTCCGACTAGTCTCGTGAAAGCCACATTCAGGGATTTTGCAGATCGCAGTCAACAATAACACTGGCTGACTAGAATCGATCTGGAACACTCCAAAAATTTTTTGGGATCCACGTACAAAGCACGAGGATCCATCTGGAATATGAGCAGGGGGCAAATACGCTACTTGTTTGGGGCCTTTACTGGGAACTTTGGAACCAACAACATGCTCATGAAGATGGGTCTAACCGCGATACCTATGTGCAGCTTGTGTGGGGAACATACAGAACGCATGGAACACCTACTGTGTACATGCAATGCATTGGCCAGGAAGCGAATGAATCTGTTGGGGGTAGGATATCCGACACCGGAAAACTACAGGCTCCTATCTCCATATCTCATTATTAGGCTCATGAAGCAAATCTTCAATGAGATTGGAGAGGAGTGATTGCTATCTAGGGGAACACAAAAGATCCCATTGGTCGAAGTGTCCGAGATAACTCTCGGCCCTGAAATAAGATAAGATAACCGAAACTTATCTAAAATAGTTTGATTAGATTATTAGAAATCATGTTCTTACAAGTAAATTTCATGGACGAGTGTTGTGGTTTAGAAGATATGTGAATAATGCAAATGATATTAACCCCAATATACCTAGTCAGGTCATAAATTCTGTCACATGTTTAATGTAAAATAATTGTAACAAGTTTATTCATTATGTAACCATTTATATACCAAAATGAACTTAACAAAACATAGATTCTTATGACATTAAAGTTTATTCAAAATGACCTCCGTGATTTTGAATACAAGCCTTCAATCTGCGCGGCCAGTCCTCTATCGCAGCACGAACGAGGTCCATGTCAATATCGGCGGCTGCCTTAATCAAGGATGTCTGGAGTGACTCCAAATTGGGATGAGGCTTTGAACACGCCTTTTCCTCCAAGTGTTGCCATATCTTGTAATCTAACGGATTCAAATCTGGACTGGAGGAGGGCCAGTCTTCGTGCCGGATGAAGTCGATTTCACGCGCCGCCAGCCAGTCTTGTGTGCTCTTCGCTCTATGAGCTGGCGCCGAATCTTGTTGGAATACCCAGTGCCTGTTATTGAACATGGTATGAGAAACAGGTTCCACAAGGTTCGTCAGGACTGTATTTTGATACACAACAGCATTCGTTTTTACACCTTTCTCACAAAAATGTACCTCTGTTAAGCCCCAATAAGAAACTCCCAACCATACCATGAGCGAGGATGGAAAATGACCTCGTTGGACACGCGGAATACGGTTGCTCGCTTCTTCACTACTGTGTGCGTACACCTTATCATTTTGTTTGTTGTAGCTCTCTTCTACGGTAAACATTTTTTCATCCGAAAAAAGAATTTCCCGATATTTTTTTCCCGCGTACCGCTTCAACAAAGCGCGGCATCTCTTCAGTCTCAGGTCCATTAGACGAGCATTCAAACGATGTCCTGTTTTTCTTCGATATGCCCGAAGCCCTAAGTCTTCATTTAACACCCTTTTCACCGTGGTTCTGCTTAACCCCATCTGAAGGGCCAACAGTTTCTGCTTACGTTTGGGATTTCTTTGAATTCGTGCCTTCACAGCTTTTATCACTGCTGGAGTCCTAACAGACCGAGGGCGACCACTTCTTGACCTGTCATCTACACTAGAGTCTTCATTGTATCGTTTGATGGTACGATAAATGAATCTTTTGGCTATATTCAAATTTTTCAGTATGTTAAAAATTTGAATTGGCGCGTAACCGCAACGATGCAACGCAATAACTGCAACACGGTCTTCTTTAAGCGTCCACTCCATATTTAAAAAATGAGTAAAATTCTAAAAGTATACATTTTTATTTTCATGAACAATTCGAGATTCGAATTCAATAAACTTTTTTGTGGCCAGCATTCTAAAAGAAAAGTTTTTACTGTGTGACAATACTTATGACCTGACTAGGTATATACTATACCTATCTAATGCTTGGCTGTGAAAGTTTGTTTCGTCTATTCATTTTATGACCCCATAAAATATTAAGGCTTACTAAACAAATATTGTTCGCAATGAGTGGGATGGGTCAAAGACATCGGATTCAAAGCGGGCAACACATTTGCAATATGTTTACATGTTACTACGCCACGAGACTTTGGCATCGATACAGAAACAGAGAGCTCATTACATTAATTCATTTGGTACAAGGACGATCTCATAACATTAACCAACAACTACTTTTACCAATATAGAAATGCTAGTTAACTAACGAACAACCAGCAGATTATAATATATATAAAGCTCTGTGATAATTGCTTCACAGTATTATACGAGTAAACACGCTGTACAACACAACTTGAAAAATATATTTTTAGATTTTCAACTTCTTTTCAAGGAGGTTTTTCATATTTCATTGTAGCTTTTATTTTAGGGAGTGATCCATCAGTCCTTCCTATGATCGATCTCAACTTTTTATTGGGAGAACAAATACAAACTTCGAAGACATATGGGTTTAGCTTTAATATTATAAATAAACAAATAAATTTATTTTTGTATTTTATTTTCACGCCTTATGGCACCCATTACAACTTCGAATCAGCATATCTTAGGTCGGCCTCTATTCTCTTCTTCTTTTCTCGACGGAGCCAGGCGGAAGATGTTGGTTAGACATTGTTACTCCAACCAAGTGGTCTATAGTAAGTATACTAATTTAGTACATGTACTATGGTAACATAGATATTGTACTCGTATTTCATCATAATTCTTAACGGTATTTGGTAAAAGCTGGTGAACTGATCTTAGTGAGCTGTTTAACTTTGACATTAATAAAGGTTCGCACAAAAACCTTTTTATAATAAGATGCTTATATTAGTATCATTTTATAAATATTGCGCACTTATTTTATATTCTGCCCTATCTAAACATTAGTTTTCAAACATTTCTAAATAAACACACAATATGCTTATACAAATTACGAGATTATACATATATGTCTTACTTTTAAGTATAAATTATCTTAAAAAATATAATAAATCGCATATGATCTTAAAGCTCTCGTAAATAGCTTAGGAGAGTTGTGAACATAAATTCCATTAGCAATATATTAAAGTATAAAGCAAAAAAGCAATAAATATCATTGGGAGACTGAGCGCAGTTAGAGCGGCGCGGCGCCTGACACCGCCACTCGCATACAAATGACAGGACTAATCGACACTTTTTACAATGACATATTTAACGATTTAGCGAAGCCATAACCTACGAGTAGTATGACATAATACAAATACTCAATATACATACTACTCAATCTCAAACTCAAAAATTAATAAATATATTCACACAACGTCATCTAGTCCCATAACACAAGTGGCATAGCACTTGTGATATGGGTACTACACAACTGATATACTACATAAATACTTTTCTTTTGCAAATAACCTACTATACTAGTACATAAACAGCCAGACGCTAGAATTGAGCCCGCACGGGAATGGAGCCTGTGCCTCCGAGCAGTGGTGACTCCACCGACATGCGTTAGCAGTTACGCTATTATATTAAGAGTGTAAATTTATACTAAACCAATGAACCAATCCCTGAATTTTGTTATCATGCTTTCAGATTCAAAATATCGTGTTTTCCAGGTAGTAGTGGGACACAAAAGGAAAAGTAGAAAAGGACACAAAAATATGAGGATATAGTAAAAATATAATGTTATTGGCATTGACACGAGTTCCGTGACAGAGTCGTCACAAGTATTGCTTTTGTTTCTACGGACAATAGCTCGTCTTTCGAGAACTATAACAAGTACTTATAACAAATCGTGTTATTCGAGGGGCTGAGGGGCCCAGGGGCCGAGGGCTACGAAAGCGCTTCCACGAGCAGTACGGTAACACAAAAGATACCAAATGAGACATTACAAACAACTTGATATCTTCCGATTATGACATTGGATATAACATGTAACTATAAAAACTGTTCCGACAAATTATTGCACACAATATAGGAACTGTTTGTAAATTTAATGTCGAAAATACAATTAAAAATTAAACGAATTACTTCTTTGGCCAGTTCACAGATGGAAAAGGCATTTATTTCGGAGTTGAATATAGACCCCCGTCTATATTCTGGACTGAGAAGGGTTCACAGAAGTGTTACCCTGGATAATGATAGAACTAGTAATGATGCTAAACACGAGTCGTGTTTCAATCCATAAATGAGGGATACTCATACAACATTAACTGGCAACTTATTGATGATCTGTAAACAAATCTACAATAACATAAATGCACTACAATTCACTCGGATCAGATGATTGGATATGTATCCAATTACAAAATAAATATGTATTTATTTTGTAAGACAAAAGATGCCAGATTCACTATTGAGATAATATTGATAATTCGCTATTGATAGGTCTCTGGAACCCTTTTGGATCGAAATACCCACCAGATTATCGCGCGTGGAATACAGTCGAAGGCCTTCTGCAAGTCAAGAAACAAGCAGTGCAGAGGGGTATTCTCCGTCCTGTATTTTTCTGCGACAATCCTTAGGGCAAAAACAGAGTCCATGGTCCCATGACCAGGGCGAAACCCATACTGACATCCTGAGATAGTGCACTCCTGCCTGCAGAAAATATCTTCTTTATCAATCAACCAAATATCAGATTTCTTGTCTGTCTCGTTTAAGTTTAAAAAATTATTAATCTAACAAAGAATAAACAGAATGGTTATTTTATATCTACAGCAATAAATAAAATAAAGCGGTTTGGTCTTTTATAAATGAAACAAAAAACATAACTGTCCATAAAACAATATCGATGAAATTACTGCCAATTGCAAACTTATCACTGAGCCATTAGAAATTTTAATAATTTTTTATTGATCGAATAGTTAATAATAATACTCATATTAGAAATACAATAAAACACTCAAATTCAATATACAATATATACATGCTACTGTTCCCCAGGACATTAGTAAATTAACAATAAGTTTGAAGAATACCAATAGTACAGGTTATGATAACATAACAAGTAAAACAATAAAAATGATGATGTTTACAATTTTGAGCCATCTGATTAACTTAAGTATTACTCAATCAAAAACTCAATCAAAAAATCAAAAAACCATAACTAAGCCTTTGTTCAAAAAAAGGATGAAAAAGATATGAGTTATTATATGCCAATCGCGCTCATCCCTATCTATCAAAAATTTATAAAAATGTGATTTATAAATAATAACTTGTACAACTTCTTAGAAAGAAATAATGTTTTTGCAGAAGAACAATAAAAATATTAATATTGAAATTTATGATTGCCTTAAAATGGTTATGCTGGAATGCAGGATGTAGATAGACAAAGGCATTTCAACACCATCATTATTTATGGATTTGACAAGGCATTTGATCACATAAATCATAAATTATTATTAGAAAAATTAAATGCATATGTATTAGAGGCAATACTTTAAAGTTGAGTTGGTAAGGATGACATAAAAATTCAAACTAACATTAATCAAACTTTGGACTCAATTATTGACGGACTTAAGTGAAAGATAGACCTGATTATTTAAAGATAGACCTGACAAAAATAATTTACTGACATTTGAAAATAGATTATCTAAAATGAGCGACATTCTAGTAAATTGCAAAGACAGTGGATTATGTAATCCACTGAAAATCACATGTTGAAAAGCTTAGTCAATCAAAGCAAAAATCAATCATTGCTCATACGCTTTACGCATGTTGTCTAAAAAAGCCAACTTGTCGACTATTATTACTGCATATAATGGCAATTTGACATCTTTATTACGACATGGTATATTATTTTGTATTTAAGTCATAATAAATACGTCACCCACCTTGCCCCCAATACGACTCACCTGAACAAAATCATATCTTGTGTGGCCTTCACTTGCCCAAATTGCTGCAAAATATTAATGCAGAACATTCTTTTAAAAACAAATTGTTAATTGAGAAGTCATATTATAACTTTGATGAATATCTAAAGAACGAGTTTCTTCATTAAGGGAAAATTGTTATGGAATTGACATTAAAAAATTGATGCATACTATTTTATTAATTTCATAAGTGACTTCTAAATCATTTTTTTCTTATTTGTTAAAATTAATTTTATTGTATATGTGGTATATAGAACGCGGTGTCTATGGAGGGGCTTTCGCCTCACTCATTATCACTTGTATGTGTATCGTTCTTTATGGTTCGGACCTCTTTAACAGTGTCTCGCGGTGCGTTGTAATAAATCCGTATTAATTCATTACGGTGGTTTTATTAAGACATTACAGTATAGACATTAGTATAGACATTATAAATTATCAGACTTATTTCAATAATGTTTTATTTTATGTGTTTTTATAAATTGTTTAAAATTACTTTAAATCACGCGGACTCAGGTATTGTGAACACTGCAATGGAAAAATTAATTATAGACATGATATATAATATATAATTGTAACCAAAGAACATGTAATTAATCCAATTATAGTTCAATGACAATAATTAATTCGATGACATTTATTTTTAAATAATACTGACATACTTTATATTATCTTTATGGACATTACAGGGAAAGAGATTAACAAAAATATGTAACATATATAAAATAATTTAATGTTAAGATTTTTATTTTTTAGGTTTGTAAACAAATTTGTATGCCAGAAATGGCGAAACGTGTTGTACATTTATAAAATTTGAACAAGTCACCTATGTATTCACCATGTTTCTTACAAATAAAGATTATTATTATTATTATTATACTTTTTTGTTTTAAATTAATAAAACAATAATAATGAAATAAATAATATGTTACTATTATTTTCTAATAATTTGAAGCATAAAAATACCTTTATATACATATATTGTACGCCTTAAAAATGCAAATTGTTGACACAAAATGTACTAAGCAATATATACCATATACTGTACACAGTGCTAACAATAAATAAATAAACTTTCGGCAGCTCGATAGATAGCTCGCCCTCCTGATTTACTGCGGCCGACCGCCCGCCCGCCCGCTCGCCCGCCCGCCTTTCCGCTCACTATTAATGTTTCGCGTTTGCCACTGGCCTAACGATAAATCTCCCATGATTTACTTATCGTCCATCTAAGCTTGGTGGAATATAGTTAAATAACTAAACCTCGTACCAAAATCTATAAAAGCTATTGCATAGCATTTTAATCAACTTATGCAATTATAATTTTTTTATTTTTATTTATGCAGTAATTATTTTTATTTCTAAAGTATCGATGTTTTCTATCGATATTTTTTGGACAAGATATATCGATACTCGATAGTAAAAAACTAAAACTATCGATGTTTTTATTGCTAGATGCTAGCAGGTGCAGTAGGGAACCAGAGACAGCAGTTTACTGACCGCACAGTATCAACACAACACTGACAGAGCAATTTTCTTATCTATTCTAGTCTAAAACATATCGGTTTTAATGACGATTTATTCTCAGAGCATAAATTAAAATTAATTATCAAATGCCACATTAAGCGTTGAGCGTCATGTTTTAAAATACACTTATACTTTAATTTAAATTATTATATTTGGGATTTAAGTGATGAACGTATATACGTTGCCATAGTCGATACGATTTTTATCTTCTTTCAACACGCTCAGTACTCTAAACAATAGGCACACGTGTGAAGATGCATTTGCAGCGATCCAAAGTGTCGGTCTCTCTTGTTTTCTGTGAAAGCAATTTAATTATTGTAACTACACTAGAGTTAGTAAAAGAATTTGAATCGTTAGTAAATCTGGCTCGGAAATTCAGTTGTCATCCACATGTATGCACTGCAATCAAGGCTGGTCAGGAAAAGGGAGGGCTCACAAAGGGGGACAAAAAGGCAAAAAGCTGTGAAGTAATAAAATTGTTTAAATTAAGGTGAATTTGTATGTAAAGCGGGTAAAGGGCGAGCGCCGAGTAAATGTTGAAAAGGTGGGAATGGGACATCTTAACTGGCCCCTGCTCTCCGCTCCGCCCCTCCCGCGGCTCACTTAATGCCATTAACTTAATGCCATTAACGGGCCCTAACAGGACGATTATGCTACAGAACAGTGCAGCTTACAATTCAACTTCGGAAACTTCGATACTAAGGTGGAACGATGTTTTAAACTTGGTGAAATAGAACTCCGAAAACTAGAGACGTACATCCACAACTTTGATATTTTAGCTCGCCGTTTAGGAGCCGAATGGCATGGCCGTCAGCCACAATTGTTGCTGGCTGAAAGGATGCTCATTCTGTTCACGCACGTACATTACTTGTATAAAGAAAATATTTACTAATAAGGGCAAAATTAACTTGTTCACTATTGACCATATTTCGTCAATAATATATTAATAGTAGTGACAAAAATCCATAAGAGAAAATAGGATGACGATAGCAGATTTGAAAAATTCTGCAGGAGCCCGTTTACGGGTGGGCGCCCACTACGAGCGCTACATTCGCGCAGGACTATCAATAGCTCACGCGGTTTTGCTTCGTTATATTTTAGATGATCTATCTATCAGTCTTTGATAACTTTGTTTTACAAAACAAGAAGTTTTTAAAATACCCGTATTTAACTACTTACATAGTGGTTAGGCGCCTCATCTTATCCTTTTTTCCCTGCCTACTAGTTAGTTAAGATGCTGCGGAGCCTGGCGGTGGTTTTCGATAAAAAACTACTCGACCACCGCCTCGCCACCCTCTCGCTGCTTGGCGAGCGCCCGCGCCGACGACACGTACCGTCGAGCCTCAATAGACTATAAACTATATAGTCTTATATAGTCTATAGTTAGCTATAGACTATATAGTCTTAGACTATAAACCGCAGAACCAGCCGTGGAGAGTAGCAGATCGGAGAACCTCAGGTGAGTCACCGCTCTTTCTGACTTGCTGGGTATTTCCGTCTCCTTTCCTTTCCACGTATAATAATCGAACCTTTATTTCCCGCACCGCGGCTACTCCTTTCGAGACCTAATCCACACCATTTCTTTTACGGGTCCGCCACCCCCCCGCATAATTTACGGTCCTTCAGCCCCACCACATAGACTTACTTTATTGAGTAATGTCTGATAAAGAGTTCATTGAATATGATAAATCTGTTACCAAACCACTTCTGGAAATTGCTAAGTCAGAAATACATGTATTAGAAAAATACAAAGTCGAAAACAAACTCATCGAATTAATAAAATCCAGCTTAACAAACATAAAAAGAAACAAACATAGCGAAAAAACATTAAATCTCCTAGAGGAAAGAAAGAAGTTGTCTTTGGAAAAAGAAAAACCAAAACAAAATCTCAGCCCTTAGCAAAAAAAATTGAGAATATATGAAAAGTGACAGAAAAAAGAAGACTACAAACCATAGAAAAACATGTAGCAAAAACATACGGCATAAAGAAAGCCCATAAAGAAGTAAGAGAGAAAGGAAAGGAATGGAAACCTAAAATGAAAAAGAATCAAACTAGCACCACCAAACGAACACATATTTAACAAATAGCAACAAATTATTACCGCTCAATGTACTCTACAAATCTTGCTAACAATGTCTCTCTCTCTAGTCGGTCCCTCATGTCTGAGGATCGTGGTCAGCATCGGGTTGACATCTGGAGCGGATGATCTGCCTCCACCGGTTCCTATCCAGCGCGTCTTTCACGACCGCATACAATTTAGAGAACGATGAGTCTTTCACTTGATCGGTCCATCTCGTTGGTGAACGACCACGCGATCTTTTGCCTTCGGTGTTCCCAACGACTATCAGCTTTTCAAGACTCTCATCGCCTCTGCGCATTGTGTGTCCGAAAGACGTAAGGATGCGTTGTTGGCATATGGTCGACAATCGGGTTTTTATTTTGAGTTGACTCAAGATAGATACATTGGTGCGTTTCGCGGTCCAGGGTATTCGGAGTAAACGCCTCCAGCACCACATCTCGAATGCATCTATCCTTTGTCGTTCTCGGGCTAACAATGTAAACCAGCTAAATAAACCTGAATATCATTTCGAAAAAGACCCAGTACTAGATATACGCTCAGGCGAAGTCAAAAAGGCCATAAGTTCCCAAAAGGTGGAAAAAGCACCAAGACCTGACAAAATCCTTAACGAACTGATGCGAGAAACAAAAGAGGAGTTAAGTCCAATATTAGGAGCGGTATTTAATGACATCATGCGCACGAAGCTGATCCAAAACAAATGGGGTGAATCTCATATAATCTTTATCCATAAGAAAGACGCTAAAGATGAGATGGATAACTATTAGCCAATAAGCCTCATGTCAAATGTATGTAAGGTATTCGCCAAGTTCCTACTGGAGAGAATATCGAGAACGTTGAATGAGAACCAACCGGTAGAGCAAGCGGGGTTTAGACAGAATTTCAGCACTATTGACCATATCATGCTGTGAAACAGATTTTTCAAAAGTACAACGAATACCAGAATAACTCATACATGACTTTCATTGATTACTCAAAGGCATTTGATACACTCAACCACAACCACATATAGTCAAGCTTAAGACAGCAGGGCGTCAACCAAGTCTATGTAAATATTATTAAAAACATCTATGGTATAAGTAAAAGTAGCATTAAGCTGGAAAGAAGTGGTCACCCATTCCCTATTAACAGAGGAGTTAGGCAAGGGGACCCATTATCCCCAAAGCTGTTCTCAGCAGTTTTAGAAAGTATCTTCAAGAGTGTAAACTGGTTTGGCTTTGGTCTAAATATAAATGGTTGTCACCTTAATCACCTGCGATACGCTGATAATATTGTTTTGTTTTAAGAAGATCCTAAGAAACTAGAACTCATGATTGAAGATCTGGCTGCAAAAAGCAAGGAAGTAGGACTGGAGATAAAAGAGGGCAAATCTAAGGTGATTATCAACTCCAAACAGGCGGACATAACAATGAATGGAAATATTTTCATTTTCAGCTATGTAACCGAATATGTTTCTGTAGTACAAATAATCTCCTCATGCAAATCCAAATGACAAAGCGGGTTAACAAGAGGACGTTGTAGGAAATACGGTTGGAAGAAATATTGGTCTTTGAAGGAGGGGATGAAAAGCAAAGTGCTGGGAATCCACATCAAAAGGAAGACCTTCGATACATGTGTCCTACCTTGTTTGACCTACGGCTGCGAGACCTGGTCCCTAACAAAACTTCACAGGAAAAAGCTTTCATAATGACAGCGTGCAATGGAGCGGAGTATGTTGGGCGTGAAGTTAAAGGACAAGATCCGTAATGATGATATCAGATCCAAATCAAAAGTTACCAATATACTCACTCGAGTCAACCTACTAAAATGAAGATAGACTGGGCACCTACTAAGAAGCAGCCTGGATAAGATAAGTAGGAGCAAACGGGTAACAGTCTGGTACTCCAGGGATGGCAGGCGCAAAAGACGACGCCAGATAAGGAGATGGGAGGATGAGATCCGACTCTGGGATCATTGTGGACACGAGTTGCCGTAGATAGAGCTCCATGGAGACAGTAACAGAGACAGGACAGAGAATAAGAGTTGGGGGAGGCCTTTGCCAAAAGGCACACAGAAATCAGAGATATTATATAAATTTTAAAATAATAATAAAACTTCAAGAAAATTTGACTCCTATGATAAAGGTATGTATTTTATTTTATTTTATTTATTTATTTAACTACTACGTTTTTGTATGTGTTTTAACATTAAGATTTATTACTGAACTAAAATAATACTTTATTCAAAGCAAATTTAAGGCTAACTTAACCCGCATTGTATTCACGCACAATGTTCGAATAGTGTTATATTTTATGTAATAAAATAAATAAAATAAAATAAGCCTTTATTGCTGTTTTTTTCTTTTTTACAATAGTATATTATTATTTTTTTTTTTTTTTTAATTATAAATATATAGTCAAGTTTTTCTCGACAATCGGTTAGATTTCTTCTACAACAGCTTGTCTTTCGACAAAGGCCTCCTCTAAGGCTTTCCAAATTGTCCGATTTTTTGCAATACGTAGCCATTCTGGGCCAGCTATCTTCTTAAAATCATCTTCCCAACGTTTAAATTGCCTTCCTCTACTTCTTTTACTTTCTCTTGGGTACCATTCGGTAATAATTTTGGTCCATTTCTCAATATTCTTCTCCCTTAACATATGCCCAGTCCAACGCCATTTTAATTTTCTACAAATTGTTTGTACTTTATGTAATAAGCACGGTTATATATGAACATGCACCACCCACATCTGTTACCGAAAGGGTTTGTTTTCAGTAGTAGTTGGAATTCAGCACTAGTGCCGCGACTTCGGCTTCATTTTATTATTTTCCTATTTTGTCTTTTGTTAATGAATCGACTCATTCGCATTTGGGATCACAATCAACAAACTTGAGTGAGTTTTCAACAAGCGAAGCGGAAACCCCCGCTTAGTCATTATTGACAACCCTTCCGAACGGCGGCCGCCAACAAGTGATGAAAACTGTTCATTAATATTGTATGATTTTAGTTTATTAAGTACACATTCGGGAGGGAGCAGTTTCGCTTTGGCCCAAGTTGTACCACTTATGCCTTCCGCACCTCACACCCCGCACCCCGCACCCCGCACCCCGCGCACCCTCTTCAATCTATTGCTTATTTTTAATTTCGTTATGTGTTTTTATATGTGGACATGTTACATATTATAATATTTTATATATCATAAACATTTTTGTATAACCGACTCTTTAGCATATACTTTACATTGAGATAATATGGTATATCTTACTTGACATTGAGATAGTATGGTGTATCTCTGATATACGATAGGATAGCAAATCAAATTTCTGTAAATTAACAGTATATACTGTTAACAGTATATACATATGTACAGGTATAGAGAGGACGGATCGAGTGACAGCGGTCACGCTGCCAAGTCGGATTGACGCTTTACCGGTCTTCTCCTTCCAGCTCCCACACTCCGGTTCCGCAATCCGCTACTGCTCCTGCACTCTGCTTCTACGCCCCGCTTACCATATTATCCATCCTTTACCAACACACTGGCTAGGAGCGTCGCCCGGCTCTCGCGGCGATTGTTCTCCGGCGGCACAGTCCACTTGGAATCGCGAGTAGAGGCAACCACTGCCCCCCGACATTGACCAAAACCAAAAGAGGAGCAAGATCCCGTAGTGCCCACTTCCGATACGAATCGAAGGACCTAAAAAACAGACACTTAGAGTTGTGCGAGAAATTATCGGATTACTTACCCGCCACTAGGAACCCGTGCGCTGATTGGAGATGACTTTATCCAGAATAGTACAATTTTTTTAATCGAAAAAAGCGTATATATTACTAATTTTTGTATAAGCGTTATAAGAGTCATATACTAATTTTAAGAGATTGGACATCAGCAAAGTGGCACATAACTCCAACCGAGCTAGAGATATCACCGTTACAAGTGCCACTTTGGATTTGGCGCACACTAAATTAATGTAAATACTATTAAAGGTATCAGTAACATGAAGATGAATTACAACGCCATGCCATAAGCCATATGCTGGCGTCAGAAAAACCAACAAGGTTTAGGGCGCACTCGGATGACACTGCAACGTGTCGTGCATCTGCAACTTCATTAAATATATTAATGAAGATTGAAGACAATTGTTTCGTAAATTTTTGATATCTTTATCAATCAATCAATATTATCAATCAATCTTTAGCATAATATCTTGAGGTTAATTTTCATCCCAAACAAACATTCTTTAATTAATAATTTTGCGAATAATATTACTGGAGCGACGAAACCAAGGACATCCCATAAGTGGGCGATTTTTGATAGAATGGAATGTTTTGTACTTCTCGCCTGTGTCATCCACGGAAAAACTCAAAACTAGAATTACAAACGCTGCAAACGCGATGCGGAATAATTTGACGACTTTGCGTACGCAATAGAGGAAATCACTTCGAGCTTTAATTAGGCTAAATTACAAAATTAAGACATTTTGTAATTTATTGTTTATTGTTATTGGTACTAAACTACGAAGCTATCTCACAAATCGCTATCAATGTACAGAAATTATGAAAATGGGAGAAAGGGGTAGCTTGTTGGTGTGTCGATTTTACTCATATATATATACTGGATCTAATAGAATTCACTAAGTGGTGCGATGGCGTCAGTGCGTCTGACATTCAATATGACAGAGATGCGTGTTCAAAACACATCGAAATTAGCCAATCGTATACCCGTACCCGTAGTAAATATTTTGTCATAAGAGGTAAATTGCGTGTCGTTTTATCAACTTTATTCCCAAGAATTATATCACGCGAGTCGATACTACGAGCAATTCATGATACCAGGAAGGCAGGAAGCGACTTTGCGCGGCATGTCCGCTGACCTGCGGTACGTCCAATCCTCACAACGTTAAATGTAATAAGAAAGAATCATCTAAAAATACAAAGATTCAGAATATGATATCCGTTCGTCGCAATAGAGTTCGGTACTCGTCCGTCGGCTTGAGTTTGAGATGGCGATTTGTGAGTCAACCCGAAACGAGTGCTCAATGGCGAAGCGTTGGGTTTACCGACTATCGTACTCGTATGTAAACGACATCATCAATTTCCTTCAGCCGCAAATCTATACACTTCACAGAAAATTACAAATTATTTCTGGAATGTAAACGGAAGGTAAGTGGAGCGGGGCTGCCCTAATGAGGGTCTCCCAGGGGAATGTTTCATTTCCACTGTACGGGGCGCGCATGCATCGCATGATTTATTGTCACATACATTTGTGTTATTAGGAAAATTAGTCACTGCATAAAACACAACACAAAACTTATCTTTAGCAAATTATATGATGTGAAATGTATGATCTAATTATAAAGAACATCAAATGAAATCATACTTACAATTTACATATTCAAGATATTTTAGTTAATATTCAAATGTGATTTGACGACATATTCTTCCCCATATTCAATCTCATGAATTTGCAAAATCGTGTAATGAACTGCTACTCAACGCTTAAAGTTTCTGCCGATTCAAAAACTAAGTTCGAGGCAACATATTATATATGTTACGATGTTATCGTGATAACGGTGTTCAGTTTTACTTGGGCATTACCATAATAACTACATATTGATGTGCATAACATTTTCGAGACCATACCATCCTCTGGGCTTCGCCTCGAGTGTGGTACCAATTAACTGCCATCCAGCTTAAGACAGGTAGAATGTTCGAATCTGGAGTTCTGCAGATAGGCAAAAGGTGGTCGCCGTCGCCTGTAGACGTATACTGCGATAGACGACTGTGACCTTCCTTGCCATGCTAAGTACCTATTATATAAATGCCCTATAGGGAAGCGTGTGCGTTGCGTGTGCGTTTATGTTTAAGAAGTACAAAGTTGATCCCATACTGTTCAACTAAGCCAGTCAAGTTCAAGAAATTGAGACTACTTTAATTTTATAACGTCGCTATTGTGAAGTTCGGTCGGAAGAGGTGTCTCACCAGCATCCTACGTGGTTAACTACCTCTCGCGTCTGGTGTTTATTTACAAAAGAAAAGCATATATTACATACACCATGTTCGGTATCGGGAATGGAATTGTAACAAGACAAATGCACAATCACTTACCTCGGTCTTCGTGCTGCTGCGGCCTTTCGATTATGGCTGTAGGAGGTACTGGCACGAACTACTTTCGATTGAGCTAGTTAGTTTCTTGAAATATTGGAATATAACAACGGAAATGGAGGAAATCGACGCGACGCGTGCGCAGCGTATATTTTCAATGAACGAATCGCGAGATGGCAGCGTCGTCCTAGAACAGGGGTGGCGATTCATTTACTTAGATAGATTAACTCCATACTAGTGTTAGATTCAAGTTTATCTTAAATATTCTGGTGCGGACATTTCTTAAATTTATGTCATTTTTAAATAACCTAAATGTAGGTAGGCTTCCTTAATATAAAACTAACCGGAAGTTTGTAAATGTTTAAAAACACAATAACCGAGATTAATACAAAATACTTGTAGAAATAATATAATAATTAATGCCTAAATAATCTTATGTTCACATTTTTAATTTAATATTATAATATCATAATTGTTTCCGTTTCTGTTGTAAATATTTTGGTAGATATTTAATTTTGGTTATTGGCAAATAATGGCAGGAGGGGAGACACCTGTCGACGAGATATAAAAACTAGGGACAGAGTATTATAAAAGACGGTGTAATACTAAAAATGGACAGTGTAAGAAATATAATTGATAAGTGAAGTTGAAATATATTCATGGTGATTAACGTTCAAGTTAGTTTTGTTTAGTAAATTTAGACTAGCAAATGTTCGCGGTAAATTGATTGTGCTAAATACTTAACACATCGTGTCTAGTACCCGTAATACAAGTGCTATGCTACTTACTTTGAAACATCTAGTTTGGCGCTGTGTGAATTGTGCCAGTATAAGTATTTATTTTCATTATTAAGTCAACCGCCTTTTGCCAATTGTTGAAAATGGCTACTGTAATATGGCCGAAGAAACCCAAGCTCTACTTTTGAATCCATAAGTTGTTCTAAAAGCCCAAAACTCAGAAGTGCTGAAGATGCTTTCTCTTTCTTATAATCCTACTTCATTTCAATTATGCCTTCTATTGTGTGACATGGTTTTGGGCACAGCGCACCTGAAAAGCAGCTTTTCGCTTCGTCACCGGTGCCTCATAATGCCCAAAATCAACATACCTGAGTGTCCCCTTCGTTCGGCCTGTGAATAATGCCTTTGTTCGAAATAATCCTTTTCGACATTAAGGCTGAGTATTTTGTACATCCTTATTTTTCTCTAATTTGTTTCATATAATAGCTTGAACGCAGTGAATACCCAATGCTTTCGCCAAGTAATAAATGAATACTGACATCCATCCACTTAACCTGGTTCCCAGTATGTGAAATAGGTTCGAGGTCTCATTGTTTGGAGTGAGAGCGCGGCTTAAGTGTTGCATCCCCTCAACGGGGCGTGTACTCCCAACGTACTTACTGTTCACTGCTGTATGATACTGATGTTTCCACTGTTCACGTTCAATTATATATTTGCAGGAAAGCTTTATAATAATCTATACATATCCGTACTGGCAGGTTGGATCCAAAATTGTGGCGAAGCGGTTAACACTCGAGCCCCAGTACACAGTCTTCCGGGCAGAGCTATTCGCGATTAGCCAGGCTACGGATCTAATAATCTGATATAGCCGGACGGCCGTGTTGAGCGACTCGATAGCTTCTTTAGATTCAATCCGAAACCCAGACACACACCATCCCCTCGCTACCTATATTCGAAAGAATATTAGGGAGGTCGGGGGGAGAGGGTCGAATCTCCGATTGTTATGGGTTCGGGCGCACGTCGGTATCCTCGGTAACGAGCGCGTCATCGAGCCGGCAAAACAGGCGGCAGAGCTAACCGGTACTATCGCGGCCTATGATAGGTGTCCAGTGTCCTACATCAAGAGGAGAATAGGATGAGGGTGGTTCAGAAATGGAATCGGAGATACATCGCTGGAGCTACTGAAGGAGTTACGAAGATGTATTTCTCCACCGTCAGCAATGCCTTCAAGACAACGTCTGAGCATAACAAATACCCATATAGGGCCATATAGGTATGAACTGGTCCCGGCGGATTTACTTTCTATTTATATAAATTTAAATGTAAACGATTATCTGATTGTGTTATATGAGTGACGCGACATGGATCGCCACAAACTGTAAAGCACCTGCTGTGTGATTGCAATAGATAAGTATAACCGTTTCAGTTGCGACCTGGAGATTGCAGCGCCCATGAAGCTGACGTAGAATAAATAATTAATTTACATAGTAATGTATGAGTAGTATAAATGTTGTGTAGTATACGCTACGTATATACATAAAATACAACTATCGAAAATAAATAAGCATTTACAAATTATCTGTACCAACAACAGTTTATGTTCCGATTTGATCAGAATATCATTTCCCCTGTAACAGTACTAGTACGTATTGACAGCGGTGTTTTCCGTTCGCATGGCCGGAGGCCCGCAGCCATACGCTACTAACACATACACACATATTTATCGCAGGAATGCTTTATGAGATATGAAGGTAGCGCGCGCCGTCAAAAACACATAATGTGGGGAGAGGGCATAAGTCGAGCTTAACGTGTCGTCGTTTCGACAAATAAAATATGCTCATTGGCGCACTGTGGCAAGCGATAAACACCGCTAATGGGCTCGCACCGCCTGCCACCAAATCGAAAATTCATATAATATCGCCTCGTAATGTTACTATTATATTTGGCATCTAATCGATTAGGCCAAATTTCCACCAGCGGATATTGGTATTAAACGTATTTACAAATTGTATTTCGCTATATGCCTACAATAGTTCATTGCAAAAGCATTACAAAAGCTGCGTAACGGGCGTGAAAATGATTGCTAATGTCATACAAATAACGTACTTTATTGCATAAATAAATAAATGTTCTATGATAATTCACTCATAATTCACAGAGTCCTATTAGTCCCGAATTAAGCAGCACAGTGCTTATGTTTTAGACCAGGTCCAGACGAGTGTAACGCGTAATGTAATCTGTCATGGAATGTAACACGAATAGTATGGACGGCCCAATGCGAACACGAGTACTGTAGGTGTCCGTCCAAAGTGTTTGCGCCGGCGCACGCGTTGCATGTAAGGCTCGTAGACGTTGTGCCGTCTACGCGTAGGATTCGTGTTTCGTTACACGATAGATCACATTACGCGTTCCACTCGTCTGGATCCAGCTTTAGGTATGTGGGGTGAAACACTTTGATTTTTTGAATCCCAATCTGACATTTTGATAAAAATTATTTCGCGGGTACCGACACGAAAATGTGATACTTTTATTGTGAGTGTCAGTCACGACTTTAGATTAGCTGTTGGCTCGATCCTTTTATCGAAAGTTGTATGCCACAGGGACTAGACTACTGTATTATACAGATAGGTAGGTACTACGTTTATATTTTCCTCTAGTAAATAAATGCATAAGCACCCAGACTTGGGACGGGAACCGACACCGTGATCTCCGTACGCGTTCCGACTTGTATTAGTCTATTTGATGAATCAAATAGACCGTAGGTATAGACCACTTAATAGTAAGCACTTACCGTCGCCTATGGATGTTTGTGACGCCAGGGGCGCCGCCAACACGCTGCCGAAAACCATCCTGACGGGCTCTACCGGGAGCTCTACCACGTAGCAGTGTTATTTTGTCAACTGGCTGCTCCCGGCTACGGGGGTAAGTATTCCTCTACTCCACCCCTGCACGGAGAGGATAGATCCTCTCAACATATTTTCAGCTGTGTATATAGTAGCTATGTAAGTTGCAATACTACAATGTAGAGGGAAAAATGCGAAAACGAGTCAATACAATTTATTGACTCATTCAATCAATCTACGAAAGGGTCGTACAAAAGTCCGTCACAAACAAAATGCATTGTGCAAAACATGATTGGTTTTTGTGAACGATTGCAAAGGTATCGATTTCACTTCATTTTGCCCGAATTATTTGATATTCTTTCTGCTCAACGTTTATGTTTATAGGTCACTCAATCATCAATTTATTCGGTTGATCTAACCAAATAATTTTAGACTGCATATCAGAGTTGCAAAAGGCGGTGACAAGTGGCATGACTATCGCCTCTGGATAACATTATTGCTTTACGCTAGTATGCCAATGATTTAATTGATATGATCACTTCGGTTAAATAGACTACTTTTGTGTATAAATAGCTTTTCAACTTTAAAAGGCATTCGACACAACACAAAATTATGCAGTGCTACATGTCAGACTACTAAATTCAGCAAGAGTATTTTTGGTATGGCCATTAGAATATATAACCATCTTCCAACTTATATAAAGTCGGCTCAGTCTTTGAATGCCTTCAAAATGAAGTTAAATATATTTTTAATTAATAAGACTTATTATACAATTGATGATTATTTTAATGACAATTTTGATAATGTAACTAATGACTGACGTAGAAATAATTATATATTCAATAAATAGTATTCCGAAAAATAAGTGGTAATTGTGAAATATGTTAAAAAAGTAAAAATTGACAATGTATATATGCTATACCTCAAAAGGGTCTATGTATAATGTATTGTTATATATAAGCATGAATAAATTGAATTGAATTGAATTGTGGCATCTTAGTTGTTTAGCATTATCGTTTTTCAAACTATCCGGTGTTCTTTTGTTGTTCCTATTTATTGGAATTATAACTATAAAAAATTTTTTACTTGTTTCTTTAGATAGTAAACGGGTAAAACTGACTTTACTCTCACTTTTATATCATTTGATGTCATTTTGGCTTCTTTCTATAGATGTCCCCATAGTGCAATCAGCTAAGTGGTCCAAATATCTTGGGCCAATTCTCTTCAACGTTTTTATTAATGATATCTGTGACTATTTTATAAGTTGTAGGTATTTTCTTTTTGCTGACGATTTGAAATTTTTCCGGACAATCAAAATGCCTAATGATGCGCTGCTTATTCAAAGGGATATAGACAACGTCGACCGTTGGTGCAAGTTAAACTTCATGAATCTAAACATTGAAAGTGTTACGTGGTACGTTTTACAAGATGTAGGGATGTATTTTCGAGCCAGTATTCCCTAAATTGTAATAAATTAAAACAAATTGATCATATTCGTGACTTGGGACATAGGATTCGTGACTTTCAATTTAATACCCATATCGATTCGATTTGCAAACTAGGCTCCAAAACTCTGGGGTTTGTGTTACGAAGTTACAGGGAGTTCAGAGATCCAAGACTAAGATTAATGTATACAGGGTGACTGACAAAACCGTCCAAATTCACACAGAAGAGTTTTTAGTAAAAATTATGAGAGACATATATTTTAGTTTAGTATCACATAGTACAAAAATGTTGAGTAATCAGCATCACAAAGTTATCCAAAGAACTCGCAATTTACATACTACGGCGCGCAAGTGTCAATGACCTCTCCATTGGTACCGCAAAAAAACTGGTACAATGACCTAGTACGAGGCCGAGGACGGCGGTCATTGCATCTGTGCGAGCGAATACTACACAATAGTAATGTAATTTACGCGGGAGTGACGGAGACAGGTAATAACAGGTTAACGTACGAAATTTGCACCATATGACTATTTTGTACAATTGAATTAGTGACCATATTTTCCTTGGAATGAAATATTATATGGTGAAAAATTTACATACAATTTTTTTTTTGCAAAAATGGGTTCCTTAAATGATGTTTAGTGCGTAAAAAAATTTGGACGGTTTTGTCAAAGTCACGCTGTATAACGCTCTTGTTCGCAATAAGCTCGAGTGCTGTATGTGTATGTGTGGTAGGGAATCCATTCTCTGATGTTTATTGCAAAAGATTAGAAGGCATACAGAAGCGTCTTCTCTGGCATCTTTCATATAATAAAATTATTGATTGGCGTTAAAGTTGCCTGGATACTATACTACTATAGTAGTCTTTTCTACTTCAATATGCACTCATTATTGAACCGCCGCAAGATGTTAGATATACCGTTTTTGTATAAATTGCTTAATAACCAATTGGACGCTTATTTATTGCTTTCATTGATAAATTTATCGGTGACGAGACATTTACTGAGACAATGTAATTTCAGATTGTTTCATTCTAGTACTGCATTGTCCAATCTTATTCTCTCTAATAAATAGATTGACCAAATTGTATAATTCACTTGTAACTTACAATATTGACATTGCATTTTCAATGACACAATTTTTAAATTCAAATCAACATATATTGGCATCTTTAATGATTAGTATATTTTAAAAATCTACTATTACGTTGTTACTGTTTGAATTTTGGTTTTTATTTTGTTTAATAAGGCATTAGCTATTCATGGACAACTAGTATTTTATTTGGGATCATTATGTATTTGTATAATTATCTTTCTGTTTTCGCAATTGACCTCTTGAGAGCACGCAGTCATCACCTATAATTGTGACAAGATTTTGAATGATACTATGCCCGATTAGTTTATGATTGTGTAATGTGTGTCATATCTATTTGAATAAATAAATAAATAAATATTAAATCAAAATTGCAGGTCAAATCAAAACGCTGGTTGTGGTCCCATTCGGGGGCTAAGTTTTGGGATGATATTATAATTTATATATTTAAAATAATTAATATGGTTTACATGAATTACATTAATTTCCTATATTTATGAACAAAAGTGAATATGCTGCGGTGAATGCGTGGAGTGACGCGGAATGATCGCGTTAGAAATCCTCGCATTCGCGACAGCTTTCATGTCAATGACATGAAAGCGACATAAATTGCAAGTGTCGCCATCGCTGGTATGGCCAAGTTTTAGCCAACCGGTTACTTACTCTGTCGGGCCCCGACAGGAAGGGTCGGTCTAAAAAGTGCTGCCTTGATGTCGTAAAAGGAGACATGCATGCCAATGGACTGACGACCAGGGATGCCGAAAACCGTGCGAAGTGGAGTAGAAAAGTCGGAAAGCGGATCCCAGGCACCGAAAAGGCACCGAAAGGAAAATTTGATGAAAGTATGATGATGATTATAACATCAATTACATTATTTATTCATATTACATATTCAATCCCACATTGCCAGTTCAAATATAATTAACACAATTATTAATTCATTTAATTAACAATAATATTATTTAGCAGCCAGTGTCGTGAATCGCGCTCATTACGCTCTCAAAACTTTAATCACATCGTGAGAAGCTTCATTCGTCCATCCGCGAACAGAAGTGCGCTTGGTAGTTGGTAGATAGTGGCGCATACGAATACGCGGAGTGGGACACGACAACTGAATATTTTGTTAAAAACATAAAAACACCACTCACACATAAAAACATCACATCTTCAAAGCAGTCTGCATTTGCCCATAATTACTTCCCATTTCTAAAGATCCAAGGTAAAACTTTTATAGGACAATACTCATATTAGCGCCTAGTATAGAATTCTCAAGAAGGCTTTATGCACTTTCTTCAGTAAGAGTATTTAGTATTTCCACGAGGATATGAAACATAGGCGCTTGCCTCCAATTCGCTCCTCTGGTGCGCTATAAATCAAACGGAGTACGTGATACTTTTGAAAATTTCCTTCATTTCTTCTAAGTTATTGAATAATATTATTTGTCAAAGTTTATTTTTATATTTTTATCTGTGCAGGGGCGGAGAAAGAATATTGACTTCTGCGGCCGGAGTTGGCCTGTCGTAAAAGGCGACAAAAGAACCCACCTCAGCTACGTGGTACTCGGAGGGCCGCAAGCCCGTCTGGATGGCGACCACCTTTGATCTGAAGTATGCCGCCATAATAACTTTGTGTTGTGTTCCGGCACTAGTGACCCAAGTTCTTGTACCCTTATGAGACAGCAGCGTCTTCGCGATGCCACCGGCATTGCAAACACCTATAGGCGATGTTAACTGCTAAATTCTAAGTGGGCCGTCAGCCTGCCCGCTGTGTTTTTTTTCGTGTCTTCATTCATGTTTTAAACTTATAATATATCAAAATAATTATATCGAAAAGAAATCGATTTTGACAAGTTAACTTTTTTTGAAATGAAATGAATTGAAATTTTATTTATTTATAACATGGTATAGCAAGGTCTTACAAAAATAATATTGTTATTATCATCATATGATATCACATACCTAACAAGTGTACAAATATTATATATAATAATAAGAAAGTGCAATACCATTTACAACATTCGATTATTAAATTTAGATTTTATACTTAATTAGAATTTAATAAAACTATTCAAATAAAATTAATTATATGTCATTTCATTTAAAAATTATGAAAATCAAACTACGTCACTTACGAAATACATTAAAATAGCATTTTTTCATGAGTAGTTTTTTCAATTGGAATTTAAATAATTTGCGATACCGGAATGCGTTTCAATGAATTGTCAGAGTACAGACAATTGGTTCTAGAATTGCACAAATCAATGTGTGAATCATATGAAGACATGTATTTGGGAGGAGGCAGCGACAAATTGGAATTTGGCCCGAATCGAGAAGAAACCTTGGTATGCAGGCTTTATGTACTTCTTTCATTTGCACAAGTGCATTCTGTCGTAGGAATCAAACTCCGTTTGAAATAGCCTTAAGCTTGTAATGTTCCAAAAATGAGACTTGCAACGATGCTTTTCTTTTGCTTGTCGTTTTGTATCCCTTTTTTACTAAATTATATGTACCCCCTTAACCTTTTCATTCTTTTCTTTCCCGATTTCGTACTAGACCATGACTGCAGTTGTCCAGTGACGTCACTAGTATTGGGCTTGTCTATATGCATGTCACAAATAAAGAGAGTTGCGATATAATTTCTGTTATTTTAGTTTGATGCGATAGTTATTTGGATTTCAATTGAAATATCGTCAAAGCCAAATTTAAGCAGAAAGGTTTCGTAAGGGCCTTTCATTAAATGTATAATTTCGAGGTGGCTGCACTTTATAGCCCCTGTAATGAAGGCGGCTCTCGATTTGGGCTGGAACTATTGTTGAGCCGGAAACGCTTTTTAAACTTTACGTTTCGACCTTGGTTTATGTTTTGTAATTCAATCAAACGTTCAACTGTCCGGTTTAGCGATGATTTCCGGTGGAGTAATGTGCGACTGCGACCACATGACTTCAGATACTAATTGACCAGATCGTAAAGCACGACCTTGACATCAATGGCCACATTTCACGAAACTGAACACGAATGGGACAAAATATGATGCTAGTTGGTTCTGATCTGGATATAGATATATACCAATTGTATATTTAATTAGAATCCCTGCGATATTTTCGCATTATTGTATCATTTGTTTTTAAGATTTCACATGTAATTTACTGCCCACAAAATATGACGCTTATTTTAAAATTTATTAAACAACATGTTTGTGTTGTTATTAATTTATAGTAACGATAAATCATATTTTACTAATTCTTAAGCCTAAACTAGTTGTTTATAAGCTAAACTAAGTGACAAATTTATCAAAACCAATACATTCTGATGGAAGACTTAATTACCCTTCAAAACATTCCCTAATATGAAAATATTTGTACGTCAAAGTTTGTTCACGGAGCTAGAGAAAGTGTTAACAACTTATCGGAATACCGTATATTTTGATTAAACTTTGTTGAACAGGATGTGCTTAGGACTACTATAAAGCCATGATGTCCAATTTGAAAAGGAAGCAATGATGCAAGTGTATGCCAGCCAGTCCAGTTTCATGAACAAAAAATAACAATATATAACAATTGATAAAAAGAGATGGCGTATTCCTTTCCTACTGTACGGAACCATTCGTGTGTGTGTGTGTGACCCACTCGCCTTTCAAGGTGACAGTTATGGTATCAGCGGCGTATCTCGGCCGAACCACAAATGTCAATATTGTTCGAGATGTTGGCCATGCCCTTTGCTTTGGTGCTATTTACGCACTCCGCGGACAAGAGAACGCTGTTTCAACTGTCACAGAATATTTATTTATTTGACATGATAACCACATCGTTGTCACTTTTTGTATCCCTAGCCATTAAAAAGAGAGAAGGTCAAGGACCACGCCAACGAGAAGTACTTGTTAAATAAACCTTAACGAAACTATTCACGATTGGTAGTCTAGATTTTTATTTAAATGTATACCTATATATATATATATATATATATATATATATATATATATATATATATATATATATATATATATATATATATATATATATATATATATATATATATATATATATATAATATTATTTATTTGTTTCAGTCTGGATGGTCCGAATAAATCAAACAAATTTGTTTCTGTAAAAATAACAGAAACGACAATTAAAGTTGATTACTCGTCTCTCATAACTCTTGCTTTTCTATCTATTAATTAAATTATTTAAATCAAATCTGTAACGTAATAACGTAAATATTGTTTACTTTTTTGTAGGCAAATGTCATGTGTCACACTTCTATGACACATGACATTAAGCGCGTTAAATCAAAAGGGATTATGTCCTGGTTACACAACCTAACCATAATACAATAACATTAAAGAGATGATATTCTCTTTACATCTCCCCTCCACGATATGAAAATTGCATAATTTTTCAATCAGCTTCAACTTCAAACATTGGAATTAGTTTTGTCACGTGGAATAGACTCGTGTCTTGATTTCTTTTTCCAGTTTTTATTTTATAAATTGAGTTTGAAATTTTTTCTTCTATTATATATGGGCCGATTCTTAGTTCTTCTAGCTTTTTCCTATTGAGTTTGTTTCCATTCTCTATGAATACCATATTTCCTTCGTTGAATTCATGGTGTCTTCTGTTTCTATTAAATAAACTTTCGTTATACTTATGTGATCTCTGTGTTCTTTCTAATGCTAATTTCTTATCTCTTATCCAGTCTTCTCCGTTTTTCTTTCTTTTTAACTCTTCTGGTATGTTACTGGTGTCTGTGCCATATAATAGATACTCTGGTGTAAATCCCGTTATTGTATGTTCTAGTATATTATACTTATTCACACATTCTCTCGCTATCGATGTCCATGCTCTATTCTTTTTCTCTTCGTTTATTTTACATCTTATTTTATTTACTAATGTCTGATTCAGTCTTTCATTCAGACCATTAGAAAATGGTGCATTTATTGCAGTAAAAATTAATTGCACTCCTTTATTTTTTAAATAATCTTTAAATTCTTTCGAATTTATTCCAGGATATTGGTCCGTTAAGATTGTTCCGATGTTTTCTATGTCTAACACAGTTTGAATTAGTTTTATAAAATCAGCGGCGTTTTGAGTTCTTGATGTTGAAATGAACGCATATCTCGTGAAATGATCAACAAGTAAATGAATATATTTTTTTGTTGATCTAGTGCTTCCAAATCCTCCAATTGTATCTATGGACATAATTTCGAAAGCTTTGGTCGCTGGTCCTAATTGTGACATTGAGCCGAATTTATGTTGCCCTCTTGACTTATTCTTAATACATATATAACATTCTTTACAAATTTTTTTTATATTCTTCACTAAATTTTTAGCAGTATAATATGGACATATTTTCATTTGTGTTTGTGTTATTCCTGTGTGACACCATTCCTTGTGTATTTTATTAATTAAATCAATACTGAATTTTTCTGATAATATGATTTTCTCTCTTTTCTTCACTTTTTTATAATATATTCCGTTTTTCTCTATTAATTTTTCTTTTTTATTCTGTAATAGTATATTATTCATCTGATCTAATTTTATTTCATCTATTTCAATAAAATTTACCGTTTTTAATAAATCCTCTTCTTCTGTATTTGATTCTAGAACAGGGTTTCTACTCAAGCAGTCCGCTTCTTTATTATCTTTACCTGGGACGTATATAATTTTAAAATCGTATTGAGATAGATAGTGACTTAGATCGCCCAATTCTTCGTCTGTTCGTGCTTTTATATTCATATTTTCCAGTGGTTTGTGGTCAGAGTATATTTCGAAGTATCTCCCTATCAGCCAGTGTTGCCAGTACTTTATTGCCTCTTTTATAGCTAAGCATTCAAGATAAATAGCTTTTTTTCTTTTTTGCGTTTCATTAAGTTTCTTTGAGAAGTAGGCCACAGGTTTTTCTTTTCCATCCTCTTGTGTTTGTTTTAGTATTGCGCCTATACCTTCAAGTGATGCATCTGTATATATCTTGATTGGAAGGTCTTTGTCGAATATCTCCAACACTGGTTGGGAACATAGCATTTCTTTTATCTTTCTGAAAGATTTTTCACAATCCTCTGTCCATATAAATTTTACATTTTTTTTTAATAGTTGATGTAATGGATCTAGTAATATTGAGCTCTTTTCTATATATTCATGGTAAAAATTTATTTTCCCCAGAAATTGTCTAATTTGCTTTTGTGTAGTAGGAATTGGGAAATTTTTTATTGACGTTATGTTGTCTTTCAACGGTTTAACCGTATTTTCTCCTATTACATGTCCTAAATATCTAACCGAACTAGCAGCGAATGTACACTTTTTAAATTTTAACCTGAGTCCTTCTTTTTTTATTGCATTTAATAATTTTTCAATATGATTTAGATGTTCTTCAAACGTCGGTGAGTGTATTAAGATATCGTCTATATAGTTCACTGAAAATTCAGTTAGTCCATATTTTCTTAATATGCTACTCAGAATTCGTTGAAATATAGCTGGAGACGTTTTTAAGCCAAACGGTAGACATGTCCATTGATAGTGACCATCTTGTGTTACAAATCCCGTCTTCCTCCTATCCTCAATTCTTAGTGGTATTGACCAAAAAGCTGAGTTAATGTCCAGTGTCGTAAAGTATTTACAATTTCTGGCTCTTATTATTATATCATCTATTAAAGGGAATGGTTGTGCCTGAGGGACAATGTTTTTATTTAAATCTCTAAAGTCTATGCACAGACGTGTCTTTCCTTCATTTTTCTTATATGCTAGTGTGACGGGTGCAGCAAAAGGACTATAAGATTCTTCGATTAAATTCTTCTCTAGTAAGTTGGCTATTTGTTTCTCTATTTCTTTTTTGTCTTTTATATTACATCTATAGGGTCTTTTACTGCAGTATTTCTCCACTATTAAGTCAATTCTAGCTTCATATTCGTTAACAGTCCCAATATCATACTTGTCTTTCGCAAACACTGATTTGTTTTTATCTATCAATTTTTCTATCTTCATTTTTTTATCTTTATCTAAATGTTCTATATTTGTTTGAAATTCTTCTGTTTCCACGTGTTCATTAAAATTAATTGAACAATTTGTAACTTCACTTAATGTTATCTCTGGTTTTTCTAACTTTTTCTCTATTTTCTGTGAGATTTCTAAATTTTCATTCAACCTCAACTTAAACATAGGAATTAAGTCTAATCCTATTATAAAATCTTCAAAATCCTCTCTTTCAACTACATATATATCTACTATTTTTTCTATATCAAATATTTTTATTCTTATTCTTACCAATCCATTTGTCTGATTCACACCATTGACAGACCTCAAGAATATCTTGTTTAAATCTTCTCTATTCTCTTTTATTTTTATCCATTTCGAGTTTATCAAGGATACTTGAGAACCTGGATCATATGTTCCCATTATCTCTATCTGATTCTCAACTAGTAGCTTAAGTCTGATCAATGGTGTGACTATTAGTTTTTTTTCTCTGTATTTAAATTTACTTCTATTACTGAATTGCTTCCTATAGCTTTAGGTTTCTCTTTTTTCTCTAGTTTAAACCAGCATTTTTCTTCTGGATGATATCTTATACCTTTACCCATGTTTTCACATGTCATACATGGTTTCTTTTCTTCATTTCTGAATTTATGTTCTGGTTTACCTTCTTTTTTAAATGTTTTCTTTTTATTTATTATCCCTTCAAGCTTCTGTAATTCATTTATTAAATCTTTTGTATTTTCTATTTCATTTCTGGCGATCTTCTCTCTAATAAATTCTGGCAACCCAAATGCAATTCTATCTATCATTGTATCAGCGTCCATGTCCTTATTTATTTCTAATAATAATCGTTCTTTCTTTATTGCATATTGTACTATTGAACCTTCTTTGTATTTAAAATAATGAGCATATGTCCTGCTACTCCATCCCTTACCTGAAAAGGTTTCTATTAATATCTGTTTCCACGTATTCCAATTGTTTTCATGTTCTCCTTTTATTACAGTAGAAGTATACCAATCTTGGCAAGTTGCATCTAAAAATATTCTTAATAATTCTATTTTAGTTTTATCTTTTTCTATTTTAAATCTTCCACACTCTTTTTCGAATATATGTAACCATTGTCTAACATTAGATGTTTTATAATTAAATTTTTCTAATACAAATTTATCTACAATATGTTTTAAGTTTTTTTCTTCTTCGTGTTTTTCTGATTTTTCAATTAATTTTTCTAATATTTTTTCCAAGCTCGAGTTTTCTTTAATATTCTCTTGAAGTGTTTGTTTTAAATATTTCCCTCCAAACTGGATATTTCCTTCATCATCTAAATATATCTTTTCTAATTCTTTTGAAATTTTTATCCATATTTTTAACTCATCATGCCTTTTTCCTAATGAATTTTTTACCTTTTTGAAAGTCTCCGTCTTTGTCAACTCTTCATGATAATCTGCATACATGAGGTCATCTGGTATAACATATTTTTCCCCTTGTTCTGTGACAATTGAGGTTACAGCTACTACTGTAGTTTTACAGTCCTTTGGAGAAGCCACAGCTCTGAACTCGAATTGCAATTTCATTTTGTGACGAAAATTGTCGTTTTATAATATTATTTATTTGTTTCAGTCTGGATGGTCCGAATAAATCAAACAAATTTGTTTCTGTAAAAATAACAGAAACGACAATTAAAGTTGATTACTCGTCTCTCATAACTCTTGCTTTTCTATCTATTAATTAAATTATTTAAATCAAATCTGTAACGTAATAACGTAAATATTGTTTACTTTTTTGTAGGCAAATGTCATGTGTCACACTTCTATGACACATGACATTAAGCGCGTTAAATCAAAAGGGATTATGTCCTGGTTACACAACCTAACCATAATACAATAACATTAAAAAGATGATATTCTCTTTACATATATATATATATATATATATATATATATATATATATATATATATATATATATATATATATATACAGATCGTTTAGCACATTCCAAAGAATGTCCGATCGCTGTACTTGCCGTAGTAAGATTGTGGCGGCAGTGGCGGAGCTACGACGCGACGGCGTGACGAGCGTCGTGACGGCAATCGGCGCCGACACGCCGTACCGTGCGCTCGCCCGCTCAGCCGGCGCTCCTGTGCACCCCACCCCACCCCACCCCTTGGAACGATGTCCAACTCGTAATCGTACACCCTTAAAGTCTTAAGACAGTTGTAAAAGTAAAGAAACCCGATTACCAACGATTAGCTACTTGTGCGGCTCAATTTCTGTGGACATATTTTGGACAATTTGAACTTTAGTACATTTTAGTGATTTATACAAAAAATTTCAAAAGCCTAAAAATATTTAAGGAATATAATAAATAGTTCAACTAAGTATGAGGAAAGCGCGTGTGGTTCTGCAACGACTAGGAGATTGAAACTGCGGGTGCCGACAAAGGTCTCGCCGGTGATGGTCGTTAATGGGGGAGGCGATGGTCGGAGATGCGTTGTCAAGGGCCGTGAGCCACCGGGCCGCAGCGAGTCTCTGAACTATGCCCCGTGTGTCCCCCGCCGCCCCGCTGCTGCTGCTACTGCTATTGCATCTAGCGAGTGCGTCCGCCTCAAACCACTCCGACGTCGCCTTGGACTCGGAGTTTTATTCTGGAGACCAGTTCGCCATCTTTCCATTTGACGAGCATTATGGAGATAAAGAAACCCTTCTCAACTATTCTACATTTTGGACAGAAGACGATCGATTAGAAAACCTTTTAAATTACAATAGCGCGACTGAAATGATAAGGAATAAGCGCAAGTCTCATTCTCTAATCGGCCCTTTCGATCTCAACAGAATGTCGAAAATGAGAAAAACCAAGAACAGGAAGAAGAACGCCGCTTCGGCGCCTAGTGCGTCCTCTCTTCAGGCCGACAAAACAATAGGAATTTATTTTCACTCAGATCGTTCGAATACGACAGCGAACAATATTATGACTCTTCAAGACGACTTATTAGTCGAGGAGCCGAGAACCACAAAGATGTTTATAGGTAAAAGGCAGACAACAGCCGCCGCCGCGCGAACCACTTCAGCTGCCACTGTTTCCCCGTATCAAACGCAAAGTCCACCACTGCCATCGCAAGGAACCACTCAAAAGCGTGTTCATAAAACTATAACTAATAACAAAAAAGCTAAAAAGTTATCAAAAATGAAGACTCCAGCGAACGGACGCCGCGAGACTAGGATTTTAACGAAAAAGAAAACTCTGGAGAACGAGACAGTATGGCCAGTGAAGCACGCCGCCGTTGTCGAGGGAGACATCATCCTCGGGGGCCTCATGATGGTCAGTGTCAAAGTGATGTGCAGTCAGCAGTGCAATTGCGACAGCGGCTTTAACCAGTGATTCGTTGGACAGGTGCACAGCCGCTCTGAGGTGGCGACGTGTGGGCCGGTGATGGCGCAGGGGGGTGTGCAAGCCCTCGAGGCGATGCTCTTCACCCTCGACCAAGTGGACCGCACCAACCTCGCGCCGCCCGGAGTACGCTTGGGCGCGCACGTCCTCGACGATTGCGACAACGACACCTACGGCCTCGAAATGGCTCTTGACTTCATCAAAGGTTAAATTTACTCGCAAAAACTTAGTTTCCATTAGCTTAGCTCATTTCGAACCTTTTTTATACAATTAAAAACCATCATGTTGCTATAAAGCTAAATTAAGTGTTGCTTGAAAACTGACAAAGAATTTTAAACTTAATTACGGACAAATTTAATACTAGAGCGATCGTGAAAAGTTGTACAAAAATAATTTAATGATAGATTAATCCATTAGTGATGACCATTAGTGGCTGACTGTAGAATGGCTTAACCAATATTCAAATATCTTATCGAAATACTTATGTAAATATTAATATTTCCGTGAAGATGTGCCCTACTCAGGTGAAGCAAATGTCGCAGAGCACACCAAGCACGGCGATGGACGGCATCCGCAGATCTCTGAAACGCAAACCTTACTATCAATACCACCCTGAAATTATTTTAAAAAACAATTCACACACAATTTATTACGATAGAGCCATCCTTACCTAACAAAGGATACATTATAACCTGAAATACCTGACATTGTATTAATTGACTCACAATCTACAAAATTGACAAAAAGTGGTCGTTTCTTCAAATAATGAAATCTATGTATATGATCAGCCTATCTTAGTTATTATTAGTACCTCACCGTCGCGTCGTAGGCCTTTTACTTGACGTCTCACTAAACCCGATTTCAAATCTGTCACAACCATTTGTCATATTTGATAATTATTATTGAGATCAATTAAGCAAAAGATATCGTCACTAGTAAACAAACTTACAGCGAAAGTATATACTAGTAATTTACTAATTAGCTTATTTACTCCAAATTCACCCATTAAATAAATAAATGTATAGTGGAATTTGTGAAAAAGTAACACGAAACTATCAACCAGTCAAAAATGTTTTGCTACATTACACTATTTTATTTTCCACCACAAATGTGTACAATATTGAATTAAATAATTTCCCTTGACGGCAGCATCCGAAGTTTCCACATGTGATCTTGAGTCTTAATGGGGTTCACGCGTCTTTTACTCTAGTCTTATCTGTTCTTATTTTAGGCTCGATCAGCAATATTGACGACGCGGAGTACGCGTGCAACGCGTCCGCCGTGCGCAAGGTAATATCGGGCGTGGTGGGAGCCGCCTCCAGCGTCACCTCGGTCCAAGTCGCTAACTTGCTCAGGCTGTTCAGGATACCGCAGGTTCTCCAATCAATTAATTATTTCCATTACTTATATATCTACGTGATTGTAGGTACATTTGTTTACCTGCTGGGCTCTGGCTTCTTTGTCTCGCTTGTGGACAAGCAAGAACAATTGCTTCGGAATGCAATTTTCTCCAAATATTTCCCTCCCCCATCGGTTTATAACACCTATGTTACAAAATGCAAATTAGGCATGAACAAATGCCTAGCTCAGGCCTCCATTCAACCGTGGTGTCCGAACCCGTAACCTCTAATTAGGCAATCGAATATGATACTCCTTGGCTACAATGGATATAATGAATGGCACAAACTGAGTTGGGGAAATTCTCTGATCCTCATATATTTTAGATTGTTTACATCCACAGTTGAAATTAAAGTCATCCTATGAAACCATCACATATGCAAATTATTTCTTACAGTCGTTTTCCTCTATTTAGAAATTGAACTGATGTCAAATGTTTATATCCTAACACGAACATTAAAAATAACTTTGTTTTTTTTTATATTATTTATGAAAATAAATAACGCGCACAGGTGTCGTTTTTCTCGACGTCGCCGGAACTGTCGAATAAAGCCCGTTTCGAATACTTCACCCGCACCATCCCCTCGGACCTGCACCAGGTGCGGGCCATGGTCGAGATTGTCAAGAAGCTCGGCTGGCGGTACGTCTCCATCGTCTACGAGGAGTCTAACTACGGAATCAAGGTTTTTCAGTCTTAATGTTGAATTATATCAATATATTTTATCGATTATCAATATATTTTAAAATACAATTTAAAATACAATATAATTTTCAGGCATTTGAGGAATTAGAGACGCTGCTCGCGCGTAACGACATCTGCATAGCCGTCAAAGAGAGGCTGGTGAAAGACTCGGGCGAAGCGGACGAACGCGCCTACAACGCCATCGTTTCGCGACTTCTGTCCAGGCCGCGAGCGAGAGGTACATTTGTGTGGCCCGATGACAGCCTCCTTTAGAGATGTACTCGTATTTCATTTTGTTATTGACAACTATGATTGCAGGCGTTATCGTGTTCGGCTCGGATCAAGAGGTCGCTGGCGTGATGGCCGCTGTGAGCCGCCTGGGGGCCACTGATGCCTTCGGATGGGTCGGCTCCGACGGGTGGAGCGCTCGCGCCCTCGTTTCAGATGGCAATGAAGCTGCGGTCGAAGGCACTATCAGTGTACAACCCCAGGCCAACCCAGTCGTTGGTTTCAAGGAGTACTTCCTCAACCTCACCGTAGAAAACAACCCAAGAAATCCCTGGTTTGTAGGTAAATCTAAACACATCGAACTTATTTCATCTCTTATCTGTGTAATAACTGAGTAATAAGTATTTAATGAACATTAAATATAATGCTTCAGAATTTTGGGAGGACCAGTTCAGATGCCGATACCCAGGCAGCGCTCGCACGCCCTACAACATCCAGTACGAGCGCCCTTGCTCCGGCCAAGAGCGCCTATCCGCCCAGAATACGGAGTTCGAGGCGCAGCTCCAGTTCGTCACCGACGCCGTGCTCGCCTTCGCTTACGCTATCAGGTGGTGTGGAGACCGTTTTCACAGCTCCAAATAGCTTTCGTGGCTTTTCAATTCTAATAGAAGAGCACTCCACAGAGACATGCACAAGGAGTTGTGTGGGGGCAAGCCAGGTCTGTGTGAAGCGATGCGCCCGGCCAGCGGAGCGGCTCTTCTGCGGTATCTACGACAAGTGCGTTTCACAGGTCTGTCCTAAACAGTTACGGCTAGCCAAAACTATTTTAGTATGCCCTTAACAAAAAACCAACTATTTGTAAACTTTTTCTGTGATTTAGGCCTGAGTGGAGACGAGTTCCACTTCGACAGTAATGGGGATGGACCGGCACGCTACAACATCCTGCACTTCAAACAGGTTTCACGAGGAGTCTACCGGTGGCAGAAGGTCGGTCGTTACCTGGATGGGGCACTTGAATTGGATATGAACGGTATTTATCAATTTCAATGTTTCACCTTTTATTAAATGTTTTTCGTGCAGGGAAAAAACTGTATTACTTTTAAAAAATGCGAACGTTGAGTCAGACTGACATTTTTCCTTCTTCACTGCTTTTTATTTTGGCTGTATGTTACATACTTACATACAGCCAAAATAAAAAGCATTGAAGAAGACAAGACCTTTGGCACCTTGGTACCGATGTCTTTCTGTGTTACTTCGTTTCTTCTTAAAAGCACGATATCAACTCCTCCTCCTCGCGTCGGTTTCCTCAGTGCTGAGGGTCGTGATCATCTCGACGGAGTACTTTGGTGCGTATTATTTGCCGCCATCTGCCCCTATCGGGAGCAGAGTGTAAAGCGTCGTGGACAGTGGTTTCCAGGGCAGTGCGAATCTGATCGGTCCATGCGACGATATCAATAGACGATAGTATAATAGATAGAATATATGTGTCACCTTTCACGACTCTGATTATGTGGAATTCTTTAATTTCAGAAATACAATTCAAGTTGGATGAGCGACGTCCACCGGAATCTGTGTGTAGCGCGGAGTGTGAGCTAGGACAGGCGAAGCAGTACGTGGAGGGCGAAAGCTGCTGTTGGCACTGCTTCAACTGCACGCAATACGAGGTTAATAGGAGAGCTTGCGGGGGAAACTTTCATTGCAGTTCAAATGTTAACTTGTGGCAACGTCCTTAGATCCGATCGCCCCTGGTGGAGACCGCGTGCACGGAATGTCCGCTGGGCACCCTCCCGGACGTCGGACGCACGCGCTGCGTGCCGGTTCCGGAGCTCTACTTGCGGCCCGATTCCCCGGCGGCGATCGGCGCGATGGCCTTCTCGGCGCTCGGCATCCTACTTACATTGTAACTACATTAGTACATAACATGCATATGCATTCTGAATTAACAATAAATAGACTGTCGCCTACAATCTTGTAAAAAAGATCTATGTAATTGACCTCATGTTATTGCTATGTGATTCTCAAAAGCTACGAATGTGCAGGTGTGTGGTTTGCGTGTGGGGTGCTCGCGGCGACACGCCCGTGGTGCGCGCCAGCGGCAGGGAGCTGTCTTTCGTGCTGCTCGCCGGTATCATGATGTGCTACTTAGTCACCTTTGCACTCGTTTTCCGGCCGACCGACGTGCTTTGCGCTCTGCAAAGGTAATAAGCAAATGACCAGCTGCATAACTGTACCACTAACGCAATATACCTGAACTCACGTACAACTCGCTTACAGGTTCGGAACCGGCTTCTGTTTCACAGTGGTGTACGCCGCCCTCCTCACAAAGACCAACCGCATCGCGCGCATCTTCGATGCCAGCAAACATTCGGCGCAAAGACCCTCGCTCATATCGCCCAAATCACAGCTCCTCATCTGCTCGATCCTGGTGTCGATTCAGGTGTCACACTCATTTTAACGGTCAGATCTATTGATCGAGTTCTGTGCATGCATGATGTTAACGGTGTTGCCTGTTGTGGTGCGCAGGTGGTGATAGTAGTGGTGTGGCAGGTGGTAGCCCCTGCGCGCGCCATCCATCACTACCCGACGCGCGAGGACAACATGCTCGTGTGTGATTCGTACGTGGATGCCTCCTACACAATCGCCTTCTTCTACCCGGTGGTGCTCATCCTCGTATGCACCGTGTACGCGGTCCTCACTAGGAAGATACCGGAAGCATTCAACGAGAGCAAACACATCGGTGATTAAATTTACCATTACCATTAGTGAACCATCTGATGGCAACTGCGGCCCCTTTATAAGCTTCGCTTCCCGATGCGCAGGCTTCACCATGTACACGACGTGCGTCATCTGGTTGGCGTTCGTGCCGCTCTACTTCGGCACCGCGAGTCACGTGCCGCTGAGGGTCACCAGCATGGCGGTCACCATCTCCCTAAGCGCCAGCGTCACACTCGTGTGCCTATTCTCTCCTAAAGTAAGTTAATCATTAAGATCACTAAAATAATCACTTAGATCCGACACCGTAACATGATAAAGACTTAAATACAAGTGAATGTCACCTATGTTTCAGTTGTATATAATATTAGTACGCCCCGAGAGGAACGTTCGCGCCAGCCTGATGCCACCGCGGTGGAGGGGAGGCGCGGGGGCCGGGGTCTGTGCAGCCGGGGGTGCCGTGTGCGCCGCTCTCGTGGGGACCGCTCCCTTACCGCCTCGTGCTCCTGATCTCACCGCCACGCCCTCCACGGATCTGTCTACCCTTAACGACACCGGTCAGTCGGTTTTTCAATTATCACTTATTAAGCAAACAACCCAAGGCCGGATCCGGGCCGGGCTTCTCTTGGATTCAAAGTGTAGTTATAACCTATGCAAGTTGCATGTATGTACCTATAAATTTTGTTCAATAGTTGAGTTGAGTCTATTTGAAATAAACTAAACAAAATCTTTTCTCTTTTTATTCATATGTGCAGAAAGAACGTCTTCATCAGATCGTCAGGTGCAGACTGAGGAGACATTTTTTTATCCACGCTTGGGAGGTGTGCACCCCCGTCAACCGGAGGCGAAACACCCAGGCGTGCACATCGATGCCACCAAACTGATGGGACTCAAAGCTGGTCTGCCGGCGGTGCATGCCAACGGGGAGGAGCGTGTGCCGCCGCCAGTCAAAGTGGCTGTGGCCGTCGTGGGCGCGTCCTTACCCTTATAGCGCGACACCTACGCGCACGTCAAGCCCCGCCGCATACCCGTGTTCGTGTGAACGAATAACACTGAACAATACGTTCTACAATTAGAGTTAAGTTAATAAAGTATCCACAATGGAACTGTTTGGTTGTTGGTTTCTACGTTAAAACTATTATTGTTATAATTATTCTATAAGTATATTTGTAACATGAAAACAAAACTATGATTATAATATTTCAGATTTGTAAGATGAACCTATTTGTGATATTATTTTAAGAAATAAAAATTGTACCTAACATTTTGTTTGGCAATTCATCAACTACCTAAACACCATAAAAAGTATCAATATGAGTCAGGATTCGACCGTGATGTCGATTGCGAGAGAGAGATATTTTATACACTTCATTTGAATTAGATAAAAATGAAACTAATTTTCATCTATATAAAGAGTCTGAGAGTGGCAACATTGCAGCCTAATAGCAAACAAGTGAACCGCGGGTTATTTTTTGAAGTAAATACTGTTACAAAGTAATTACCTTTACCTCATTCTATTGTGTGAAGTATTTGTGGCTATAAATATAACAATGATTATACAAAAATCAAATAAGAAAAATTACTTATCAATAACGGACAGTGAAAAAATTTTATTACATTAAAAATTTATTTACTACATATTTACTCTTGATACTGAACAAAGTTAAGGATGTGATGTGATAATCTGGGCTTAATTGAATATAAATGTTGTCCTGATTTAAAGGTTTTGTTTGTGTTCTTTAATTTGACGGTCGGGACAATTTGAAGTTGACATTAGACATAAACAATACAAAAAAATAATTGATAGTGATGTGATACCGTCTGATATCAGTTGCAAGTCGATATTGTGTAAACGATTGACTATAACTATTCGATCTTGATAGCGAATAAATTTATTAACACAAATTGTAAATCATAGAGAAAATAACGTATCGACGCAACCAAACAAGGTCTACTACTGATAATCATCAAGAGAAAAGTTTGGTATCGGAATGTTTAGATGAAACAATAATAGTCTGCCTGAACTATCAAATAGTGAAGTTGATAAGCTTAAAACCTATCAAGATCGTATAAAAGCCCTTTCACTTGAGTTACAAAGCACAAATAGTGAAATTGAGGCACTATCGTTAGAAAATTCCGAATTAAAACAACAGAACATTGATTTAAAAAAACAAAACGATCTCATAAAAACAATAAATAGTCCAATCACAGACATGTCTACGCCAAAAAATACTTCTCCAACAAAAAAATATAAAACAGACTGAACCAACAACAAATTTTAGAACAGGCGAATGCAGTACCAATACAAAGTGCCTCAAGGAATTGCGAACAGCGACAATCTATTACTCGTAAAAGGATAGTAAGTACAAACAAATACAATCAGAATATAATATCAACGTCAGAGAAGAAATTTAAAGCTAATTATGACATTATCATTACCTTAAACCGTATGCACCAATAAAGGAACTATTGAAATATATAAAAAAAAATAATGCATCATTCTTATAGGTGAAGAATATTATTAAAAAAAACTATTGATTATATAGATCTTATTTACTTTATAAGAGATGCTTTATCCGACATAAAGAATACAAATATATAATAATACTATGTTCGCCTACTAATAAATATGGACATAAAAAGAACCTCTTCAATTGAAAAATTAGAACATTTTAATAATCTACTATACCTAGATAAGCAAACTCATCAATATGCACACTTGATAGATCATCTTAATCGACATCTTAATTTAAAATGTGATTTCTCAATGTTTAATAGAACTACCGGAAGAATTAATAACGAAGGGATTAATATTATATTCAGCTCAATAAATGACATTATTAAAAACCAAGACGATTATGACGCGATAGAAAATGTTAAGAAGGACCTATAAACAAATCATCCGTATTTTTTTTCGACATTAAGTATCTTAATTATTACATCAAAACATAGCAGGAGTATTCATTAAATCTGATATGCTGCTTATTGACTTAGAAGAACTAAAAGAAAAGAAAAGTGAAATTGATAACTTATGCTTAACGGAACATTTTATGATGATGGGCTATGACTTAAACTTAGGTGCATGTGCAATAGAATTAACTTTAAGATAATTATAACATGTGTTTATAAGGTGCCCAAAACCCTTTTATAAATACATTTTTCACCAAAATAAATACGGTATTCACATATATGACGTCTAAAATAAAATATAACCATATCATACTCGCAGGTGACATCAACATCGTTATTTAATACAACATCAACTTTGAATGTTTACTACTAAGTTATAGTTTAAAATTAAGACTAAAATAACCGACTGGAATAATATCCCAAACATATATTGACAATATGGCTCATACTTATAAGAACAAATTTAATGCAAGACACAAGTACGAGATTTGGATTATCAGACCACACAGCACAAATTATAAAAACACCGATTTAAAAAATTAAAATTAAAGTTTTGTCGCAAAACAATGAGTAGGTACATCAAATATAACAAAATATTAATTGCCTCCAAAATTTATCCTTTCAGAAATATACAGGATGACTGACAAAACCGTCCAAATTTTGTTTTTTTTACGCACTAAAATCATTTCAGGAACCCATTTTTGCAAAAAAAATTGTATGTCAAATTTTCACCATAAAATATTAATTCATTCCAAGGAAAATATGGTCACTAATTCAAGCGTACAAAATAGTCATATGATGCAAATTTCGTACGTTAACCTGTTATTACCTGTCTCTGTCACTCCCGCGTAAATTATATTAGTATTGCGTAGTATTAGCTCGCACATATGCAATGACCGCCGTCCTCAGCCTCGTACTAGGTCATTGAACCAGTTTTTTTTTACGTTTAGGTTTAGAGTTAGGTTAGGTTTTGGGTTAGGTTAGGTTAGGTTTTGGGTTAGGTTAGGTTTTGGGTTAGGTTAGGTTTTGGGTTAGGTTAGGTTTTGGGTTAGGTTAGGTTTTGGGTTAGGTTAGGTTTTGGGTTAGGTTAGGTTTTGGGTTAGGTTAGGTTTTGGGTTAGGTTAGGTTTTGGGTTAGGTTAGGTTTTGGGTTAGGTTAGGTTTTGGGTTAGGTTAGGTTTTGGGTTAGGTTAGGTTTTGGGTTAGGTTAGGTTTTGGGTTAGGTTAGGTTTTGGGTTAGGTTAGGTTTTGGGTTAGGTTAGGTTTTGGGTTAGGTTAGGTTTTGGGTTAGGTTAGGTTTTGGGTTAGGTTAGGTTTTGGGTTAGGTTAGGTTTTGGGTTAGGTTAGGTTTTGGGTTAGGTTAGGTTTTGGGTTAGGTTAGGTTTTGGGTTAGGTTAGGTTTTGGGTTAGGTTAGGTTTTGGGTTAGGTTAGGTTTTGGGTTAGGTTAGGTTTTGGGTTAGGTTAGGTTTTGGGTTAGGTTAGGTTTTGGGTTAGGTTAGGTTTTGGGTTAGGTTAGGTTTTGGGTTAGGTTAGGTTTTGGGTTAGGTTAGGTTTTGGGTTAGGTTAGGTTTTGGGTTAGGTTAGGTTTTGGGTTAGGTTAGGTTTTGGGTTAGGTTAGGTTTTGGGTTAGGTTAGGTTTTGGGTTAGGTTAGGTTTTGGGTTAGGTTAGGTTTTGGGTTAGGTTAGGTTTTGGGTTAGGTTAGGTTTTGGGTTAGGTTAGGTTTTGGGTTAGGTTAGGTTTTGGGTTAGGTTAGGTTTTGGGTTAGGTTAGGTTTTGGGTTAGGTTAGGTTTTGGGTTAGGTTAGGTTTTGGGTTAGGTTAGGTTTTGGGTTAGGTTAGGTTTTGGGTTAGGTTAGGTTTTGGGTTAGGTTAGGTTTTGGGTTAGGTTAGGTTTTGGGTTAGGTTAGGTTTTGGGTTAGGTTAGGTTTTGGGTTAGGTTAGGTTTTGGGTTAGGTTAGGTTTTGGGTTAGGTTAGGTTTTGGGTTAGGTTAGGTTTTGGGTTAGGTTAGGTTTTGGGTTAGGTTAGGTTTTGGGTTAGGTTAGGTTTTGGGTTAGGTTAGGTTTTGGGTTAGGTTAGGTTTTGGGTTAGGTTAGGTTTTGGGTTAGGTTAGGTTTTGGGTTAGGTTAGGTTTTGGGTTAGGTTAGGTTTTGGGTTAGGTTAGGTTTTGGGTTAGGTTAGGTTTTGGGTTAGGTTAGGTTTTGGGTTAGGTTAGGTTTTGGGTTAGGTTAGGTTTTGGGTTAGGTTAGGTTTTGGGTTAGGTTAGGTTTTGGGTTAGGTTAGGTTTTGGGTTAGGTTAGGTTTTGGGTTAGGTTAGGTTTTGGGTTAGGTTAGGTTTTGGGTTAGGTTAGGTTTTGGGTTAGGTTAGGTTTTGGGTTAGGTTAGGTTTTGGGTTAGGTTAGGTTTTGGGTTAGGTTAGGTTTTGGGTTAGGTTAGGTTTTGGGTTAGGTTAGGTTTTGGGTTAGGTTAGGTTTTGGGTTAGGTTAGGTTTTGGGTTAGGTTAGGTTTTGGGTTAGGTTAGGTTTTGGGTTAGGTTAGGTTTTGGGTTAGGTTAGGTTTTGGGTTAGGTTAGGTTTTGGGTTAGGTTAGGTTTTGGGTTAGGTTAGGTTTTGGGTTAGGTTAGGTTTTGGGTTAGGTTAGGTTTTGGGTTAGGTTAGGTTTTGGGTTAGGTTAGGTTTTGGGTTAGGTTAGGTTTTGGGTTAGGTTAGGTTTTGGGTTAGGTTAGGTTTTGGGTTAGGTTAGGTTTTGGGTTAGGTTAGGTTTTGGGTTAGGTTAGGTTTTGGGTTAGGTTAGGTTTTGGGTTAGGTTAGGTTTTGGGTTAGGTTAGGTTTTGGGTTAGGTTAGGTTTTGGGTTAGGTTAGGTTTTGGGTTAGGTTAGGTTTTGGGTTAGGTTAGGTTTTGGGTTAGGTTAGGTTTTGGGTTAGGTTAGGTTTTGGGTTAGGTTAGGTTTTGGGTTAGGTTAGGTTTTGGGTTAGGTTAGGTTTTGGGTTAGGTTAGGTTTTGGGTTAGGTTAGGTTTTGGGTTAGGTTAGGTTTTTGGGTACGTTAGGTTATTAATTTAACCCCCACCCCCCCCCCACCCCCCCCCCCCACCCCCACCACCCACCCACCACCCCACCCCACCCCACCCCCCCACCCCCACCCCACCCCCCCCCCCCACCCACCCCGGTTTTGGGTTAGGTTAGGTTAGGTTAGGTTTTTTTTTTTTTTTTTTTTTTTTTTTTAAATTGGGCTCTTTGTTTTATCTAGCGTGGCTAGAAATTTATTTGGTCTTTTTTATTCTTCTTCCGGCTATTTTTTCCGCTTTTGCTTTTTTGTTGCCCGCGGCAGTTGTTTTCCGGGTCATTCTTTCTTTTCTTTTATTTCCTTATCTAATTTACATTTGACTTAATATATAATATACATCATTTATCGCCTTTTTCCATTTTTTGTACAATTAACTTAAAACTATTTATTTTCTTATTCTTCTTGCTTCTGTTTGTTGTCTTGATTTTGTCCTTCCTTTATTGTTTGTGCTTTAATTTTTCCTTATAATTTTTTGTTTTGTTTTTACTTTTTTATTAATAATACATCTCTCTTTTTGTATTTATTTTCTTTCATTCTTTTAACTTGTTTTTATTATAAGTATTATTCTCTGTCTTAATTTTGATTTTTTTTTTTTTCTTGTTTTATCTAAGTTAGTTCTATTACAATTTTATTTTATAGTTAATTATACATTGTGTTTACATAAGCCAGAAGGTGCCCTAATCGATTATCCTTTTTTATCTAGTTTACAAATTTTATTTTATATTTATTACGTGCTTACAATTTTACTGTTTTAATGACTTCTGCTCTTATTGCGTTTTTGTAGAATTTTCATTGTTTTCATGCAAAACCGCTCCAGGTGCGGCCTGGTTTTCTTATTCGCCATTAGCTCACTAATTGTCATGTCGGTGAGCTTGGCCCCTGTTGCAATTTCCAGGTCGCACCTGTCGCGGTCATGCACAGAGCATTCAATCAGCACGTGCTTAACAGTCTCATCGGCTTGGCCACACACGCAGGTAGGATTTCCCGTCAGTTTAAATCTATGGAGGTAAGCGGCGAACCCACCGTGTCCGGTGAGCACTTGCGCCCACTCTGTCTTCCATTCTAGACTCCTCAGGACCTTATAAGCCCGCGATGCATCAGGGAAGAACATTTTGGTCACCTCTGCCGTCTGTCCGCTGGTGTACCTACCATTCCACCGCTGGATTACCTCCAGGCGCAATCGCCTGCGCACGTATGACACCGGACACCTGTCGTAGGCCGGAGCACTCCTAGTCTGCCTGGCCGCCTGCCTCGCCAACTCGTCGGCGCGCTCATTGCCGGGGATTCCCACATGAGCCCGGACCCAAAAGAGCCTAAGGGTGCTTCCACTCCCCTCTATCTCCGCAATATTCTGACGAATATGGGTAGCGAGGGGATGGCGCGTGTTCGGGTTCCTGACCAAATCCAGTGAGGACCTCGAATCACTGAGCACAGCCGCCTCTTGCAGCTTTGCTCGGATAACCAGGTCCGTGGCCTGGCTGATCGCGAGCAACTCCGCCTGGAAGACTGTGCACAGTGGCTCGAGCCGCATCCGTTTGGTCCTGATCTCGGCCCCACACCGCCAGTAGGTATATGCCGCCCCGACCCCATCATCTGACTTACTCCCGTCGGTGTAAATCAGATGATCGGGTAGCTGTAGTCGAGCCACAGTCTCAGGCTGCACATCTTCCAGACATTCATAGTGAATGTCCGGTTCCTTGGCGGGGTGGGGAGCCTCCCAAAAGGCAACACGCTCCTCCAGCTCTCTTCGGTCCAGCTCAGGAATGGGACGTCCCCTTTTGCACTCATACAGCCGAGCCACCTCCCAGATCCGAAGATCCAGCGGGAGGAGACCCGACAATATCAGTGCCGCGTTGAGCGACACCGTACGGTGGCATTTGGCGATCTTCTGTGCAAACCCCCTCTGCACAACGCTGAGGGCCTTCTGCACAGAGATCTTCTCAGCGGCCTTGGCCCAGGAGCTTGCACCGTACATAATGATGGGCTCTATCACCGCGACGTATATGGTGCGGATGATCTCCGGACACAGCCCCCACTCGACTTTAGCCATCGCCGACAACCGCCTGTAGAGGTTCGTCGCCTTTCGGCAGACGAACCTCACATGACTGTTGAATGTCAGCTTGTTGTCGACGATGACGCCCAGGATCTTAAGTTCGGGCTCCATCGCGATGCTCTGCCCACCCATGTGCACGAGTGGAGTGTCGTACTTGAGCTTGCGAGTGACCAGCATTGCTTTGGTCTTCTCAGCGCTAAAGTTGAGCTTGTTCCGCTCACCCCACTCCCGCACACAGGCTAACGCGGCATTGGCATCGCGCTGGATGTCGGTGGCGCTGTGCCCCGAGAATACCAGCACCACGTCGTCGGCGAACGCCTGCACGTGCACGCCCAGCCCCTCCAGAGTGTCCAGCAGAGGGTCCAGCAGCAGATTCCAGTACAGGGGCCCTCCGATGGACCCCTGCACACATCCCTTGGTGGTCCGCTTCCTGCTTTCTTCTCCCGCATAATGCACCACTACGCTACGGTCACTGAGGTAGTCCTCTACCAGTCTGCGCAGGTTGACGGGTACTCCTTTTTCTTGTAAACGGCACTTTATGGCGGGCCACCAGGCGTTGTCAAACGCACCTTCGATATCGAGGGAAACCACTAGAGCGGTCTCCTTCCTGTGTAGGGTGCTCCTGACGTGCTGCACGAGGTCGTACAGCGCGTCCTCAGTACTGCGCTGCGGCGTGAAGCCATACTGCCGACCATTGGACCTGGGCAAGATGTGCCAGCGTAGTCTGCGCACCAGCATCTTCTCAAATATCTTGCCCATGATGGAAAGAAGCCCAATGGGGCGGTACGACTTAGCGCGACTGTAGTCGGACTTCGCCGGCTTCCTCAGCACCACGACAGCAGCCTCCTTCCACGGTGCCGGGAAGCACCCCAGGCCAAGGCACCGGTTCGCGATGCTCAGAAAGAGCTCGTTCCGAGCGACAATGGCAGCCGCACATATGTCACTCGTCAATCCATCGGGACCCGGTGCCTTCTTAGGATTGAAGCTGCCCAGAGTCCTTTGCAGTTCCCCGCTGGTGAAATGGGGGTCGTCAGTGTCGTCCGGTAGTCTCAGACTGGCCAGTTCTGCCCGGGCTCTGATGACTTTATGGACGTCAGTGTCCACTCCGTCATCGTCATCCGGGAAGAACGTCCGGGCCAGGAGATTGACAGACTGCTCGGGACTCTGCGCAACTCCTTCCTCTACGAGGAGCTGGTCCTCGTGTCGGCCTGGGGTCCTCCTCAACACCCGGTAGATACCATCCCACATGGATTCCCTCTCACGTGTCGAACAGAAAGCCTTCCAGCTCTCTGTTTGGGCGCTGACAACCCTCGACTCGTACTCGGACTTGGCCGCGAGGTACTCGTCGACGACGTAGGGCCGACGCCCAGGAGCTGCACACCGAACTCTGCGGCGTTTGGTGTTAACCTCGCGCCGCAGGGTGTCCAGTTCCTCGTTCCACCAAGGAAAGCCTTTCTTCGGTCGGGGTGGTCGGACCGGAGGGATCACGTCGAGGCATGCAGCCTCGACGCTGGCGACGTACCCTCTAACAAAGTCCTCGAGGGCGTCTTTCTCCCTTATGGTACTCACCCGCTCAGATGTTAGCGAGCGCGATGAGTACTGATCCCTGACCTCCTTGGTGAAACGATCCCAGTCGGCGTTCCTGGTGTTGTAGCGTCGCGTAGTCCATCGGGTTCTTCCCCCAGTGGGCCTTGTCAGACTCAGGCCTACACGTATTGCCCTGTGATCTGAACTGGTCACGGAGTCATCCACCTTCCACTCTTCGACATTACCCAATGCGCTGGAGGTGCAGACTGTCACGTCCACGTGACTCGTGTAACGTCTGCCCCCCCGGATGGTGTCGAAGGTCGGGACAACCCCACGGTTCAATATGTGCAGGTCTGAGTCGTCAAAGAATCCCCTCAAGATCTCCCCCCGAATGTCCTCCTCAACACTACCCCACCAGGGACTCCACGCGTTGAAGTCCCCTCCCACGAGGATCCTGTTGGTCCCTACCCGGTCCAGGAAGCCGCGCAGTTGCAGCAGGTACGGCTCGATGGGCTCCGTGCCCTCCAGGTATACAGAGACCACCGCCAGTGTCCAAGTTTTCGTCTTAATGGTGACGGCCACGATGTTTTCAGTGACAAGCTGTGGGTTCGTGAGAACTTCCATCCCGTCACTGAAAACCATGACCGCCGCTTTGACGGGCTTGGTCCTGGCGGTCTCTTTCTGTACAACTCGGACGGCAGGGAGTCCAGCGATCCGGCCCTCTGCCCCCACGTATGGCTCCTGCACCAGGGCGAAACCAACACCCTCCCTGTGGGCTGTCATGACGAGCTCCTGTGTCGCCAGTCTTTTCCGCTGGAGGTTCGCCTGGTACATGGCCACAGCGCCGTTCCGGGTCCTTGTGGCAGTAGGGCGGCCCTTAGCAGTACGCTATCGAAGATCGCGCGATGACATCCCAGCGTTGCCGTATAGGACAAACGCCGCTGAAGGCAATGTGCCCCGTCTCCCGATGCCCGGCCCGGTCGCAGTTCCTGCAGACCGGCGACTTGCCTTCCGCAATAGCGGGGCATTTGGCCATTAAGTGGCAACCACCACAGTGGCCACATAAGTCGCCCGTCTCTTTGCAGGCTCTGCGCCCGTGTCCGTACCCCAGACAACGGGTACACTGGATCAGCGGCGACCGATCCTCAACGACGACCCCTTGTATGTCGATATGTACCACGTCGGCTTCGGTCAATCTTTTCCAGACCTGTGGGGAGGTCTCCAGCACGACGTGGCACTGATGGGGATTCCGCGCTTTTCTCCGATAGCATTCCCGGACCCTAAAGTTCCTGGGATCCATATCCAGCCACAACTTCTTATTTTGGGTCTTTAGTGAGTCTATTATGTCTTCTGCCGTATTGTAACTGAATATGTTCCTCTTTAGTGAGTCTATTATGTCTTCTGCCGTATTGTAACTGAATATGTTCCTTATTAGGACCCTAGGGTCCCGGTTTGCCGCAGGCTCCAGCTTAAGCTCTTTGTTGGCCAGGATCCTCTCTTCCATCCTAGCCAATTCATTCTTGTTGCCACAGCTTATCACTATCTTCTGATTTTTTATTTTTCGGACCCGGTCTATTTGGAGTCCCGTCTTCCGCGCCTCGAGGGTCCCTCTTACTTTTTCTATCACCTCATCACTACTGTCCCTTTCTGATGTTGAGGAGACAATCACGGAGTGTTGAGTCCGGGTTTGTGGGGGTGGAGGGCATCTTTTTTGTGCCCTTGCCTTCTCGGCGTACGTTGGTGCCAGGGTTTGTTGGGCCTCTGCCTTCCTACCGGCCTCCTGCAACGTTTCCCCGGCTTTTTCTACCTTGCCCCCCGCTTCCTCGATCTTATCCACAGCCTTCTTCATCGTTTCCTCCGTTTCTTCTACTTTTTTAATTGTCTCCTCAATTTTTCCCTCGGTAACCTCATTCTTCCTCATTAATTCCTCTACATTCTTCCCCGTTTTTTCAGTCACTTTCTTAATTTCTTCTAGCTCATTCACTAGGCCCTCGAGCTTCCTAACATTCCCACAGAGCGCCCTGCCCGGTGGGTATTCATCGAAACGGTTTAAAACATCATATGCTATCATTTTCCGAATAGTTTCCGCGTTTTCTTGTAAATTTTTTAACTGATTTGACATATCTATTCTTGCTATCCCCCCCGCCAATTCCTCAATTTGTTTCCTACATGCTTCTTCTCTTTCTCTCAGTTCCCTTTCTCTCTTAACTCTTTCTTTCTCCAACTGAAGCCTCAGGGATTGAACCTCCTCGTTTTGTTTCAGGACCGTCTCGTAGAGTCCCATAAGGCTTGCCAAGACGGTCTCCTTTATCGAGGTTTTAAGGTTCCCCGATAACTCCAGCTGCGCTTTCGCACTTTGATAGTACCCATTGGCGAGGGTGGTGGGACTATCGGTAGGGCAGGGCAAGGGCTGTGCTCTCACTCGGTCAGCTGGCTCGTGTCCCACTGCCTCCTTTGTCGTCTCCTTTTTTCCTCCGTGTGTGACCACAATGTGCTTTACGTTTTTGGCCTGAGTGGCCATTGTTAAGTCTTGAAAACACAGCTACCGATGTAAAAATAAAGTAAACCTAACCTACCGTTAAAATCTTTACGCCACCAATAGGGGTGGCGGTCAAAATGACAAAGTAAATACCAATTAAAATACAAATTCAAATAAAGTACAATAAAATCAATCTTAAAATTAAGTAAAATATTTAGATCCCAATAGGGGACTGTCACACACAGGACAACACACTTATACTACTTTTGAATCCCCAATAGGGGGGACAATCACAGTTAAAATTTATATACAGTTAAGAATGTGTCCCAATAAGGTACACAGTCAGTGTTTCAAATCAAGTACTAAAACTAAATAAAACTTACAACTATAACGTCCCCAATAGGGAGACGATTTGGTCAATAAACCTTAAAACTAGTTAGCAATAACACTTAATTCTATGTCCCCAATATTACTTACTACTAGATAACACTTATTAACTACGATGTCCTCAATAGGGGGACAGTTGGTCAAAAGACCTTAAAACTATTCAACAACGGTAAAACTTAAAACTAGTCAACAATATTCTGTATATCTTATAACTAATCAACAATTTTAGGTGCCCAATAGGGGTCCACCGTTAGTTAACCTAGCTACAACTAATTAGTGCCCCAATAGAGTACACTATGTCTAAATCTAACTAAACCAACTATCCTAAGCTTAGCCGCCCTCTATTCCAGGTGCCTAGTTGAGCCCGAGCCTTACCGCGAGACAGCTAGACCCGGATGTCGCACGGGGGTGGGACCGAAGGTGCTGGTTTAATTTAAATTTCAATAGAGGAGTTTTGGGGAAGAAGTATGGGATAATTGACTATAAGAATTTGGGAGGGTGGGAATTTTAGATCCCAACAATATAATCCGGAACCCGAAAGCAAATACCAAATCTACTATATTATAAATAAAACAAGTAACCGATTCAGAATATATAATTAAATAAAATATAATACTACAATGTAATACTGATATAAAATACTTATAATACAGTACAATATAATAAAGTCGAAAATATCAATACTTGCTGGGATGTTCCACTAAAATATATATACTAAGATGTAATAACTAAACTGAATAATTAATTAAACAATAAAGATAAAAATTTAAATATACAAATAAACATATAAGGTTTTGATCAATGTTAAATATATAAATTTGAATAATACTAAATCGAAGGAAAGTTAGGTTCCGAAAATTTTCAATCTCCAAGTCACTCAATAGCAATTTAAATAATATTAATAAACACAAATGTCAAAAATTTTTTTATCTAAATTATCCCCATAACAGAACTAAAGACATATAAAAACAGAAAAACAAAAATCGCCACACTTTTCAGGTCAGGATTAGATACCCGACCGTTCTGCCCCTTACAGCTAGACCTCTATGCCACTCCGCCAGCTGTACCTAATAATTGCTGTTTAAAATCTTCAATATACGAAGTTTTGTTGTGACGTAGTCACAGGAAAAATTTCTATAAAGTTATAATTAATATTTATTAATTCAATTATTTCGGTAAATACTTGCTTTTTTCCCCAATTAATTAATCGGGGCTTGACCAGCGCCAATTATAGTAGGGGAAAAAGTTGTTCCAATTTGGCCAGGCTCGAATACGTAACCCTGCGGTTCCGGACACCCGAGCTCTAAAGCCACTAAGCCAGCCGTACTCTAAAGCCACTAAGCCAGCCGTACCTATGACTTAGAGTTAAATAATTTAATTATATTAATATGTTTGGGATGATTCGATGACGATCTCCGACGTCAAAGTCACGTGCCAAGCGGTGGAAGAGGCGAAGACTCTTTAAAGTTGGGACTAGAATTAGCCAACTTAAAGTCTAATTAAAGTATGATTAAAGGTCGGTTTATATTGAATAAGTACTATATTTGAAACTATAAATTTTTTCGGTGATGGGTAATTTAAATCATAAAATAAGCAGCTTAATTATATAAATTATGATGCAATAAATAATAAAATATAATGTAGTATATAATAGATAATATAATAAAATAAAATTTAATGTAATAATAGTAAGTAATAAAATATAAATGTATTAAGTGTGATATATTTTGAACTCAATTCGAAAGCCCGAGTTTCCTAAATCAAACACGGTACCGTCCTCACCACTTAACCACCAGACCACTGGAGCAAAATGCCAATTTAGCTGATTTCGGTGATGAGTAATTTAGGTGTATATACAATAGCTTAATTAAATAAAATATAATGAATTAATAAAATAAAATAAAATAATATATAATATAATGTATAATATTTAGTAAAAAAAAAAAAATAATAATAATAATAAAATAAAAAATCGAGTATAGTGAGTGTAATAGATTAATAAACTTAATTCGGGAATCACGAGTTTCCTAAATCGAACCCGGGACCGTCCTTACCACTTAATCATTAAACCACTGAGGCAAAATGCCAACCCACCCGAATCTGACAGTGAGTAATTTAGGTATATGTATATAACTAGCTTAACTTTATAAAATATAATAAATTAATAAAATAAAATCCTATATAATATATAATAATTAGCAAAATGTGAATATAATAAATATAATATATTATTAAACTCAATTCCAGAATACCGAGTTTCCTAAATCGAACCCGGGACCGTCCTCACCACTTAAACACCAGACCACTGGGGCAAAATGCCAATTTACCTGATTTCGGTGGTGAGTAATTTAAGTATAATATATATAACTAGCTTAACTATATAAAATATAATAAATTAATAAAATAATATAATGAAATATATAATAATTAGTAAAATATGCATATAATAAGTGTAATATATTATTGACCTCAATTCCACCTCCCGGGTTTCCTAAATCGAACCCGGGACCGTCTCCACCACTTAACCGCCGAACCACTGGGACAGAATACCAATTGACGAAATTTCGGTGATGGATAGTTTAGATATATATAAGTAGCTAATAAAATAAAATATAATGAAATAATAAAATAGAATAAAATATAATGTATTATATAATAAATAATATAATCTGCCAATTAAAATTCTAAAACCCAAAAGGTACCCTCAATATGAACAAAATTCTTCAAGATTAAATTAATATGGCGGTCGAAATGCGTTTTTCTGATGCGCGGCGAGCGAATGAAGGTCACTTGATACGACGATAAATGCCAAGGGTCACGATGGGAGCCGAAGTATGGCGGCCGGTATCTGATACTCGTATAACTAGTATTATCTCAAGTATTTCTTGTCAATATCAGATATCGGCACCTAGTATTTGGTATTTTTATCTATGAACTAGTATTTAGTACCTGACGTCGTATATCACGTGACTCAATAAAATTTGTGATGGGAGGCGCGAAAGGTCAAAGGTCATAAAAGAGGTTTCCCAAGAGTTTCCCCGAAAGGTGGTCCCAATCTCACCGGCGACTCCTAAGCAAAAGCACTACTAAGTCAAGCCAAATAAAACTAGTTTTATACTAATCTAAAGCTGTCTAGCTCCCGTACAATAGGGGGATATATTACAAATTTTCCCAAATCGCTTAGATTCTTGATTTCAGAAATCTAAAATTCCTATGAGAAATTATTTTTCTATTTCCCCAGTTTTTTCCAAGATTTTGTACCCGTGTTTGGTATCGTCGCGTAGCTCTTGAAGAGAGGAAGCAAACGATACCACTTGCAGAATTTTAGGATTAGTATTCTTCAAAGGGTACCTTCCGAAAGTTTTTCCCTTGATTTTTCCGGGTTTACGGGGGAACTATCAATATTCCACTATTGCTTATGGGGCTCAAAAAATGCGGAAGCTCAAGCTCTAACTAATGGCTTACCTTAACAAAAAGATTTTCCTGGAAAACTTGCCGGTAGAACACTTTTTCACTCGGAACACACTTTTCACAGTTTTCACTTAACTATTTTAAAATTTTCGTGAAACCTTAATGTTCCTAGGGTAACTTGATAAGGCGAAGCCGAAACTGAGGTCAGATCCCACGCGAAATAATACTGGAAGGAGCTGTCAAGGGTTTCCTGTTATCAAGGATTTGGTCTCCTCCTTCTACCAGGATGTGCTATTTCCCCAATGTGTCGTTTGTCTCAGGGGTTTTCGAGGTCGCTCTGTCGATTGGTAGTATTTGTTTTCAAAAATATTGAGATTTTCCACCACCTCGTTTTCCCAGGTCCTCGATGTGTCGTATCTTCTTTGTCCCTGGTCTTAAAATTATTCTAAGAACAGGAATGAATAGCACTCGTCAAGGCGCCCCTGGGAGCGATCTAAAACTAGAGGGTTATCGATCGCTTTTTCGAGTTATTGGGGAGTTTCGTTTTTCCCAAATTTTCTTCTTCTTTTTTCCTTGTTCAGGACGTCTTTTTTCCTTAAGTGTGATACCTTGTTAGAATCAGCGTTTTGCGGCGCGTCTATAGATGTGCTTGAACCCTGATTTCGTTGCACTTTTTGGAACCACCGGATTTTTTTCCCGGAGCGTCCCCCCTTGTTTTCTCCGGAGATATCCACCCGATGGGAGGCAGATTGCACCCACCGTGTAAAGGGCGAGAAGGCACTTCTGTCTATACCAAAAAAGTGGGGTGTCGTCGATCGTTCTCCGGAGATATAACCACTTTTAAATAAAAACACTGGAGACGCTACTTTTAGATCCCTACAAATCCTTGCACTGTGGTCCAAGAATTTTTTAAAAGGCACTTTCACACGCGTCGCAATTTGGCGAATCGATTGATACCACTTATGTATTTTATCTAAAGAATTTTCGATTTTCCAAACTTAGAAAATATTTTTGCGCGGAAACAATGTGGTTACGACCGCTCGCTCCGGCTGTCAGAGCGCGACTGGGTTAGGTTAGGTTAGGTTAGGTTAGGTTAGGTTAGGTTAGGTTAGGTTAGGTTAGGTTAGGTTGCCCTCAGGGGCGCTCCTCTGTCCGAGGAGTGCACGGGTGTGCGTACCCGAGGTGCCCGAGTATCCGTCGCTTCACTCCCTCTCCCGTCCGAGGCGACGGAGTCCTACCTTTCTTCCCGTCTACTTCCCACATCCTTCCCAACTTCGCTCTCTGTTCGTGGCGCGGTCCCCGGTGGGTTGGTTTCGAATACTGGTTGGGGTCCCGGGTTCTGTCCCGTGCCCTGATTTGGTATTCGAAACCATTCCCATTTCGACTGCGCCTGCACAGAGAGTGATCCTGGGGCGGGAACAGCATCTCCGCTGTCGGTCGGTCTTGCTGGGCAGGCTACGTCGCGAGGCGACTCCCTAGGTTCTGTCCCGGGGTGTCGTCTGGCGTTCGTACCCACGCCTGACTGACACGCGGCGGAAATGCGAGTCCCGCCGTCCGGAATCCCCCAGCTTTGGGGGCTGGAGCTGGGGGACCTATAACAGCCCTCCCGAAGCTCAAGGTCCCGTGGCGCGCCGATGGGCTGCATGGCCGGGGGGTAAACCCGGTCCCGAGCGCCACACCGAAAAAGCGTAAATGATGAGTTCGAACAGTGAAAAAGTATTACCCCAGGGGGGTACCACCCGAAAGGGTGGAGAATCCCCCCCTGTGCCTTCGGGTGCAGGCAAGGGCCCGTCGTATTCTGGGGGGGCCCACATTATTCGAAGTCAGGCACCAAAAGTGGTGCTGGAGAGGTTGCCCGAGAAGGGCGAAGAACCATCGAAGAGAAAGGGAAGAAGGGGTTCGAGTACAGCCACGAAACACCCTGAAAATGTTGAGAAGGAGGGGGAGTCTAGAACTCCCAGTCAGACGTTACGGCCCGTCGAGGAGACTAGTGACGTCGAAGAGTGGCGTGACGTTGAGTCGGCCGGGCCGTCTGGGGAGTCGGTGAAGAGGGGAAGAGGCAGGCCCCCCACCACCGGCGAGTATGTTGGTCTGGCGAAAGCCAAGAGATCGGCCAACGAAGCCGAGCGGGAGAGAATGGAGCTCGACTTCGAACAAGGTGTGATCGACAAAATGAAGAACCTTGTCGATCTAAGGGTCAACAGGAGGCCGTTGTTAACGGCCAAAGACCCTTTTGAGAAAATGTCGGCCTCCAGGGACTTGATGGATATCATCTTCGAGTCCATGAATGTAGTGGCACACGTGGCCAAAACATCAAAGGGCCTTAAGGGCACTTTTATGAAGGCCCTTAAAGATTCGGCGGAAGCTGCGACCGAAGCGGCCAAGGAACTCTGCGGCCGAACGGCGACAGACGAGATCGCGTCGCTAGAGGCCAAGAATCTTCGGTTGCAGCTGGAGATGAATGTTGTGCGTGAGGAGCTGAAGATAGCTCTTGGTGCTCCTCCGGATGATGTCGAAGATCCCTCAATCGAGACCATCATCATGAAAGGGACGGAAACGCGTATCAAAAACATGGTCGAGTCCATCACGACTCAGATGACGACAGTGATGGATTCCCGCCTCGCGGCCTTTGAGGCGCGTCTGGAGGCTGCAGCAACACCAGCAGCCCCTCAGCGGTCTAACTCCCCCCGTAGAGCCGAGCTCCGGGAGGACAGGAATTTTCCGCCCCTGCCTGTCCCTTCATCCAAAAGGGCAGGCAAGGGGAAGGCGGCAAAAACTGCCGCCGCTACCGAGAGGTCCGCTCCCGCCACTGCCACGGTGGCCACGGTGAGCGGCCAGGAAGATGGTCCGGAGCCCGGTGACCGAGAGGAGTGGGTTACCGTGGCCAAAAAGCCGAAGAAGGCGAAGGGGGATCAGGCCAAGAGTCAAGGCAGACCCCCACAAAAACAGAGAGCACAGGCCAAGGGGCAACCCAAGGCCCACCCCAAGGCCCAGAAAGGGCCAACAGAGAGGGCACCGTCAAAACCAAAGGCGCCGCCCACCAAGAAGAAGGCGAGGCGAGTTCGCCCTCCAAGGACATCGGTAGTGGTCCTCACCCTCCGGCCAGGTGCGGCAGAGAAGGGGGTGAGACTATGCGATCTGGCATTGGAGGCAAAAGAAAAGATTCGCCTCGCAGACATCGGCATAAAAGGCGGTGTCAAAATGAAGACGGCCCGCACCGGCGCCCGGATGCTCTTGGTTCCGGGTGGTGCGGCTAGCGGGCCCTTGGCGGATGTCCTCGCCGAACGGATGCGCTCGGTGTTGGACGAGACGGTGGTAAGAGTCTCCAGACCCATCAAGACCCAGAGCGTAAGGGTGACGGGCCTGGATGACTGCACCGCCGCCCACGAGGTGGTGGCTGCGATCTCGCAGGCCACCAACTGTCCAGAGGAGAAAATCCGCTCCTTCGGGATACGTGCCGGACCAGACGGGCTCGGCACTACCGTGGTGGCCTGCCCGACGGCGGCCGCAAGAAAGTTGTCCGGCACTAAATTATTGGTGGGGTGGGCCTCAGCCCAAGTGAGGGCGCTGCCCGCACGCGCCCTCCGATGTTTCAAGTGCCTCGAGCTGGGCCACGTGGCGGCCCGATGCTCATCAAAGGTCGACCGCAGCGAGGTGTGCTTCCGCTGCGGTCGGGCCGGCCACCAGGCCGCTACCTGCACCGCCTCCGCTCCGCACTGTTGCCTGTGCGAGGGGGCGGGCAAGACGGCCGAGCACCGGCTCGGAGGAGGCGCCTGCGGGTCTCGCCCCCAAAAGCAAGGGGGCAAGCCCAAGACGCCTGCGGCGGCTTCTGCGCCGCCGCAAGAGCAAGAACTGGGGGAGGGTGAGGCGGCACCAGCTCCATCGGAGCAAGCCCCCTCCCACCAGGGCCAGCGAAGGCGGGGAAGAGTGAAAACCCCGTCGACGCAGGCCAAGGCCACGCGGCCTGACGGCTAGGGGAGCCGTAGGTCAGCGGGCCGGAAGAGGGGCGCGACGTGTTCCGCGCGCTCCTCTCACCTCTGTGAGAGGCCAGAGGCGGCCGGGGTCAGATCCACACACCCCGGCCGACACACAAGAGAGGCCGGCCGTCGTCACCATGGCCGGCCCAGCCCGCCCGGGCGGGAGGCGCAAGCGAAAGCATATCCCACCCGCTCGGGCACCGGGCAGAAGAGGAACACTGGGGTGGTTTTTAGTGGGTATACCAGCGACGTGCGTCCTCCTTGTCAACTGTGGGGGGCGCACGGGCGCATTGCACGGGAGTCCTACACTACCTCGTCGCCAATCCCCAGGCGGCGGGGTGTGCGTCAAGCATTTTCCACCTCATACCAAAAAAAAAAAAAAAAAAAAAAGGTTAGGTTAGGTTAGGTTAGGTTAGGTTAGGTTAGGTTAGGTTAGGTTAGGTTAGGTTAGGTTAGGTTAGGTTAGGTTAGGTTAGGTTAGGTTGCCCTCAGGGGCGCTCCTCTGTCCGAGGAGTGCACGGGTGTGCGTACCCGAGGTGCCCGAGTATCCGTCGCCTCACTCCCTCTCCCGTCCGAGGCGACGGAGTCCTACCTTTCTTCCCGTCTACTTCCCACATCCTTCCCAACTTCGCTCTCTGTTCGTGGCGCGGTCCCCGGTGGGTTGGTTTCGAATACTGGTTGGGGTCCCGGGTTCTGTCCCGTGCCCTGATTTGGTATTCGAAACCATTCCCATTTCGACTGCGCCTGCACAGAGAGTGATCCTGGGGCGGGAACAGCATCTCCGCTGTCGGTCGGTCTTGCTGGGCAGGCTACGTCGCGAGGCGACTCCCTAGGTTCTGTCCCGGGGTGTCGTCTGGCGTTCGTACCCACGCCTGACTGACACGCGGCGGAAATGCGAGTCCCGCCGTCCGGAATCCCCCAGCTTTGGGGGCTGGAGCTGGGGGACCCATAACAGCCCTCCCGAAGCTCAAGGTCCCGTGGCGCGCCGATGGGCTGCATGGCCGGGGGGTAAACCCGGTCCCGAGCGCCACACCCAAAAAGCGAAAATAATGAGTTCGATCAGTGAAAAAGTATTACCCCAGGGGGGTACCGCCCGAAAGGGTGGAGAATCCCCCCCTGTGCCTTCGGGTGCAGGCAAGGGCCCGTCGTATTCTGGGGGGGCCCACATTAGTCGAAGTCAGGCACCAAAAGTGGTGCTGGAGAGGTTGCCCGAGAAGGGCGAAGTACCATCGAAGAGGAAGGGAAGAAGGGGTTCGAGTACTGCCACGAAGCACCCTGAAAATGTTGAGAAGGAGGGGGAGTCTAGAACTCCCAGTCAGACGTTACAGCCCGTCGAGGAAACTAGTGACGTCGAAGAGTGGCGTGACGTTGAGTCGGCCGGGCCGTCTGGGGAGTCGGTGAAGAGGGGAAGAGGCAGGCCCCCCACCACCGGCGAGTATGTTGGTCTGGCGAAAGCCAAGAGATCGGCCAACGAAGCTGAGCGGGAGAGAATGGAGCTCGACTTCGAACAAGGTGTGATCGACAAAATGAAGAACCTTGTCGATCTAAGGGTCAACAGGAGGCCGTTGTTAACGGCCAAAGACCCTTTTGAGAAAATGTCGGCCTCCAGGGACTTGATGGATATAATCTTCGAGTCCATGAATGTAGTGGCACACGTGGCCAAAACATCAAAGGGCCTTAAGGGCACTTTTATGAAGGCCAGGAGCTGAAGATAGCTCTTGGTGCTCCTCCGGATGATGTCGAAGATCCCTCAATCGAGACCATCATCATGAAAGGGACGGAAACGCGCATCAAAAACATGGTCGAGTCCATCACGGCTCAGATGACGACAGTGATGGATTCCCGCCTCGCGGCCTTTGAGGCGCGTCTGGAGGCTGCAGCAACACCAGCAGCCCCTCAGCGGTCTAACTCCCCCCGTAGAGCCGAGCTCCGGGAGGACAGGAATTTTCCGCCCCTGCCTGTCCCTCCATCCAAAAGGGCAGGCAAGGGAAAGACGGCAAAAACTGCCGCCGCTACCGAGAGGTCCGTTCCCGCCACTGCCACGGTGGCCCCGGTGAGCGGCCAGGAAGATGGTCCGGAGCCCGGTGACCGAGAGGAGTGGGTCACCGTGGCCAAAAAGCCGAAGAAGGCGAAGGGGGATCAGGCCAAGAGTCAAGGCAGACCCCCACAAAAACAGAGAGCACAGGCCAAGGGGCAACCCAAGGCCCACCCCAAGGCCCAGAAAGGGCCAACAGAGAGGGCACCGTCAAAACCAAAGGCGCCGCCCACCAAGAAGAAGGCGAGGCGAGTTCGCCCTCCAAGGACATCGGTAGTGGTCCTCACTCTCCGGCCAGGTGCGGCAGAGAAGGGGGTGAGACTATGCGACCTGGCATTGGAGGCAAAAGAAAAGATTCGCCTCGCAGACATCGGCATAAAAGGCGGTGTCAAAATGAAGACGGCCCGCACCGGCGCCCGGATGCTCTTGGTTCCGGGTGGTGCGGCTAGCGGGCCCTTGGCGGATGTCCTCGCCGAACGGATGCGCTCGGTGTTGGACGAGACGGTGGTAAGAGTCTCCAGACCCATCAAGACCCAGAGCGTAAGGGTGACGGGCCTGGATGACTGCACCGCCGCCCACGAGGTGGTGGCTGCGATCTCGCAGGCCACCAACTGTCCAGAGGAGAAAATCCGCTCCTTCGGGATACGTGCCGGACCAGACGGGCTCGGCACTACCGTGGTGGCCTGCCCGACGGCGGCCGCAAGAAAGTTGTCCGGCACTAAATTATTGGTGGGGTGGGCCTCAGCCCAAGTGAGGGCGCTGCCCGCACGCGCCCTCCGATGTTTCAAGTGCCTCGAGCTGGGCCACGTGGCGGCCCGATGCTCATCAAAGGTCGACCGCAGCGAGGTGTGCTTCCGCTGCGGTCGGGCCGGCCACCAGGCCGCTACCTGCACCGCCTCCGCTCCGCACTGTTGCCTGTGCGAGGGGGCGGGCAGGACGGCCGAGCACCGGCTCGGAGGAGGCGCCTGCGGGTCTCGCCCCCAAAAGCAAGGGGGCAAGCCCAAGACGCCTGCGGCGGCTTCTGCGCCGCCGCAAGAGCAAGAACTGGGGGAGGGTGAGGCGGCACCAGCTCCATCGGAGCAAGCCCCCTCCCACCAGGGCCAGCGACGGCGGGGAAGAGTGAAAACCCCGTCGACGCAGGCCAAGGCCACGCGGCCTGACGGCTAGGGGAGCCGTAGGTCAGCGGGCCGGAAGAGGGGCGCGACGTGTTCCGCGCGCTCCTCTCACCTCTGTGAGAGGCCAGAGGCGGCCGGGGTCAGATCCACACACCCCGGCCGACACACAAGAGAGGCCGGCCGTCGTCACCATGGCCGGCCCAGCCCGCTCGGGCGGGAGGCGCAAGCGAAAGCATATCCCACCCGCTCGGGCACCGGGCAGAAGAGGAACACTGGGGTGGTTTTTAGTGGGTATACCAGCGACGTGCGTCCTCCTTGTCAACTGTGGGGGGCGCACGGGCGCATTGCACGGGAGTCCTACACTACCTCGTCGCCAATCCCCAGGCGGCGGGGTGTGCGTCAAGCATTTTCCACCTCATACCAAAAAAAAAAAAAAAAGGTTAGGTTAGGTTAGGTTGCCCTCAGGGGCGCTCCTCTGTCCGAGGAGTGCACGGGTGTGCGTACCCGAGGTGCCCGAGTATCCGTCGCCTCACTCCCTCTCCCGTCCGAGGCGACGGAGTCCTACCTTTCTTCCCGTCTACTTCCCACATCCTTCCCAACTTCGCTCTCTGTTCGTGGCGCGGTCCCCGGTGGGATGGTTTCGAATACTGGTTGGGGTCCCGGGTTCTGTCCCGTGCCCTGATTTGGTATTCGAAACCATTCCCATTTCGACTGCGCCTGCACAGAGAGTGATCCTGGGGCGGGAACAGCATCTCCGCTGTCGGTCGGTCTTGCTGGGCAGGCTACGTCGCGAGGCGACTCCCTAGGTTCTGTCCCGGGGTGTCGTCTGGCGTTCGTACCCACGCCTGACTGACACGCGGCGGAAATGCGAGTCCCGCCGTCCGGAATCCCCCAGCTTTGGGGGCTGGAGCTGGGGGACCCATAACAGCCCTCCCGAAGCTCAAGGTCCCGTGGCGCGCCGATGGGCTGCATGGCCGGGGGGTAAACCCGGTCTCGAGCGCCACAACCCTAAGTTGAAATGATGAGTTCACATAATGAAAAAGTACTACCCCAGGGGGGTACCGCCCGAAAGGGTGGAGAATCCCCCCCTGCGCCTTCGGGTGCAGGCAAGGGCCTACCGTATTCTGGGGGGGCCCACATTATGCGAGGTCAGGCACCGAAAGTGGTGCTGGAGAGGTTGCCCGAGAAGGGCGAAGAACCATCAAAGAGAAAGGGAAGAAGGGGTTCGAGTACTGCCACGAAGCACCCTGAAAATGTTGAGAAGGAGGGGGAGTCTAGAACTCCCAGTCAGACGTTACGGCCCGTCGAGGAGACTAGTGACGTCGAGGAGTGGCGTGACGTTGAGTCAGCCGGGCCGTCTGGGGAGTCGGTGAAGAGGGGAAGAGGCAGGCCCCCCACCACCGGCGAGTATGTTGGTCTGGCGAAAGCCAAGAGATCGGCCAACGAAGCCGAGCGGGAAAGAATGGAGCTCGACTTCGAACAAGGTGTGATCGACAAAATGAAGAACCTTGTCGATCTAAGGGTCAACAGGAGGCCGTTGTTAACGGCCAAAGACCCTTTTGAGAAAATGTCGGCCTCCAGGGACTTGATGGATATCATCTTCGAGTCCATGAATGTAGTGGCACACGTGGCCAAAACATCAAAGGGCCTTAAGGGCACTTTTATGAAGGCCCTTAAAGATTCGGCGGAAGCTGCGACCGAAGCGGCCAAGGAACTCTGCGGCCGAACGGCGACAGACGAGATCGCGTCGCTAGAGGCCAAGAATCTTCGGTTGCAGTTGGAGATGAATGTTGTGCGTGAGGAGCTGAAGATAGCTCTTGGTGCTCCTCCGGATGATGTCGAAGATCCCTCAATCGAGACCATCATCATGAAAGGGACGGAAACGCGCATCAAAAACATGGTCGAGTCCATCACGGCTCAGATGACGACAGTGATGGATTCCCGCCTCGCGGCCTTTGAGGCGCGTCTGGAGGCTGCAGCAACACCAGCAGCCCCTCAGCGGTCTAACTCCCCCCGTAGAGCCGAGCTCCGGGAGGACAGGAATTTTCCGCCCCTACCTGTCCCTCCATCCAAAAGGGCAGGCAAGGGAAAGACGGCAAAAACTGCCGCCGCTACCGAGAGGTCCGTTCCCGCCACTGCCACGGTGGCCCCGGTGAGCGGCCAGGAAGATGGTCCGGAGCCCGGTGACCGAGAGGAGTGGATCACCGTGGCCAAAAAGCCGAAGAAGGCGAAGGGGGATCAGGCCAAGAGTCAAGGCAGACCCCCACAAAAGCAGAGAGCACAGGCCAAGGGGCAACCCAAGGCCCACCCCAAGGCCCAGAAAGGGCCAACAGAGAGGGCACCGTCAAAACCAAAGGCGCCGCCCACCAAGAAGAAGGCGAGGCGAGTTCGCCCTCCAAGGACATCGGTAGTGGTCCTCACTCTCCGGCCAGGTGCGGCAGAGAAGGGGGTGAGACTATGCGACCTGGCATTGGAGGCAAAAGAAAAGATTCGCCTCGCAGACATCGGCATAAAAGGCGGTGTCAAAATGAAGACGGCCCGCACCGGCGCCCGGATGCTCTTGGTTCCGGGTGGTGCGGCTAGCGGGCCCTTGGCGGATGTCCTCGCCGAACGGATGCGCTCGGTGTTGGACGAGACGGTGGTAAGAGTCTCCAGACCCATCAAGACCCAGAGCGTAAGGGTGACGGGCCTGGATGACTGCACCGCCGCCCACGAGGTGGTGGCTGCGATCTCGCAGGCCACCAACTGTCCAGAGGAGAAAATCCGCTCCTTCGGGATACGTGCCGGACCGGACGGGCTCGGCACTACCGTGGTGGCCTGCCCGACGGCGGCCGCAAGAAAGTTGTCCGGCACTAAATTATTGGTGGGGTGGGCCTCAGCCCAAGTGAGGGCGCTGCCCGCACGCGCCCTCCGATGTTTCAAGTGCCTCGAGCTGGGCCACGTGGCGGCCCGATGCTCATCAAAGGTCGACCGCAGCGAGGTGTGCTTCCGCTGCGGTCGGGCCGGCCACCAGGCCGCTACCTGCACCGCCTCCGCTCCGCACTGTTGCCTGTGCGAGGGGGCGGGCAAGACGGCCGAGCACCGGCTCGGAGGAGGCGCCTGCGGGTCTCGCCCCCAAAAGCAAGGGGGCAAGCCCAAGACGCCTGCGGCGGCTTCTGCGCCGCCGCAAGAGCAAGAACTGGGGGAGGGTGAGGCGGCACCAGCTCCATCGGAGCAAGCCCCCTCCCACCAGGGCCAGCGAAGGCGGGGAAGAGTGAAAACCCCGTCGACGCAGGCCAAGGCCACGCGGCCTGACGGCTAGGGGAGCCGTAGGTCAGCGGGCCGGAAGAGGGGCGCGACGTGTTCCGCGCGCTCCCCTCACCTCTGTGAGAGGCCAGAGGCGGCCGGGGTCAGATCCACACACCCCGGCCGACACACAAGAGAGGCCGGCCGTCTATGGCCGGCCCAGCCCGCCCGGGCGGGAGGCGCAAGCGAAAGCATATCCCACCCGCTCGGGCACCGGGCAGAAGAGGAACACTGGGGTGGTTTTTAGTGGGTATACCAGCGACGTGCGTCCTCCTTGTCAACTGTGGGGGGCGCACGGGCGCATTGCACGGGAGTCCTACACTACCTCGTCGCCAATCCCCAGGCGGCGGGGTGTGCGTCAAGCATTTTCCACCTCATACCAAAAAAAAAAAAAAAAGGTTAGGTTAGGTTAGGTTAGGTTAGGTTGCCCTCAGGGGCGCTCCTCTGTCCGAGGAGTGCACGGGTGTGCGTACCCGAGGTGCCCGAGTATCCGTCGCCTCACTCCCTCTCCCGTCCGAGGCGACGGAGTCCTACCTTTCTTCCCGTCTACTTCCCACATCCTTCCCAACTTCGCTCTCTGTTCGTGGCGCGGTCCCCGGTGGGTTGGTTTCGAATACTGGTTGGGGTCCCGGGTTCTGTCCCGTGCCCTGATTTGGTATTCGAAACCATTCCCATTTCGACTGCGCCTGCACAGAGAGTGATCCTGGGGCGGGAACAGCATCTCCGCTGTCGGTCGGTCTTGCTGGGCAGGCTACGTCGCGAGGCGACTCCCTAGGTTCTGTCCCGGGGTGTCGTCTGGCGTTCGTACCCACGCCTGACTGACATGCGGCGGAAATGCGAGTCCCGCCGTCCGGAATCCCCCAGCTTTGGGGGCTGGAGCTGGGGGACCCATAACAGCCCTCCCGAAGCTCAAGGTCCCGTGGCGCGCCGATGGGCTGCATGGCCGGGGGGTAAACCCGGTCCCGAGCGCCACACCCAAAAAGCGAAAATAATGAGTTCGATCAGTGAAAAAGTATTACCCCAGGGGGGTACCGCCCGAAAGGGTGGAGAATCCCCCCCTGTGCCTTCGGGTGCAGGCAAGGGCCCGTCGTATTCTGGGGGGGCCCACATTAGTCGAAGTCAGGCACCAAAAGTGGTGCTGGAGAGGTTGCCCGAGAAGGGCGAAGTACCATCGAAGAGGAAGGGAAGAAGGGGTTCGAGTACTGCCACGAAGCACCCTGAAAATGTTGAGAAGGAGGGGGAGTCTAGAACTCCCAGTCAGACGTTACAGCCCGTCGAGGAAACTAGTGACGTCGAAGAGTGGCGTGACGTTGAGTCGGCCGGGCCGTCTGGGGAGTCGGTGAAGAGGGGAAGAGGCAGGCCCCCCACCACCGGCGAGTATGTTGGTCTGGCGAAAGCCAAGAGATCGGCCAACGAAGCT